>OV702282.1:22611227-23211227 GCA_916181665.1 Avena sativa | reverse complement strand
TTAATCTTAGTCGAGTCTCGTCGACATAGGTCAAGTTAATGCTAGCCGGATAACAACGACAATGCTAAGCCGACATATAAAGTATGTCGGCATGAGTATATGAATGGTTCTTACTTATAGGTATATCAAGCCCGAGTCATCGAGATGGAGCCGAGTCATGGAGGGAGAGAAGCTCCTTCTAGCGTACGCTTCTGGCTCCATGCGTCACCAAACAGGCTGGCGCAGGGCCACTGTACAGGTGGGCCAAAGCAGAACGATGAGGAGAGCGTCACCGGGTGACGTCTAAAGGCGCCAGGTGACGCTTAAAGTACCGAGTGACGCGTAAAGCAATGGGTGATGCCAAAAGAACTGGCGCCAGTGTCTAGAGTACCGTTGGCGAGGAAGCTTTGCTGACTGGGTCCAGGGCCAAGGGCTGGCCGTATGACCCGGCCCGCTGGGTAAAGTAGAAACACAAAACAGTAAACCCTAGAACCCATAAATATAAATCTAGCTATCCGTCTCTACTATATAAGGAGGGTCATAGATAGGGCTAGAGGGGGGATGGACACTTCTTCTACCTCAAGTTCCTAGTAGCACTTGGGAAACAACTCAAGGAGCACTTGTAATAACCACAATATACTCAAGGAATAAGAGAACTAGTTCAAGAAGCATCAATCTTCTCTGGGTTCTTCCCAGTTCTTTGTGTGCAGATTCACTATGCACTCCCTCCCCAGATTCCTCTTGCGTCCATATGGCCCCAACTTAAGCCTACCCATGGCATCTGTCGTGGCACCACCAAGCGGTGGAGCATGTGGTTTAATTCGATACAACGCGCAAAACCTTACCAGCCCTTGACATATGAACAACAAAACCTGTCCTTAACGGGATGGTACTGACTTTCATACAGGTGCTGCATGGCTGTCGTCAGCTCGTGTCGTGAGATGTTTGGTCAAGTCCTATAACGAGCGAAACCCTCGTTTTGTGTTGCTGAGACATGCGCCTAAGGAGAAATTGCCACCGAAGTTTCAAAGGAGCCGAGTGACGTGCCAGTGCTACTACTTGATTGAGTGCCAGCGACAGTTGGCGCCCACCGTGGGGCCAGCAGTGGCACTTGTTGGAGTGTTCATCCGGACGGGCAACCTCATCGCTTCATCAGGCGGGCGCATCTTCTCTGGCCTTGTCCAGAGGTTCGGCGTGCTTAACTTCGTCAGCGACAATGCTGGGTATTTCGGCACCAGGCCGCTCCCTAGGGGCAGTCGCTTCATTAGCTTCGGCGAGCATCAAGTCTACGTTGTGCTACGCGTCAAACACGCGTATCCAGAGCGTGTCATCGTCGCGACAGATCCACTTGCTGTTCGCGCTGCTGGCGGCTGGCATAACGCTGGCCCAGCCAAGGTAATGATGACTGCTCCTGCTCCTTCGCGCCCTCCTCTAGGTGCTCCAGTAGTTCCTATAGTAAATGTGCCAGCAGATGAAGAAGAGCCGAATGTAACCCCTAGGCTAGTGAAAACAGCTAAGTTGCCACTAGAGAGACCCAAAAACATCGCTACAAGTAGCAGGGCGAGAGAGCTGCAGGAAGCTATGGACAAATAGCTGATCCAGTAGCACCAGTGGCAGACCCGGCTCGGGCACAGGCTGAGATAGAGGAAACGAGAAAGAAACTGCTGGAAAAAGCTAAGGATGTGGCACGTGCCCAGCAAGAGCTAGAAATCACTCTCTGAGAGTATAACTCGGCGAACCGAGTTAAGGAAAATAAAATGTGGCTCGATGCTGCAAAGATAAGAGGAAGAAACCTCAAGAACGAGATGGCAGCAGATGCTACCTCAAAATCTGCCCCATCAAGCAGCCACATGACCGCGGTGAGGCCAAGATATAACACCGCAATGATAAATCTCAGGGCTGCAGAGGCAGCAATGGCCGAGCTACCTCACTTAACCGGCGAGGCAAAAAGAAAGCAGCAAGAAAGGGTATAAATGAGCTAGTGCGTGCAGCCGGTGAACTGAATGAGCCCTATTCTAGCGGGCGGATCACAAGTGGTTCACTCGGCAGCACCTAAGCCGGCAAGATCAACCGGCCATGCGGTATCATTACCGCATGCTTCACTGAGACAAAGGTGAGAAGGAAGTGCCAATTCCGAGAAACAAACAGCTCGTCACTTATGACCCGGCTGTTGCACAAGGCAATGCTGGCCAAGGGAATGTCACAAGAAAAAATGTTGGCCAGGGAAATGCAAACCAAGGCGATGCTGGCCAAGGAAATGCAGGGCACAGTAATACCGGCCAGAATTACCCGTCACAGCCTCGGCGCAGCCATCACTCGGCAGGAGGAAGTAACCCTCCTCCAAATCAGCAACTGGTGCAACCCAAAAAATCGCAGCAAAGCGCTGGGCGAGTAGTGCAGCAACAAGCAGATCCAAATGCTAACAGGTACAATGATGGTTACTCGGCAATGATAAACACCGAGTACCATATTTCGGATCATCTGTACAACACACTGGGATCTCGGCTGGGGAATAGAAATCTTCAGCCGAATGATGCAAGATTGAAACTCGAGAGGATCAAAATGGTAGAACTTGTCGAAGCACAAGGTCCGCCGAGTGGTAGCTGCAGGTGGTTGCAGGGAATAGGTTTGCACCTAATTTGCATTTCTCTGAGGTGTTGTGATTATTCAGATCATGGGGGAAAATCAAGGATTGGAGAAGGCACTTGAGAAACCGGCGGAGCTTCTCACAACCAAGGCAAGTGGTCCATTATCATCAAATAGTGCAGTTACATAGCAGACCTAGAAGATTGAACTGCCACCCAATGAGATCAAATTGGAAGGCGTAAAAAACTATTTGAGCTGGTCAAGAAGGGCTTTGCTCATCTTAAGGACTAAAGACCTGGAGAGCTATGTTGAGGGTGAAGCAGTCGAGCCAAGGGACAAGACAACTCCAAATGGAAGGCGTGGAGTACTACCAATTCACTGATTGTAGCGTGGCTGTTAAATTCCTTATCCCCAACAATTGCAGCATCTGTGGAGATCCTCTCAAATGCAGCTGAGGTATGGAAGACTTTAAAGAAATTGTATTCAGGTGAAGGGAATGTAATGTTGATGGCTGAAACGGAGGAGAAACTAAGTGAACTGAGACAAGAGGACAAGTCTGTGATGGAGTATGTTGCTGAGCTGCAGCATCTGTGGGCTGATTTAGATCACTATGATCCTCTGGAGCTCTAGCATGCAGATTGCATTGCTGCTGCTAGAAAGTGGATTGAACGCAGTTGAGTGATGAAATTTCTGAAAGGCCTAAACCCTGAGTTCGATGGAAGACATGTGGCATTGTACCACCAGCCTTGACTTCCCACTCTAGAGGATGCCATAGCAGCGATCACACATGAAGAGGTCAGATTGAAGTTGACAAACAGTAACACAACAACTCCATCTCATCCAGCCTTCGTTGCAACCCAAAGCTTGGAGACTAGGGACTGCTTCAACTGTGGTGAGAATGGTCATTTGAGCCGAAATTGCACAGCCCCACGCAGGGGAATTCGGGGTAGAGGAAGAGGATATAATAGAGGTGGATTAAGCAGAGGCGGAGGCCAAGGATACTCAAGTGGCCCTAGAGCAAATGTGGCGGTCTCCGAAGAAGAATCCTTGGGCACTACTCATGATGGGTTAAAGAAGGAAGCAAAGGTGACTAATGATGACAGTTATGGGGACTTCAGCTTCGACAAGTTCGCTCACCTTGCCTATACCGATGAAGGTAATTATGCCCATGCATCTACATCTTTGCATAAGTCTTGTTCAAATTGGATATTAGACTCAGGTGCATCAAAGCATGTTGCGGGCACATTGAAAGAATTTGATTCTTACACCCAATATCCACCCACACATAAAGAAACTATTAAAACTGCCGATGGTACCTCTCAGCCCATCAAAGGAGTTGGAACAATTCAGTGCACACCCACAATTAAGTTATCTTCCGTCCTTCATGTTCCTGCCTTCCTCGTAAACCTTATTTCATTGAGTGCCTTGGTTGATGATATAGATTGCCGTGTAATGCTTGACCGCAAGATGTGTTTAATTCAGGAAAGGCTGACTGGAGAGAGGCTTGGGACCGGAACCAGGCATAATGGATTGTGGTACATGGACCGGGAGGTGACAAGTGATGCAGTATGTACTGTACTAGCATCAACTGTAGGAGAAAAGGAAGCCATGGTGATGCTTCAACATTGTAGAATGGGACATTTGTCTTTTGATAAAATGAGTAAGGTTGTGCCTGATATAATGTGTGGGGTGGATAAAAACAAATTAGTGTGTGATGCTTGTGAGTTTGGGAAGCACACTAAAACATCCTATGTGAGTAGGGGAATCTGGAGTATCTCGCCTTTTGTGCTTATTCATTCAGATGTCTGGACATGCCCTGTTATCTCTATAAGTGGAATGAAGTAGTTTGTGACATTCATTGACTGTTATTCTCTATGACCTGGGTGTATCTCATGAGGCATAAAAATGAGGTATTCAGATGTTTCCAGGATTTCTATGCCTATGTGAAAAATCAGTTCAATACACATGTGCAGGTAATCAGGACAGATATGGGACCGAGTATGTGAATAAGGAGTTTGGTGCATTCTTGTCAGCAGAAGGTATATTGCACCAGACCTCCTGTCCAGATACGCCCCCTCAAAATGGAGTAGCAGAAAGGAAAAACCGTCATATTTTGGAGGTTGCTCGGTCGTTGATGTACACAATGAATGTGCCGAAATTCTTATGGAGTGAGGCGGTGATGACAGCCACGTATTTCATCAACCGCATGCCATCAAGGGTGATTGGGATGAAGTCACCATGTGAAATGTTGCTAGGAGAGAACAAGTTCTTAGTTGCTCCTAAAGTATTTGGTTGCACGTGCTTCGTTAGAGATCATAGACCCTTGGTAGGGAAGTTGGACCCACTGAGCGGTTAAGTGTATATTTATTGGATACCCATCTGGACAGAAGGGCTACAAGTGTTGGAGTCCTATCGAGCGGCGAACATTTGTGAGCATGGATGTGACATTTAGGGAGTTTGAGCCGTACTATGGAGAGAAGACCGATCTCAGCTTATTATTTGACATTGACCTTGACTCTCCTAGCACGAGTGAGGCTAGTCGAGAGGGGGAGAGTGAAGTGTTGAGGAGAAACGAAGATGAACCTTTGAGTGTTGTGGTCGATTCTGTTGAAGATGAACCTTTGAGAGTTGTGGTTGATTCAGTCTCATATCCTATGGTCGAAGAGAGATGGAGAAAGCCGAACGAGGAAGAAAACTTAAAAGTGTATACACGGAGAAAATCGCAACATGAGCATCTGCAACAACAGGCCGCGTGGCAAGTAAAGGCGACTTGAGGCTCTTTAGAGATGCATATTCTGAAAATAGTAGTGGTTGTTTCAGAGCATGGAGAGTCTGCGTGGGGAGAGTTTGCGGTGAGTGAGTCCGCGAGGGGAGAGTCCCCGACTGTGATGAGTATGTGATGATTGCGAGTCCGCGAGGGGAGCGTCCCCAAGTGTGTCGAGTCCGCGATGATTGCGAGTCCGCGAGGGGAGAGTCCCCGAGTGTGGCGAGTCCGCGATGATAGCGAGTTCGCGATGATGTTGATTGCGCTGTTTTGTTAGCGAGTCTCTCGTCTTGGCCCGGGGAGCCAGTTGCATGGCGACTCCAAAGATGGCTCTCGGCTTGGCGTTCTTCTTGGACGATCCGAGGCTCGGTTTGCGAGTCCTCGTCCGCACTACTTGGCCATTGCGAGTCGCTCTCTCAAAGGTTGACAAAGACGAATTGATTTTTTCCGGAGGGAAGAGAAGCCTAGTGGTGGGTCCATGCAGCGTGGCATGCGACCCTCTCTGGCGACTCAGGACGATGAAGGTCCCTTAGTAGGCGCGGCGTACACATTTGTCGTAGCGGACAGGGTCGCACGACGTTTAGCCGAAAAAAGTCGACGCGACGGACAAGGAGTCGACGCGGCGGACGTATGGTCGCGCTTTGGCGAAGTCGACGCGGCGGACACGGAGTCAACGAGGCGGACAACGGTCGCGCTATGGCGAAGTCGAGGCGGCGGACACGGGGTCCACGTGGCAGACGGGGGTTGAGCTATGGCGAAGTCGACGCGGCGGACACGGGGTCGACGCGACGGACGTATGCTCGCGCTTTGGCAAAGTCGACGCGGCGGACACGGAGTCGGCAGGACCACGAGGGCGAGGTCGGGATGGCGATCCCGCGACAGGCAAGTCCGCAACGGGCGAGTCCCCGAGCCTAGCGAGTTCGCGTTTAAGCGAGTCCGCGTTTAGGCGAGGTCCGAAGCATGGCGAATCCGCGATGGGCGAGTTTTCGGACGTGGCGAGTCCGCGGCGAGAGGATCCACGAGCGTGGCGAGTCCGCAAGGGGCAAATCGCGAGAGGCGAGGCGAGTCCGCGAGGGCAACGAGCCCGCGAGGAGCGAGTCATGAGTCCCGAGTATGGCGTTTAGCCGGAAGGAGTGGACGTGACTGACTTGGTCAGGTAGGCGCGCCACATGCATCCGAGACGTGAGAGTGCAATTTGCTTCTTCTCCGCACATATGCATCAACACACATTTAGTAAAAAGATAATCAGTATACAAATAAATAAAATTTGGTGAGAGAAATTATCGGCCATAGGTGAGTCGCCGCTGGTGAAGCCCATTAGTCACGGCAGCATGCGATTGAGCGTGTATGTTTTGCCTGATAGAGGTCCTTCTTTGGCTGGCAGATACGGTTTCTTGAGATGCGACTCAACCGTCACCATGGATGGATTTTTCTCGCCGCCTAGACCTGTTTCCTTTGTTGCTCTCGTGTACATAGAACATCAAGGGATCCAGAAACACTAAGGCATTAATCACAAAAATTGGTAACGAAAGTAATTAGGAAATTGATCACAGGAGTAGATGTCCTTGTAGCTGTGCAGGGTAGCCCGCGATCGCCGCTGACCCAGCCGACCGTGATGGCATGCAATACAAACACTAATCTGCAACAGCTGTATATTTTACTGCTCCAAAGATGCAGCCGCCCGCCACCAAACGGATTGTACCAGTAAGTCTGGTTATGCCTTGGGTCAATCGGTCTGTATAAAATCGGCAATTGCATGCGGTGTGCTCCGCGTCAGCCGTGTTGGACCGTGAGTAGATCAATCGACTTCCGATCCTCGAGTCCTCGGTAGTTGTATTCGGACGTCACGCCAGATCCGATCTTGGCCGCCGGCGAAAGTGAGGAATCCCGCTCGGATTATCACCTCCAAGCACCGCTTGCCCCATGGTGGGTGCCAACTATCGTGGTATTGCACGGCAGGTGCTACTGGGGGTAGCTTACGTAGAGGGAGCAAGGCGATGTAGGAGAATTCGGGAGCGAGATTGGCACACGATGTACCCAGGTTCACGTCCCCTCGATGGAGGATCGCTACGTCCTCCTGTCAATCCAGTATATGTTCATAGATTGGTTTACAAGGGAGCCGCCGTAGACGGAGGGAGAGACTAGGTCTAATGAGATGTGGGAGAGGATGCCCCGTGGGGTGCCCCTGGTGGCTTTATATATGCAGCCAGTTAGGGTTTACAAGTATTTTGGCGGGCTACATATTGCATTCGCTATCTTGGGCCTCCAGTCGACGAGTTGCCTGGGTCCAGTATGCGCCAGTCGCCATACTTGGCGAGTCGATCCGCCCTGGGCTATGCTTCAGTCGGCTCGACCCAGCTGGCAATTATGCTTTATGGGTATACCCCGATTGGTATTCCCCCATCACAGTGAATGTTGGAGTCTAAGTTAGTGTCCTACCAGATTCTAGAGTATTCCAGTGTACTAGTTAAGTTCAACTATATATAAGAGGGTGTGTAGGTCTAATGGTTCTTCCCAACTAGAAACTATTTCCCAAAAATCTACAGAAATCAACAGGCACCACTACAACAAGGGATACTATCTTGCAGATGGCATCTATCCAAGATGGCCAACATTTGTGAAGACTATCTCAAACCCGATGCTCCCCAAGCATGCTCAGTTTGCCAAGGAACAAAAAGCTTGCAGGAAAGATGTGGAGCGGGCATTTGGTGTGCTCCAACAGAGGTTTGCAGTTGTCCGGTTCCCTGCTATGACCTGGTCGAAAGATCAGATGTGGGAAGTGATGAACTGTTGTGTGACCTTGCACAACATGATCATTGAGGATGAGAGATGAGAGGAAGGACCTAGTGAGTTTGGTCGAGCAGAACGAGCCCAACTACAGACAGGGACCTCTTGCAGAGCCTGATCACCAGGTGCCGTCAACCTGAGCTGCCTTCATCGCCATGCGTCAGGAGATCCAAGACCCGGTAGTGCGTCAACAGCTACAGGATGATCTGGTTGAACACATATGGATACGCAGGGGCAATATGTAGATGTCGAGCATGAATTGACCGAACTAGGCCAAAATATGTTGTATTTTTAGTGTATGCCGAACTATGTTTAATTTCATGCTGAATTATATTTAAATTCATGCCGAACTATGTCGAACAGTGCTCGGTATTCATATTATGCCGAACTATGTCGAAAATTGGTTGAATTTGAGCCGAATTTGGGCAGAAACAAGCCGAGTTGGCTTCGCCTAGGAACTCGGCCTGAGAACGCGAGTAGGAAACTGGGCATTCCCAGGACGAAAGTTACATCCGTCCGGCGCTAAATAGCGCCGGATTTCAGCCTGGGAACGCCCAACGGGTGGAGGTGCTCTTAGGAGGATTGTAACAGCTGTATCTTTTCAATGAATGAAGTGCAAAGGTCCTTCGTGTTTTCTCAAAAAATAATATGTACTATGAACTTCGACTCTTGTTAGACCATAATACTAACTCAACAACATTCAAGTGGCAAGATGGGCATGATATAATAGTCGATGCTATCTTGTTACATATTGCAATGCCTTAACTAGGATATGAACATTTATAGAGCCTACCGCCAACTCTAGATGATACCATCACCGATGGGCAAACATTCATGAACATCATTAATCTTTTACATGTTGCAATACCCTCACTTGGACATCAACATTTACTGAGCATACCAAGGACTCTATGGTCAATGCCCCCCAACTACCCATATCTACCAGAATTAGATCCTCCACCTTTGCCAATGCAACCCTCATCGAATTCCTCCTTTACCTCAATCCCCAGGGGAACAGACATGGGGTGGGGCGGGTGGCTACATGAAAGACTAGTATGGATTAAGGGCGAATTAGCTCTCTAGTAGATTTAGGGCTAGAAGGATTAGGCTTCGCAAGTCCTTTATTTGTATTGCTGAGGGTTACAGCTGGACAAAAATACGAATTCAGACTCTTATTAAACCCTAACACCACTGCTCTATTATTCTAATCAAATCCCTTTTATATCAGTATTTAATGGTTATCAGCAGTACAAATATACTTTTCCTCTTTTTGTTTTGACCTAATCACTCTTTCAGGGCAGTAGCTAATATGGACATTAAGCTAGACTTTGTTCCCCCATGGTTGATCAACTTTATGTCAAGGCAGCTTATTGGGAGCGGTCATAAGCTGTATCAGAAGGTTAGTGACTTAACCTTAATGTTCATGTGATATAATCATATTAGTGAGGAATATGGAAAACAGTTCATACATTTTAACTATGGTGTCAACATGGATTTCTTTGAGAAATACCACACGGTACTTTACAATGAATCATGATATTCTAAAAAACGATATGCCCTGTTGAACAGTTATTGTCTTACCTGCAGGCTGTTAGTACTGTAGCTGCCTGTGATGAAGACTACAAGCAAGCTTTACGAGCACCACTTTATGCAAGAATGCGTGAGTACCAGTATTCTGCTGACAAGGCAAATGTGACGCCAATTGAGAAAAATGCTAATGAAGTGCTACCTGAGAATCCCACTGCACATAATCGTCTAGCAGTTACAAATCTCACACCAAGCAGTGAGATTGTTGAAGAGGAGAGTGAACAGAATACATCCTTCAAAGTGGATTATCTTGCAACCGGCTCTTCTAACCAACCAGCTGAGCAAGCGCAGCATGTAATAAATAAACCTTTTATTAGTCCTGAGGTGGAGCAGGCTCTGGGCATACTGGACACTGCTATTGCAGTTCTCCAAGGCAAAAGATCTGGAAATATCGGTGCACTAAAAGAGTTCCTCAGTTATGATGCAACTTTGGAAGAAGCCAGTGATATCGGTTCAAGAAATTCTCATACTAACATTCTCGATACAGATAATCCCCCGAATGGACGTCCACTTGCCATGCCACCCCGAGATTCAAGGTATGCATTAAGAAATGTGCACACACTGTGTTCTATATCTGCGTCAGTTGATGGTGCAACAGTTGCATGGTCACGAAGACATTAACATACTTTTACAACTTATCTTACATCTTCGTTGATGTAGAGAGGGCCAGCAAAATGACGGGGAAGTTCGTGGCTGGGAGGAAGCTGCTTTCAACAGTGATTCTCCTAAAAACATAACCGCTTCTACCATAACAACGACAAAATCCATGACGTCGAGGAGCACAACAAAGGTGCATGAAGAAGAGAGCCTGAATACTGACGGCCTCCGTCAGAACGGTTTCCATGGTGAGAATGAGCCTAAGAGAGCAAGGAGGATCAATAGGTGGCTTTGGTGCTTAACACCGTACCATAGGATGACCAGAGCCCATCGTAGTTAACCATCGATTTTTGGATATACAGTAGAAAAGCTACGCAAAATTTGGTGGTTGGTCAAAAACCTGGGGTTATTGAATGACAATTCTGGAGGCAGACTGTTATAGTTACATAGAATAGATCATGTCTTTGGTAAGTGTATTATCATGTAACTTATCTTGGAAGGCTTTATTTTGGGACAGTTCTTGCTAAACAACGTGGGTGGAATTTACAAGGCCAGGATAGCACTTTTTTTTGACTTGACAAAGTTGCATTTGCGGGGTAATCATCTTGTTTTCACACCAAATCAAGATTATATATGTATGTAGTGTTAGAAGAATTTTTTACGTTAGCACTTTAATTTTGGAAAACGATACAGTTCCTCCTGGAATAACGTCTCGCGATCCCTCGGGTCGCTGCTCACCTGGTGATTTCGGGTCGCTATTGTTTCCTCATACGCCCCTCATCCCTTTCCTTCCCCTTCACCTTCTTCTCCACCATTGGCAGCCGACCCCTCCCATCTTCTTCCTATTTCTTGACTGGTGGACGTGCCCTGGCCCTCCTTGTAGCTCACTTGATAGCGCCCCTCCTCTTCCCTGTAGCTCGGCAGGAGGCAGCCCTACCCCTCCCCTCCAACTTGCCGATGGAGCCCCCACCACTCCCCCGTAGCTCGCTAGCGGCGCCCCCTTCCTTGTAGCTCAGCTAGAGGAAGCCCTGTCCCTCCGCTGCATCTGGGCCGCCGGCGCCCTTGCCTCTTTCCTGCATCTGGGCCACCGACGCCCTTGCCTCTCACCTAAAGCCACCTCTCACGCCTGAGTCGATGACGACCTGACCTGCATCCCGAGCCGGTCGTCGTGACAAGTGCACCGCGCGCCTCCCTTGCCTAGAGCACACCTCCGTGTCCATCTAGCCTGACCTCTCTCCCATGTTGCTACTAAGGCGTCGACCGTCAAGGCTGCGTGTGGACGGTGGCTTTTTGCTACATGCGGCGGGTGCTGTTGCTATCTACGGCGGGCGGAGTTGCTAACTGCGGCCAAGGTCTCCGGCTCGAGGCCTCCGATGAAATTAGATTAGCTACATTACCAGATTGTTTCTTTTTCCGGTTTTGATACAAACTTTTGCTATAAGGTTTTTTGGGGTCCTCGGTGAAAGTCTCCGGTGATGTATCCGATGTATCCGATGAACTTGGTTTTTTGCTACACCAACTAAATTTTTTTGCTACATATGTTTTATCGTTTTGCTACAATACGTAAAGATTTTGCTACGAGTTCTCCGGCGAGATCTTCCAGACGAAAGTCTCGGCGAGGTCGGTTTTGCTACATTAGAACAAAAAATGCTACAAAGTCTTCGGCGAGGTTCAGTCTATTTTTGTATTTTCTGGGCTGAACCGTTTTTTGCTACATGTAGTAAAAACAGACTATATGTAGCAAAAGCGAGACCGTTTATAACAAAAGCGGATGAAAGAACGAAAATTAGTTTCCATCCCCAGAGGGACACCGAGCACTGTCTTTTGAATGCAAAAAAAGAAAGAGTGATCCTTCGCCATGTCTACTTCAATATTAGCAGAACTTCTCTTTTGATTTATCGTTTTCTATATTTTTATTATGTGACTGCTAATATATACTGTCCGGAAAATAAGAATTAATCTTCAATTCGAGAAATTCATGAAAAAGAGCCGGTAGCCTTTTTATAGTAGAAAAAAGTACTACATGTGGTGCTTGGGTATAATCACCAACAAGTGGACCCTGCTGTCAGCGGTTTACAATCCCCCTTGTTCACTTTCCTATATCACACTCGCTTCGCCCTGAGAAACTTGAGGATGACAGCAAACAAGACATCCGTTCCGAATGGTGACGGTTACGTTTCTGTCTCGCGACTCGCGGTGGACGTCTAGGTCTTCGTCTCTGTCGATCAAAACCATAATCTCCCTCAGTGAAAGTCAATTCAATTCCCGGATCTGGATTGCTCTCGTCCTGGTGACTTTGGGGATCTCTCGTTTTTGTTATACCGCACCCCTACATAAGCCTTTCGGGTGGTTCTAGGACACCTAGTCATAAAACACAAAAACTTAGGGCTCTCTCATTCGTGTTCGTGTTGTTTGAAGTGGTAGGGGTGAAGATGGAGTTGGTGGAGGGGATGTTGAAGGGGATGAAGCAATCGGGGGAGGAGCGTGCTGGAGTGAAGATTGGCGGTGGCGGGCAGGCCAAGAAGGGCGAGGTGATGGTGCTAGTGGTTGGGAAACTGCTGGCCGATAGACTAGTACACACAGAGGCTATGGAGAACACACTGGGTCCAGTTTGGTGCCCGATGAAGGGGACCTCCGTGAATGATCTAGGTGATAACAAATTCATGTTTACTTTTCACCAATCATCGGTGAATGGGGAATGGCCTGGCTGTTCGAGGTCTTATGGACCTTAAAAAACAAGGAGGACCCTGATGTGATCTTTCTTTCCGAAACAAAGTTGAAGCGTGAGAGTTTAGAGTGGTTGCAGTGGAAATTGGAGATGCCAAATATGACGGTGAAGGATTGTGAATGCCAGAGTGGAGGTTTGCCTATTTTCCGGAAGAACTCTGTGAACCTATGGGTCATGCCATTTATGTCAAAGTCTCATGTTGATACGGAGATAACAGAGCCGGGTGGCCTCCTGTGGAGGTTTACATGAGTATATGGGGAGCCTAATATGGAGGAGAGGGAGAAAACTTGGAAGTTGTTGCGTACGTTAAAACACCAAAGTGACGAGACATGGTTGTGTATAGGTGATTTCAACGAGATTCTACACTCATGCGAGAAGGCAGGGGCACCGAAGCCACACCAAAAAATGGATAAATTTAAGGAGGCGTTGGAGATTTGTCAATTAGATGACATTGGGTTTGTTGGTGATGCTTTCACCTGGAGGAACCATAGCCATTCAGCAGAGAGGTACATCGAAGAACGGTTGGATGGAGTAGTGGCTTCAGAGAGGTGGAGACAACGATTCCTAGCATGCAAAGTCAGAAATGCTGACCTGCGGCATTCGGATTATAGACCCGTAGTTGTGGATACAAATGGAGGTGTTAGTAGGAAGAAGGGCTCGGCTCGGAGCTCAGTGCCACGGTTTGAGGCGAGGTGGCTTGCGGAGGGGGATGCAGAAGTATTTTTTAAAATGCATGGGGAGAGGGGTGGACGTGGAAGGGTAGGGTGTCATGGGGGCGATGAAAGGTGTGTTGGGAGAACTGACCGATTGGATCCGCAATATCTTGGGTGATCTGGAGAAACAAATTAGCAGATTAAAGAATGAATTGGAGGCAGGTGCATAAGGAGGAGTTGCTGCGTTTCAAGCTTAGTAGACTAGAAGACCGAAAGGAACTTTATTGGAAGCAAAGGGCCCATGTCTCGTGGATGAAAGGAGGAGATAGAAACACAAAGTTTTTCCACTCTTTTGCATAGGAGAGGAAAAAGATGAATCGTATAAAAAAATTTTAGAGGTAGGATGGTGGTGTTGTGGAGGAGGAGGAGGCCATGAAAGAGGTGACATCTAACTATTTTCAACAACTTTTTTACCTCTACTATAGGATCCCGCATGTATGAGTTCTTGGTTCATATCGAACCGAGAGTGTAGGAGGCCATGAATGAGATGCTTTGTAAGGAGTTCACTTCCAAGGAAGTGGTGGAGTTGCTAGAGAGCATTGGTGACCTCAAGGCCCCGGGGTTAGATGGTATGAATTAACTCTTTTATAAAAAGCTTTGGGATGTTGTGGGGAGATGGTGACAAAGGAAGTGCTCAATGTGTTGCATGGGGCCAATGCCAGCAGATTGGAATGAAACTTATATTATGCTTATTCTAAAGGTCCAAGAACCGGAGAGTATGAAAGATATCCGGCCTATTAGCTTATGTAACATGGTTTACAAGTTGATTTCCAAGATCTTGGCTAGTAGACTCAAGATGATTCTAGATGAGATTACCGCATCAAATTAGAGTGCATTTCTTCCGGGGCGGCTGATTACGGACAATATTTTGTTGGCATATGAGTGCACACATTTCATGAAGGGCAAGAAAAAAGGTAGAGATGCATATGACGTGGTCAAGCTGGATATGAGCAAAGACTATGATCGAGTTGAGTGGGCTTTTGTTGAGAGGATTATGAGAAATATGGGGTTTCCCGAAAGATGGATCGAGATCATTATGCTATGTGTTACCTCGGTAAGCTACCAAGTGAAGATACATGGTTCTCTTTCAGATGTGATTATACCCCAGAGGGGGTTACGATAGGGTGACCCTTTGTCACCCTACTTGTTCTTGATATGTGTTTAAGATTTCTCGTCTATGTTGAACATGGCAAAAATTAGTGGGGAATAGGAGGGGATTAGAATTTTTCATAATGCCCTGAGTTTCAACCATCTTTTATTGGCATATGACTAACTGGTAATTGTTAAAGCTAACGGTAATACTGCCAAATGTCTGCAGAATATACTACAACTATATGAGGTTTGCTCGGGACAAATTGTCAATTATGACAAGTCTTTAGTCCTTTTTAGTTTGAACACAAGTGAACAGTGCAAGGAAAGGGTGCTTGAAGAATTGCATATCAAAGCCGAGGAAAAAATGGAGAGATGTCTCGGGTTACCAATTTATTTGGGAAGATCGAGGGAAAAAACTTTTCAGTATATCAAGGATAGACCGTGGAAAATAATATAAGGATGGTTAGAAAGATTTGTGCCTAAGAAATTCCGACATTTGCAATGTCGTGTTTTGATCTTACAAAAATTCTTTGTGAGGAAATGAGTGCCATGATATGTAGGTACTGGTGGTCCCAAAATGATAAGGAAAATAATATGCATTGGTTAAGTTGGGAACTATTATCCAAACCAAAGAGTGAAGGTGGCATGGGTTTTCGTAATCTATATGGCTTCAATATGGCCATGTTAGGGCAACAAGGATGGAGAATGCTATCCAGACTCTATGTGCTCGGGTACTGAAGGCTAGGTACTTCCCGGACTGTTTCATATTGGAAGCCACGCCATCCAATGGAATTTCAACTCATAAAAGATGGATTAATTTGGAGGATCGGTGATGGGTCCACGGTCAACATTCGGTACAACCTTTGGTTAAATAGAATCGAAACAAGGCAGTCAGTGACACTACATGGACAATGCCTACTTGCACATGTATTAGAACTAATAGATCCCTATACTGGAACATGGGATGAACAACTTGTGAGAGAAATATTTTGTGAAATGGATGATAGAGTCATTTTGGCAACACCTATACGACCTGATTTTGACGATTTCCCTGCTTGGTACTTTGACAACAAATACATTTTTCGGTCAAATCTTCTTAGAAGGTATATATGTTAGAAACCGAGATTTATAAATGCAGTCTAACTCGGGTGAAGCTCATGAGAGGTTTTTCTGGAAGAAACTTTGGGATCTTACTTGTCTTCCTAAAATCAAACAATTCATGTGGCGTTTTACACATAATAGCTTGGACCTGAGAAGGAATATGATGAGGAGGGGAATTCAGTGCAATACTCTATGTGTTTGCTACAGAAGGTTATATGAGGATGGAGGCCATCTATTTTTAAAATGTAAGGAACCGCGAATGGCATTGAGGGAGAAAGGTTTGGGAGAGGTCCATGATCGCATGCCACTTTTGAGCACGGATGCGGTGGTGCATGAGATCCTCGAGTTCAACGATGAGAAGAAGATCCTCTCCTGCTATCTACTCTGGCTTTGTTTTCTCGGGAGGAATAATTGTTTGGGCAGGTACGATTCTAGTCCAAGGATTCTCTGCAATTGTGATGTCAGGAGAAGAAAAATGCATGATCCATGCCAGTTGCGCAGTGGCAGAAACCAGAGGGAGACATGGCCAATATAAATACTGATGGTGCATTCCATGCTGCCACTAGCCAAGGTGGATGGGGATCAGTTGCTCATGATGCACATGTTCTGTCTGAGGCTCAGGTGTGGTGATAATTAAACATGTAGAGAACCAAGCGCTGGATTGGTGGAAAGGCTAGCGAGTGCGCAGCTAGCCCACCCAGATTCGAGTCCCCATGGGGACCGAATTAACCGGGGTATTATCTGAGCGCGTATAATTCGCTACATGTCTTAGATTGATGATAAGTATGCCATAGGGGGACCTGAAGGAGTTGACAAGATGGGTGTGATCTGTATGGTGTTTCGGGAGCAGTGAGCACAAGTTTACCCAGGTTCAGATCCGACTGTGGTGATCAGATCCTACTCCTGCTAGCAACTTAGTAATATATCGGCGAGCGCCAGATGTTATAGCGGATGATAAGATAGGTTCGCCTGTGTGAGATGGTTGTGGTTGATCTATGATCTGGTGCCCTAAAGGCTCCCTCAGGCCCGACTTATATAGATGCCAAGACCTAGGGTTACAGGACAGACCTATCCGGGTACGTTACAAAGTTGATAACCAAGTACATCTTGGACTACAAGTAATCTACATGCCTAAGTTAGTAAGTCTTCTAGGCCTTGTCGTAGCCAAAAGTGACTCCGTCCTCTTTCCCTGAATGGACCGCCCGTGAAGCAAAACTCTAATCCGTTAGTGGTCCACCTGTAATCCCATGTATCCTGCGCTCTAAATCACAAGACGGTATAACCCAAAAATGTATAAGGTGTCCTACCGAGGAGGCCCAAGGGCCACCCACGTGTAGGTCCCGTCTGATCGGAACAGGACACGGTACCGGCCAAACACCCTATCCACTTCTCGTGGTTATAGCTTCATGTGAAAGAGACGTAGCCGGCTGGACTGCGAGTCAAGCATACACAAATGAGTATGTATGCCAACGACATACAAGAGGACATCATCATAGCCAAACCATCTAAAAGAAATAGAAATATTGCAATGCCATATGGCAAGATTCAAATATCCTAGATAGAGATAATAGTTTAGGATACATCCTCATACATCCCACATTAGAGTATTGATACGTTGCAAACGTATCTATAATTTTTGATGCTCCATGCTTGTTTTGCACCAACTATCTTATGTTTTGTCAATACTTTGTGGCATTTTTATGAATTTTCTAGAACTAACATATTAACAAGTGCCACAGAGCCAGTTTCCTGTTTTCTACTATTTTTGGTTTCAGAAAAACTGGTAAAGAAATATTCTCGAAATTGTGCGAAACAAAAGCCGAAGTTCCTATTTTACCCGACATGACACGGAGCCCGAAGGAGAGGGGGAGACGCACACCAGGGCGGCCACACCTGGGCCAGGCGCGGACTGGGGGGCGCTCCGCCCTAGGTTGTGGGGCCCCTGGCGCTCCACCGACCTTGCCCCTTCGCCTATATAAACCCCCCGAGACGAAAACCCTAAGAACAAGATAAAAATTTCACGAAAAAGTACGTAGCCATCGCCACCATCGTCCCTAGATCAGGAGGGATCTGAAGCTCTTCCCGGCACCCTGCCGGAGAGGGGAGATTATCCCGGAGGCCTTCTTCATCACCATGCCTGCCTCTGGAGTGATGTGTGAGTAGTTCATCCTTGGACTACGGGTCCATAGCAGTAGCTAGATGTTTGTTTATCCTATTTGTGTCACCTTGTTTAGATCTTGTGAGCTGCCTATCATGATCAAGATCATTTTATTGTAATGATACATGTTGTGTTTACGGGGATCCGATGGATATTGAGTATTATGTCAGATTGATTATTGTTCTATTATGTATATGTTATTTGTGATCTTGCATGCTCTCCGTTGCTAGTAGTTACTCTGGCCAAGTATTTGCTTGTGACTCCAAGAGGGAGTATTTATGCTCGATAGTAGGTTCATGCCTCTAGTAATCTGGGAGAGTGACAGAAACTTCTAAGATTGTAGATGTGTTGTTGCTACTTGGGAGAAAACAACGATCCTTTGTCCAAGGGCAATTATATTGTTTACATTACACACTTTGCTTAATTCAATTATCTGTTGCTTGTAACTTAATACCCGAGGGTTGTTCGGATGATATCCCGGAGGTGGATTATTAGTCATAGATGCAGTTGGATTACGGTCTATGTATCATGTTGTAATGCCCAAATTAATCTCATAGTGATCATCATGTCATATACATGCATTGTTATGCATTCTCTATTTGTCAATTGCCCCGCTATAATTTGTTCACCCAGCATGTTATTTATCTTATGGAGAAAACACCTCTACTGAACTGTGGACCCTGGTCCATTCCTTCCCATTGATATTCCATCTACTGTTTACTTTCTGCAATTACCACAAGCAATTACTTTCTTCCACACTATACGTTTAATCCTTTGTTTTCAGCAAAACCAGTGAGAGTGACAACCTCATTGATAAGTTAGGGCAAAGTATTTTGGTTGTGTTGTGTGCAGGTTCCATGTTTCTAGCAACACCTTCGAAAGTGGTTTCTTTCTCCTACTGGTTCGATAACCTTGGTTTCATAACTGAGGGAAAACTTGCTGCTGTGCTCATCATACCTTGCTCTTGGTGTTCCCAACAGGCTCTACATCAACCAAGCCATCATCAAGATTTTCTGGCGCCGTTGCCGGGGAGCATAGATTTATTTATAAGTTCACTTGTAATTATTATTGATTACTGCTATCCATTCATCATGGGTAAAGCTCATGATGGAAAAGTTCCTATATTGCCATCCACTAGAAGAAGATGTACAACTCTGAACACTTCTGTTGCTTTTGATTCACCATCTATGATGAGTAGGCTTCTTACACCACCACATACACATGTTACACATACTGCTACTTCTGCTGAATCTGAAAATTCTTTTGATAATGGTTATGCTTCTTCATTCGAACATACTTGATTCTTGCTTTCTGTGCCTAGATGAAAGGCGTTAAAGAAAAGCACTCTTGGGAGATACCCCAATTTTTTATTTTAGTAAGTTTTTTTTGTTGATTCTTGGAAGTTATTGCCTCTGTAATAACCTCTCCTTATCCTTTTTGTTTGGTTTTTGTGCCAAGAATAGCCTCTAATGAGAGGGAAGTAAGATTTGGGGAAATCGTTGTCCCGAAACAGATTTATGTGCTTTGCTGTAAAAAATCATGAAAAATTCCAGAACATCGTATTGATCTGTAATTTCTTGTGTGCATGCCCCTGGTATTTACCCAACTTTCGTTAGTTTTGCACTTTTCGATTTTATAAACAGAAGATTTTTGAAAAAAATGGTCTTTACCTGCATGTCTGTTTTGACAGATTTCTGCCATTATTTGCATTAGCCTCTTAAATCGATTTATTTTGAGTTCTTTTGATCACTTGAGCTTTTAAAAGGAGTTTCTACACTCGAAAACTTCCTTCATACAAAACTTCACACAATATAATTAAGTGTCACCCCAAGAAATATTCAAGAGGCACAAGCGTCAAATCTTGTGGATGCAATCTCAGGTTTTCTTTCAAGATTCTATACTTTTATTGCTTCATGCACTTTGTGTTGTTCTCGGAGCATCTTTGTTTTTGTTTTTAGTTTTATTTTGTTTTGTTTGCTGCAATAAGTTGGTTGTATCCCAACACACTTCTTTTTGAGAAGTCACACCCCGTTCTTCATTGCCTAGAACACTCTAGTTTTCACTCTTATTGTTCCGTGAGTGTTCTCTTTTGCTAGCACTGCGTTTAGCTTTAGTTTTGTTCTTCTTTTTGCTTAGAACTTTTTATTTATTCTTTGTAGTTAGGTGATACAAGCTCTCTGGTCTTTATTTATTATTATTATCTTTGTGAGTCGTTTCAAATAAGTCGATTGGTGTTGGAAAAGAATAGAAAGTTTCATGCTTATGGTGGTACAAAAAGAAGCTTCTTTTGACTATGACTTAAACTTTATCATGTTATGTTAGATGTTGCTTTGACCATATGCTTAGTGATTATTATTGTAGCATGACTTGTTTCAAACAATTGAGATTGCTTAATGTGCCATGAAAGAATCATGCGTTTTTTTAGCATACAAAAGCATAATATTGTGGTATTCTCCTTTGATGCTTTATTTGGGTTGACTTGGAACATGCTTACACCATGTTATGACTATGAATCAGTCACCTTAGCCTTTATGATCATTTAGTTTGTGACTTGTGATATCACTTTATGCTTTGATTAATAATGTTTTGTCGCTCTGCATGATTATGGCCATTATTGCTCTCTTAGTTGGCCGCTCCCAGTCTTTTGCTAGCCTCCACCTATACTGAGTATGATCTCTACTCATGCGTCCATCTCCCAAGAAACCAAGTTATTCCAAAGAGTCCACTATGAATTCCTATGCATGGTGTGTTACACCATTCCAAGTATATTCATGTTTTTATATATCTTCCAAATTAAAATTTTGTTATGTGAAAATTAGTGATTAAAGCTCTCACGAACTTGAAGGCACATTTATTTCTTGCACTTAATAAACCTGAACCATTGTGACTATCTTATGATGCTTATATGCTTGCAAACTGTAAGTTGGGAATTAGCAAAACCATGCTGTCATGGGGCACGCTTTCAACATTGCACTTATTCTATTTAGTTGATATCATGTTTTTTTGTTTATGGATGGCGTCGGTGTGAAATAATATGGGATCTTGTAAGTCCATGGAGTTTGTATATGTGTTAGAGAAACGCCTGGGCGGCTAGCCTAAGCCATGCCTAATCATGGTGGAAACTTGCAGCAAAACCTAGTGGCATTCTATGAAGCATCCTCAATAAAAAACTATGCAAATAACAAATAAAAAGATCGATGAGATTCTCACTGTCTGTTGCCTTGTCATTTTGATATGGGATAGCTCCTGTGTCATGGAGCAAGGGGTACCTCGTTGGCGGTTCTCTATGATACACATATACTTATAATGACAAGAACTTGCCTGGGATGAAAGTTGAGTAGCATGAGGCCTCGGTACTCGTACTCAAGGGGAATGAGAATTTCAACTTGTGATTTGTCAAGCATATAACTCACATTTGTTCTTCCTTTAACCTTAATCACTTCAAGATGCTTATGATAGGGGCAATGAGAGCTCAAATCAAATAAGTACCATAATTTTTGGAAGCTTTATAAAACCATTTAATCCCTACTTCCCTCTACGAAGGGCCTTTCTTTTTTACTTTTTGTTGAGTCTCCATCTTCTATCTTTATGCACCAGTTAAGAGAGCATAGTTTTCATTCTCAGTTCAATGTGCATTGTCCCAAAACTTGTTAATTGATTCATAATTATGATATTGTTTGTTCTAAAATTGTTTGTATCTAGTCACCCTTATGAAATTTGAAGGTGTCCTATGAATTTATGTTTTCCTATTCCATGAATGACAAGCTGAATACCACTCTTGCTATGTTTTCTATACGTGAAACAAACAAATGTCTTTCATAGCATTATTCATGATCTTTTGTTTGTGTGCCTTTCATGTTGCAACATAGTTGCTATGTATTATTGTTAGAAATATATCTTTCATGCTTATGTTTAGAGTACTTTGATTCCAGCTATCAATGCTTTGCAATACCTTGATCAAGATTGTGATGGTGCATGTGAGCTCAAAAAATATTCTTTTTATCACTTACCTACTCGAGGACGAGCATGAGTTAAGCTTGAGGATGCTGATACGTTGCAAATGTATCTATAATTTTTGATGCTCCATGCTTGTTTTGCACCAACTATCTTATGTTTTGTCTATACTTTGTGGCATTTTTATGAATTTTCTGGAACTTACATATTAACAAGTGTGTAACACCCTCAGAATCGACCCTATGCAAGTTTCAGCGATTCCCGCCAAACCCGCATAGAAACGATTCAAAGGTGCCCATCAGGAACTTTCGTGCGGGTGGAAAACGAAGTAATACCATTACACAATAGTCCACGATGGAACCCACAGAACAGATGTATACAACAATGAATCAAAGAGTCAAGAATACATATATACAATACAAAGATCCAAATCACCTTTAAAGGATACAACGTCCGAGTACGGACAAGATGCAAATTGAGATAAGAGCCCTGAAGAATAACCAATGGCGTCCATAACCCTGCCCAGGCCAAGCCGGAAGGGTAACCCTGCTAACGACGTCCATCTCAAAACCTGCTTAATAAAAGGGGTGCCGACAAAGGGCGAAGGAAAAAGAGAATGGTCAGTACTGAGGCCAGTACACAGCGAGACTAGAATTCGCCGGTCCTCGCCTACATAGGTATGGTGGACTGAAGCGGCAGCACAGCATGCACTAAACAACCTACAGAGACTCAATACAACTGGCGGCTATCAGATAGGGATAAGAAATACCTATTCGGATCCAACCTTAAACTATCACCAAGCATACCCATCCTGGTATTTTCCCCTCGAGACCAAACGAGGAAGTCAACCGAGGAACTCACACAGTTGGCAGTTTTATTCATTCTGTTATAGTTGCGGCAATTACTAGTTAGATATAGATAGCACGAGTCATCCTGATATAATAAGCAGTGGGCAGTTTTAGTTAACCATTCCGTTGTAGTTGTAGTACTTACTAGCCAGATACATATAGCATGAGGCATCCCAAAACCTAGGAGTTGTTGGTACTTTTATTTAGCCATTCCATTGTAGTTGCAATACTTACTAGTCAGATATAATGGTAACAGGTGACAACCCAAACCAGCAGTTGTTGGCACTTTTATTTAGCCATTCCATTATAGTGAAGCTGAATACTAGTCATTATAAAGTCAAATTTATAGCACTACTTTAGTTATAGTTGTCTATGATCGAGATACTGTGCTCCAAGTTGTCCATAACCGCGGACACGGCTTTCAAAAAGTTTTATCCTGCAGGGGGCACAAATAGCAACACACGCACGATCAACCTCGAAAAAAACCAAATGAAAACCCAACGAGGCATCACGACAGAGAAATTGCAAGATTCATATAAATTTCAGGGGGCCACCCCACCAAGCTACCCGCGACGAAGTTGGCCGGCTCCGGAACGGACCCAGAGGTTTGCGTCAATGGCTGTAAACGACTGGGAACCCGAAAGTGTGACTGGGCTTGTTGATACCGCGAAAACACTCCTCTTACCTAAACAGTATAGGCGCTCCACGTGCAATCATAAATAAAGCAGTAAAGCATGGCATAAGTACAGGATGGTAATAAAGCCCCAAACTAGTTTGTGGCCCCAAGAAATAATATATGACTCAAGCTCTGGCTAGGGGGATTCATGGTCCCACATGCAGATAGTGCGAATATTCAAAGAACAGGTATCAAGTACTCGGGGTCCTACGGGACACAAGTGGACGGTTAAAAACCAAATAACATCTATTGCCCACCTGTGACTCTGCATTATTTACCTACTTCAATTATTAAACGGTAATTAAATCCATGATCATCTCCAACATAAAGCATATGGCAGGCTTCCAACAAATGTGGTACTTGACGACCCGCAACAGCACTTGAGCAAGCGACTACGACACGCAAGTCCAACTATCTACCAAGCCAACAGGTAATAGGATGTGTCCAAGGCAATATAAGGCTGCAAGGGATATCACGGGTACGAAAACTAGAGCATCGCAACACAGATAGCAATAGATCAACAGGAGGAAATAAAGACTAGAAATGTAAAATAGGTAGAAAGGGGGAGGATGCTTGCCTGAAAACATTGCCGAAGTTTCATCCGAAGATCGGGTCGACACTCGCATCAACTCATCGGCCTAATCCGTGAAGAAGCAAAGCACTAGAAGAAATACGGATGCACTATTTAATACTACGATAGAAGATCAGGCATGATGCATATATGATGTATGACATGGCAAGGATGCGATGCAATTAGGCCATATTAAGCGGAACCGGGGTCCCGACAATTATTTAATAGGTTCATGTTGTATAGATACCCTGCAATTTAAATGTTATATTAACAAGGCAAAATAGGTCAACGGTTTGCTACACAAATTTAAATGGATCCAATATTGGACTAGATTCGCCCGCATATGGACTCCATATTAATTATGAGGGGAATCGACAAAATACCCCCGAATGACCAAATATGAATGCATTCATGGCAATTTATATGCAACAAGTATATAGATAGCAATTTATAAAATAGGGGCTTGGGAAGGTTCACACATCTCGGTTCAGAGATCTTGGTTCCGAGGGTTCGGGTTCGGTCTTTGGACACCGGGATCGGTCTTCGGATCGGGGCGTCGGGGCCTTCAGGTCCGGGAAGGAGATCTCGAAGTTCGGACGATCTTGCGGTAGCGAGTACCTGACTGAGTCAATCTTAGCAATGAGTCCATGTCGACGGTCTCGAATCCATGAATAGATCTTGTAAAAAAATACTGGAGCGAAGGGCATGCTCATCAAATGGATACCCCAAATTAGCACATCCCAAACACGGACGAAGGCAAACAACCACACCATCTCCTCACCAGCTCCACCTGGCATGGTAAACAGAGAACATGGCGAACTTGAGTGGGTCATTGGATGGCGCTCAGAGGCACGGTGAGGGCGCCGGTTTGGGGATGATCAGAAGCCCGCACAGGGATGATCTGCAGGTAGTGCACGGGCTCGGCCCTGGAGAAGCTCACGGTGGCGAAGCTGCTAGAGGAGAGGGCTGCAGAAGGAGACGGCGGCGGTGTTGCTGCCGGCAGCGGTTGGCGGTGGGGCGCATGAGGGCAGCGGCGCACCATGGGAAGCCAAAAGAGAGGCGCTGGGGCGGAGCCAGAAGGAGGAGAGGGGCGTCAAGGTGCAGGGTAGGCCGGTAGTGGGGAGGGGCGACACCGCAGGAAGGCGAACACGGGGAAGGGGCTTCAGGAGGCGAGGAAGGTGGGGGCGACCGGAGAGGCGGCAAGGTGAGGGAGCACCCTTCGACAACACGGGCGAGGGAGAGGGAGGTCGAGCGATGGGGTGCTGCAGAGCAGGGTGAGCGCGAGAGGCGGCGGCAATGGTCTCTGGCGGCGGCGGGGCGGGCGCTACGTGGAAGACGGGGTCGAGGGAGGCTCGTCGCGTCGACGCGGTGTTAACCGCATGGGTGGGGCCGGGGTGTGCGAGGTGTAGCGTGCATGGTGTTCGCGTGGAGTGGTCGGGTCGGGTTGGGTGGCGTGTGGTGTGCGCGGGGTGCATGAGGCGTGCGTGTCGATGTGTGTTGGTTACCTGGCGGCGGCAGGGTGGAGGGACTGGGTGGCTGCGGCGGGTGTGGGTGCTGGGAGGATTTGGCTAGGGTTAGGTAGTCTAGGGTTTGGGGTTAGGTGATAGGTTGGAGGTGGCCGGCTAGGCTTTTGGGCCTGGCTGGCTGCCTCCCTAAATAAAAATAACTTTTATATTTATTTATTTTTGTACCTGTTTTATTTTAAAACCTTATGGAAATAATATTTAGATAAAATAAAACATCCAGGCATTCCAGGGTTTTACATTTAAAATAGAGGGGGTATTTGATAAACAAAAACATGCTTTTGGAAAAATAGTTTTAGGCAAAACATGTATGATGATGTCATGATGATGCACAAAGTATTATTTAACCGCGATTTTCTAGTAGTGGTTTTACCCGGGGTGCTACAAAATGCCATAGAGCCAGTTTCCTGTTTTCTGCTGTTTTTTGTTTTAGAAAAACTAGTAAAGAAATATTCTCGAAATTGGACAAAACAAAAGCCGAAATTCCTATTTTTCCTGACACTACACGGAGCCTGAAGGAGAGGGGGAGACGCACCCCAGGGCGGCCACACATGGGCTAGGCGCGGCCAGGGGCGCGCCGCCCTAGGGTGTGGGCCCCCTAGCGCTCCACCGACCTTGTTCCTTCGCCTATATAAACCTCCCGAGACGAAAACCCTAAGAACAAGATCAGAATTCCACGAAAAAGTCAGTAGCCGCCACCACCTTCCTCCCTAGATCGGGAGGGATCTAAAGCTCTTCCCGGCACCCTGCCATAGAGGGGAGATCATCCCGGAGGCCTTCTTCATCACCATGCCTGCCTCCATAGTGATGTGTAAGTAGTTCATCCTTGGACTATATGTCCATAGAAGTAGCTAGATGGTTGTTTCTCCTATTTGTGCCACCATGTTTAGATTTTGAGAGCTGCCTATCATGATCAAGATCATATTATTGTAATGCTACATGTTGTGTTTGCAGGGATCCAATGGATATTGAGTATTATGTCAGATTGATGATTGTTCTATCATGTTTATGTTATTTGTGATCTTGCATGCTCTCCGTTGCTAGTAGTTACTCTGGCCAAGTATTTGCTTATGACTCCAAGAGGGAGTATTTATGCTCGATAGTAGGGTCATGCCTATAGTAATCTGGGATAGTGACAGAAACTTATAAGATTGTAGATGTGTTGTTGCTACTAGGGATAAAACAACAATACTTTGTCCAAGGGCAATTGTATTATTTACATTACACACTTTGCTTAATGCAATTATCTGTTGCTTGCAACTTAATACCCGAGGGTTGTTCGGATGATATCCCGGAGGTGGATTATTAGTCATAGATGCAGTTGGATTATGGTCTATGTATCATGTTGTAATGCCCAAATGAATCTCATAGTGATCATCATGTCATGTACTTGCATTGTTATACATTCTCTATTTGTCAATTGCCCCATTGTAATTTGTTCACTTAGCATGTTATTTATCTTATGGAGAAAACACCTCTAGTGAACTGTGGACCCTGGTCCATTCCTTCCCATTGATATTCCATCTACTGTTTACTATTTACTTTCTTCAATTACCACAAGGAATTACTTTCTTCCACACTATACGTTTAATCCTTTGTTTTTCAGCAAAACCAGTGAGCTTGACAACCTCATTGATAAGTTGGGGCAAAGTATTTTGGTTGTGTTGTGTGCAGGTTCCACGTTGCTAGAAACACCTTCGGAAGTGGGTTTTTTCTCTTACTGTTCGATAACCTTGGTTTCATAACTGAGGGAAAACTTGCTGCTATCCTCATCATACCTTGCTCTTGGGGTTCCCAACAGGATCTACATCAATCGAGCCATCATCAATATCAAGCGGAAGTGGAAAACAAGATCCGAGTACGGATAAGAAACAAATTGGCATAAGATGCCCTGAAAATAAGCATATCCTATCGACATATCTCACGGATCTCCATGCCCCATAATCTTTACACCTGATGATCGTTGCCACTATCGTCTGTCTCTTCGACCCAGTATCCTTCTTGCGGATATACCTGTTCATCTGAACAATATTTATTGTGTGAGACCCTAAGGGCTCAACAATTTTTTATGCATCTAAAGGGAACAACTTGAGGGTGACGCAATTGCAGCAAAAATAAAGCCTAGCAGTTCTATAGAGACATGTTATAACATCCGCCTAACCAATGATAGACGGACGCTTATTGAATAAACAACAGTTAATTATCCAACAAATATATATCAACATAAGTAAACATCGCTCTCCCACCTCCCCCCTGCCAAAACGAGAAGGCGGAAGAACATCCCATCCGTTGGCAGTTTTGTTAATCATTCCATAAATCTTGCACTATTACTAGTTAAGTCTTAGTCATATTAAAAGAGGTACTTTAGTTATGTT
Source organism: Avena sativa (assembly GCA_916181665.1). Lineage (NCBI taxonomy): Eukaryota > Viridiplantae > Streptophyta > Magnoliopsida > Poales > Poaceae > Avena > Avena sativa. Next base: position 23,183,188 of record OV702282.1, on the reverse strand, counting down.
TGTCTATGATCGAGAAACTATGCTCCAAGTCGTCTATAACCGCGGACACGACTTTTAGAAAGGTTTACCCTGCAGGGATTTATAAATAGCAACACACGCACGATCAACCTCGAAAAAACCAAATGAAAACCCAACGAGGCATCACAACAAAGCATTCGCAAGATTCACATATGATTTCAGGGGGACCACCCCACTAAGCTACCTGCTATGAAGTCAGTCGGGCTCTGAGACGGACCAAGGAGTTTGCGAGAACGACTGTAAACGACTGGGAACCCGAAAGTGTGACTGGGTTGGCTATACCACGAAATCGTGCCATGAACCTAAACAGCACAATAGTAAACGCTCCTCAACCAACAATAGTAAATAAAGCAGTAAAGCATGACATAAATACATGATAGTAATAATGCCCCCAAACTAGTTTGTGGCCCCAAGAAATTAAATGTGACTCAAGCTAAGACTAAGGAAATTCATGGTCCCACATATGGATAGTGCGATAGTACATGAGTACTCGGAATCCTATGGGACACAAGTGAGCATACATAACTAAATAGCAGATATTGCCCACCGGTGCCTCTTTCTTTAGTTATCCCATTACTACTCAATTCAGTTGTTTAGGTACCTTATTATTCAAAGACACTCACAAACCCTACACATGCAATTCTATGACTCACATGGCTCAAACAACTCATATAGTAATGGCTCATAGGATTGAGGAAACAAGTTTCGATGGGGTTTAAAAGTAAAGGCTATGTAATACTTGGGATTTAATTTTATTCGGATCGCGACATATGATGCAAGAATAAGATAGATACAATAGGTTCTATATGTAGTGAAAGCATGGGGAAATGCTTGCCTGAAAGCTCAGTTGCAGAATAGTTGGGATCCGGGTAAAACTCCTAAGTCTCCTGATATTCTCCTTGTTTGGCGTCTATCCGGATACAAACCAAACGCACATGAGACCAAAGTAAATACATTGCACAATTATATAAATCATATGCAACAAGAAAACAAGGGATGCCATGATGGAATGATGCACAATTGCATGATATAACATACCATGGCATGGGGGAGGTGTGGGGGTAGAAGAATAAAGCATTTTATTAAGTTTTTAGTCATGTTTTGCTTGCATAAACCTTGCTGCCGTTTTAATAATTGTATGATCCATGCTTCAATTCATATCATGGAATGCATAGTTAGAACATGCTATCGATTAGACATATCATTTGTCGAATTCAGAGTTACGGAATAAAAGTTATAAATTTATTGAGAAATAGGCATTTATTATCATTTAAATAATTTTGAAATTTTTAATTGCTCAAAAAATATTTTAGATAGCATATTTATGATCCTTTCATTTTTTGATAAAGTTTCATATATAACACTTTTCATTTTGAATTATCGATTAAAAGTTATAAAAGGAAACTAGTTCTTGCAAAATACAAAGAACGTAGAATAGAGGGAATGAGCTGGGTCTGCCAAGTGGCAAAGTGGTATATCTGGCTCGCGCATTGAGCGGCAGATTGTGTAGGAAAAAATAGTGGGATGAGACCCAATTACAGATGAAATTATCAAAATAAAAGAAAAAGGATGCCAGATTATTTTGCTTCAGGATAGAATTGAGCATGGGATCTCTCGAACGGACTTGCAAAGGACAGACCAGGGAGCTGAGATTGACATATTGATTGATAAAGTATAGCTTCGTGTTCTTATATTCGCCGCTAAGTACGATGCCTTGAGTCCAGATCACGCACAACTGCCGTCAGAAGTTGGAGCAAATATGCAGGGAATAAAAATAGGACTATACTATGTTTAGACCGGTCTGAAAAAATATAAACCTGGCGGACGTTTCAACCGAAGTGCCAGACTCGCTTCGTCGTAGGAGTCCAACAATTCCTGAATTTTCAATCGGTAAACGATAAGATTTTTGATTAGCTAGCTCAATTCACATGCGAAAATTTAAAAAGCTTTATATCTCAAACCGTTTATCTGATTTAGGATCCGTTTTCACCATTGAGCTAGTCGCGACGAGATCTTCGAAACTAGATCCCATGTTGATATGTTTCGATGATGTTTTTTTGGGCCAAAAAGTTATTCACCCCGTAACATATGAGTTATCAAGGTCATAGTATATAATTATCCACTCTATAAACATGTTGTGTGGAGGCTCTTTTACTTAGATGCAAGAAAAGTATCCGGTAATTCCATGCAAGTTCTGGCTAAATAACATGATATATTTTGCCATAAAAGTTACCTACTAGTGACAGTAGAGTTATCCAGGCTCCAGCATGTAAGTTACCTATAAGATATTAACCACTAAAAAAAATTACCTGTGGATAGAATATAAAATTTATATGCTGGATAACTTATATGTTTCAAGGTTGATAACTTAAATACTATGACATGGATAAGTCACGTGTTAGGGGTGGATAACACAATTTTTTTAATCCCAAAAATTATCCATGGGTAAGAAGAGAGTTATCCAGGCTTTAGCATATAAGTTATCCACTCAAATAACTTACGATATAATAAACGGATCTTATGCCCTATCCAACCATCACCATAAGTCATAGTGGATAATATAACATACAAATAATAGTCCAGCGGCACGGTTTTATCGTCCGTCGCTACTATCGCGGCTAAAATACATGTGGCAGAAAGATTTCATGAGACAAAAAATATAAAATTTATCCATATGAGAAATGTAAAAACGTCTCTGCCCAACCGTTTATATGGTGGATAACTTATATGTTACAAGATGAATAACTTATATATTATGACATGGATAACTCATATATTAAGGGTGGATAACCTTTTGGTCTAAATTTTTTTCCTCCGAAACATATCAACATGGGATCTAGTTTCGAAGATCTCGTCGCGACTAGTCCAACGGTGAAAACGGATTTTCACTCGGATACACGGTTTGAGCTACAAAGTTTTTTAAATATTCGGTTTTCTACATGAAATGCTGATGTCAACCGTTTTGAATTGTAATTCATGCACGCAGTAGTTGTCGGAACGTCTGCCGGAAATTAACATCCACCGACCGGTCTAAGGTTAGAAATCCCGTAAAAATATGCATACGATCCAGGCTACAACTACAGAGATGAACTAGATTCAGAGGTTCAGACATATTTTACTCAAAGAATTTAGGGCGGTCGCCAGGATTTGATCTCCCGATCAAGATCAAGATGTTAATAGAGCAAGGAGATAGCAACTAGGCTACTGCTGCTGATCGTGGCAATATCAGGTCGATTTGGTTTGGAATTGAATCGGGACCGAGATCTGGCTTCTTACAGACAGAACTGACGAACTCTGAACTGAATTCGTCTTCACGTGACAGCAAAACGAGCAAAATTCATCGAACGATTCCGAGCGTTAAAGCGCACAGATTTGAGCGAGGTTTGAAGCAACACGGAGAGAGTTCCTTCGTGAGGAGATAACATGTTCTGGGTTTCGAGGGAGGGGGTACCGGTTCGCCGGAAATCGCCGGGTTTCAGAGGGTTGACGCGGTGTCTGCTGCGGTTTGTTCGCCAGACGGTGCGCGCGGCGAGCTGCTGTCTACGCGCGGCGCGACGCGGCGAGGTGCGGGAGACGGCGTTGATGCGAGCTTGGGACAGATGGAGCTGGGCGAGCAAATGCTCATCGAGGAGGGGTCAGTGGCGAGGTGGCCGCTCATGGCGAAGAGACGATATCGGCGAGACGATGGAGTCCGCGGCGACGAGTACTGCGGTGTGCGCGGGGCGTCATTCGAGCTCCTGCGGGTACTTCTTCGCGCCCAGGCGGTTGATCAGCTCCAGAGTGATCCTGTGCACCTCCATGACATGGTAGCTTGGCTCCGGTGGCAGTAGCTCTAGCTCAGATACACGGCGAAGTAGACGTGGTGGCGGCTATAGTGCAGACTTGCCGATGAGGATTTGGACGGATGGCGGCTAGGGTTCTTGGTAGGATTCGATCTCGATCTGGTTGGAGGGGAGTAGTTGAGGAAGGGAGGCTCTCTGCTGCTGTGTTGCTTTATTGATTAGAGAGGCGAAGAAAGACACGGCTGGGAAGGACACGGAGAGCACGTAACAGAGAGGGAGAAGAGGAACATCAGAACATGACCTCCAGCGTGTCCACTACTGGTTTCAAGTAGTTGCTGGATCGATCTGATAAGGTTGATGCAAGTGGTTTAGCTAGGTGTGGTCGGGTTGGGTTTAGACATTACTCCCTCTGTTTGGGATTATAGGTCCTATGCGCATATCTAGGTTATTAATTTGACTAACAAAACATAATTTATATATCATAAAAATTATATCATTAGAAAATATAACCTCTAAAGTTTTTAATGGTATAATTTTTATGCTATATTATTTATGTTTTGTTGTCCAAATTGGCAACCTAGTTATCCGCGCGGGACTTATAATCCCAAACGGAGGGAGTATATTAGATGGAACATAAGCTAGAAAAAAATGGTTATTGGGTAGAATTAGATGTTAGACCAAACCACATGTAATTCTAGAAGTAGAATTTTAAGATGGTCAAAAGAAATGATTATGGCGGTGATATGGAAACAAAAAAATGTGGTAACCACATAAGAGCTAGGTGATGGTTTTGGTCATATTAAGCATGGATAAATTGAGAAAAAACCCATAATTCAAATGAGCCAAAATATTTCTAAATAGGGAGAAGAATGTCACATGAAGGCATGTTATTTCATGTGGTTAAAGAAGAGGTGTACGATTGCATATACTCCTTTATAAGATATATATAGAGAAAAAAACTACAAGAAGGGCACATGCTCATTAGTAAGAGATGGAGTGCTTAAACACTAGGGTTTAAGCATGGCAAGATATGTAAGCTAGATCCAGTAATGGCCATATTGATGAATGTTCGACTCGTCAATGCCATTGTTATGGACTTGGGTTTTGGAGAAGATGGGGATACTAGAAGTCGCGAGACGGTTAACAGGCAAGCAACGCGGGGACACGAGGTTTACCCAGGTTCAGGCTCCCGGAGGGAAAACCCTACTCCTGCTTGTCTGTTCTTGATTATGACGGAACCGAAGGTTACAGGGGGTGCGAAGATGCGTTTTGGCGTGAGGTGTATGTATGAGTTGGATTGTCCTCCTCGTCGTGCCCTCCTGGCCCTTATTTAGATAAGCCAGGTCTCGGGGGTAGGTCGAGTCGGTTACAGGTTAGGGTTGAACCCTTTGAAATTCTATCTACAACTAATCGTGTCCTTCAAGGAGTCGAACTTGTAATGGGCTTGGGCCACCCGAAATCTTCTTGCACATCAAGTCTTCACGTGAGCCTTCCCTGGGCTGGACCGGGTATACCAATGTGAGGCACCCGCAGGGTATATCCATGCCAGTAGCCCTCGAGTGTTCAGTCGAATCGTAGATTCGACTGGAGACTATAATATTTCGGGTGCTTCTTATTCAAACCTGTTTTTATGAATAAGCATGTCAGTTCATAGGGATTGTTGATATGTGCGCATGACTCGCCCAAAGGATCAGGGTTAGTTAACTGTCATTAGACAAAACAACACGATCTTCTTCAGATTCGAGTCATCGGACTCGAACCCGGAACAATGCTGGCGTGATTCGACTCAGGCCGTTGAGGTCTTGCAGGAGTCGAATCTGTGGCGCCCCGCAAAAACCACTACTAGAAAATCGCGTTATTTTTGTGCATTGCATCATCATGACCGCATGCTCATGTCATCATGCCACATTGCATTTGAGCATCGTCATCATCATGCATTTGTTTGTCTGAAACTATTTTCGAAAAAGCATATTTTGTTTTCTAAATACCCCGCCTTTATTTCAAATCCAAAACCCGGGTCTCCGGATTATTTTGTTTCGTCTACCAATGATTTTCAAAAGCCCCGTTTTAAATATTAAAATATTTAGTTTATTTTTAGGGGGCAGCCGTACCGGGCCGAACCGACCCAGTCGGCCACCCCAGTACAAAAACCGGTCTACCTAAACCCTTTTCCTACCCCAACCTAATCTACCCACCCTTCCTCCACCTCATCCCACCCAATCGGTGCTTGCCACCTCAGCTATCCTTCCTTCATCCACCCAATCACCACCCGCCACATCAGCCTGGCCCTCTCTCACCCCGCCGCCGCAGCACACAAACGCACACCACGCACGCATGTCACCCCCTGGACACCCCTGGACCCGGCCCCACCGCCCTCCTCTGCTCTCGCCCATCCCCACCTCCCGCTCGCGATGCCCCAACCCCGCTCGGTCGCTCGCCCGCGACCCCCGTCCTCTCCCTCGATCCCCCCTCTCAGAGCGCTTCTCTCTCCCCTTCCACCCTGTCGCCGCCCCTGGGATCCTTCCTCCCCGACGCTGCCTTGGCCCGTCTCCGGCCAGCGCCGTAGATCCCGCCGCCGCGGCCCTTCCCCCCCTCTGCAACACCGATGCCCGGCGCCGTCGCCTCCTCCCCCAAGGCGCCACCGCCGCCTGGGGCTCCCTCCTCCTTCGCCTCTCCCTGCCGGCCGCCGCTCCGCCTCGCGGCCCGGTCGCCCACCACCCCGGCGCCTGTTTCCTCGCTGGCCTCCCCTTCCGCGAGCTCGACCACCTCTGCAACCGGGCGCCACCGTGGACCCCACCCAGTGGGCCTGCTCCGACCCCGCCTCGTCCGCGCCGCGGCCACGCCTCCATGACCGCCGCCGCGCCTCCCTGCAGCAGGATCCACTGCCGCCGGGTCGTCTTCGCCCCGCCACCGCCCTCCTCGTCAGGCCTGCGAGCGCCTCCGCCTGCTGCAAGCCGGCCTCGCGGGAACCTCCTCTGTCTGCGGCCAGAGAACCTCCCCGTCTGCATGTCTGCACTGCTGCGCGTGTCCTTGCCCATGTGTTTGGTGGTGTTGCTAGTGCCTGGTGGCGTGTTCCTGTTGTATCTGTCGCTATACCATCTGTTTAATCTGTGGCCGCAAAGGGGTTTGCTAGAAAAGCCAATGCCAGAGCGTCTGATGCCGGAAACTGTCCTAACGTCTTGATCTTCCGAAGGCCACCGACTTCATCGACCGCCAAGTTCTTCGGTTCCGACACCCCGACAAGATCTCCTCGTTGACAAGATCGACTCCGTCATGTACGCGTTATGGCAAGGTTTATGGAGTCGTTGACGCCCGAAGGCCACCGATGCAATTTTCACTTCTCGGAATGCCAGGATCACCGGATTCCAAAGCCCGTTCTCGGTGATCGAAGACCGTTCCTGGACCCAAAGACCGAACCCGACACGCCAAGTTCTTCGTCTTGGATCCGAGGACACCGAGACCCCGGTGCGACAAGTACTCCTTCCCGGACGCCAAGTTCGCCGAGAACCCGAAGGCCAAGGTCACCGACACGGAACGACAAGACCTCCTTCCCGCACCGATGCCGACGAAGTCGCACGCCAAGTTCTTCACCCCGGACGCCAAGTCCGACCCGACCCGCGGACCCGACAAGGTCTTCACGACGACAAGAACGACATCGACCAGGGCGGATCCGATGTGACCCCGACGCCAACCAAGTTCTTCTTCTCGGATGCGACAAGTTCGACTTCCGTTGTCCGAGACCGATCTCGTCGAGCCATTCTCCCGTCGAACCCTAAGACCCGACCCCGAACCCCTCGGAGCCCAAGTTCGCCGAACCCTAAAGTGATTCCCTATCCGAGCCCCCATTATTTTATAATATGACATTATCAACTGATGCATATTAAATTGTTCATGCATGCATACTTGTCTGTGGTTTGGGGGCATTATGCCAATTCATCTCGTAATTAAATATGGAGTCTATATGCGGGATATCTTTGTCTTATTCCGGACTCCATTTAAATTGGTGTAGCGAACCGGTGCTATATTTTGCCATGTTAAGACAACATTTAAAATGCAGGGTAGCTAAACAACATGAACCACCTAAATATTTGTCGGGACCCCGGTTCCGCTTAATCTTGCCTAATTGCATCGCACCTTTGCCATGTCATACATCATACATACATCATGCCCGATTTTCTACCGTAGTATTAAATAGTGCATCCGGTGTTTCTTCTAGTGTTTTGCTTCTTCGCGGATTAGGCCGATGAGTTGATGCGAGTGTCGACCCGATCTTCGGATGAACCCTCGGTAATGTTTTCAGGCGAGCACCTCCCCCTTTCTACCTATCTTACTTTTATAGTATTTATTCCCTCCTGTTGATCTATTGCTATCTGTGTTGCGATGCTCTAGTTTTCGTACCCGGAACATCCCTTGCAGCCTTATATTGCCTTGGACACATCTTATTACCTGTTGTTTGGTAGATAGTTGGACCTGCGCGTCGTAGTCGCTTGCTCAAGTGCTGTTGCGTGTCGTCAAGTACCACGGTTGTTGGAGTATTGCCGCATGTTTAATGTTGGAGATGATCATGGCTTTAATTACTGTTTAATAACTAAAATTGAAAGTAGGTAAATGCAGAGGCACCGGTGGGTAATAGACAATATTTGGATTTTAACCGCTCACTAGTGTCCCGTAGGACCCCGAGTTCTTGACACCTGTTCCGAGATCGAGCGCGCTAACCACAGGTGGGGTGTATGGGCACCCCCATCGATTAGTACCTGATTTCAAAGTATTGTACCGGGGGCCACAAGTAGTTTGGAGATTTATTACTATCCTATACTTATGCCATGCTTTACTGCTTAATTTAAATTGTGCGAAGTACTGCACCTGTACTGTTTAGGTAAACGGAGTGTTTTCGCGGTATCGACAAGCCCAGTCTCATTTTCGGGTTCCCAGTCGTTTACAGCCATTGACGCAAACCCTGAGTCCATCTCGGAGACCGGCCGACTTCGTTGCGGGTAGCTTAGTGGGGTGGCCCCCATGTACTTGCTTTGGGTCCGGGAAACGTCATGACTTAGGCCCCGCCGACATACCGATGGGTGTATGTTAACTAATCTGGCAAAAAGGGTCGAAGTGCGTGTGGATACTTTGGTGCACCCCTGCAGGGTTAAATCTTTTCGAAAAGCCGTGTCCGCGGTTATGGACGACTTGGAGCACAGTTCTCGATCATAGACAACTATAACTAAAGTTTACTGTTATAATTTGACTTGTATCCGATATGACTAGTAATCGGCTTCACTACAACGGAATGGCTAAATAAAAGTACCAACAACTGCTGGGTTTGGGACGTCTCATGCTAATCGTATCTGACTAGTAAGTGTTGCAACTACAACGGAATGTTTAACTAAAACTGCCCACTGCTTATTATATCAGGATGACTCATGCCATCTTTATTTGACTAGTAATTGCCGCAACTATAACGGAATGAATAAAACTGCCAACGGTGTGAGTTCCTCGGTTGACTTCCTCGTTTGGTATCGAGGGGGAAACACCAGGATGGGTATGTTTGGTGGTAGTATCAGGTTGGTTCCGGATAGGACTTTCTTATCCCTCTCTGGTAGCCAACAGTTATATCGAGTCTCTATAGGTTGTTTAGTGCATGCTGCGCTGCCGCTCAGTCCACCATACCTATGTAGGCGAGGACCGCCGAATTCTAGTCTCGCCGTGTACTGGCCTCAGTACTGACCGCTCTCTTTTTCCTTTGCCCTTTGTCGGCACCCCTTTTGTTTTAGCAGGTTTCGACGTCGTTAGCAGGGTTACCCTTCCGGCTTGGCCTGGGCAGGGTTATGGACGCCATTGGTTATTCTCCACGGCTCTTAGCCCCATTTGCATCTTGTCCGTAGTCGGACGCTCTATCATTTTCAAGGTGATTTGGAACTTTGTATATTATATCTGTATTCTTGACTCATTGAGTCGCTGTTGTATATATATATCTGTTCTGTGGGTCCCATCGAGGACTGTTGTGTAATGATATTACTTCGTTTTCCACCCGCACGAAAGTGCCTGGTGGGCGTCCTTGAATCGTTTTTATGCGGGTTTGGCGGGAAGCGCTAAAACTTGCATAGGGCCGATTTGAGGGTGTTACAGAGTGGTATCAGAGCTCAGCAGTTGCGATACCCCACAAGTCCAGCCTGTAGGATAACCTAGCTAACGGCCGAAGTAGAGTGTCAAAACTATTTTTGCAAAATCGGTTGGATAGTTCTGATTAGGTCTGATTTTACTCCTTACCCCTCTGCTGCTCTCCTCTCACCTCTGCGTGTTTTGAATCCGCTCTCCTCTCTCTCTTCGAGTCCAGGATTTCTCGTGGTTGGGTTCCATCGTACCTTCAGGGTTTCGCTTCCTCCTTTGGTAACGGTGTTGCTACATCTGGTCTTCATGCTATCCGAGGAATCCTTCGTCTGGGGACTTCTCTTTGTTCCTTCTCGTGCCTTCCAGTGTTTTCCGACGCGACGACATCATCTACGCCAGATCCGATGCAGAGTCTGCATCACTCCTTTGTTTCTGAACCTCGATTGTCAAGATCTTCAGTCTGATTCCGAGAATGGTTGCACGCTTTTCTACTGATTGTGCAGAGTAATAGTTTGGGTGCGTGATGGATTGGCCCCCATGCCGACTACTCACTCTATTCGCTTGTGTACATTGAAGTGGATGAGAATGCAATGGTTCTCTCGTTCTATCGAAGCTAGAGGTGGCTTTATTTGTTGATACTTCTGCCTTCGCCTTTTGTTTCCGGGGTGTTCTCTCGACGATCACGGACAACGACCTCTTGTTAGTGGTGTCGCGAGGATCTACACGATGCGAGAAGATTCAGATCACCGACCTTCCTTCCGGTACCATGAGGCGGATCTCGAGGGCGAGATCCATTGTTAGTGGTGTCGAATTGTGGCGCCCCGCAAAAACCACTACTAGAAAATCGCGTTATTTTTGTGCATTGCATCATCATGACCGCATGCTCATGTCATCATGCCACATTGCATTTGAGCATCGTCATCATCATGCATTTGTTTGTCTGAAACTATTTTCGAAAAAGCATATTTTGTTTTCTAAATACCCCGCCTTTATTTCAAATCCAAAACCCGGGTCTCCGGATTATTTTGTTTCGTCTACCAATGGTTTTCAAAAGCCCCGTTTTAAATATTAAAATATTTAGTTTATTTTTAGGGGGCAGCCGTACCGGGCCGAACCGACCCAGTCGGCCACCCCAGTACAAAAACCGGTCTACCTAAACCCTTTTCCTACCCCAACCTAATCTACCCACCCTTCCTCCACCTCATCCCACCCAATCGGTGCTCGCCACCTCAGCTATCCTTCCTTCATCCACCCAATCACCACCCGCCACATCAGCCTGGCCCTCTCTCACCCCGCTGCCGCAGCACACAAACGCACACCACGCACGCATGTCACCCCCTGGACACCCCTGGACCCGGCCCCACCGCCCTCCTCTGCTCTCGCCCATCCCCACCTCCCGCTCGCGATGCCCCAACCCTGCTCGGTCGCTCGCCCGCGACCCCCGTCCTCTCCCTCGATCCCCCCTCTCAGAGCGCTTCTCTCTCCCCTTCCACCCTGCCGCCGCCCCTGGGATCCTTCCTCCCCGACGCTGCCTTGGCCTGTCTCCGGCCAGCGCCGTAGATCCCGCCGCCGCGGCCCTCCCCCCCCTCTGCAACACCGACGCCCGGCGCCGTCGCCTCCTCCCCCCAGGGCGCCACCGCCGCCTGGGGCTCCCTCCTCCTTCGCCTCTCCCTGCCGGCCGCCGCTCCGCCTCGCAGCCCGATCGCCCACCACCCCGGCGCCTGTTTCCTCGCTGGCCTCCCCTTCCGCGAGCTCGACCACCTCTGCAACCGGGCGCCACCGTGGACCCCACCCAGTGGGCCTGCTCCGACTCCGCCTCGTCCGCGCCGCGGCCACGCCTCCATGCCCGCCGCCGCGCCTCCCTGCAGCAGGATCCACTGCCGCCGGGTCGTCTCCGCCCCGCCACCGCCCTCCTCGTCAGGCCTGCGAGCGCCTCCGCCTGCTGCAAGCCGGCCTCGCGGGAACCTCCTCTGTCTGCGGCCAGAGAACCTCCCCGTCTGCATGTCTGCACTGCTGCGCGTGTCCTTTCCCATGTGTTTGGTGGTGTTGCTAGCGCCTGGTGGCGTGTTCCTGTTGTATCTGTCGCTATACCATCTGTTTAATCTGTGGCCGCAAAGGGGTTTGCTAGAAAAGACCAATGCCGGAGCGTCTGATGCCGGAAACTGTCCTAACGTCTTGATCTTCCGAAGGCCACCGACTTCATCGACCGCCAAGTTCTTCGGTTCCGACACCCCGACAAGATCTCCTCGTTGACAAGATCGACTCTGTCATGTACGCATTATGGCAAGGTTTATGGAGTCGTTGACGCCCGAAGGCCACCGATGAAATTTTCACTTCTCGGAATGCCAGGATCTCCTACACCGGATTCCAAAGCCCGTTCTCGGTGATCGAAGACCGTTCCTGGACCCAAAGACCGAACCCGACACGCCAAGTTCTTCGTCTTGGATCCGAGGACACCGAGACCCCGGTGCGACAAGTACTCCTTCCCGGACGCCAAGTTCGCCGAGAACCCGAAGGCCAAGGTCACCGACACGGAACGACAAGACCTCCTTCCCGCACCGATGCCGACGAAGTCGCACGCCAAGTTCTTCACCCCGGACGCCAAGTCCGACCCGACCCGCGGACCCGACAAGGTCTTCACGACGACAAGAACGACATCGACCAGGGCGGATCCGATGTGACCCCGACGCCAACCAAGTTCTTCTTCTCGGATGCGACAAGTTCGACTTCCGTTGTCCGAGACCGATCTCGTCGAGCCATTCTCCCGTCGAACCCTAAGACCCGACCCCGAACCCCTCGGAGCCCAAGTTCGCCGAACCCTAAAGTGATTCCCTATCCGAGCCCCCATTATTTTATAATATGACATTATCAACTGATGCATATTAAATTGTTCATGCATGCATACTTGTCTGTGGTTTGGGGGCATTATGCCAATTCATCTCGTAATTAAATATGGAGTCTATATGCGGGATATCTTTGTCTTATTCCGGACTCCATTTAAATTGGTGTAGCGAACCGGTGCTATCTTTTGCCATGTTAAGACAACATTTAAAATGCAGGGTAGCTAAACAACATGAACCACCTAAATATTTGTCGGGACCCCGGTTCCGCTTAATCTTGCCTAATTGCATCGCACCTTTGCCATGTCATACATCATACATACATCATGCCCGATTTTCTACCGTAGTATTAAATAGTGCATCCGGTGTTTCTTCTAGTGTTTTGCTTCTTCGCGGATTAGGCCGATGAGTTGATGCGAGTGTCGACCCGATCTTCGGATGAACCCTCGGTAATGTTTTCAGGCGAGCACCTCCCCCTTTCTACCTATCTTACTTTTATAGTATTTATTCCCTCCTGTTGATCTATTGCTATCTGTGTTGCGATGCTCTAGTTTTCGTACCCGGAACATCCCTTGCAGCCTTATATTGCCTTGGACACATCTTATTACCTGTTGTTTGGTAGATAGTTGGACCTGCGCGTCGTAGTCGCTTGCTCAAGTGCTGTTGCGTGTCGTCAAGTACCACAGTTGTTGGAGTATTGCCGCATGTTTAATGTTGGAGATGATCATGGCTTTAATTACTGTTTAATAACTAAAATTGAAAGTAGGTAAATGCAGAGGCACCGGTGGGTAATAGACAATATTTGGATTTTAACCGCTCACTGGTGTCCCGTAGGACCCCGAGTTCTTGACACCTGTTCCGAGATCGAGCGCGCTAACCACAGGTGGGGTGTATGGGCACCCCCATCGATTAGTACCTGATTTCAAAGTATTGTACCGGGGGCCACAAGTAGTTTGGGGCTTTAGTACTATCCTGTACTTATGCCATGCTTTACTGCTTAATTTAAATTGTGCGAAGTACTGCACCTGTACTGTTTAGGTAAGCGGAGTGTTTTCGCGGTATCGACAAGCCCAGTCTCATTTTCGGGTTCCCAGTCGTTTACAGCCATTGACGCAAACCCTGAGTCCGTCTCGGAGACCGGCCGACTTCGTTGCGGGTAGCTTAGTGGGGTGGCCCCCATGTACTTGCTTTGGGTCTGGGAAACGTCATGACTTAGGCCCCGCCGACATACCGATGGGTGTATGTTAACTGATCTGGCAAAAAGGGTCGAAGTGCGTGTGGATACTTTGGTGCACCCCTGCAGGGTTAAATCTTTTCGAAAAGCCATGTCCGCGGTTATGGACGACTTGGAGCACAGTTCTCGATCATAGACAACTATAACTAAAGTTTACTGTTATAATTTGACTTGTATCCGATATGACTAGTAATCGGCTTCACTACAACGGAATGGCTAAATAAAAGTACCAACAACTGCTGGGTTTGGGATGTCTCATGCTAATCGTATCTGACTAGTAAGTGTTGCAACTACAACGAAATGTTTAACTAAAACTGCCCACTGCTTATTATATCAGGATGACTCATGCCATCTTTATTTGACTAGTAATTGCCGCAACTATAACGGAATGAATAAAACTGCCAACGGTGTGAGTTCCTCGGTTGACTTCCTCGTTTGGTCTCGAGGGGGAAACACCAGGATGGGTATGTTTGGTGGTAGTATCAGGTTGGTTCCGGATAGGACTTTCTTATCCCTCTCTGGTAGCCGACAGTTATATCGAGTCTCTATAGGTTGTTTAGTGCATGCTGCGCTGCCGCTCAGTCCACCATACCTATGTAGGCGAGGACCGCCGAATTCTAGTCTCGCCGTGTACTGGACTCAGTACTGACCGCTCTCTTTTTCCTTTGCCCTTTGTCGGCACCCCTTTTGTTTTAGCAGGTTTCGACGTCGTTAGCAGGGTTACCCTTCCGGCTTGGCCTGGGCAGGATTATGGACGCCATTGGTTATTCTCCACGGCTCTTAGCCCCATTTGCATCTTGTCCGTAGTCGGACGCTCTATCATTTTCAAGGTGATTTGGAACTTTGTATATTATATCTGTATTCTTGACTCATTGAGTCACTGTTGTATATATATCTGTTCTGTGGGTCCCATCGAGGACTGTTGTGTAATGATATTACTTCGTTTTCCCCCCGCACGAAAGTGCCTGGTGGGCGTCCTTGAATCGTTTCTATGCGGGTTTGGCGGGAAGCGCTAAAACTTGCATAGGGCCGATTGGAGGGTGTTACAGAATCCCAGTGTTTTAAGTTAAGTACCAAACACGTCCGTTGGGATTTTTCATCGTGCATGCCGACACGGTATGTTACTGGTAGAGCGCAGTCTGGTGCGATACCAGGCCATCAGATTATATCCGAAGGGCTTATCTTTGCGCGTAGACACAACATCTGAAGGTTTATCACCACAGAGGTGCTTTAGGTGACCAAGGAGACTGTTTCTCACTTAGCTTTAATTTGGGCAAAGTTTCCAGAAATATTTTTATTGTACTTGATCTGAAGGATATCATTCGAATAGTTCATAGGGTGCGCGATCAGTGATACGTTGGAAACGTATCTATAATTTTTGATGCTCCATGCTTGTTTTGTATCATTTGTCTTATGGTTTGTCTACACTTTGATGTATTTTTATACACTTTCTGGAACTAACCTATTGACAAGATGTCACAGTGCCAGTTGCCTGTTTTCTTCTGTTTTTGGTTCTAGAAAGACAAAAAATCAATATTCTCGGAATTGGACGGGACAAAAGCCAAAGTCAATATTTTACCATGGGCGTCACGAAGTCCAGAGGGGAGACGGAGAGGCGGCACAGGGCCACCACACCCCCCTAGGCGCGGGTGGGCCCACCCCAAGCCTGGGTAGGGTGTGGGCCCTCCGGACGCCTCCCAGCCTCGCCTCTTCGCCTATAAGAAGCCCCCGGGGAGAAAACCCTAAATCGCCAATCATACTTCCAGAAAAAGTTCCGTACCGCCGTCGCCACGGAAGGGGAGATTCGGGGGACAGAAAGCCTCTGTTCCTGCACCCTGCCAGGTTGGGGAAGTGCCCTCGGAGCCATCTCCATCACCATCTTCATCATCGTTGCTGATTCCCATGATGAGGAGGGGGTAGTTCTTCCTCGAGGCTAAGGGCTCTATCGGTAGCTATGTGTTCATCTCTCTCTCTCTATGCATGATCTTGTGGTCATGAGCTTTGTAATCTAGTAGATCTACCTTGTTACTCAAGTGCTTCATTAGATCTCTGGTCTCCCCATGTGTGTGAGAGTGACAGCGTGCACACCATGGTGGCACTTAGGCTTGAGTCTACATAAATACTCTTTGTGCTTTAATAAATCTATGCTTTTCCCCACGTGTGTGAAAGTGACAGCGTGCATACCGTGTGTGGCACTTTGGCTAGATTGAATATTTGTTATGAGTTATATTTGGAGTTGGATGCCTCTATGAAATTGTGGTGTTTGTTGGAACCATCTAGCGCTCAAGGTGACAGTGTGGGGTTATCTAGATTGGGGAAGACGGACTTTGAGGTGTGCTGTTATAGCCCTACCATGGATTAGAGTGTCCAACTGGAGAGTAGCTAAGAGTAGTATCATGAAGAGAGGATATTTATATGAGAGAGTGTTCACTAGTGAAAGTATGATCCCTAGGCCTTGTTTCTAAGCATTGAAACACCGTTTTGCTACTAGATATGTTGCATGTTTTCTTGCTTTAGTCTTTACTTCACTCACACACGTTATCCCACGTCAACAATAAGTCAGAAGCTCTTTTCTGGCACCGTTACCACTTGTATTTCACTATCTCTTCGCCGAACTAGTGCACCTATACACCTGACAAGTGTATTGGGTGTGTTGGGGACACAAGAGACTTCTTGTATCTTGATTGCAGGGTTGCTTGAGAGGGAATACCTTTGACCACTTCCTCCCTGAGTTCGATAAACCTTGGGTAATCCACTTAAGGGAAACTTGTTGCTGTTCTACAAACCTCTGCACTTGGAGGCCCAACAACTGTCTACAAGAATAGAAGTGCGTAGACATCAATCTCTTTTCTGGCGTCGTTGCCAGGGAGGAAAGGTAAAAGGCACTCACACACCTTACCCAACGGCAACAGCAAGCCAGAAAGCTCTTTTCTGGCGCCGTTGCCAGGGAGGTAAGGTAAAAGGTACTCACATCCTCCAGTGTGAGTGCTCGAAGTTATTTCCTTTAGATTCTGAAATTTTGTCCTTTTGTTTCTTGTTTTCACTAGTTAGGCTTAATGGAAAACAACAACAAAATTAGAGAGCTCTATAGTATCTATCTTGAGTTAGGACATGAAGTGTTTGAAGAGAAAATTAAAAAACTTTTGGAGCTTTTTTTGCATGCTAATAGCAATTTTATTAGTATGAATTCTTTGGACACCATTATTGCTAATGCTATGGAAAAGTCTAAGCTTGGGGAAGCTAGTTTTGATGAAAATTATCTTTTTAGTCCCCAAGCTTTAGAGGAGAACATTTTCTTTGATGATACTTTACCTCCAATATATGATGATTACAATGATGAGTATGATATTTTCAGTCCACCTACTATTGAGGAGAAAGTTAATTGTGATTACAATATGCCTCCTATATTTTATGATTATGATGATGAGAATAGTAATGATAGCTATTTTGTTGAATTTGCTCCCACTATAATTAATAAGTATGACTATGCTTATGTGGAGAGTAATAATAATTTTATGCATATGGCTCATGATAAGAATGTTTTATGTGATAGTTATATTGTTAATTTTATTCATGATGCTACTGAAAGTTATTATTAGAGAGGGAAACATGGTCTTATGTATCTCAATAATATTAAGTTTCCCTTGTTTATGTTGAAAGTCTTGAAGTTGCACTTGTTTTGCTTTCCTATGTTTGTTGCTTTGTGCTTTCATGACTTGTTTATTTACAAGATTCCTATGCATAGAAAGTGGGTTATACTTAAATGTGTTTTGAATTTGCTTCTTGATGCTCTCTTTTACTTCAATTCATATTTCTTATGTGAGCATCTTCTCAAACTTCCATGCCTAACTTAAAGGCGTTAAATAAAACTACTTGTTGGGAGATAACCCAAGAGTTTTCTTGAGTCTTAGAAGTTATTTCTTCTGTAATGACCTCTCCTTATCCTTTTTTGTTTGATTTTTGTGCCAAGAATGACCTCTAATGAGAGGGAAGTAAGATTTGGGGAGTTGCTGTCCCGAAACAGATTTTTGTCCTCCACTATAAAAATTCTTGAGGAGTCTCTGTAAGTCGGATTGAGCTGAAAATTTACGAATACATCCCCCAGTATGTTAGATAAGTTTTGTTAGTTCAACACTTTTTGATTTGGGCAACAGAAGGTCTTCGAAAAAATTGATTTCTACCTAGTGGTCTGTTTTGACAGATTTCTGCCATTATTTGCATTTGCTTCTTATTGATTCCTTTTTGAGTTCTCTTTTGGGGAATTGAGCTTATTGAAGGAGTTTCTACAGTAGCTTGTGTTTTTAGTGAAAAGTTTTGCTGTTCCAAAGCTTTGCCTAAGGGTCTAATATCTCTTGAATACACTAATGTTGCTAATGAAGATTGTGTGAAGTTTTGTATGAAGGAAAAATTTCAGGTGTAGAGAGAGAATGATGTAATGAGATGAAGAATGGACAAAGGCTCAAGCTTGGGGATGCCACCCCAGTGTCACCCCAAGAAATATCCAAGAGGTACAAGCATCAAAGCTCGGGGATTCCCAAGGCATCCTCTTCTTCATCAATAAAAATCTCAGGTCTTTCTAGACAGTTCGTTTTTATTGTTTCATGCATTGTTTTGTTGTTCTTGGAGCGTCTTAGTTTTTGTTTTTGGTTTTTGTTTTCTTAGTTTGCTTGAGTAAGTTGGTTGGTTACACCACACTTCTTTTGGAGAGAGACACACTCTGTTTCCATGCCTAGAACACTCTAGTTTTCACTCTTATTGTCTTCTGAGTGTTCACTTTTGCTAGCACTGCGTTTAGCTTTAGTTTTCATGTGCTTTCAGCTTAGAACTTTTTAGTTATTCTTTGTGGATTTGTGAGACAAGATCACTGGTATTTATTGATTATTATCCTTGTGAGTTGTTTAAAATAAGTTGATTGGTGCTGGAAAAGAGTAGAAAGTTTCATGCTTATAGTGGTACGAAAGTGAGCTTGCTTTGACTGTGTCTTAGGCTTTATCATGTCATGCTAGATGTTGTTTTGACCTTATGCTTAGTGATTATATGACTTGCTCCAAATCATTGAGAGTGTTTAGTGTGCCTTAAAAGAATCATGTGTTGTTTTAGCATACAAAAGCATAGTATTGTGGTATTCTCCTTTGATGTTTTGTTTGGGTTGACTTGGCACATGCTCACACCATGTTATGACTATGAACAAGTCACCATAGACTCTATGATTCATTTAGTACTTGACTTGTAGTACCACTCTATGCTTTGGTTAGTAATGCTTTGTTGCTCTCCATGATTATGGCCATTATGCTCTCTTAGTTGGTTGCTCCCAGTCTTTTGCTAGCCTCCA
The DNA here is from genome assembly GCA_916181665.1 of Avena sativa. NCBI lineage: Eukaryota > Viridiplantae > Streptophyta > Magnoliopsida > Poales > Poaceae > Avena > Avena sativa. Next base: position 23,163,877 of record OV702282.1, on the reverse strand, counting down.
CTTGTATGAGTAAGCTCTACTCATGCTTCCAACTCCCAAGAAACCAAGTTATTCCAAAGTGTCCACTATAAACTCCTATGCATGGTGTGTTACACCATTCCAAGTATATTCTTGTTTTCAATTACCTTCCAATTAAAAACTATTTTGTTATGTGAAAACTTAGTGATTAAATCCCTCACAAACTTGATGTCATACTTTATATTCTTTGCCCCTAATAAACTTGAACCATTGTGTCATCTATGTTGTATATGCTTGCACTTATACGTTGGAATTAGCAGAACCGTGCTGTCACGGGGAACGTTTTCAACATTGCACTTGTACTTTGTACTCACTTGATATCATGCTCTTTTGTCAATGGATGTCACCGGTGTGAAATAAAAATAGAACTTGTAAGTCCATGGAGTTAGTATTCTGTGTTAGAGAAACGCCTGGGCCGCTAGCCTAAGCCATGCCGAATCATGGTGGAAACTTGCAGCATCACCATAGTGACATATATGAAGCATTCTTCTTATAAAAAAGAGAGACACATTGAGAAAAGTGGAAAGAGAGAAAAAGCACCATATTCCCATGGTAAATAAGAAGATTGCTGAGATGCTCATTGTCTGCTTGCCTTGTCATTTTGGTTATGGGAAACCTCCTGTACCATGTGCAAGGGGTACCCCATTGGCGGTTCTCAATGATATGCAAATACTTACAATGACAAGAACTTACCTGTGCCCAAAGTTGAGTATGCATGACGTGTGGCCCTCATATTCAAGGGACTTGAGATTGCCAACTTATACTTCGTCAAGAATATACTCCATCTTTGCCACTTTAACCTTAACCACTTCAAGATGCTTATGATAGGGGCAATGAGGGCTGAAAGCTAACAAGTACCATAATTTTTGGAAACTCTTTTTGAAACTTGTAATCCCTGCTTCCTTTACAAAAAGGCCTTTCTTCCACCATTATTTGAGTCTCCTCCTTCTACATTTAGGCACCATTAAGAGAGCATAGTTGTCATTCTGTGTGCAGTGTTTCAAAGCTTATTGATCGATGCATATTGTGATATCACTTGTTTTTGTGCTATTTGTTTCTAGTCACCCTTGTGAACTTTGAAGGTATCATATGCATCTATATTGCTACTCTATGAGGGACAAGCTGATTGCCACTATGCTATGTTTTCTATATGTGAAACAAACAAACGTTTTTCAATGCATGTTATTCATGATCTTTGATTGTAGCCTTTCATGTTGCATGCATAGTTACTATGTCCTATTGTTAGAACTCCATCTTTCATGCACATGTTTAGAGTTCTTTGATCCCAGCTTTCAATGCTTGCAAATAGTTGGATCTTTATTGTGAGGGTGCATGTCACCTCAAAAATTATTCTGTTTATCACTTACCTACTCGAGGAAGAGCAGGAGTTAAGCTTGGGGATGCTTGATACGTCGGAAACGTATCTATATTTTTTGATGCCCCATGCTTGTTTTGTATCATTTGTTTTATGTTTTGTCTACACTTTGAGGTATTTTTATACACTTTCTGGAACTAACCTATTGACAAGATGCCATAGTGCCAGTTGCATGTTTTCTTCTGTTTTTTGTTCCAGAAAGGCAGAAAATCAATATTATCGGAATTGGACGGGACAAAAGCCAAACTCAATATTTTACCGTGGGCGTCACGAAGTCCAGAGGGGAGACGGAGAGGCGGCACAGGTCCACCACACCCCCTAGGCGCGGGTGGGCCAACCCCGTACCTGGGTAGGGTGTGGGCCCTCCGGCCGCCTCCCAGCCTCGCCTCTTCGCCTATAAGAAGCCCCCGGGAGAAAACCCTAAATCGCCAATCATACTTCCAGAAAAAGTTCCGTAGCGCCGCCGCCACGGAAGGGGAGATTCGGGGGACAGAAAGCCTCTGTTCCTGTACCCTGCCGGGTCGGGGAAGTTCCCCCGGAGCCATCTCAATCAATCTCCATCGCCATCTTCATCACCGTTGCTGATTCCCATGATGAGGAGGGACTAGTTATTCCTCGAGGCTAAGGGCTCTACCGGTAGCTATGTGTTCATATCTCTCTCTATGCATGATCTTGTGGTTATGAGCTTTGTAATCCAGTAGATATATCTTGCTACTCAAGTGCTTCATTAGATCTCTGCTCTCCCCATGTGTGTGAGAGTGACAGCGTGCACACCATGGTGGCACTTAGGCTTGAGTCTACATAAATACTCTTTGTGCTTTAATAGATCTATGCTTTTCCCCACGTGTGTGAAAGTGACAGCGTGCATACCGTGTGTGGCACTTTGGCTAGATTGAATATTTGTTATGAGTTATATTTGGAGTTGGATGCCTCTATGAAATTGTGGTGTTTGTTGGAACCATCTATTGCTCAAGGTGACAGTGTGGGGTTATCTAGATTGGGGAAGGCGGACTTTGAGGTGTGCTATTATAGCCCTACCATGGATTAGAGTGTCCAACCGGAGAGTAGTTAAGAGTAGTATCATGAAGAGAGGATATTTATATGAGAGAGTGTTCACTAGTGAAAGTATGATCCCTAGGCCTTGTTTCTAAGCATTGAAACACCGTTTGCTACTAGATCTTTTGCATGTTTGCTTGCTTTAGTCTTTACTTCACTCACACACGTTACCCCACGTCAACAATAAGTCAGAAGCTCTTTTCTGGCACCGTTACCACTTGTATTTCACTATCTCTTCGCCGAACTAGTGCACCTATACACCTGACAAGTGTATTGGGTGTGTTGGGGACACAAGAGACTTCGTGTATCTTGATTGCAGGGTTGATTGAGAGGGAATACCTTTGACCTATTCCTCCCTGAGTTCGATAAACCTTGGGTAATCCACTTAAGGGAAACTTGCTGCTGTTCTACAAACCTCTGCACTTGGAGGCCCAACAACTGTCTACAAGAATAGAAGTGCGTAGACATCAAGCTCTTTTCTGGCGCCGTTGCCGGGGAGGAAAGGTAAAAGGCACTCGCACACCTTACCCAATGGCAACAGCAAGCCAGAAAGCTCTTTTCTGGCGCCGTTGCCGGGGAGGTAAGGTAAAAGTTACTCACATCCTCCAGTGTGAGTGCTTGAACATTATGGCGAAAATTTTACCACTTCAGTGGGAAAAATAGAGGAGTTTTACCACTTCATAATTTGCTTCCATCTTCCACCATTGCTGCCATTTCCTTATCTCTTGCGCACTAGACATCCTCCATGTGTTCCCTTCATCCTTTCTCTGCTCGCACCGCCGTGCTCGCCGCATCACCAGGATGGGCAAGCCAAAGAAGAGCTCATCCGCCGCAGCAGGCTCGAGCGCCGTCGGCGCTGCCAAGAAGGCCGCTGCTCCCAGCCGCACCATCGATAGTGGATGGCGGTGTACAAAGATGAGGGATGCGGATTTGTGCAAGTTGCGCTAGTCTGGCTTGATCTCCAAGAACAAGGGCGACGCCATTCTTCCTGATCAGGAGGTAATTTTTGCGCCCACCCGAAGGATTTCTGCTTATGTTCTTTTCGTTTATCATTCGCGGTCTCTCGTTGCCGGCCCACGAATTTCTTCGTGGGCTCCTTTTTCTATATGGGATTCAACTTCGTCATCTGTCACCCAATTCTCTTCTCCATATCGCCTGCTTCATTACTCTCTGCGAGTGTTGGCTCGGTATCGAGCCTAACTTTGGCCTCTTCCAGAAACTCTACTCCGTGAAGAGGCAATCTGGCACCGGTGGTGTTTATCCACTGGGAGGCTGCGGGATTGCCATTCACTCCTCCGTCCACTTCTTCTCTTATCAGCTATGCGAGTCCGTCCAGTAGTAGCGGAGGAAGTGGTTCTATATTCACGATGTCAAGATAGACGGCCAGCATTACAGGCTCGCTCCCTTTGACTCCACCCAGAAGATCATCCGAAAGCTTTCGTAGTCGAACGAAATTTTGGAGGGTGAATCTGAAGAGGTGGAGAAGCTCTATAAGCAGGTGTAGGCCCTTCAGCTGGTGCCAGGCAAAGAGGTCAACGGTGTTGATATAATTTGCACCTTCCTCAAGCGTCGGGTGTAGCCGCTCCAAGCGAGGGCAGACCCGATGTTTTTGTATGCTGGCGCTAGCGACCCGACAAGGGTTTTGTTGGAGGAGATGTCTTCGGCTGACCTTGATAGGGAGCTTCGGCCCCTGCTGAAGCACAAGGCCGAAGAGGATCTTCCGAGGAAGTCTCTGACTCCTTTCAATTCCAAGAAAGCCGTCCCTCAGGTGAAACCTGTAGTTGCATGTAATGCTTTGCGAGTGCTTGTTGTTTGTTATTTCTACTTAACTCGTTTCTTATTTTGTCTTCATTTTGCAGGGCTATAAGGTAGCGATAATGATTCGCCCTATGCCTGAAAAGTACTCGGGTGCACCAAACAATGAAGAAGCGGAGTCGAAGTCTGAACTCCCCCCTGCGCAGTTGCCCTCCTTAGAAGCCCCCGATCCCAGCGAAGGGCAGACTCAAAAGAGGTCCCGGAGCGAGACTTCGGATGGGCGACGCCGCCAACACTGAAGGGGACCTCCTTCCTCGAGCATCCTGGTGGGGATGAGGATGCGAACTCCTCCCCTATTGCGGTTGTGCCTGTTCGGGCTTGGTGGGGATGAGGATGCGAACTCCTCCCCTATTGCGGCTATGCCTGTTCGGGCTGTAGCCCCTCAGCCGCCGGCCAAGAAGAAGAAGAAGGATAAGAAGGAGGCTCCTGTCTTTAACCTATCCAACATACCATCGTAAGTTACTCTGGTCACATCTTGTTATTTTGTGATATGCTAAGTATTAGCTTGTTGTTGATTTGGCTCCTCGTAAGTGCTATCAGTAATCATTCGGAAGAGTCCCTCGATGAGGAGCCCGAAGAGATGTTCGGGGAATCGAAGCCTACTTCGTATTTCCCCAAGATGGTGTCCAACTCCGACGATGATCATTCGAGCTCCCTGCGGCAAGGGGATCGTGCGATCGTTTCTCGGGAGACACAAGCAAAACCCTCGGAGTCCCCAGCCGACCATGTAAGTATTTTTTTATATTTTGCATGGGCGAGCCCCCGAGCCCTTTATTCATCAGGTGTGTTGATTTTTTTGCAGCCCTTTGCTCGTGATGCCAATCGCCTGATCAGGGCATCACCTGATCCAGTAGCATCTATCGTTGGAGGGCAACCTCAAGCAGCTCCGAGGTACGTATGATTCCTCTTATTTGTTTGCGAGTGCTTCACAAAATATTTTCTTATATTTATCTTTATCTTCTCAATGGCCCTCCGCAGGCTGAACGCACTCGAAAAGAGTCTCAGCCAAGCGAAGAAGAAGGCAAAGGATGCCGCAGAGGCCCTCCAATGTCAGCAGAAAGAGGCTGAAGACCGTGAGCAGCAGCTCGCGGCCGTCGTAGCGACGCGGGAGAAAGCCATGGTTGAAAAGCTTATGGTGCTGCCAAAGCTATATCCGGTAGACCACCTTGTTTTTCTTTTGAGTTTTATATGCTTCAGGTGCGATTCCTTGTTCCTCATCTGAAGGGTTTGCCGTTTTTTCCTTACATATGCTTCAGGTGTTACGCTTGATCGTGACGTCCTGGAGCATGGGGATCCCCTGGCGGACGCTGTTGTGGCGATCGAAGATCATTGCACCTATGCCGTGGAGTCGCTTGACAAGGCCAAGAAGGTCCTGGCCCGCTTCTACAAGGAGATCAACCCAAAGGGAATTTCCCTTGAAGATGTCGAATCGCTCGCGGCTCTGACGGATGATGCTCTAGCGAAGTACAAGCAGTCACATAAGGGGGTCGGCGCTGCGATGGGGCTGGCAATGGCGATGGCATCCAGCGCTCAGCTGGATCTGCCGCAGGTCACGTCCAGGATGTCAACGGCGGCGGATGGCACTGAAGTAGAGTTTGCTTCCTTCGCCTTCCGCTGCAAGCATTTTGGTCCTAAACTGATAGATCTTCTGGCCAACTACTCGCTGGAGCAGCAGTGAGTGGCCAAGGCTAGACAGTCTGAATCCGAAGCTGCTCCGGATGCTGATGCCTAGGTCCTTCTGCCTTGTAGCTTGCTTAGTCTAGTTTCTCTCTCTTTTGCGTATGTGCACGATCACCCATGATGTTGTCGAGCATGGGGCCTCTAGGATTCAATTCCATGGCGTCGCATCGCCCTATTTCCGGGCGCCCATGCGGTTGTCTTCTCCGTCGTAACAATAGTCCATCTTATCCTTGCGGGTATGTGCATCTCTGAGCGGCGTTGCTTCTTAGAAGGGCGCATGAAGATTGGACCGTCAATATTAACCCAACAGCAATGACTTTGGTCTGGCAGAGTAGTAAAGAAACATATTAGCCACCATGCGTGCCTGAGGTCTACCACCTAGGATGCCCACGGTGCTCTAACTCCCACGCATATCTGCTACAGTTTCAGGTTAGATTATTAATTTTGTACGTAGATTAATATCATTAAAATCCTTTTAGCTAGCAGAGAATAATTAATTCAGGGTGCATGAATTGATCCATACATCTGTACAAACTACAAAGACCGGTTCCATCAATTTAAATAGAGCTTGGTCTGGGCGCTGATCTTTGCTCCCTACCATATGTGCACGTTGCTCATGTAAGAATAGTTTGCTTTGCATGTCTCATGTGTCTTTTCGGGTCCGTAGAAACTGCTTCAATTCCAATTTTTTCACGTGCAGAGGCCGGGGTCTTAGCCTCCATTTCGGAAAAAAAAGCGGAGTCTTTTGTGTTTTGTAGTTGTACAATTATCTTAATAGTACTGACAAGTAAAATATATTAATACAATGGAAAGAGTTCACAAATATTAATGTAATGAGTAGGAATTTGCTCTTCCACTCATTCCAGGAGCTATATCAGTACATATCCTCTCTCTTCTAATATTTTTATATTGCTACTTTGTAAAATTTTTGTCACTAAATCAAATAGAAATACGCTATGCTTACCATGAAGTTGTGACTACCCATTTGTTATTCTTGATAATCTGAACTATCTTTGAATAAATTGGTTAAAAGGTTCCAATATATTTCTAGGAAAAAATCATGGATAGACGGTCATGCGAAAGAAGAAGAGTCGCAACCAATAAGGTCGAAATTGTTGCTGCAATATGTTTTACTTTGAAGAAAGATGACTCTTTTTGGATGTCTAGTGAAGACGGTTTGATCTTTTTTGTCTCAAGATTTTCTACTCATGATATTTATTTCTTAGAGTTACAAACTGTAAGTCAGGCCACGCGTTTCATAGACTCCACGGTTTTGGTTGTGCAAAATACTATTAGGTTTGCAGCTGATGCGATAAGAAAAAACTCATCAAGATCCTTTATATTAGATTTACTTTGGATTTTGATGAAGTTGTGTGAATCATATGCCACAAGAAAATTTTCATAACAAATTGTTCTGAGACGAGCTCTCGAATTGGCGGAGTTATTAGCACAATCAGCAGTGAACTTAAAAAATGTATGTGATAATATTTGTAAATAGTGAGCGTTATCTGTAGGAACCTTCAGGGAAAAGATGATAGATACTGGAGGAAAATTGAGTGTTGGCAGGTTATGTGTAAGTTTGTATTCAGTACTGACTCTTATAGTAATAAACTGATATTTTATTAGTAGACGAATATACCAATTGTATCAAATTGATTTCTCTTAAATGTTCAAAATACTCCAAGCGCAATGGTGTAAACTGATTGACAATAAATAAATACACCTTCTGATTTCATAAATATTTTTTACAAAACATTATTCAATAAATTTTACGAACTTTCTATAAATTTTATGTATACATTTTAAATAATTATTGGATAGTGAGGAAATACATATGTTAAAACACTTGATAGTTGTTCTCGGATTAGCAAGTTAGTGAAATTGCTCTTATGAGTTGAAGACCTGTCTCCCATGATTAGCAAAGTGGACAAAAGACTAGCTGGTATATCCAACCTACTGTCACACTGCTCCAGAGTTATTGTGATCAAATCTATCTTATCAGCCATGCCAAATCACATTATGTGTGCAATGAAAATGCACTACATTCACACTGATTATATAGACAAAACTGCCAGAACCTTCCTATGGCATGGTAAGGAGATTGAGAAGAGAGGAAAATGTTTGGTCCAATGGGATAAAGTATGCTTAACTAAGAAAGCTGGGGGTCTTGGCATTATTAATCTCAGGGAGCACAATAAAGCTATGATGATGAAGAACTTATTCAAATTCTGCAATGGCAAGGATATACCATGGGTCAATCTTCTCTGGAAAAAATACTACTGCAATGGTGCACTACCTGATACTCAAGCCAACAAAGGCTCCTTATGGTGGAGAAACTGCCTCTCCTTCCTGCCAGAATTCAAGAAGATGACCACAACTATTGCTGGAAATGGGATCAGTAACTCTGCTCTAGTATGACAAATGGAAAGGATCAACCCCACTCAGATTTAAATTCCCTGAACTTTTCTCATTTGCTAAAAATGGAAGAATATGTCTCAACTCTGCATCCAGCACCATTGCTGAAGATGGATACAATTTATTCCAACTGTCCATGACAGCCAATGAACAACTTGAGGAGCTCAAGGACATGATCAGTAGCTACAGGAACACTGACACACCTGACATGTGGTGCTTCCCTTGGGGAGGCAGTAATTTCTCTACCAAGAAAGTTTATGAACACATCATCAGAGCACCTGAGGCACCCATCCCATATAAATGGCTATGGAAAACACCATGCCTACCAAAGCACAAGTTCTTCTTCTGACTTTTATTGCAGGACAGACTAAACACTAGAGACCTACTTCAAAAAAAGAACTTCAACCTGGAGGAATACACATGTGTACTTTGTGAGGAAAACATCAGGGAGACTGTGGATCATCTGTTCTTTGAATGTGAGTTCCGCAGAAACTTCTGGTGGAGCTTAGGAGAGGAATGGAATATAGACCTTGGAATTATTGACAGAATTATTGATGCCAAAGAAAGATCCACAAACCAATATTAAAAAATATCTATGATTGCAGGATGTTGGAGCATTTGGTCACATAGAAACCAGATCATATTTGAACAGGCACAGAAGAGTAGTGAGCAATGTTATGCCATTTACAAATTATCTATATTTGAGATTAGACATAGGGTTAAGCCCAGTCTTATTCAGGGCATGACTGATTGGTTAGATACTTTGTAATTGAGATATTGAGCCAGATCAGGGAGCATGCACATGCTCTCTTGCTTGTAAATATTTTGTTTTAATATATAAAAATGACACAGTGGGGGCCTTCCCCACTGTATTTGTGTCAAAAAAAGTGAAATTGCTCTTAATTGTTGCATCACAGTAGAAATACCTTTGATTACATATATATATTTTTTACAAAACATTAATCAATAATTTTTACGAACTTTCTACAAATTTTATGCATACATTTTAAATACTTATTGGGTAGTGAACAAATACATATGTCAAAACCCTCGATAGTTGTTCTCGGATTAGCAAGTCGGTGAAATTGCTCTTAACTGTTGCATCACAGTACAACTTATTTTGCACCTCTATACAATGTTGAATCAAAATTTAATTTTCAATCCTGCTTACTTTATACATGATTATTTAATGCGAGGAACATGAAACATGTATATTGTAGCTTCTTCGCCAACATGATTTTACAAGTGTATGTCAATCTGAGGCAGGGACATACAATCTGGATGTGTACATGGGAGAAATGATGCAAGAGTTAAATGGGGTTGTGAAATTAATGCATACACTTTTGATTGGTTTGTAAATATCTTACGACAAAAGGTTGTATGATACTGCACTAGAACATAATCAGGTATTGGCTAAAGACAGATGTATGCTTCAATGAATAAGATGCTAAGAGAGAAAAAGCTAAAATATTAGCTTTACAGGCAAAATCTTTCATAATTCACATATAGCTGCTATAAAATGTGTTCCTTCTATTTCCCCTTTGCATCTTGCAACCGTTTCTATACACCTATGTGATTGAGGGGGCTAAACATCCAAAAAGTTATGAATCACAAAATAGGTAACTAAGAGAAGTATTAATTAGATGGAATAGTTTAAGTTTTTTTTGATAAGATGGCCTCTAAAAGGAGATATCTTCAGGAACTATTATGAATCACCTTTTCTGTAGGGGTTTCTCCTACCGAATTTCTTTCGAAAAATCATCTTTTCTGTAGCAGCGTGTGGAGCATAAGTAAATCTAGCATTTTGATTCTCACAAGTTTTGTGATATGTGTTGTATGGAACATAATATATTTTCTAATGCATCAGTAGATTAAATAAACTGTGGTATATTAAACATGATGGTGTTTTAAATGGTATGTAAATGAACTATGGTGTTTTAAATGTTGTGTTCTTCCAATAAATAGGTTAAAATACTATGGCATTTTACATGTATAAAATATATTCATGCACAAGGATAACTAAAATTGGTTGTCATGTGTTAAGATTTTTTTACAAAATTTATATTTATTCATGTATTTTTCAAACTACTAGCCCGTGCAGGTGTACGGATTCATGACTAGTTTATTTTATTTTGGTGAACTAAACTATTCTGTGTATGTTTACATCACCAATAAATTCACCTAATTAGTTTTGTATATCCAAAAAGGGTGATTCCAATTTATAATGAGAGGTATTCCAAATACCTAACATGTGGCTTTCTAATCACATCAAAAGCTCCAGTAGAATAAACCTGATGAAAAAGACAAATATCATCCAAAACTGTTTTGGGCAATTTTCTGAGGGCATTCTGGTAATTATTTTGGGATGATTCCAACTCCCCTTGATTCAGTACATCGAACTCTACCTAATCACCCAAGTAAATAATTTTTGGAACTTCAGAACTATTCTGGTGAATTATTTCCTAAAACTAGAGTTTTATTCACTTCAAAAATCACTATAAATCAATGGTAATTGATAAAATAGTGAAACAACTTTTGTTGGTTTCATTTTATCAATACCTATCTGCTGATATCATTGTTATAAAATGATATCATACTGAATGTGACCTTGGTCTAAAAACTCTCCTCTACCTTGCCGCTAAACTATAAATCATATGGGAATTCCTCCAAATGCCTCCAAGCCACTTTCAGATCTTTCTAAAACCTTTTCTTCTAAACTTAGAACCGGTATCAATTTTTTGTTTGATGTATGGTATTGATACTTGTATGCTTGTATTGATTGTGGTGCATTGTCTGTTTGCATGTTTGCTCGATAACGATGATAGTTGCGATTGTGTGACGCCGAGAAGAAGGAAGCATCGGATTATTCTTATTATTATGGTTATCGATATCCTGGTATTCTAACGAAGTCAAGGGACACCTCGCTGGTCATAGGCAAGCCACCTTCTTGCTCATAAGCCTCGTCCTACTGTTTATCGAAATTGCATTGTTTTATTATACGATGAGCTATACATGGTAGTGGCTTGGCTCCTCCAAGTCACTACATGTTCGTACTACTAGTACAATACCTCGATGACACCTACTCTTACCTAGTATGATAGATGCTGCAGTACACCATGCCCCTTTGGAAATCCCGTTTTAGTCGAAGCAAAACTATGGGATGGGAATACCCCGGAAAAGCTTACAAGAATGTTTTATGAGAAAACCTTAGCTAGGTTTGGCCTGCCAAGTGATTTTGAAAAGGAAAAGGGTTTTGGTTTTACAAAAAGGTTGGACGAAAGATGGAGGAAAATGTTTATGAAAATGCACCTGGTTCTTTGAATTTTTGCTAGAACAATTAACCCGTGCAACCACATTACTTTGGAATGGGATAGGGCTGGGCTGGAAGTTTGTCTATTCTGGTATAGGTGCCTCATGACTACTACAAGCGACCTCATTCCCCGGAGGCTGGGCGTTGTCCTGTAAAGGCCCATGTGGGACATTGTCCTAGAGAAGGTACAAACTATTTAAGGGAGGCCATGCGTTACTATGAGCCTCTCATTGAAAGTGCACACTTTGTGAAGTGAAAAAGGTGCCCCGGTTGATCCACGGTACCCGACGTCCCAGTGTGATGGGGAACGACACATAGGGTAGGCGCTTATACTGGAGTGGTCATTCCGAAGGTCTTGACCGGTTACTCGACCCATGATCGGTGTAGATCAGGGCAGGGTACTCGGGTGGTGTAGGTAAAGTGTACAACCTCTGCAGAGTGTAAATCTATTCGAATAGCCGAGTCCTTGGTCATGGACGGTTGGGAAGGTTGCTGTATAGCGGTGCTGGTCTTGATTTCAAAAAGGATTTCGGAAAAGCAATGTCTTTGGAAATTTATTGACCATGGGATGGTCAGAAAAGATATACGTTTTGACCATGGGATGGTCGGAAAGGAAGAAAGGAAGTTTGGTCATGGGATGAACGGAAGGAAGAAACAAATGGGTGACCCCCCAATCCTGGTGTTCTCCAAAAACTTTTCTAAAAGGTTTCCAAATGTTTTACAAAAGTTTTTCAACAAAGATATAGAGATATGCTATATCTACAAGAGGAACTCATTTATAAAAGAACCTCTTATGGAGCCATCTTACCATATCCATATTACATATCCTTTATTATTATTCTCTTAAGGTGGTTTGCAAGTACATTCAAAGTACTCAAAGACATTGTCCCTGGCTATTTACTTGGCCAGACTTTCAGAAGCAAGAGGAACAATGGAGATTGCTGATGTCTATCCGAGCTAGGCCATCTTTCCAGTCAGTCGCCTATAGGTTAAGGCATGGCATGGGTTCTGCGCTTGAAGACTTCCGCTATTGATGTTGTAATCTCCATAATGGCACTATTTTAAGTACTTGTACTCGTTATTAATGGATGTTGTAATGATACTTGCGGTTATGATCACGTCTCACTGATCAGGGGAACATGAATTACAGGCATAACGGGGATTCTCGTACCGTAAGTCCGGTGTCCCACAGATCTAGTCTTTGAACGTGGGTTTTTTGCAAGGCCTCTGGAGCTGCATCCAGGACGATGAATATTGCGTTGCTGGCATGCTGAACTTTACTAAATTGTAACCTAGGCTGGCATGCTCCTATGCACTAAATTAACCATGTCACATCCTAGGGCATTATAGCTAGGCTGGCACACTGCCGTGCATGCCGATAGAGTTACTATTGTCTTGTCTGACCATATGATGTTTATTTACACCTCCTATGTTCCTAAAAAATACTAGTGCGTACATTACCTAGTAGTAGTGCACTTGTACAAGAAAACTACTACAATACTACTACTAGCATAGAGCACAAGAAACAGTTTTCTTCCCGAGGGAAAGGGCGTGACACTGATCCGTGTGAGACCCAGGATTTACGGTCCGAGAATCCCTGTTATGCCTACAATTCACGTTCCCATGATCAGTGAGCTGTGAGAATATTCGCGAAGTATCAAAACAACATCCAGAGAATGTCGAGTACAAAACTTACATCATTTGCCATTATGGCGATTACACACATCACAATGGAACTTCTTCAATAGCAGAGCCCATGTCACGCCTTAACATATAGGCGACTGACTGGGAAGATGGCCTAACTTGCATAGACGTTAGCATCTCCATATCTCCTTGTGCTTCTGAAAATCTGGCCAAGTAAATAGCCAGGGACAAAGCCGTTGAGTACATGGAATGTACTCGCAAGACCATCGAGATAAGGTAAACAAGGGTAATTCACATTTGGCTATGGAGAAATAGCTATACACTAAGTTGTTTTTGAAAAGTATAAATTGGCATCTCTATATCTTTGTTGAAAATATTTTTTGGAAACATGCCTCCTTTTGAAAATCTGGATATCGCCATATCCCCTTCATAAAAACCTTTTTGAAAACAGTTTTATAGGAAAACCCTTTTTAAAACATCTCCGACCATCTCTGGTCAAAATAAAGCTTGTTATCATACTTCCTCATGACCAAGTCACATCATTTTTATCTTCCCGAAACCATCCCAAGGGTACTCCTAGCAATCACGTTTCCAATCGTCCTTGACCATGGACACAGCTATTCGAATAGATTATACTATGTAGAGTTTGTGCACTTTACCCACAAGAATCAATACATACGCTAGGATACAACCACGGCCCGCTACACACGGTAGACGAGGGTTCGTATAATCAAACCTAACTTTTCATTTGTCATCCCTAGCAATGGCAACTTTTCCTTTTATGTTTGTTATCCCCGCCAACAAGTATGTGGAACGATGACCATAGTCCTTCCTTCTACACTTCCGTATACCCAAACCGTAGCTTGGCATATACAATAACCTCAGTGAATCCACTTCCTTCTCCACTCCTAAATCATACCGTCCATGGGAGACCCAATTGTTGCATCGGCACTCCTGTCGAGACAGGCTCACTCTTGCCGAAGCAAGATATAGGCCCCAAATCTAAGGATCTTTTGTAGAGCCTACCTGGGTTTCTAGGGATTTCTCACCTTAAGGCTAAAGACAACAAACTACGAGCTAAGCCCCAGATCCTGGCGTAGTGTGGTTGCATGGATAAATTATTCCAGTAAAGGCGTAGCACATCCCTTTTGTTTCTCTTTCTCAACTTTCTTCCTTCTCTTCTTCATATTTTCTTTTATCAAACATCCACTCGGAAACACTGCCTCTTTCCAAGGGTTTTATTTTGAAAACTTGTAAGTGGGGTAAAAACCAAAATAGCTTTGTCATTAAAAATCTGTATTTTCCAAAGAGGGAAGATTGTAGGAATCTTAGCCTCGATCTAAAGAGTAGAGATGGGTGTTGATAAGAGTAGGTGTACTAATGGACACTCATTAATAACTTGGAGGAGCCAAGTTACTCACGTATTTTATTTGAAACAAACCATGCATTTAACCATGAAGTTCATAAACGAGATACACAACAATTGATAAAAGTAATAGGTCAAAAGAGGAGTTCAGGAATGGTGGCTTGTCTGTGACCAACGAGATGTCCCTGAATTATTCTTTAGAAAACCAGAATATCAATAATAATAAGATGATAGATATAACTTTGAGGCTTCCTTCTTCTCGGCGTCACACAATCGCAACTATCATCGTTATCGAGCAAACATGCAAACAAGCAATACGTCAATCAAGACAATGCATTCAAGCATCAATACAATATAGCAAGAAATCAATAATACAAGCTTATAATCCTGTAGGGTTTAGGAAGAATGGGTTTAGATAGATGGGAAAATGTCTTGGAAGCATTTGTAAGAATTCCAATATGAGTTATAGTTTAGAAAATATTCACAAGAGGGTTTTTAGTCCAAGTCCATTTTCTGTATGATAAAATTGTATAAAAATGTTATTGTCATATTGGTATTGAAAAATGAAAACAACAAAAGTGGTTTCACTATTTTATCAATTTCCATTGATTTATAATGAATTCTTTAGTGCTAGAAACTCTAGTTTTAGGAAATAATTCACCAGAAAAGTTTTGGAGCTCCAAAAATTATATCCTTGGATAGCTCAGTAGAGTTTGATGGACTGGTTCACTAGGAGTTGGAATCAACTTAAAATATTTACAAGAATCCCCTCAGGAAATTCCCAAAGACAGTACTGGAAGTATTTTGTCCTTTGCATCAGATTTAATCTACAGGGGTTTTGGATGTTGTTCCAAGGAAACATGTTAGGTATTATATATATATTTTTGTAGAAATTGGAAACAAATTTTTTGGATTTACGAAACTGTTGTAGTGATTTTTCTAGTGAATAAACTATGCTAAAAATGTTTAATTCACCAAAAATCAAAGAGATCTCAATATATATTGGGCTCCTGGGTTTGAAGGGTATTGGTGATGGATAACGTGAAGCCTATTGGGAACCCCAAGAGGAAGGTGTGAGGTAGCACATCAGCAAGTTTTCCCTCAGTAAGAAACCGAGGTTATCGAACCAGTAGGAGGAAGGAAAAGTCACACGGGTGTTGCAAGCAACGCGGAGACCTGCACAACACAAACTCAAGACTTTGCCCCAATGAATCAGTGAGGTTGTCAAGCTCACCGGTTTGCTGTAACAAAGGATTGAACGTATGGTGTGGAAGGTAATGGTTTGCAGCAAGTAAACAAGTAACAATGGAAGATGTATCAATGTTAAAGATCGGACCGAGGTCCATAGTTCACTAGAGGTGCTCTCCTTAGATAAACAACATGTCATGAAGGGTAAACAAATTACAGCAGGGCAATTGACAAGAACTGAGCAAGGCATCACAATGCAATACCAGACAAAAAGATCCTATGAGATTCGATTGGGCAATACAACAAGATACATAGACCGCCATCCAACTGCATCTATGACTAGAAGTCCACCTTCAGGTTATCATCCAAACCCCCTCCAGTATTAAGTTGCAAGCAACATGCAACTGCTTTAAGCAAAGTATGTAAGGTAAACAATCCACTTGTTCCATGAAGAAGAGACCGTTGTTTTCTCCCTAGTAGAAACATCACATCTACAACCGAAGAGATTTCTGTCACTTCCCTTGGAAACTAGAGGCATGAACCCACTATCGAGCATAAATACCCCCTCTTGGAGTCACTAGAAACTACTTGGCCAAGATAGCTACTAACAACGGAGAGCATGCAAGATCACAAACAATACAGACATGATAGAATCATCAATACAAAACCATTAATCAATCTGACATAGTAATCTCAATATCCATCAGATCCCCACAAACACAACATGCATGATTACAAATAGATTAGATCTTGATCATGAACGGAGCTCACAAGTCTATACATGAAAGCACAAGGAGGATATACAACCATCTAGATACTACATGGACCCATAGTCCAAGGTGGAACTACTCATGCATCATACCGGAGAGAAGGCCTCCAGGATGATCTCCCCTCCGGCAGGGTGCCGGGAAGAACTTCAGACCCCCCTGATCTAGGGACGACGGTGGCGGCGACTACAGAAGGTTTCGTGGAATATTGATCGGGTACTTAGGGTTTCTGCTTCAGCGGCTTTTTATAGGCGAAGAGGAGAGGCCGGGAGGTGTCCAGGGGCCCCACACCCTACCCAGGCGCGGGACAGGGCCCACCCGCGCCTAGGGGGGTCTGGCCGCCCTGGTTCGCTTCTCCGTATCGTCTTCTGGATTCATGCCCCCCACGATAAAATATTGACTTTGGCTTTTGTACCGTCCAATTCCGAGAATATTGATTTTCTTCCTTCCTAGAACCAAAAACAGAAGAAAACATGCAACTGGCACTGTGGCAACTTGTTAATAGGTTATTTCCAGAAAAGATATAAAAACACCTCAAACTGTAGACAAAGCAAAGCAATGTAGATACTAAACAAGCATGGAGCATCAAAAATTATAGATACATTTTCGACGTATCAATTGGTATGCATGTCTACTGGGAGTTGGAAGTAGGTCAGTACCTATTTGGAGTTGACCTAGAGAATTTCCCAAGACTGAATTGGCCTGTTTTTGTTATTTTTACCAAGGAAAAAATAAGAAGAAAACTATGGTGAGGTCAAGGTGACATGCAAGGTATGGCCCATATCTTGCAGTACAAAAAGGATTTGACCCAAATGGAGTTGTAAAACTCATAGAAGGATTTTATTAGTCAAAAGTATACATATGAGTGGGTGATTTACTATAATTAATTTAAACATTATTTTCCTCCACTTGTTGTACTGCATGTTAGACAAAGCCTATAGGTATTCACCAAAATTTAGTCCCGAGTATTTGGATACAGTTTGCAATTTTGTTTGGATTTAAACCAATCAGCTATGGAAAGATCTAGGAAAAACATATTAAAGGTCGAGGGTGCTGGGGCTGGAATCGGTGGCCAAATGGGCCGCGTAGGGGAGGATTTGGCCCAGCCGGGTGGGACAACACGCGAGATCTGCGTTGAAACATCGCCTAGAGGGACCCAGTAGACGGTGACAAGGGTAGGACGAACCGGTACGAGAAGATCTAGGACGTTGGCAAAAGGAGGGATCGACGGCGGGCCTCCCTTGTTCTTCCTCTAGACGTGCCCGCTGACGGGAAACCCTAAATACGGGCAGAGAGGGGTGGGGTGCTTACTAGGGGCCTAGCCGGCCACGGGGAGTTGGTGGATGGGACACGGTTCTCTCTAGGGATCCCAACAAGGGGAGATCGCACTCGGTTTGATGCCGAGACGAGGATCCGCACGTCCACCATGAAGGAGCTCATATGGCAGAGTTCTCTGGCCTTCGGGGCTACTGCATGTCATGAACGAGGCCTCTGAGTGGGCTACAGGGGCTCTAGGAACACGCAGGAGGTAGTGTGGCTACCGAGGGTGCTTTGGATCATCCCGTTCACCAAAGAAGTTAGCTTCGGTCATGCACCGGTGGTGGCGGTTCCTCACGTACCTGAGAGGAATGATGGGAATGGGAAGTGTAGGTCAGATCTAGGAGAACACCAGTATACAAAAGAAAGGGATGATGTGGTCGGGATCCATGCCTATCTTTATTGGATGCTTGTACACTCGACGGGGGGATGGAGCTCTTCCGAGCAGCAGCAGGGCAGAGCTCGAGATCTGGCTCTGGAGAGGAGAGAGTGAAGAGAGGGGGAGTGTAATGAGGGTAGAGGGAGTGGTTGGGCTGGCCTGTGCCTTTTTATCCGAATGGGTCATGGTCTATGGTGGGTTGCGTCCACGGGGATCATGAGCGGAGAGAAGGGCAAGGGCATTTGTCAAGAAAGGCAGTGTTGGGTGTGTGTGTGGGCCTGGTACTTGGCCAGAGATAGGAAAGGGGTGTGCTATAGCTACCAAGTCTTAAAATCTCAAGATTTGTTGGATCCACCTTGTCTCTCTCACTCACCTACGACAAACAACTAAAGACAAAAGAGGGAGGGAACTGCTATAGTGTTGACCACGACCAGAGGAGAGGTGATGCGCTGTGGTGGTGTATTAGACAAGATTGGTGTTATGGTTGATTTGGTTTAGCTCAAGTTTTGATTGTTTGGCAAAATTGATCACATGGGTTCTTGTGTAGGAGTTTGAATTGCATTGAGCAAGGTGGGGAGATGATACTGGTAGATATAGGAGGTCAAGATACCTCTATAAGAATTGTTTTAGATTTTTCCAAGAATAGATGTCCACTAAAAATCATTTATTCAAAAAGTGCAAAAATAGTTTCTAGGAGCTCATTTGGTATTTTTACATTGGACAAGGTTGGTTTTTTATGTGAGATCATCCCAAATACCATATCACACTTTGGAGAATTTTCTTGGAATTTATTTGAATAGAAACATATTTTTAAGTTATTATTTCTTATTTCTGCCATTTAAGAAAAAGGGAAAATATAAATAATAAAGGATATCAAAAATATTTATTTTTAAGTTTGGTATATGGGATATGATATATACGCAGAAAATGTTCCTTTATTTGGCCAAGTAGTTTGGAGAAAAACAAACTTGCCTTTATGGTCAAGGTTTTGAAGATTCTAGCAAAGGAAGGAAATTAAATAGTTTTGGGTTCCAAATAATTATGGAAATTATTTGGCAATAGATTATGTCCAAGGTGGATGATGTAAACTTGAATTATCTATCATTAGCAACCTTGGGTATTGCAAAATAAGATGGAATTTGGAGGAGAACATGGATTAGAGGGTCTAGGGCATTGATATTTTTATACCACCTAAACAAGGTTGGATTAGTGAGCTCAGAGCTCACCTTGATACAAGGGAGGGATGGATGGTTAGACCAAGTTATATAGATAAACATGGAAGAAAGATTTGGTATTGGTTGTATTTGAGGTGATCTAGAAGAGGGGGCAAAGTTTGTTGAAAACAAGGCTGCCATAACAGATCTGCCATGATGCCTCATAAACCATGAGGGTTTAAGAAGCAAAAGGCTCCAATGGAAACACGTGAAGGGTGGATTGATATACCATGGTTAGTAGGTCATAACCATGCATATATTTGGTCAAGGGGAGGTAGCATATGGGCGTGAGTTTCTGCGAAAGTAGGCATGATGATATGATTTGCAGAAAAGATTATTTTCTTGGCTACAAGATCATCATGGTTGAGTGGGTTCAAGAATTGTTTATCCAAGGGCATGAGTGGGATTTGGTATTACTAATGATCTACTACAAGATGGTTCAAGTACATTTTCAAAAATGCACATAGGTTATAATAGATGGAGTCTCAAAGGTTGAATCTAGTTAAGGATTTCAGACTTAGCCAAATTTGATAGATTTGTGGATTTGGACTAGTATAAAGGAGTAATATTTTTGGGGAGGGTCCCAGGGTCCTTTCTTATAATCAATTTTATGATGTTGAAGGGTAGCTTGTGTAGAGTTAATTCATGCTTGTATTAGGTCCTTGACTAGTTGGATGCTAATATCCAAGATTAGCTCATGATTGATCTGGTTAATTTGATTAGAGGGTCACTTGATGGGCTTAAGATGGATCCAGCTTAGGATACTTGGTTCAATATTTGGTGATCTTAACCATTGGTTTGGTCCTAAGGGATGAGCTACTAGATTAGCTCACTCTAGTTCCTAACCAGACAAAGCAATTTAGCAGATCAAGGAAATTCATTAGACAATAGATCAAGGACACTCATCTTGCTAAAAAATCAAGTACTATTGAGGTTACCATCAAGCCTAGCTTAAGGTAAGCATGGGTGTTTTGAAGAGGTTTCATTTTGAATTAAGGTAAGGACCTCTTGGTATTTCTACCAAGATTAGAGTGAAAAGGTTTTAGGAAAGGTTTTAGAAAACCTAGAGATATGAGTAGTTGAAGTTCTGCCTTGACAACATAAGGAGAGTATATATAGGTCTCCATAGTTTTGTTAAATAGAAACTAATAAAATATTTTTTGGTATCAACGTCATCTTGGCTCAAGTTTGAAATGTTAGAGCATTTGAGAATATGTTTGAAATGTTAGAGCATTTGAGAATATGAAATATGAGCCAAGACATATCTTTTGTAAAATAGTTTTTTTCAACTAGTGTTGAGGTAAGGAGTATTTCATATAATACACATTCAGTTACTTGAACACAAGAAAACATGATTGAGGTAAGGAGTATTTCAACTAGCTCATGATTGATCTGGTTAATTTGATTAGAGGGTCACTTGATGGGCTTAAGATGGATACAGCTTAGGATACTTGGTTCAATATTTGGTGATCTTAACCATTGGTTTGGTCCTAAGGGATGAGCTACTAGATTAGCTCACTCTAGTTCCTAAGCAGACAAAGCAATTTAGCAGACCAAGGAAATTCATTAGACAACAGATCAAGGACACTCATCTTGCTAAAAAATCAAGTACTATTGAGGTTACCATCAAGCCTAGCTTTAGGTAAGCATGTTTTGAAGAGGTTTCATTTTGAATTAAGGTAAGGACCTCTTGGTATTTCTACCAAGATTAGAGTGAAAAGGTTTTAGGAAAGGTTTTAGAAAACCTAGAGATATGAGTAGTTGAATTTCTGTCTTGACAACATAAGGAGAGTATATATAGGTCTCCATAGTTTTGTGCAATAGAAACTAATAAAATATTTTTTTGGGTATCGACGTCATCTTGGCTCAAGTTTGAAATGTCAGAGCATTTGAGAATATGAAAGATGAGCCAAGACATCTCTTTTGTAAAATAGTTTTTGTCAACTAATGTTGAGGCAAGGAGTATTTCATATAATACACATTCAGTTACTTGAACACAAGAAAACAGTTAAACAAGCATTGCAATACTTAGCAAGAAAAAGTTTTTGTTCCCATTTTTCCTTTTTGAGAACAAATCAGGGTTGCTGAAATCGGGATGTTAAAGACCTTTCCCCATAAAAGAATCTCGTCCCGAGATTGGGGAGGAGTAGGGTTGGGTAAGAACATCGGCTTAACAATTTTTAGCAGTGGAATATTTATATGATAAGGATTTACTACCAACAGTCTTGATCAGCTACCGGTGATACGTTGCAAATGTATCTATAATTTTTGATGCTCCATGCTTGTTTTGCACCAACTATCTTATGTTTTGTCTACACTTTGTGGCATTTTTATGAATTTTATAGAACTAACATATTAACAAGTGCCATAGAGCCAGTTTCCTATTTTCTGCTATTTTTGGTTTCAGAAAGACTAGTAAAGAAATATTCTCGGAGTTGGATGAAACAAAAACCGAAGTTCCTATTTTTACTGACACGACACGGAGCCCGAAGGAGAGGGGGAGACACACCCCAGGGCGGCCAAACCTGGGCCAGGCGCGACCAAGGGGCGCGACGCCCTAGGGTGTGCCCCCCTAGCTCTCCACCGACCTTGCCCCTTCGCCTATATAAAACCCCCGAGACGAAAACCTTAAAAACCAAGATCAGAATTCCACAAAAAAGTCCGTAGCCGCCGCCACCATTGTCCCTAGATCGGGAGGGATCTGAAGCTCTTGCCGGCACCCTGCCGGAGAGGGGAGATCATCCCAGAGGCCTTCTTCATCACCATGCCTGCCTCCGGAGTGATGTGTGAGTAGTTCATCCTTGTACTACGGGTCCATAGCAGTAGCTAGATGGTTGTTTATCCTATTTGTGCCACCATGTTTAGATCTTTTGAGCTGCCTATCATGATCAAGATCATCTTATTGTAATGCTACATGTTGTGTTTGCGGGGATATGATGGATATTGAGTATTATGTTAGATTCATTATTGTTTTATCTTGTCTATGTTATTTGTGATCTTGCATGCTCTCCGTTGCTAGTAGTTACTCTAGCCAAGTATTTGCTTGTGACTCCAAGAGGGAGTATTTATGCTCGATAGTAGGTTCATGCCTCTAGTAATCTAGGAGAGTGACAGAAACTTCTAAGATTCTAAATGTGCTGTTGCTACTAGGGGGAAAACAAAAATCCTTTGTCCAAGTGCAATTGTATTAATTGCATTACACACTTTTCTTAATGCAATTATCTGTTGCTTGCAACTTAATACCCGAGGGTTGTTCGGATGATATCCCGGAGGTGGATTATTAGTCATAGATGCAGTTGGATTACGGTCTATGTATCATGTTGTAATGCCCAAATTAATCTCACAGTGATCATCATGTCATGTACTTGCATTGTTATGCGTTCTCTATTTGTCAATTGCCCCGCTGTAATTTGTTCACCCAACATGTTATTTATCTTATGGAGAAAACACCTCTAGTGAACTGTGGACCCTGGTCCATTGATATTACATCTACTGTTTACTGTTTACTTTCTGCAATTACCATAATCAATTACTTTCTTCCACACTATACATTTAATCCTTTCTTTAAAACAAAACCAGTGAGCTTGACAACCTCATTGATAAGTTGGGGCAAAGTATTTTGGTTGTGTTGTGTGCAGGTTCCACGTTGCTAGCAACAACTTTAGAAGTGGTTTATTTGTCCTACTGGTTCGATAACCTTGGTTCCATAACTGAGGGAAAACTTGTTGCTGTGCTCATCATACCTTGCTCTTGGGGTTCCCAACAGGCTCTACATCAAGTGAGCCATCATCAACCTTTTCTGGCGCCATTGTCGGGGAGAAAGAAGATTTCTGCAAGGGGAGTCTCTCACTACCAATCTCTTAATTTTGTTTTTCTTTTGCTTTGTTTCTTTTCCTTTGTTTGTTTTGCTTCTTTTTATCAAAAACACAAAAAATTAGTTCCTACTTTAGTTGCTATTTTAGCTTGCTTGCTTTATTCTTGCAAAAATGACTACTCCTGAAAACACTAAGTTGTGTGACTTCACTAGCACAAACAACAATGATTTCATCTGCAAACCTATTGCTCTACCTGTTCCTGAAGCTACTTTCTATGAAATGAAACCTGCTTTACTAAATCTTGTTATGAAAGAGCAATTTTCTGGTGTTAGTACTGATGATGGTGCTGCTCACCTTAATAATTTTGTTGAACTTTGTGAGATGCAAAAATATAAGGATGTAGATGGAGATATTATTAAGCTTAAATTGTTTACTTTCTCTGTAAGAGGAAGAGCCAAAGATTTGTTGCTATCCTTGCGTAAAATAGTATTGATTCTTGGATTAAATGCAAAGATGCTTTCATTGGAAAATATTATCCTCTTGCTAAGTTTATATCCATGAGAAGTGACATAATGAAATTTAAATAATTTGATAATGAACATGTTGCTCAGAATTTCCCCACTCATGGACTGACTACTTGGATGATTATCCAAACCTTTTATGCAGGATTGAAATTTCTTCAAGAAATTTGTTGGATTCGGCTGCTGGAGATACCTTTATGTCCATCACTTTGGGTGCTGCAATAAAGCTCATGGATAATATGATGATTAATTATTCTGAATGGCACACTAAGAGAGCTCCACAAGGTAAGAAGGTAAATTCTGTTGAAGAAACTTCCTCCTTGAGTGATAAGATTGATACTATTATGTCTATGCTTGTTAGTGGAAAAGCTCATATTGATCCAAATAATGTTCCTTTAGCCTCTTTGGTTGCTCAAGAAGAGCAAGTTGATGTGAACTACATTAGAATTAATAATTTTAGCAACAATTCTTATAGGAATAATTTTGGTAATAATAATTATAGGCCATATCCTCCTAATAATAGCAATAGTTATCATGGTAAATCTGGAATACCTAGTGAAGAAAGAATTTTGGAAGTTGAAAGATACACTAAAAACTTCATGCAAATGCAATATGAGCAGAATAAATTATTCACTAAAACCATGGAGGAACAATCTGCCATTTTGAAAAATATTAGTTCTCAACTTGAGAATTTAAATAGGGAAATTCCTAGTTTGCAAGCCAAAATTTCGAATCCTGAAAATAATATTTCATCTTTGTCTGAAGCAAAATCTTCTTTGATTAATAAAATGGCTGCTAAACCTGAAACTATGGATAATCCCTTTGCTCCTACTAATGCCATTCAAGTTAGAATTGATGAAAATGTTAGGATGTTAGCTGAATTGCATGCTAGCTGGGAAAGAGAAGATGAAATTGCTAGAAATAATAGTATGACTAAGGTTTGTACCATTACCACCACTTGTGATGCTGAAGTTTCAAATGCTAGCAAACCTCCTACTTTTAATGGTAAAATAATTGGTGTAGACAAAGTCCCCATTCCTTTTGCAACATTGCCTAAACCCACAGGAACTTTTCCAATAAAAATGCTGAAATTTTTCGAAATATGGGAGACAAAAATTCTACTACCTTGAATGATAATTTTGATTTTTATCTTGATGGTTGCAATATTTCTGAAGTAATTATGTTCTTACAAAATCTTTCTAGAAGTCCTAATGCTAGTGCTATGAATATGGCTTTTACAAAACATATTGCAAATGCTCTCATGAAAATTAAAGAAGAAAAAGTAAAACATGAAGCTTCTATTCCTAGGAAATTAGAAGATGGTTGGGAGCCCATCATTAATATGAAAGTGAATGATTTTGATTTCAAATATTTATGTGATCTTTGTGCTAGTGTCTCTATTATGCCTAGAAAAATTTATGATATGCTTGATTTACCACCATTGGAAGATTGTTATTTGGATGTCCATCTTAATGATAATGCTAAAAATAAACCTATGGGAATAATTAATGATGTTCTTATTATGGTTAACATACCTTTGTCCCCGTTGATTTCTATGTTTTGGATGTTGAATGTGTAGGGATTCGTAGCATGGAAAACAAAATTTTTCTATCGCATACAAACAAACAAGCCAAGATCTATCTACTAGATTGTAGCAACGAGTCGACGGAATAACTTACCCTCGAAGATTCCAAAGTGTTTAACGAGAGCGGATTCTCGTGGGTGATGTAGTCGTACTCTTCCCGATCTCAAGATCGTGTAGACGATCCTTCCGGCGCTGCGTTCCGGCAGCGCTCCCGCAGTCTGTCACACGTTCGGTACTCGACGAAGACCTTCCTCTCCCTTGTTCCAGCAGGCAGCGGAGGTTGTAGCACTCTCCTCGCGATTCCGGCAGCACAACGGCGTGGTACCGGAAGTAGAGGGGAGATCCCGCAGGGCTTCGCCTTAAGTCGGAGCGAGTATGGTGGAGTATGAGAGAGAACTATTAGTGGTCTAGGGTTTAGACACACTAATTAGAAGGCTCTAATCCGAAGGCTAGTGCAATTAGAAGCTCTAAACCAAAGCGTCTCTAAACCGGAGTCTAGGGCTAGGATTTAGATTAGAGGATAGGAACTTGTGTGTCTAGAGGAGGAGGCCCTGCCCCTCCTTTTATAGGTGGGAGGGGCGGCCAAGGGGAGGGAGTCCCTCCCCAAGTCGGCCTTGGGTGGCGCGCCGGCTTGGAGAGGAGGGACTCCTCCCCCAAGTCGGTTTCAACCTCCTCTTGCTTGTTTCCCACAGTTTCCTGTTTTAGCCGTTTGACTTTCAAACTGGCCATTTGACTTTTCAGTTTTAGGATTCAATTTAATCCTTTATTTGGAACAGCGAGAACACTTAGTACATGATGCAATCATTCCAATATGTAATGACACATTCATGTACCCCTTCCCCCCCGGAGTGCCGGACATTCCGGAACCTTCTAGAACATTCCTGATGAAAACACCGGAATCATTCCTGAACTCCGAAACGGGACTTTCCTTATATGAATCTTATTCTCCGGACCATTACGGATCACCTCGTGATATCCCGGATCCCATCCAAGACTCCGAACAACATTCGGTCTCTTTCTCATAATACCATAACTACTCAAACAACGTCGAATCCTTAAGTGTGTCTCCCTACGGTTCGTGAATTATGCGGACATGATCGAGACACTTCTCCGAACAATAACCAATAGAGGAATCTGGAAATTCATATGGCTCCCACATATTTCTATGATTACTTTGCGATCGAATGAACCACTTACATACGATACCAATTTCCCTTTGTCTCACGATAGTTTACTTATCCGAGGTTATGATCGTCGGTATCTCTGCATACCTAGTTCAACCTCGTTACCGATAAGTACTCTTTTCTCGTTCCCGTGATATGTGATCCCTTGTGATCCAGTCACATGCTTGCAAGCTAATTGGATGACATTCCACCGAGAGGGCCCAGAGTATATCTATCCGTCATATGGATGGACAAATCCCACTCTTGATCCATGTGTCTCAACCAATACTTTCCGAACACTCAATGCCACCTTTATAGCCACCCAGTTACGGTGTGGTGTTTGATGTCATCAAAGCATCCATCCGGTAAAGGTGATATGCATGATCTCATGGTCGAAGGAATTAGGTTACTATGTATCAGAAAGCATATAGCAATTGAACTATTGAAATGACTTGATCTTTATGCTACGCTTATCTATAGGAGTATGTCCACCATATCATTCTCCTAACGATATGATCTTGTTGTTGATAACATCTCAATGTTCATAATAGGGAAACCACAATCATTTATCAACCAACAAGCTAGTGAAGTATAGAGGCTATACTAGGGACTTCAAATTAAGTTTACAAATCACACAAGTATCAATGTTTCCTTGTTAATACTATTATAGCATGAATGTAAACATTTATCATAAACACAAAGATATAATAATAACTACATTTATTATTGCCTCTAGGGCATATCTCCAACAGTCTCCCACTTGCACTAGAGTCATCTAATCTAGATTACATGGTAATATACCGAACACCCATGGCAGTTTGGTGTTGGTCATGTTTTGCCCTCGGGAGAGGTTTAGTCAACGGATCCGCCACATTCAGATCTGTGTGTACTTTGCAAATCTTTATATCCCCATCTTGGATATGTTCTCGAATAGCGTGAAAACGTATCTTGATATGCTTCAGCTTCTTGTGTGACCTTGGTTCTTGCGCATTGGCTATGGCGCCCATGTTATCACAGTAGATAGACATTGGGTCCAGCGCACTAGGAACCACACCCAGCTCTGTAATGAACTCTTTCATCCATATCGCTTCTTGTGAAGCCTCCGAAGCAGCCATGTATTCCGATTCAGTTGAAGATCTCGCCACAACGCTTTGCTTTGCACTCCTCCAGCTAACTGCTGCACCATTCAAAATAAATACGTATCCGGATTGTGATTTAGAATCATCCGGATCGGTGTTCCAACTAGCATCGGTGTAACCATTAACAACGAGCTGTTCATCACCTCCATAAGAAAGAACCATATCCTTAGTTCTTCTCAAGTACTTAAGGATGTTTTTGACCGCTGTCCAATGATCCACTCCTAGATCACTTTGATATCTGCTAGTTAAACTAACAGCATATGCAATGTCGGGTCTAGTACATAGCATGGCATACATTAGAGATCCTATGGCTGAGGCATAGGGAGTCTTACTCATCCTTTCTCTATCTTCTGCCGATGTCGGACTTTGAGTTTTACTCAAGGTCGTATTGGGCAACATGGGCAAGAACCCTTTCTTGCTTTCTTCCATTCCAAACCTCTTTAGAACTTTGTCCAAATATGTACTTTGTGACAATGATATTTGGCGTTTCGATCTATCTCTGTAAATCTTTATGCCTAATATGTAAGCTGCTTCGCCAAGATCCTTCATTGAAAAACTATTATTCAAATATTCCTTGACACTATTAAGAAGGTCTACATCATTCCCAATCAACAATATGTCATCCACATATAGTATTAAGAATGCTATAGAGCTCCCACTCACTTTCTTGTAAATACAAGCTTCTCCATAAGTTTGTATAAAACCAAAACTTTTGATTACCTTATCAAAACGTTGATTCCAACTTCGAGATGCTTGCTTCAATCCATAGATGGACCGTTGAAGTTTGCATACCTTGTTAGCATCTTTAGGATCGACAAAACCATTGGGTTGCATCATATACAACTCTTCATCAATATCTCCATTGAGGAATGCTGTTTTGACATCCATCTGCCATATCTTATAATCATAATATGCAGCGATTGCTAACATAATCTTACAGACTTTAGCTTCGCTACCGATGAGAAAGTCTCATCGTTGTCAACTCCTTGAATTTGTCGAAACCCTTTTGCGACAAGTCGAGCTTTATAGACAGTAACATTACCATCAGCATCTGTTTTCTTCTTGAAAATCCATTTGTTCTCGACAGCCTTCCGGCCATCCGGTAAGTCCACCAAAGTCCATACTTGGTTTTCGTACATGGATCCAATCTCGGATTTCATGGCTTCTTGCCATTTATTGGAATCTGGGCTCATCATTGCTTCCTCATATGTCTCGGGGTCATCGGTGTTGTCCACCAACATGACACTCATAACGGGATCATACCAATCTGGAGTGGTACGAGTTCTCGTTGACCTCCGAGGCTCTGTAGCAACTTCAACCGAAGTTTCATGATCACCATCATTAGCTCCCTCTCTTATTGGTGCAGGCACCACAGGAACTTCTTCCGGTGCTGCGCTACTCGCAATTTCGAGAGAAGGTTCGACAACCTCGTCGAGTTCTACTTTCCTTCCAGTCACTTCTTTCGAGAGAAATTCCTTCTCTAGAAAGGATCCATTCTTGGCAACGAAGATTTTGCCTTCGGATCTATGATAGAAGGTATACCCAATAGTTTCCTTCGGGTATCCTATGAAGACGCATTTTTCCGCTTTGGGTTCAAGCTTGTCCGGCTGTAACTTCTTTACATAGGCTTCGCATCCCCAAACTTTAAGGAATGACAATTTAGGTTTCTTTCCAAACCATAATTCATACGGTGTCGTTTCAACGGATTTAGACGGTGCCCTCTTTAAAGTGAATGCGGCTGTTTCTAATGCATAACCCCAAAATGATAGCGGTAAATCTGTAAGTGACATCATAGAACGAACCATATCTAAGAGAGTTCGATTACGACGTTCGGACACACCATTACACTGTGGTGTTCCCGGCGGTGTCAATTGTGAAAGTATTCCGCATTTCTTCAAATGCTCGCCAAACTCGTAACTTAGATATTCACCTCCACGATCAGAACGTAGAAATTTAATCTTCTTGTTACGTTGATTCTCTACCTCACTTTGAAACTCCTTAAACTTCTCGAAAGTTTCGGACTTATGTTTCATGAAATAGATATACCCATATCTACTCAAGTCATCCGTGAAGGTAAGAACATAACGATAACCACCGCGCGATGCTACACTCATTGGACCACACACATCGGTATGTATGATTTCCAATAAGTCCGTAGCTTGCTCCATCATACCAGAAAATGGAGTCTTAGTCATTTTACCCATCAGACATGCTTCGCATCTTTCAAGTGATTCAAAATCAAGTGATTCAAGAAGTCCATCGGAATGGAGTTTCTTCATACGTTTCACTCCAATGTGACCAAGACGACAGTGCCACATATAGGTCGAATTATCGCTTGATTTCAAACGTTTAGCCTCAATGTTGTTGATATGTGTATTTCCACTATCGAGATTCAATAAGAATAGACCATCTATCAAAGGTGCATGTGCATAAAACATATTACTCATATAAATCGAACAACCATTATTCTCGGACTTAAACAAGTAACCGTCTCGCAATAAACAAGATCCCGATATAATGTTCATGCTCAACGCAGGCACCAAATAACAATTATTTAAGTATAAAACTAATCCCGATGGTAGATGAAGGGGTAGCGTGCCGACCGCGATCACATCAACCTTTGATCCGTTTCCCACGCGCATCGTCACCTCGTTCTTCGCTAGCTTCCGTTTATTCTGCAGCACCTGTTTCGAGTTACAAATATGAGCAACCGAACCAGTATCAAATACCCAGGCACTACTACGAGTACTAGTGAGATACACATCAATAACATGTATATCAGATATACCTTTCTTCTTGATGTTGCCGTTCTTCAAATCCACCAAGTACTTTGGGCAATTCCGCTTCCAGTGACCTTCTCCCTTGCAGTAAAAGCACTCAGTATCAGGCTTGGGTCCAACCTTGGTCTTCTTCGCCGGCGTGGTAACTTCCTTACCACCCTTCTTGAAGTGTCCCTTTTGCTTAGACTTGCCTTTCTTGAATTTGGTGGTCTTATTGACCAACAACACTTGGTGCTCTTTCTTGATCTCCACTTCTGCAGATTTCAACATGGCAAAGAGTTCTGGCAACGTCTTGTTCATGTTCTGCATGTTGTAGTTCATCACAAAGTTCTTGTAACTTGGTGGTAGTGATTGGAGGACACGGTAAATCCCCAAAGCATTAGGAATCACTATACCCAAGCTTTGAAGTTTGTTTGCGTGCCCAGACATCTTAAGCACATGCTCACTGACGGAGCTGCCCTCTTCCATCTTGAAGTTAAAGAACTTTTCAAAAGCCTCATAGCTTTCAATTGCCGCATGAGTCTCAAAAATCAATTTGAGATCCTCGACAATATCATATGGGTCTGAATCCTCAAACCTTTTCTGAAGCTCCGATTCCAAACCATACAAGATAGCACACTGAACTATGGAGTACTGATTCTTCCGAGCGAGGTAAACATTCTTTACTTCATCGGGAGCATCAGCTGCAGGTGGGTCACCCAGCGGTGCATCCAGCACATAGGTCAAATTACCAGCTGTGAGGACAATCCTCAAATTGCGGAACCAATCCGCGAAGTTGCTTCCATTGTTTTTCAACTTTTCTTTCTCTAGGAACGCATTAAAATTGATGGTAGGGGCTGCCATTGATCTACAACATATTTGCAATAGTTTAGACTAAGTTTATGACAAATTGAGTTCAAATTAATTAATGTAATTAAACTAGGTGAACTCCCACTCAAAACAATATCCCTCACATTGTTTTAGTGATCACACGAACCAAATCCACCATATCAACACCGATCATCACGTGAGTTGATATAGTTTCAATGGCGAACAATCGTCATGTTCATCATATCTACTATATGATTCATGATTTACCTTTCGGTGATCCGTGTTCCGAGACCATGTCTGTACATGCTAGGCTCGTCAAGATCAAACCTTAGTTTCCGCATGAGCAAATCTGGCTTGCTCACGTTGTATACACTTGCAGAATCTAACACACCCGATCATCACGTGGTGCTTCGAAACAACAAGCTTTAGCAACGGTGCTAACTAAGGGTGAACACTTTATGACTTGAAATTCATGTGCATGAAGGATCATCTTATAATGCTACCGTCGTCTACTAAGCAATACAAGATGCATAAAGGATTAACATCACATGCAATTCAATATATATGTGATATGATATGGCCTTTCTTCTTCGTGCTTCCGATCTCTATCTTCAACCACGAACATGATCTCCATCATCACCGGCATTGCATCAAGGTCAATGACGCCTCTCCATGGTTGTCGTCCACCGGCTTCAACTATTACAACTACTTTGAATAGACACGCGGGTCTTAACATAAATTAAAGACAACCATATGGCTCCTGCCGGTTGCCAACTTACAATAAGGAACATTGCATACATCAAATATAATCACAATCATGGCCATATCACATCACTGCACACCCCTGCAAAACAAAGTTAGACGCCTCTACTTTCTTTGCATATTTTACATGGTTTGGGGCTTTCAATAAGTGTCATTCTAACTTACGAACAAGAACCACAACATTGATACTAGCATTGTTGATCACTCGTTGTAAATTGGATCTTAACTATGCTAGGAGAAACAGGCACCCGCAAAGCCACTTATGCAATACAAGTTGCATGTCAATCGTGGAGCAAGTCTCATGAACGATGTCATGTAAGGTTAGCCCGGACCGCTTCATCCCAACATACCGCAAGATGCAAAGTACATAAGAAGCAATCGACAATAAAAGCATCAACGCCCACAATGACCATTGTGTTCTACTCGTGCAACAGATCTACATATAGACACGGCTCTGATACCACTGTAGGGATTCGTAGCATGGAAAACAAAATTTTTCTATCGCATACAAACAAACAAGCCAAGATCTATCTACTAGATTGTAGCAACGAGTTGATGGAATAACTTACCCTCGAAGATTCCAAAGTGTTTAACGAGAGCGGATTCTCGTGGGTGATGTAGTCGTACTCTTCCCGATCTCAAGATCGTGTAGACGATCCTTCCGGCGCTGCGTTCCAGCAGCGCTCCCGCAGTCGGTCACACGTTCGGTACTCGACGAAGACCTTCCTCTCCCTTGTTCCAGCAGGCAGCGGAGGTTGTAGCACTCTCCTCGCGATTCCGGCAGCACAACGGCGTGGTACCGGAAGTAGAGGGGAGATCCCGCAGGGCTTCGCCTTAAGTCGGAGCGAGTATGGTGGAGTATGAGAGAGAACTATTAGTGGTCTAGGGTTTAGACACACCAATTAGAAGGCTCTAA
This sequence comes from Avena sativa, assembly GCA_916181665.1. Lineage (NCBI taxonomy): Eukaryota > Viridiplantae > Streptophyta > Magnoliopsida > Poales > Poaceae > Avena > Avena sativa. Next base: position 23,130,842 of record OV702282.1, on the reverse strand, counting down.
TCCGAAGGCTAGTGCAATTAGAAGCTCTAAACCAAAGCGTCTCTAAACCGGAGTCTAGGGCTAGGATTTAGATTAGAGGATAGGAACTTGTGTGTCTAGAGGAGGAGGCCCTGCCCCTCCTTTTATAGGTGGGAGGGGCGGCCAAGGGGAGGGAGTCCCTCCCCAAGTCGGCCTTGGGTGGCGCGCCGGCTTGGAGAGGAGGGACTCCTCCCCCAAGTCGGTTTCAACCTCCTCTTGCTTGTTTCCCACAGTTTCCTGTTTTAGCCGTTTGACTTTCAAACTGGCCATTTGACTTTTCAGTTAGGATTCAATTTAATCCTTTATTTGGAACAGCGAGAACACTTAGTACATGATGCAATAATTCCAATATGTAATGACACATTCATGTACCCCTTCCCCCCCAGAGTGCCGGACATTCCGGAACCTTCTAGAACATTCCTGATGAAAACACCGGAATCATTCCCGAACTCCGAAACGGGACTTTCCTTATATGAATCTTATTCTCCGGACCATTACGGATCACCTCGTGATATCCCGGATCCCATCCGAGACTCCGAACAACATTCGGTCTCTTTCTCATAATACCATAACTACTCAAACAACGTCGAATCCTTAAGTGTGTCTCCCTACGGTTCGTGAATTATGCGGACATGATCGAGACATTTCTCCGAACAATAACCAATAGAGGAATCTGGAAATTCATATGGCTCCCACATATTTCTACGATTACTTTGCGATCGAATGAACCACTTACATACGATACCAATTTCCCTTTGTCTCACGATAGTTTACTTATCCGAGGTTATGATCGTCGGTATCTCTGCATACCTAGTTCAACCTCGTTACCGATAAGTACTCTTTTCTCGTTCCCGTGATATGTGATCCCTTGTGATCCAGTCACATGCTTGCAAGCTAATTGGATGACATTCCACCGAGAGGGCCCAGAGTATATCTATCCGTCATATGGATGGACAAATCCCACTCTTGATCCATGTGTCTCAACCAATACTTTCCGAACACTCAATGCCACCTTTATAGCCACCCAGTTACGGTGTGGTGTTTGATGTCATCAAAGCATCCATCCGGTAAAGGTGATATGCATGATATCATGGTCGAAGGAATTAGGTTACTATGTATCAGAAAGCATATAGCAACTGAACTATTGAAATGACTTGATCTTTATGCTACGCTTATCTATAGGAGTATGTCCACCATATCATTCTCCTAACAATATGATCTTGTTGTTGATAACATCTCAATGTTCATGATAGGGAAACCACAATCATTTATCAACCAACAAGCTAGTGAAGTATAGAGGCTATACTAGGGACTTCAAATTAAGTTTACAAATCACACAAGTATCAATGTTTCCTTGTTAATACTATTATAGCATGAATGTAAACATTTATCGTAAACACAAAGATATAATAATAACTACATTTATTATTGCCTCTAGGGCATATCTCCAACAGAATGCAATGCTTCTTGTCCTATTATTTTGGGAAGACCTTTTCTTAGAACTGTTGGTGCCATTATTGATATGAAGGAAGGCACCATTAATATCAATTCCCACTCAATAAAGGTATTGAACACTTCCCTCGAAAAAGAAAGAAGCTATATTTTGATTCTCTTATTAGAACAAATTTTGATGTTGATGCCTCTTCATTCAAAAATACTTGATTCTTGCTTTCTGTGCCTAGCTGAAAGGCGTTAAAGAAAAACACTCTTGGGAGATAGCCCATTTTTTTATTTTAGTAAGTTTTTCTTTTGTTGTGTCTTGGAAGTTATTGCCTCTGTAATAACCTCTCCCTATCCTTTTTGTTTGGTTTTTGTGCCAAGAATAGCCTCTAATGAGAGGGAAGTAAGATTTGGAGAAGTTGTTGTCCCGAAACAGATTTCTGTGCTTTGCTGTAAAAAATCGTAAAAAATCCCAGAATATCGTATTGATCTGTAATGTTTTGCGCATGCAGCTAGTATTTACCCAACTTTCATTACTTTTTCACTTTTCGATTTGAGCAACATTCGATTTTCTAAAAAATGGTCTTTACCTACAGGTCTGTTTTGATAGATTTCTTCCATTATTTGTATTTGCCTTTTAAATCGAGTTCTTTTGAGTTCTTCTGATTACTTGAGATTTTAAAAGGAATTTCTACACTATATTATGTTTTAATGGATGATTTACTTGAATTGAAACTGAACCCAAAGGCTTATTATCTTGAATACACTAATATTGCTAATAAAGATTGTGTGAAGTTTTGTATGAAGGAAGTTTTCAAGTGTAGGGAAAGGATGATGTGATGAGATGAACTATGGACAAAATCTCAAGCTTGGGGATGCCACCCGTGTCACCCCAAGAAATATTCAAGAGGTACAAGCATCAAAGCTTGGGGATGCCCAAGGCATCCCCTTCTTCATCAACAAAAATCTCAGGTCTTCTTTCAAGATACTACATTTTTATTGCTTCATGCACTATGTGCTGTTCTTGGAGCATCTTTATTTTTATTTTTAGTTTTGTTTTGTTTTATTTTCTGCAATAAGTTGTTTGGATCCCAACACACTTATTTTGGAAAAGTCACATCCCGTTCTTCATTCCTAGAACACTCTAGTTTTACTCTTAATGTTCTATGAGTGTTCTCCTTTGCTAGCACTGCGTTTAGTTTTAGTTTTCTTCTTACTTTTGCTTAGAACTTTTTAGTTCTTGTTTGTAGTTAGGTGAGACAATCTCTCTGGCCTTTATTGATTATTATCTTTGTGAGTTGTTTCAAATAAGTTGATTGGTGTTGGAAAAGAGTAGAAAGTTTCATGCTTATGGTGGTACAAAAAGAAGCTTGTTTTGACTGTGACTTAGACTTTATCATGTCATGTTAGATGTTTCTTTGACCATATGCTTAGTGATTATTGTTGTAGCATGATTTGTTCAAACAATTAAGATTGCTTAATGTGCCATGAAAGAATCATGCGTTGTTTTATCATACAAAAGCATAATATTGTGGTATTCTCCTTTGATGCTTTATTTGGGTTGACTTGGCACATGCTTACACCATGTTATGACTATGAACCAGTCACCTTAGACTCTATGATCATTTTGTTTTTGACTTGTGATATCACTTTATGCTTTTATAAATGATGTTTTGTTGCTCTGCATGATTATGGCTATTATTGCTCTCTTAGTTGGTCGCTCCCAGTCTTTTGCTAGCCTCCACCTATACTGAGTATGTGCTCTACTCGTGCATCCAACTCCCAAGAAACCAAGGTATTCCAAAGAGTCCTCTATAAATTCCTATGCATGGTGTGTTACACCATTCCAAGTATATTCATGTTTTTATATATCTTCCAAATTAAATTTTTGTTATGTGAAAATTAGTGATTAAAGCTCTCACGAACTTGAAGGCACATTTATTTCTTGCACTTAATAAACCTGAACCATTGTGACTATCTTATGATGTTTATATGCTTGCAAAGTGTAAGTTGGAATTAGCAAAACCATGCTGTCATGGGGCACGCTTTCAACATTGCACTTATTCTATTTAGTTGATGTCATGTTCTTTTGTTTATGGATGTCGTCTGTGTGAAATAAGATGGGAGCTTGTAAGTCCATGGAGTTTGTATATGTGTTAGATAAACGCCTGGGCGTCTAGCCTAAGCCATGCCTAATAATGGTGGGAACTTGCAGCAACACCATAGTGGCATTCTATGAAGCATCCTTGATGCAGTCCTGAGTTGACGGGAGGAAGAGGTTGAAGTAGATTCCTCCGTCAACGGCGCCAGAAAACTTGTTGCTGCGCCTATGTAGAGCACTTCGTTGGGAACCCCAAGAGCAAGGTGTGAAGCAGCAAGCAGCAAGTGTTCCCTCAGTAGAGACCGAGGTTATCGAACCAGAAGGAGGAAGGAAACATCACACAGGTGTTGGAAGCAACGTGGAGACCTGCACAACACAAACTCAAGACTTTGCCCCAACGAATCAATGAGGTTGTCAAGCTCACCGGTTTGCTGTAACAAAGGATTAAACGTATGGTGTGGAAGGTAATGGTTTGCAGCAAGTAAACAAGTAACAGTGGAAGATGTATCAATGGTAAAGATTGGACCGGGGTCCATAGTTCACTAGATGTGCTCTCCTTAGATGAACAACATGGCATGAAGGGTAAACAAATTACAGCGGGGAAATTGACAGGAACTGAGAAAGGCATAACAATGCAATTACTAGCCAGAAAGATCCTATGAGGTTGATTGGGCAATACAACAATATACATAGACCGTCATCCAACTGCATCTATGACTAGAAGACCAGCTTCAGGTAATCATCCGAACACCCTCCAGTATTAAGTTGCAAGCAACAGATAACTGCTTTAAGCAAAGTGTGTAAGGTAAACAGTCCACATGTTCCATGAACAAGAGACCGTTGTTTTCACCCTAGTAGAAACAACACATCTACAACCGAATAGATTAGTGTCACTTCCCTTGGAAACTAGAGGCATGAACCCACTATCGAGCATAAATACTCCCTCTTGGAGTCACTAGCAACTACTTGGACAAGATAACCACTAGCAACGGAGAGCATGCAAGATCACAAACAACACAGACATGATAGAATCATAAAGATAAAACCATTAATCAAACCAACATAATAATCTCAATATCCACCGGATCCCCGCAAACACAACATGCATGATTACAAATAGATTAGATCTTGATCATGAACGGAGCTCACAAGATCTATACATGAAAGCACAAAGGAGGAGATACAACCATCTAGCTACTACATGGACCCATAGTCCAAGGTGGAACTACTCATGAATCATACAGGAGAGTAGGCTTCCGGGATGATCTCCCCTCCGACAGGGTGCCGAGAAGAACTTCAGACCCCCCTGATATAGGGACGTTGGTGGCGGCGGCTACAGACAGTTTCGTGGATTTCTGATCGGGTACTCCGGGTTTTTGTATCGAGGGCTTCTTATAGGCGAAGGGGCGAGACCGGGAGGCGGCCAGGGTGCCCAAACCCTAGCCAGGCGGGCCCACCTATGGTCGCGCCTGGGGGGGTTTGGCCCCTCTGGCCGGCCTCTTCGGCTCCCCTCTAGACTTCTTGTTCCCCACGAAAAGTTATTGACTTTGTCCTTCGTCCCGTCCAATTCCGAGAATATTTATTTACTAACTTTTCTGAAACCAAAAACAGCAGAAAATAGGCATCTGGCACTGTTGCAACTTGTTAATAGGTTAGTATGAGAAAACATGTAAAAAGCACCTCAAAGTGTGGCAAGTAAAGCAAAGTAGATACTAAACAAGAATGGAGGATAAAAAATTATAGATATGTTTCCAACGTATCAGCATCCCCAAGCTTAACTCCTGCTCGTCCTCGAGTAGGTAAGTGATAAAAGAATAATTTTTGAGGTGACATGCACCCTCACAATAAAGATCCAACCATTTGCAAGAATTGAAAGCTGGGATCAAAGAACTCTAAACATGTGCATGAAATATGTAGTTCTAACAATAGGACATAGTAATTATGCACACAACATGGCAAGCTACAAACAAAGATCATGAATAATATGCATTGAAAAATGTTTGTTTGTTTCACATGCAGAAAACATAGCATAGTGTCAATCAGCTTGTCCCTCATAGAGTAGCAAATAGATAAATAGGACACTTGCAAAGTTCACAAGGGTGACTAGAAACAAATAGCACAAGAGCAAGTAATAACACAATATGCATCAATTAATAAGCTTTGGAACATTGCACACAGAATGACAACTATGCTCTCTTAATGGTGCCTAAAGGTAGAAAGTGGAGACTCAAATAATGGTGGAAGAAATGCCTTTTTGTAAAGGAAGCAGGGATTACAAGTTTCAAAAAGAGCTTCCAAAAATTATGGTACTTGTTAGCTTTCAGCCCTCATTGCCCCTATCATAAGCATCTTGAAGTGGTTAAGGTTAAAGTGGCAAAGCTGGAGTATATGCTTGACGAAGTATAAGTTGGCAATCTCATGACCCTTGAATACGAGGGCCACTCCTCATGCATACTCAACTTTGGGTCCAGGTAAGTTCTTGTCACTATAAGTATTTGCATATCATTGAGAACCGCCAACGGGGTACCCCTTGCACATGTCATAGGAGATTTCCCATAACCAAAATGACAAGGCAAGCATACAATGAGCATCTCAACAATTCTTCTTATGTACCATGGGAATATGGTGCTTTTTTCTCTCTTTCCTCTTTTCTCAATGTGTCTCTTTTTTATAAGAAGAATGCTTCATAGATGTCACTATGGTGATGCTGCAAGTTTCCACCATGATTAGGCATGGCTTAGGCTAGCGGCCCAAGCGTTTCTCTAACACATGATACAAACTCCATGGACTTACAAGTTCCCTCTTTATTTCACACCGGTGACATCCATAGACAAAAGAACATGATATCAACTGAGTACAACAAGGTACACGTGCAATGTTGAAAACGTTCCCCGTGATAGCATGGTTCTACTAATTCCAACTTATAAGTGCAAGCATATACAACAAAGTTGTCACAATGGTTCAAGATTATTAGGGGCAAAGAATAAAGTGTGCCATCAAGTTCGTGAGGGCTTTAATCACTAAGTTTTCACATAACAAAATAGTTTTTAATTGGAAGATAGTTGAAAACAAGAATATACTTTGGAGTGGTGTAACACACCATGCATAGGAGTTTATAGTGTACACTTTGGAATAACTTGGTTTCTTGGGAGTTGGAAGCATGAGTAGAACTTACTCATACAAGTGGAGGCTAGCAAAAGACTGGGAGCAACCAACTAAGAGAGCAATAATGGCCAAAATTATGTAATGCAACAAATCAAACTAATCAAAGCAAAGAGTGGTACTACAAGTCAAGGACTAAATGATCATAAAGGCTAATGGTTACTTGTCATAGTCATAACATGGTGTGAGCATGTGCCAAGTCAACCCAAGCAAAACATCAAAGGAGAATACCACAATACTATGCTTTTGCATGCTAAAACAACGCATAATTTCTTCAAGGCACACTAAGCAATCCCAATTGTTTGTAACAAGACATGCTACAACAATAATCACTAATCATAATGCTAAAACAACACCTAGCATGTCATGCTAAAGTCTAAGTCACAGTCAATGCAAGCTCCTCTTGCACTTCAAGCAAGAACTTACTACTCCTTTCCAAACACCAAGAAAACTTATTTGCAAAACAACACCGCGAGAACGGGGGTCCAAACTACTAAGGCAAACTAAACAAACTAAGCAAAGCAAACAAAAACTAAGATGCTCCAAGAATAACACAACTGTGCATGAAACAATAAAAAACGAAGTGTCTAGACAGACCTGAGCTTTTCATTGATAAAGAAGGGGATGCCTTGGGCATCCCCAAGCTTTGACGCTTGTAATTCTTGGATATTTCTTGGGGTGACACCATGGTGGCATCCCCAAGCTTGAGCTTTTGTCCATTCTTCATCTCATTGCATCATTCTCTCTCTATACCTAAAATTTTTCCTTCATACAAAACTTCACACAATCTTCATTAGCAACATTAGCTTATTCAAAAGATATTAGACCACTGGAAAAGCTTTGGAACAGCAAGGATTTTCACTAAAAACACAAGCTACTGTAGTAACTCCTTCAAAGAAACTCAATTTACCTGAAGAGAGCTCAAAAAGGAATCAATAAGAAGCAAATGCAAATAATGGCAGAAATCTGTCAAAACAGACCAGCAGGTAGAAATGAATTTTTTCGAACATCTTCTGTTGCTCAAATCAAAAAGTGTTGAACTAAAGAAAGTTATCCAACATACTGGGGGATTTATTTGTAAATTTTGAGCTCAATATGAGTTACAGAGCCTCCTCATGAATTTTTTGGTGGAGGATAGAAATCTATTTTGGGACAGCAACTCCCCAAATCTTACTTTCCTCTCATTAGAGGTCATTCTTGGCACAAAAAGCAAACAAAATTTATAAGGAGAGGTCATTACAGAAGTAATAACTTCCAAGACTCAAGGAAACTCTTGGATTATCTCTCAACAAGTACTTTTCTTTAACGCCTTTAAGTTAGGCATAAGAAGCAAGAAGAATCAATTATTTTCAAATGAGGAAGCATAACATCAAACCTTTCTTTCAAAGGAGGAGCAAAAAGAAACTTATCTCTTCTCATAGGGAAGTGTTCATTACCTTTCTTGAATGGAAAATGATATTTGATGGTGCCTTCTTTCATATCAATGATGGCACGAACTGTTCTAAGAAAAGGTCTTCCCAAAGTAATAGGACAAGAAGCATTGTATTCAACATCCAAAACATAGAAATCAACAGGGGCATAAGCATTGTTAACCATAATGAGAACATCATTAATACTCCCCATGAGTTTCTTCTTAGCATTATCATTGAGTGAGACATCCAAATAACAATCTTCTAATGGTGGCACATCAAGCATTTCATAAATCTTCCTAGGCATAATAGACACTAGAACCAAGATCACATGAAGCTTTGAGATCAAAGTCATTCACTTGGATATTAATAATGGGTTCCCAACTATCTTCTACTTTCCTAGGAATAGAAGCTTTGTGTTTTAGCTTCTCTTTCTTAATCTTAACAAGAGCATCTGTAATGTGTTTGGTAAAGGTAACATGCATATCACTAGCATCAGGACTTTTAGCAAGCTTTTGCAGGAACATAATCACTTCAGAAATATTGCAACCATCAATATCAAAGTCAAACTTAGCATCACTAGTAGTAGGCTCACTAGGCTTAGGCATAGTAGGAGGAGGAATAGGGGCTCCTTGTGGTTTAGTGGTGATAGTGCACACACTATTGTTTCTATCAATTTCAGCTTCCCTTTCCCACCTAGCATGAAGTTGAGCTAACAGCCTAACATTTTCATCAATAGTAACTTGTATGGCATGAGCAGTAGCAAAGGTGTTTTCCATAGTTTCAGGTTTAGCAGCCATTTTATTAACCAAGGAAGTTTGAGCTTCAGACAAAGAGGATATATTTTTCTCAGCACTCAAATTTTTTGACTGTAAACTAGGAATCTCTCTATTCAGATTCTCAAGCTGAAGACTAATATTTTTCAAGATAATAGATTGTTCCTTCATAGTTTTAGTGAAAATCTTGTTTTGCTCATATTGCATTTGCATAAAAAATTTAGTGGATCTCTCAACTTCTAGAATCCTCTCTTCACTAGGCATTCCAGATCTATCCTGATAAGCATTTCCACTAGGAGGATAAGGCCTATAATTGTTGTTGCTACCAAAATTATTCTTGTAGGCATTTTTGTTGAAATTGTTGTTTCTAATGAAGTTCACATTGTTGGAGATATGCCCTAGAGGCAATAATAAATGTAGTTATTATTATATCTTTGTGTTTATGATAAATGTTTACATTCATGCTATAATAGTATTAACAAGGAAACATTAATACTTGTGTGATTTGTAAACTTAATTTGAAGTCCCTAGTAAAGCCTCTATATAATACTAGCTTGTTGGTTAATAGATGATTGTGGTTTCCCTATAATGAACATTGAGATGTTATTAACAACAAGATCATATCGTTAGGAGAATGATATGGTGGACATACTCCTATAGATAAGCATAGCATAAAGATCAAGTCATTTTAAAAATTCAATTGCTATATGCTTTCTGATACATAGTAATCTAATTCCTTCGACCATGAGATCATGCATATCACCTTTACCGGATGGATGCTTTGATCACCGTAACTGGGTGGCTATAAAGGTGGCATTGAGTGTTCGGAAAGTATTGGTTGAAACACATGGATCAAGAGTGGGATTTGTCCATCCATATGACGGATAGATATACTCTGGGCCCTCTTGGTGAAATGTCATCCAATTAGCTTGCAAGCATGTGACTGGCTCACAAGGGATCACATATCACGGGAACGAGAAAAGAGTACTTATCGGTAACGAGGTTGAACTAGGTATGCAGAGATACCGACGATCATAACCTTGGATAAGTAAACTATCGTGAGACAAAGGGAAATTGATATCGTATGTAAGTGGTTCATTCGATCGCAAAGTAATCGTAGAAATATGTGGGAGCCATATGAATTTCCAGATTCCTCTATTGGTTATTGTTCGGAGAAGTGTCTCGATCATGTCCGCATAATTCACGAACCGTAGGGAGACACACTTAAGGATTCGACGTTGTTTGAGTAGTTATGGAATGATGAGAAAGAGTCTGAATGTTGTTCGGAGTCTCGAATGGGATTTGGGATATCACGAGGAGATCCGGAATGGTCCGGAGAATAAGATTCATATAAGGAAAGTCCCGTTTCGGAGTTGGAGAATGATTCCGGTGTTTTCATCGGGAATGTTCTAGAAGGTTCCGGAATGTCCGGCACTCCGGGGGGGAAGGGTACATGAATGTGTTATATCAAGTTGGTATGATTGCATCATGTACTCAGTGTCATCGCTGAACAAAAATAGAGGGTTTATTCAAATCCTAGTTTGAAAAGTCAAACGGCTAGTTTGAAAGTCAAACGGCAGTTTTTGGAAAGAGGAGGAGGAGTGGGAAACCGAGTTGGGGAGGAGTTCCCTCTTCCAACCGCCGGCCCACCTCCAAGCCGAGTTGGGGAGGGACTCCCCTCCCTCCCCTTGGCCGGCCGGCCCCTCCACCTATATAAGGAGGGGCAGGGCTCCCTCCTAGAGACACACAAGATCCTCTCCTCCAAACCCTAGCCGCCAGCGCCGCCACCTCCACTGCCGCCGCCGCCGACCTAGGTCAAGCCACCACCTAGAAACCCTAGCCGCCGGCCAAGCTTCCTCCTCGGTGTGTCTAAACCCTAGATCGTCGAGGGACTCTCGCATACTCCACCATACTCGCTCCGGCTTAAGGCGAAGCCCTGCGAGATCTCCCCTCTACTTTCGGTACCACGCCGTTGTGCTGCCGGAATCGCGAGGAGAGTGCTACAACCTCCGCTGCCTGCTGGAACAAGGGAGAGGAAGGTCTTCGTCGAGTACCGAACGTGTGACCGACTGCGGGAGCGCTGCCGGAACGCAGCGCCGGAAGGATCGTCTACGCGATCTTGAGATCGGAAAGAGTACGACTACATCACCCACGAGAATCCGCTCTCGTTAAACACTTTGGAATCTTCGAGGGTGAGTTATTCCATCGACTCATTGCTACAATCTAGTAGATAGATCTTGGCTTGTTTGTTTGTATGCGGTAGAAATTTTTTGTTTTCCATGCTACGAAACCCTACAGTGGTATCAGAGCCGTGTCTATATGTAGATCTATTGCACGAGTAGAACACAATGGTCATTGTGGGCATTGATGCTTTTATTGTCGATTGATTCTTGTGTACTTTGCATCTTGCGGTATGTTGGGATGAAGCGGCCCGGGCTAACCTTACATGACATCGTTCATGAGACTTGCTCCATGCTTGACATGCAACTTGTATTGCATAAGTGGCTTTGCGGGTGCCTGTTTCTCCTAGCATAGTTAAGATCCAATTTACAACGGGTGATTAACAATACTAGTATCAATGTTGTGGTTCATGTTCGTAAGTTAGAACGACACTTATTGAAAGCCCCAAAACACGTAAAATATGCAAAGAAAGTAGAGGCGTCTAACTTTGTTTTGCAGGGGTGTGCTGTGATGTGATATGGCCATGATTGTGATTATATTTGATGTATGCAATGTTCCTTATTGTAAGTTGGCAACCGGCAGGAGCCATATGGTTGTCTTTAATTTCTGTTACGACCCGCGTGTCTATTCAAAGTAGTTGTAATAGTTGAAGCCGGTGGACGACAACCATGGAGAAGCGTCATTGACCTTGATGCAATGCCGGTGATGATGGAGATCATGTTCGTGCTAGAAGATGGAGATCGGAAGCACAAAGAAGAAAGGCCATATCATATCACATATTATGAATTGCATGTGATGTTAATCCTTTATGCATCTTGTATTGCTTAGTAGACGACGGTAGCATTATAAGATGATCCCTCATGCACATGAATTTCAAATCATAAAGTGTTCACCCTTGGTTAGCACCGTTGCTAAAGCTTGTTGTTTCGAAGCACCACGTGATGATCGGGTGTGTTAGATTACGCAAGTGTATACAACGTGAGCAAGCCAGATTCTCTCATGTGGAAACTAAGGTTTGATCTTGACGAGCCTAGCATGTACAGACATGGTCTCGGAACACGGATCACCGAAAGGTAAAGCATGAATTATATAGTAGATATGATGAACATGTCGATTATTCACCATTGAAACTATATCAACTCTCGTGATGATCGGTGTTGATGTGGTGGATTTGGTTCGTGTGATCACTAAAACAATGTGAGGGATATTGTTTTGAGTGGGAGTTCACCTAGATTAATTTTATTATTAATTTGAACTCAATTTGTCATAAACTTAGTCTAAACTATTGCAAATATGTTGTAGATCAATGGCAGCCCCTACCATCAATTTTAATGCGTTCCTAGAGAAAGAAAAGTTGAAAAACAATGGAAGCAACTTCGCGGATTGGTTCCGCAATTTGAGGATTGTCCTCACAGCTGGTAATTTGACCTATGTGCTGGATGCACCGCTGGGTGACCCACCTGCAGCTGATGCTGCCGATGAAGTAAAGAATGTTTACCTCACTCGGAAGACTCAGTACTCCACAGTTCAGTGTGCTATCTTGTATAGTTTAGAATCGGAGCTTCAGAAAAGGTTTGAGAATTCAGACCCATATGATATTGTCGAGGATATCAAATTGATCTTTGAGACTCATGCGGCAATTGAAATCTATGAGGCTTCTGAAAAGTTCTTTAACTGCAAGATGGAAGAGGGCAGCTCCGTCAGTGAGCATGTGCTTAAGATGTCTGGGCACGCAAACAAACTTCAAAGCTTGGGTATTGTGATTCCTAATGCTTTGGGGATTTACTGTGTCCTCCAATCACTACCACCAAGTTACAAGAACTTTGTGATGAACTACAACATGCAAAACATGAGCAAGACGTTGCCAGAACTCTTTGCCATGTTGAAATCTGCAGAAGTGGAGATCAAGAAAGAGCACCAAGTGTTGTTGGTCAATAAGACCACCAAATTCAAGAAAGGCAAGTCTAAGCAGAAGGGACACTTCAAGAAGGGTGGTAAGAAAGTTACCACGCCGACGAAGAAGACCAAGGCTGGACCTAAGCCTGATACTGAGTGCTTTTACTGCAAGGGAGAAGGTCACTGGAAGCGGAATTGCCCAAAGTACTTGGCGGATTTGAAGAACGGCAACATCAAGAAGAAAGGTATATCTGATATACATGTTATTGATGTGTATCTCACTAGTACTCGTAGTAGTGCCTGGGTATTTGATACTGGTTCGGTTGCTCATATTTGTAACTCGAAACAGGTGCTGTAGAATAAACGGAAGCTAGCGAAGAACGAGGTGACGATGCGCGTGGGAAACGGATCAAAGGTTGATGTGATCGCGGTCGGCACGCTACCCCTTCATCTACCATCGGGATTAGTTTTATACTTAAATAATTGTTATTTGGTGCCTGCGTTAAGCATGAACATTATATCGGGATCTTGTTTATTGCGAGACGGTTACTTGTTTAAGTCCAAGAATAATAGTTGTTCGATTTATATGAGTAATATGTTTTATGCACATGCACCTTTGATAGATGGTCTATTCTTGTTGAATCTCGATAGTGGAAATACACATATTAATAACATTGAGGCTAAACGTTTGAAATCGAGCGATAACTCGACCTATATGTGGCACTGTCGTCTTGGTCACATTGGAGTGAAGCGTATGAAGAAACTCCATTCCGATGGACTTCTTGAATCACTTGATTTTGAATCACTTGAAAGATGCGAAGCATGTCTAATGGGTAAAATGACTAAGACTCCATTCTCTGGTATGATGGAGCGAGCTACGGACTTGTTGGAAATCATACATACCGATGTGTGTGGTCCAATGAGTGTAGCATCGCGCGGTGGTTATCGTTATGTTCTTACCTTCACGGATCACTTGAGTAGATATGGGTATATCTATTTCATGAAACATAAGTCTGAAACTTTCGAGAAGTTTAAGGAGTTTCAAAGTGAGGTAGAGAATCAACGTAACAAGAAGATTAAATTTCTACGTTCTGATCGTGGAGGTGAATATCTAAGTTACGAGTTTGGCGAGCATTTGAAGAAATGCGGAATACTTTCACAATTGACACCGCCGGGAACACCACAGTGTAATGGTGTGTCCGAACGTCGTAATCGAACTCTCTTAGATATGGTTCGTTCTATGATGTCACTTACAGATTTACCGCTATCATTTTGGGGTTATGCATTAGAAACAGCCGCATTCACTTTAAAGAGGGCACCGTCTAAATCCGTTGAAACGACACCGTATGAATTATGGTTTGGGAAGAAACCTAGATTGTCGTTCCTTAAAGTTTGGGGATGCGAAGCCTATGTAAAGAAGTTACAGCCGGACAAGCTTGAACCCAAAGCGGAAAAATGCGTCTTCATAGGATACCCGAAGGAAACTATTGGGTATACCTTCTATCATAGATCCGAAGGCAAAATCTTCGTTGCCAAGAATGGATCCTTTCTAGAGAAGGAATTTCTCTCGAAAGAAGTGACTGGAAGGAAAGTAGAACTCGACGAGGTTGTCGAACCTTCTCTCGAAATTGCGAGTAGCGCAGCACCGGAAGAAGTTCATGTGGTGCCTGCACCAATAAGAGAGGGAGCTAATGATGGTGATCATGAAACTTCGGTTGAAGTTGCTACAGAGCCTCGGAGGTCAACGAGAACTCGTACCACTCCAGATTGGTATGATCCCGTTATGAGTGTCATGTTGGTGGACAACACCGATGACCCCGAGACATATGAGGAAGCAATGATGAGCCCAGATTCCAATAAATGGCAAGAAGCCATGAAATCCGAGATTGGATCCATGTACGAAAACCAAGTATGGACTTTGGTGGACTTACCGGATGGCCGGAAGGCTGTCGAGAACAAATGGATTTTCAAGAAGAAAACAGATGCTGATGGTAATGTTACTGTCTATAAAGCTCGACTTGTCGCAAAAGGGTTTCGACAAATTCAAGGAGTTGACAACGATGAGACTTTCTCACCGGTAGCGAAGCTAAAGTCTGTAAGATTATGTTAGCAATCGCTGCATATTATGATTATCAGATATGGCAGATGGATGTCAAAACAGCATTCCTCAATGGAGATATTGATGAAGAGTTGTATATGATGCAACCCAAAGGTTTTGTCGATCCTAAAGATGCTAACAAGGTATGCAAACTTCAACGGTCCATCTATGGATTGAAGCAAGCATCCCGAAGTTGGAATCAACGTTTTGATAAGGTAATCAAAAGTTTTGGTTTTATACAAACTTATGGAGAAGCTTGTATTTACAAGAAAGTGAGTGGGAGCTCTGTAGCATTCTTAATACTATATGTGGATGACATATTGTTGATTGGGAATGATGTAGACCTTCTTAATAGTGTCAAGGAATATTTGAATAATAGTTTTTCAATGAAGGATCTTGGCGAAGCAGCTTACATATTAGGCATAAAGATTTACAGAGATAGATCGAAACGCCAAATATCATTGTCACAAAGTACATATTTGGACAAAGTTCTAAAGAGGTTTGGAATGGAAGAAAGCAAGAAAGGGTTCTTGCCCATGTTGCCCAATACGACCTTGAGTAAAACTCAAAGTCCGACATCGGCAGAAGATAGAGAAAGGATGAGTAAGACTCCCTATGCCTCAGCCATAGGATCTCTAATGTATGCCATGCTATGTACTAGACCCGACATTGCATATGCTGTTAGTTTAACTAGCAGATATCAAAGTGATCCAGGAGTGGATCATTGGACAGCGGTCAAAAACATCCTTAAGTACTTGAGAAGAACTAAGGACATGGTTCTTTCTTATGGAGGTGATGAACAGCTCGTTGTTAATGGTTACACCGATGCTAGTTGGAACACCGATCCGGATGATTCTAAATCACAATCTGGATACGTATTTATTTTGAATGGTGCAGCAGTTAGCTGGAGGAGTGCAAAGCAAAGCGTTGTGGCGAGATCTTCAACTGAATCGGAATACATGGCTGCTTCGGAGGCTTCACAAGAAGCGATATGGATGAAAGAGTTCATTACAGAGCTCGGTGTGGTTCCTAGTGCGCTGGACCCAATGTCTATCTACTGTGATAACATGGGCGCCATAGCCAATGCGCAAGAACCAAGGTCACACAAGAAGCTGAAGCACATCAAGCTACGTTTTCACGCTATTCGAGAACATATCCAAGATGGGGATATAAAGATTTGCAAAGTACACACAGATCTGAATGTGGCGGATCCGTTGACTAAACCTCTCCGGAGGGCAAAACATGACCAACACCAAACTGCCATGGGTGTTCGGTATATTACCATGTAATCTAGATTAGATGACTCTAGTGCAAGTGGGAGACTGTTGGAGATATGCCCTAGAGGCAATAATAAATGTAGTTATTATTATATCTTTGTGTTTATGATAAATGTTTACTTTCATGCTATAATAGTATTAACAAGGAAACATTAATACTTGTGTGATTTGTAAACTTAATTTGAAGTCCCTAGTAAAGCCTCTATATAATACTAGCTTGTTGGTTAATAGATGATTGTGGTTTCCCTATCATGAACATTGAGATGTTATTAACAACAAGATCATATCGTTAGGAGAATGATATGGTGGACATACTCCTATAGATAAGCGTAGCATAAAGATCAAGTCATTTTAATAGTTCAATTGCTATATGCTTTCTGATACATAGTAATCTAATTCCTTCGACCATGAGATCATGCATATCACCTTTACCGGATGGATGCTTTGATGATATCAAACACCACACCGTAACTTGGTGGCTATAAAGGTGGCATTGAGTGTTCGGAAAGTATTGGTTGAAACACATGGATCAAGAGTGGGATTTGTCCATCCATATGACGGATAGATATACTCTGGGCCCTCTCGGTGAAATGTCATCCAATTAGCTTGCAAGAATGTGACTGGCTCACAAGGGATCACATATCACGGGAACGAGAAAAGAGTACTTATCGGTAACGAGGTTGAACTAGGTATGGAGAGATACCGACGATCATAACCTCGGATAAGTAAACTATCGTGAGACAAAGGGAAATTGATATCGTATGTAAGTGGTTCATTCGATCGCGAAGTAATCGTAGAAATATGTGGGAGCCATATGAATTTCCAGATTCCTCTATTGGTTATTGTTCGGAGAAGTGTCTCGATCATGTCCGCATAATTCACGAACCGTAGGGAGACACACTTAAGGATTCGACGTTGTTTGAGTAGTTATGGAATGATGAGAAAGAGTCTGAATGTTGTTCGGAGTCTCGAATGGGATTTGGGATATCACGAGGAGATCCGGAATGGTCCGGAGAATAAGATTCATATAAGGAAAGTCCCGTTTCAGAGTTGGAGAATGATTCCGGTGTTTTCATCGGGAATGTTCTAGAAGGTTCCGGAATGTCCGGCACTCCGGGGGGGAAGGGTACATGAATGTGTTATATCAAGTTGGTATGATTGCATCATGTACTCAGTGTCATCGCTGAACAAAAATAGAGGGTTTATTCAAATCCTAGTTTGAAAAGTCAAACGGCTAGTTTGAAAGTCAAACGGCAGTTTTTGGAAAGAGGAGGAGGAGTGGGAAACCGAGTTGGGAAGGAGTTCCCTCCTCCAACCGCCGGCCCACCTCCAAGCCGAGTTGGGGAGGGACTCCTCTCCCTCCCCTTGGCCGGCCGGCCCCTCCACCTATATAAGGAGGGGCAGGGCTCCCTCCTAGAGACACACAAGATCCTCTCCTCCAAACCCTAGCCGCCGGCGCCGCCACCTCCACTGCCACCGCCGCCGACCTAGGTCAAGCCGCCGCCGCCTAGCAACCCTAGCCGCCGGCCAAGCTTCCTCCTCGGCATGTCTAAACCCTAGATCGTCGAGGGACTCTCTCATACTCCACCATACTCGCTCCGGCTTAAGGCGAAGCCCTGCGAGATCTCCCCTCTACTTCCGGTACCACGCCGTTGTGCTGCCGGAATCGCGAGGAGAGTGATACAACCTCCGCTGCCTGCTGGAACAAGGGAGAGGAAGGTCTTCGTCGAGTACCAAACGTGTGACCGACTGCGGGAGCGCTGCCGGAACGCAGCGCCGGAAGGATCGTCTACGCGATCTTGAGATCGGAAAGAGTACGACTACATCACCCACGAGAATCCGCTCTCGTTAAACACTTTGGAATCTTCGAGGGTGAGTTATTCCATCGACTCGTTGCTACAATCTAGTAGATAGATCTTGGCTTGTTTGTTTGTATGCGGTAGAATTTTTTTGTTTTCCATGCTACGAAACCCTACACACATCAACTTCCTCTTCTTGAGCAATCAAAGAGGCTAAGGGAACACTATTAGGATCTAGAGGAGCTTTCCCATTAACAAGCATAGCCATAATAACATCAATCTTTTCACTCAAAGAGGAAGTTTCCTCCATAGAATTTACCTTCTTACCATGTGGATCTCTCTCAACATGCCATTCAGAGTAGTTAACCATCATATTATCAAGGAACCTTGTTGCAGCACCCAAGGTGAGGCCCATGAAGGTACCTCCAGCAGCAGAATCCAACAGGTTTCTTCAGGAGAAGTTCAAACCTGCATAAAAAGTCTGGATAATCATCCAAGCAGTGAGTCCATGAGTAGGGCAATTTTAACCAAAGATTTCATTCTTTCCCAAGCAGGAGCAACATGTTCACTATCAAGTTGTTTAAATTTCATTATGTCACTTCTCATAGAAATAATCTTAGCAGGAGGATAGTACTTTTCAATAAAAGCATCTTTGCACTTAGTCTAAGAATCAATACCATTTTTAGGCAAAGATAGCAACCATTCTTTAGATTTTCCTCTCAAGGAGAAAGGAAAAAAGCATGAGCTTAATAATATCTCCATCTGCATCCTTATACTTTTGCATCTCACAAAGTTCAACAAAGCTATTAAGATGGGCAGCAGGATTATCAGAACCAGCACCAGAAAATTGCTCTCTCATCACTAGATTCAACAAAGCAGGCTTAATTTCATAAAAGGTAACATCAGGAGCAGGTGGAGCAATAGGAGTGCTTAGGAAATCATTGTTGTTGGTGCTAGTGAAGTCACACAACTTGGTGTTCTCAGCAGAGTTCATTTTGGCAAAGGTGGGCAAGCCAAAAACAGCAGCAGCAACTAGAGCAGGAACTAATTTTTTTGTGTTTTTGAATAAGACAAGCAAACCAAGCTAGACTAATTTTTTGGGGTTTTGTTAAAAGAGGCAAACAAAACCAAGCAAAAGAAACAAAGCAAACTAAAAACAAAGTAAAGAGAAAGGAAGTGAAGGACTCCCCTTGTGAAGACGTCCTTAGCCTCCCTGGCAACGACGCTAGAAAACTTGATGAAGTGCTGAGTTGACGGGAGGAAGAGGTTGAAGTATATTCCTCCGTCAACGGCGCCAGAAAACTTGTTGATGCGCCTATGTAGAGCACTTCGTTGGGAAACCCAAGGGCAAGGTGTGAAGCAGTAAGCAGCAAGTCTTCCCTCAGTAGAGACCGGGGTTATCGAACCAAAAGGAGGAAGGAAATGTCACACAGGTGCTGGAAGCAACATGGAGACCTGCACAACACAAACTCAAGACTTTGCCCCAACGAATCAGTGAGGTTGTCAAGATCACCGGTTTGTTGTAACAAAGGATTAAACGTATGGTGTGGAAGGTAATGGTTTGTAGCAAGTAAACAAGTAACAGTGGAAGATGTATCAATGGTAAAGATTGGACCAGGGTCCATAGTTCACTAGAGGTGCTCTCCTTAGATAAACAACATGGCATGATGGGTAAACAAATTACAGCGGGGCAATTGGCAGGAACTGATCAAGGCATAACAATGCAATTACTAGCCAGAAAGATCCTATGAGGTTGATTGGGCAATACAACAATATACATAGACCATCATCCAACTGCATCTATGACTAGAAGTCCACCTTCAGGTTATCATCCGAACCCCCTCTAGTATTAACTTGCAAGCAACAGACAACTCACTACTAGAAATCCCCCTATTTCCGACGGTGAATCTTAATAGTCGATGGTCCGTCGACTATTGCTCTAATGACCGACGGTGCAACTAATTGCTGACAGTTTTATGCGACCGCTCGGGTATGACCTCGCCTAACCGACGGTTTTTTAAAATAACCGACTGGTTGAAAACAACGGTCGACTATCAACGGGTAATAACTTATGGTTCATAGTGATACCCGACGGTGCATTTTCCACCGTCAGTTATTGGGTTACGTAGCCGACGGTTCATAAGTAACTCTCGGGTATATGTGAAAATAGCCTACGGTTGATTTATAACCCTCGGTATTAAGTGGCAATAGCCAAGGGAGAATTATAATAGCTGACAATAAATGTTGATAGTCTGTTATGTTACTCAATTGCCGGAGGAGCAAATGAAGGTCAGCGTTTGGGGTACGATGAGAGCATCTCAAAGGGACATCCTGTGGTGTATTGTTATCTATGTTTTTAGTCTATATTGTTAAGATGGCATTTTGGCCCTCGTATGTTCATGAGTTAATTTGTCAAAACGTAATAAGGATTGCTTACGCGCCTTATATAATCTGTCCTTTTCTCACATGGTTGAGACTTGAGATTAGTGATCTTGTCTAGACCTACTATAGATTTATTTTTTGACCATTTCAAGGAGAGTGACGTCTAACTGAACGGTTGTTAACTTTGCGTCTTTTTTATCGCGCGTATTTGTGCGCCCTTTGTGCGCGAAGGGCCAAACCAGATTGACTAGTGGGCTAGCCTCCACCACATTCTATCTTAAATATACCTAACCACAACTAGTCTTTCTCCTCCAAAATTGATTCGCCCTCAACCTCTAGCTCTCCCTCTCCAGGCCATGCCGCCGCTCCGATCTGCCAACATGGGTGGCTTCATCCATTTATCTACACAAATCTGGCATCCTTTCCATGTCCTCTCTCCGTTCATACCAATATATCCTCTAGCCGCCTAAAACTCACCCAACACCTAACCCTAGATCGAATCGCATCTGCTTAGACCTCCGCGGCAGCACCAATCGCACCCTGAGGTAGCCACAACCAGTGGTGTCTGCTAGATCCCAGCTGTCTCGTCCATGGCAAGATTGTCGGGGCAGTGGACTGCTCCAGGGGTTATGTGTGAGCTCTTCAGCGTCCTGGCTATGCGCCTCTCCGCTGGCTTCTCCCACCCGCTACAAGTTACAAAATGGGATTGAGATCGAGGTCCTCTCTGTGAGTTTAGCTAGCTCCTGTACCATACCGATCCGATTCTATATATGTACGTACCTTCAGAGACACACGAGGTACAACTTAATATATGTTGCCTAAATGTTTTGAAATTCTTCCATGGAACTATTCAAGCATTGTCTCGAACTGTATCCTTATTGATCTCTCTCATATTAATTGAGTGGTATTGCAGCCTTATAATACTCCCTCCAACATATATTAGTTGACTTACATTTATATATGAACGGATGTATCTAGCACTACAACTTGTCTAGATACGGATGTATCTAGACAAATTTAAGTCAACTAATATGGGTCGGAAGAAGTATCATGTTCCTTTTCCATTTCTAAATTGATCTGGACTGCTTGTAATCCAAGTTAAAAAAGGAAACAATAATGGGCACTTTAGAGCATGTTTTCTGATCTAGTTTGGTAGAATATTTATTTGACACTAGTTATTTGATGCTAGATATAACCTTATTCCCACTGTTACTGTAGGCCATCACTACTCTGAACAAAGGACCATACTTGTTAAGGTATTGTAAGCTTTCTGTACATTTTCTCTATCACAGAATCTTGAAGTCCTTTAAGTTTGCCCCGTCCTGTTTTGAATATATTTTCAAGTTATGTCATTCATTCATATGTAACCTGGTGGTTTGTTTGTCAAATTCGGTGCACGTTGAATTCCTTTGTTCACTTATAGTTAATCTATCACTAGCTTTCCAGTTTGGTAATTTTGTATATGCATATACACAAACCTGAAATGTTGTATTGCGGTGACCCAGCATACCACTGCATGATGTAGTATACTATAGTCGTTGACATAACACCAATGAAACACCGTTCACTAGTATTACATCCCTCAGAATGGCACAAAAGAAACACAGCGGGTCCAATACATGGCTGAAAGGTTACAACTCACTCTTTGCAGAAGATCCAGAGAACACTCTAGGTTAAAGAGAGAGAAAGAACTTCTTACGGAGAAGAATCAAAGTTAAACAATGCAAGAACGATTATATTATTAAGTCTAATATTTAGACTAAGAGGTTGGTATTGCTGCTATTGCAACGCTCTACAAAAATAGGTTCTTTGTCTAGAGATAATATTCCTATCTAATCGGTCTCACTTGAGTTGAGGTATATGTTGACTTCCTTGTCTTCAGTGAAAATCTTTAGCTTTTGATGATTCCGGGGGCATAACTTGATGTAGACATCTTTTTAGTGGCCTCAGAATCTAGCAAGGGTTAAGAAGATACTTTGAGTACGAGCGTACTCAGCAAATTCACTAGAAAAGGAGTGTTTGATGCACTATAACTACAGCCACAGACCGTAGGTCGTAGGCAATGCAAGTTTTCATAAACATTTCTTCAAAGGTTGCTTTTATTCTGAAAATCTATGTCTGTCAGTCTTCACGGGTTTACCAGAAACTTCATGGGGTTCCTTTCCCGCCGCGTTCGCAGCTCCTTCCCGGAGCAGGGAGTAACAAGTTACAGTTCTTACACTCTGTAGAGGTGCGTCACTTTACCCATGAGAGATCAACTCTTTGTTGCACAACCGGGCAGCTTATTCCCGTCCACAATTCCATGATGTGGGGCCCAGAAGATGATCCAAGCCAATCACTGCCCCCTTCGTGACCCCACATGCCTCCTTGGTGTACACCATGCCCACATAAAGAATTGCGGCAATGGTTTGTAAAAACCGTTAGATGTCAGAACTATCGTGGGACGTTGAGGGTTCCCACCCTATGTTGCATATCCTCTACGAATTACCAATTAATATGCACGCTACGAGGATAACAGCCACGACCTGCACAACCGGCTTCATGCGAGAGGAAGAAGATACATCTGACTTCTTCGTCCCATTCCAAATCTCATGGTCAACGCGTAATATACGGCGCAAGAATCACTGGCGACATTGGTTGTTAAGTCCTAGGTGATATAGTTCTGAATAGTGGTATTCCAACTGTCAGGTTTAATACATTAGCTGATCACCCTGGATCAGTAATCAATAGTCCTTATTATTATTGAAAATAATGTTTTCGGAACTTTTTCAAATGCAGGTGAAGACAACACTGGATTTGTAAAATACTTTATAGAAAATAATCAAAGGACATGAACAAGTTTGAACTTGCCTTTTGTGATTGCAAGATTATGCACTCACGGTCTTCGAGGTAGTGTATAAGATCCAAAAATCTGAAATCAGCATCATTGGTCTAGTAAGGACTAATGTTTAAAGAAGCAGTATGCTTTTATGCATAAGTAATGTGATGCACGCTCTAAGCGCAAATCCCGGGAATAACATTGTCCTAGGGTTTGGATTCCGAAAATGGTTACTTTGGAATGTGTGGTCTTTTTAGATAAGTTTCATAGTTGTACTTTTATTAGAGTTTATGAGTGGTTGTAAACATCACATATGTAGGAGTACAATATATATACTTATGATATACTAGTTAGGATTACTTCTACAGAGTTTCTTATTTGAAGTGGCAAAAAGGATAACCTTCGAAGAAAAGGTTTCTCTTCTAAGGTCTAAACAATCTTCGTGATTAGTTAGTGGTGGTTGATGTCATTTGTTTGTTCAAATGGTTTGGCTTGAGTTTCCTTATAGTTTAACTACTTCAGACCAAAGTTAACTATAAAACATATAATAATGCTTATAGTGTTATATTAAGATTTTGTAGACTAAAGTTAACTTTAAAGTATAGATAGTTTTGAAAGTATAGTACTTATACCTTGGTATCTTGTATATCTGAAATGTGTTCTTTAAGTTACTTAAGAATGTTTATTCTGTTACTTGAGTAATGGTTTCTTGATGTGAGTATGGAGTAATATCATTTATCTTTTCTCAATAAGTGGATATAGTTTATGAACCCAACATAAGGTTACTTAACTACTTATGGATTTATATAGTGTTGTAGTAGTTTTTGTAATTTGGTGATTAATATGGTTCAAAAAAGATTTGATTGTTCACAAGTTGTTCTTTAAGGATTTTATTATTATTGGAATTCTTTTTAGAGATAATTTTTATTTAAGGTTGGGGATTCTTCTAAAATAAGAACATTTATAATGTTTTAAACCATTATGGCATTATATTATTAATATTTAAGACTAATACTATTTATTAGACTTATTTAACTCATTTTTAGGAATATTCGTAAATTTTATTTATTTTTATATGAATTATTAATGAAGTAAATAGGTTAAAATTTGAATTATTAAAATATTTAATTTTCTTATTTACCTCAAAAGGAGATTATTAGATTTTTAGTATGTAGATAATATTTTTATGATTATTTTGGTATATCATATTTATTTTTGTAATTTATAAACAATAAGATATGATTTTTATAATTCTTATTACTTTTTTAATTACTTAATAAATAATAAATATTTAATTAAGTGAAATACTAATACATGATTATAGTTTTAAATTAGAATTCTTATTTTTCTAAGATTTTTGGTATTTTATTACTATTATTAATATTTATTATTATAAAAATATGAATTATCAAAGTTTTTTTACTTATAAAACTTTTATTAAATAATATTTATTTAAATAATCATCATAATAATATTTGATAATAAATTTAAGTTGTAGATTTTATTTTTCTCAAATTTTTCATGTATTATACATATTTTCTGAATTATAAATCAAAAGTTATTAATTAAACAAGATTTAATCATTTATTAAATTTCTGGAATAATATTAATTGGATTATAACATTTTATTCATTTCCTAACAGAAAAATACTTTTTGCACCACGACCAGAGCTAGCTCCAGTCACTGATCTGTGGGCCATTGTCCACCTCAACTTCAGATGAAAGAAATGTTTTTGCTACTGACTTCCTTTCTACTCACTGTCGATGACATGCGGGCCCTGGTCCATGTCATCCACCACGCGAGGCAAAGACTAGTCAAACGGCTGACGTGGCTCGATCATGAGGTAAGCATGGCATCAACATCACCACCGCCGTCGGTGAGTGGTCACCGGCGACGATCTACTGCACCCCAGCAAGCAAAATAGGTCTAGTTCGAATTAGCGCAAGCTACTGAACCTAGGAGTGGCAGCGCCGCTCGGAAATGGTCATCGGAGCTTCAGCTCCGACGGTGGCCGACGGTGGCTTATGGTGAAACGGTGATTTACAACAAGATCAAACGATTCAAGGAAGTTGGAAGATTCAGGAACTCACCCTGATGATGATTGAGTGGTTGGCGAGGACAGGCGCGGCCGGAATCGAGCTTCCCGACGAGGATTCCGACGAACTGTCGCGGAGGAAAACGACCAAATTCACCCACTTCAGTGCTCCCCTTGATGCAAACTTCTACCTAGAGGATCTACGGAGGATGGAGCTTCTCCATGATGGCTCAGAATGGTGTGGGGTGACGTGGTTCGACGGCGAAGAGTGGCTCCGGCGAGCTAGGGTTCGGTCTCGCTCGTATGTGAGAGGATAAGGAGGGATTGGAGATAGGGATGGAAGCAATGCGTCGCGGTGGCCTTCTTATCCCCTCCTGGCAGCGGCGGCGAGTATCTTGGCGCAATAACGACATCGGGCGGCGGCGAGCTCCGCCAGCGAGTTGTCTGTGTGCGTGACGATGGCGACGATGGTCATTTTGTAGATAACCCCCTAGCGTTTTCTTTAGCTCAACCCGTGGTCCTCACCTGACCCCACTTGTCAGTCTCAGAGGGAAAAGGACCTGGGCTAGTTACTAGGCTGTTGTGGGCTGCACAGGGCGTCAGTTAGGTGTAGTGGTATTGGGCTGCGGCCAGGTTTGTTTTTTATTTGTTTTATTCCTTTTCTATTTTCTGTTTTCCTTTTTAGATTTGAATTTGAATTAAATTTTGAACCTTTCTTTGTATAATTTGCTGGACATGTACAACAATATTTAAAATATATTTGGTACCCTTTGTGAACTTTTATTATGTCTTCTTTTTATATTTCTTTTATTTACTCAATTAAGAACTTTTTTTTACTAATTGGAAGAAACTTCTTCTTATTATTTTTCTCTTCTATTTTTAATTAGGGATTTCTTGAATGATATATTATTATCTGTTTATAACTCAACTTTTAGTGAGCTTATAGCTTGAATTAAAACTTTACATATAAGTATAATGATTCTATACCATTAATTGATGCATGAAATATAAATTCATTGATATGATAATTACTACTCTCATTAAGTTGAGAAATAGCAATGTATGTGATAAACAAAGAAGTTTAGGGTTTTGAATTATGAGTACTACCATTGGCTTTAGGGTTTTGTATAGGCTTAGATTCCTTTTAAGGGTTAGGATTAACAACTAAGCATATTGCCATATGTATATATTATTGGATGAAATCTCTCTTTTAGTAGAAGTTATACTTAAGAGTGTTTTATAGAAGTGAACTTATAAAAATATACTTAGGCACATATAGTAATGATGGTTGAAATTAACAGAGATATACTTATGTAATTTGTTATAGGGAAATATTTCTATAAAGTGTTATAACATCAAATGATGGATCAACAGTATGAGATGGATATTAAGTTTGATTTGAGATTTAGAGTTGATTGCTTACCAAGATTAAATAGAAAAATAATTTATAACATATAACTATATTTCACAATCTTGGATCTCTGATTAAGGAATTCCTTTCTAGATATAATACTTCTTCCTATCCATCATCATGATTAACATGATTAGCCTTACTCATTTAAATCTTCTTCTTATTATATCATTCTTCTAGCTCATGAATGAATCCAATGAATTTGGTACAAAGACACTTCATAACTTTCTCATATCCTTGTGTGGTTGTATTTACTATTCTGCTGTTGATAATCTTCCATTCAACCAGTAGTTCCTTCAAACTCTACTCCCAATCTTCCTTATTCCTTCATCACTAATGTTTCCCTAAATTAAACTATCCTAAAAGATGAATAACACCATTTTCATGAATCTATGCTACACTAGCATTAGTTGAGTAACACCATCTTATAATTACTTAACTCTTATGACTAACACTTCAATTCCTGAATTATATTTATGTGCTTTACAAATACTTCTCTAGGATCAATTATCTTTACTAAGGTTCCAATCATGTTTTACCCACCAGTATTACTCATACTAAATATAAGCATTCCATGTTGGTGGCCCAAACATTACCTTTATAATGCTTTAATTATTTATTATTGAAGTTCTTAGTTGGCTAGGCAGGGCTTTATCAATCCTACCTTTTATTGTCTGTAAATTATCTTCTTAGTATCTTATATTGGATTAAGGTTATTAGTGAAATATGCCCTTATTAGAAGATTTGAGTAGATGTTTTGATAAGATCAAATAATAGATCATAGACTGATAGTTAAAGAAGTTGTGAATCAATGGGGAATTCTCCAACATTGATGAACAACAGATATTGAAATAAGTTCTATAAAGATTCTATAGAACGAAAGATATACATATATATATATAGTGGATGATCTTGACTTAATATCTTTCCAACCCCAACTCATCAAGAGAGTTTTTAAGATTAGGTGTTACCATGATACTCAGAATGTATGCAGATGGGATTCAAGATATAGTGGTTACATTCTTATTATTTGTTTTATATCCTTAACTTGGTACTTATGAGTGATTATAATGAATACTATAATATGATCACCTAATGATCAATATAATTCACATTATATTAGGGTTTAACTTATAGTACATTTGATCTTCCCTTAGATCAAATCTCTCTTACCCAAAATGAGACTTTAACAAAGGTCTTATTGAAACTTATCACAGTCAACTTGATGATCTACTTCAATTCCATCAAGCTAAGAGAAGCTTCAGTCACTTTGATAAGTCTTTATTTAAAAGAGCGAAAATTACTCGGATTTTCTATGCATGAATGCGATGCACACATCTGGATTCAACTTATTTCTAGGTTCTAAAGCTAGGATGTTACATGTATTTACATGAACAACATGATGACGCTATTGTCCAGATGAATGCGAAGATGTGGACTTGTTCATGGTTCCTTTGCAAGGGAAAAGCGACATGGTCGTTTTGCCATGGAAGATGGCGCCATTGACAGTGAATCAGTTTGGCTTAATGGCACACTGGAATGGCAATTTATAGTTGACATTAAAAGCTTGCAATCAGCCATTTACAAATTGACTGAGCTAGCTTATCCGGAATGGCCACTTTTCAAAGGTGCTACAAGTACGTAAGCTGTTGTGATATCTTTTTAGAATTGTCAAATTATTTACCGTTCTTTAGTTAGTCTCTTGTATTTCATTCTTTATGCAAACTCTTGTAGCTGCCGTGCGAGAAATTAAAGTAGATTCCTAAAATGTCTTCGCTGGTAAACAACATGATTCTTAATTACTAGCATAACTAGAGTGACTAATTAAAATGCAAGTGCTAGACTGACATGACCTGAAATATTTGTCATATCTGCATGTATGGTTAGTAAACGAGTGAAGTACTGGTGCACTTGTACTTGTTGTACACTTGCATTAGTTCCAGTACTAATACATGATTAGCTTTGTCTCTCTGTAGATGATTCCAGAACAATTAAGTTGGTCTCTCTAGCTAAAATATATTTCAATAATATTATATTATTTTTCATCTCTTACAACCAGTCTTATAGTTTCTTAGGGAATGGGAAGCAATGCTGCAGGAAGTTTGAGTCGTGAGATTGATCATGATGATGAGAATGACACCTATGGCAACCAAGGATGATGACGAGGATTGGCGATGAGTCTAATGACCTTCGAGTCATGCAACAAAGCGAGGTTTTGAAGTTTGGACAATTTTAGCTTCGTTATGCAAAATGTTTGAACCATTATGTTTTGTACAGCACTTTCTAGATGGATCAAATACTT
This sequence comes from Avena sativa, assembly GCA_916181665.1. Classification (NCBI taxonomy): domain Eukaryota; kingdom Viridiplantae; phylum Streptophyta; class Magnoliopsida; order Poales; family Poaceae; genus Avena; species Avena sativa. Next base: position 23,101,736 of record OV702282.1, on the reverse strand, counting down.
CATGAGGTTCTGATGAACATGATATTTGTTCTTTGATTATGTGTGGTTGTGTGTAATTATGAGAATTTTTAAATGTTAATATTCTAGAAAACTTGTCACCGTGCATCACAATCATTGTTCTATGAAAGCACCATGGGTGTGACTACGCCTCCACAATGAAGCAAACTTCTTATTTACAAAATGTTCTGACTGGGACTATAGACCATCAGTAATGGTTTGACCTCTCAGCTACTGGAATCAATTACGGGATGTATCCACTATCAGTAATCATATAACTCACGATTTGTCTCCCCTCTTGGTTATAACTAAGCCGACGGGTCCAATATACTGTCAAGAATCATGAAAACCGACGGGAGACAACAACTGTCAGAAAAGTAATACTCGACGGGTAACCCTCGGCTAAAAGTGTTATGATGCAGCTAGTGATCAGAGCTTGCCCGACGGCTCACCGTCGCCTTTCTACTGTAGGCAAATATATTATCCGACGGTACTGTCGGCTATTAGAGTAATGGCCGACCAAGCATAGCCGACGAGAGATCTCCGACGGTGTACCGTCGGGTATACATGTATCCGATGGTTAACAAAAATTTCCGACGGTAATTTGACCCTCGGCTAAAATGTAATATCTAGTAGTGACTGCTTTAAGCAAAGTGACAACACCCAGATTTTTAATCCCAGATGCCTGTTATGCCATACATCGCAATCCCAAGATTACAATTTTTGCGAGACATAACAGAATTGGATACCACAGTACATCATCCATTACAAACCATACATAAGGTCTTACACAAATAAGGATATCATGATCCAGTCTTAATACAACACAAGCAGCGGAATACGTAATAATAACGGTAGCGTAGGCGAAGCTCTATCTTCGGGGTCACAGGCAATGCTGACGATGGGAGATGATCCTAGTTGTCGTAACCTTCCTGGGGTCCATCTTCCAGGTACTCCTCTTCATAGTTTGGCCATGGGAATAGCCAGGGACAAAGCCATGAGTACTCTTTAAGTACTCGCAAACTAGTACTAATAGGTGAAAGGGGTTTTTGTAGTAGGACACTGAGATCTAGGATTGTTTTGCAAAAAGCTAGATTTACCTCTACTAAGTTTGGAAACAACGAATGCTAGTTAAGGTTTTATAACACCTAAGTGGGAACTTGTATCCCATGCAACAACTCTGTTGTGGTCAACTCAAAGTCTCAAATCATTTCACAAGTCATTTTGAAAAACATCTGACGGGGAAACAATATGGCCACTCCAACTGTCCATAACCGCGGACGCGGCTATTCGAATAGTTTGACACTCTGCAGAGATTATACACTTTCACCACAACATTCGATACATCCGTCAGGAACAAATCCTGAATTCACCATACTCAGTATGCGGATAATCAATCCTAACCTTTCAATTACACGCCCTAGTATAAGCACCTCTCCTGTGAGTTTGGCCTCCCAACCATGACCAACTGTCATCTTGGGTACTACACAGGTGGACAATCTTCACAAGGTAGCCTCAGCTTAGACCTTGGCCGTGAGGGAACTAATACTAAGGTATATAAGTTTCCAGTCAAGCCCTATCCAATTCTCGGGTATTGTGGTTGTACGGTAAAATTGGAATGGTATCGCATCCAGACAACCATCAGTTTTATAAAGGGCTAAGGCTCATGCCTCAAAATTTTCATCACCATAAATCATCTGGTGTTCAACATGTCCAAAACATTTCAATAGAATGATCCATCATTCCAAGGTTTTCATAACCATTTTTCCACCAAGTATTCCCATCTAAATTTGATCAAGTTTTATGCTTAGCACTAGCATCTACGAGTGGGGGTAAGTACTAATGACGGGTGGTAAGTTTAACTAAGTTCAATCTCATTCCTTAGGATGACATCAAGATTTTCTAGCTTAGGCCAAATTTTATGCTCTTTATGCAACCTTCAAATATCCTTCTAGTATCTACAATTTACTTGAGTACATTCTAAGGAAGTAGCTTTGATAAAGAAAAAAAGTAGAAGCTTGCAAGTAAAACAAGGAATGGGGTTATCAAATGGGTAGGATCACATATGCTTAAGGCATATAGTTGGCATGGTTACAAGCAAGTATTTGCTTGCACATTCAACTAGTAGTATTTGGCTTGCATAGGTAAAGTATCTTGAAAGTGTTAGCTTGCATCAATATCAGTATAAGCTTGCTAAATTGCAAGTGTTAGCTTGCAAGTATTGGCTTGCCTTGTGCAGAGCAGTGGTTGAAGTTCTCCTCGGCTTCTTCTTCGTAGTATCCTCCTTCCTCCTCGTATCCTTGGTCGGTACTAGCGTCTATGAATAAATACGAGGTACACAATCACCAAACAATACTTAACTACTTTCATTCATCACACACAAGGGTCCTATAGATGATCTAGCATCATCACTAACATTACCAGATCAAAGCTTGGTTTCATTCCTTTTATTTTTAGAAAAGTAATTTCTACTCATTGAAAAACTACTTAAGATTTAATATTCTCCAAACCAAACATGGGATCATGTTGACACATGTCATCACCACATATTTTAGTCCGTGGGAATGTGATTTAAAGTGGTGTCACAATTTAATAAGGTTTAACCTTTTATTTTTAATTAAATAAAGTGACTAGAAATGCTTATGTGGCATTCTTTTATTACTTGGTCATTATTTCTGTAAGTAAACCTATATATTTTTATATATTCTGAAAGGTATGGTTAAATGTGATTTTTTACAGTTTTAATCAACTCAAAATCTATTATGGTTTAAATTTGAAAAATGTTTGAATGCAGAAAAGCTTCTGCCTTGTTATTTTTACCAAGAGTGATCTACAGATCCAAATGATTTAACTCCAACAGGCTTGGATTAAGCACTTCTAGACCTTTCTAACAAAATTGGTTTCATTAAATTTGGTTAACTGAATCGAGCTGGGTTGATTTTTGAAACTAGGTGTAGAAGTGTGTTTGAATGAAAATGGAAAAATCCAAATTCAAACAACTGGGCTGTGCGGAAAACGATACTGGGCCGGCCTGCTAAGCACAGCGCTTACGCGGGCTGGTTAAGTTGCTGTCCCATGCGTCAGTGAGACGAGGGGGTGCGAAGCGGTATAGGGCAATATGGTGCGTTCGATCTAGTTCTAATCCAACGCCTGAGGGTCGTCGTCCACGTCGGGCAACGCCGGCGAGACTGACCCTAACGCGGCAGGTGGGGGTCGTCAAGGGCTCACCGGGGCTCAGGAGAGGGTCGGCGAGGCGGGCGGACGACGAAGTCGACGACGGTGAACCTCCTGGTACCGGCAGCTTCTCCTGGGGCGGCTCCAATCGCTGGCTCCCTTCTTCTCCAGCAGCGGCGGGCTCCGGTGGAATTCCGGCGAAGCGCTGCTCGCCTTGCTTCGGGAACGGTGTGGAATGATCAGTGAGGAGAGGGGAGTGAGATGGTGTGGTCAATTCGGCTGGGGGTGGCCTCTATTTATAGTCGCGACGACAAGACCGAACGGGATGGGCAGGCGACGGTGGCGACATGGCTACGGGCTGCTAGAGGCATGGCCGGCGGTGGCGATCGCTTGGTGGTCCCCTGGCGATGCTCTACGGCTTTAATGCGCATGTAGGGGCGGTGGAAAATGGTCTGGAACGTGCGATGCTCTGCGCGGCCGAGGCGGCGTCTTCGACGGCGAGCGGTGGCTACGGGGCATGGGGCGGCGAGCGGGGATGTCTGGCGGTCTCCTGGGTCGGTGGTGATCATGTATGCACGCGGCGACGGCGGCGCGGGGTCTGTGGGCATGTGTCAAGAGCGGCGCTCTGGCGCATGCTCGGCATGGTTGCTGGCGAGCTAGGCACGGTCTGTGCGTGTTGTCCAGGGGTGGGCAACGCTCGAGCGCTGGACAGGGAGTGGCGGTGGGGTGTTGGCTTGCTCCCTGACATGTTGGCTAGGCTTGTTTCTTCTCCTAGCTTGCTGTCCACACTAGGGTGATATGGTGAGCTTCGGCTGTTCACCATTGATGGCATTGCCAAGCTTACAGTGGGGCTAGAGCTTGGTTTAGTTTGCTAGATAATCAACTGAGGTTGCTGTGAGCTAGAGAGGGAACAAGTTAGGCTCCAATCACTGCTCACAATAGTGTTTAGATTTTATTTGATTTGAATCAGCAAGGTGTTTGATAAAATGGCCGCATGATTTCAAGTTTTCAATTTCGAAAAGACTTTTGGTGGGTGTGCTAGTTGGTGCTGGTGAGTCTGCAGATGCTTGGGTTTTGAAAGTTGAGCTTGTTTGAGTGGTTTTTGAAAAAGTGGGATCTTCCCATATGATAAAGATTCAATTTTGAATTGTCATTTAAACTATGCATTTGAAAGTTTCTGGATGATCACAAGGTGGGCCTTGATACTTTGTTAAGAGTACTATCAAGTGGTGTAAAGATCCAAACAAGTTTCTATTAAGTTCTGAAAGTTTGAGACAGCCAAAGTAGGCATGGGAGTTAAATTGGTCAAAATGACCATTCACTCATTTTGTTTGTTTTGATTTATTTGTCTTTGGGAAAATTTTGGGAATTGTTTAGATGATGTTTATTTCACCAATAATCCTTTTACAAGCAAAGAAACACATAAACAAGGCAATTCAAAAGAATTCAAAATGGGATGCATACACACATGCATGCTTTCATATTTTTAATTTGAAAAGTTTTTGTTAACCCTAATTTTGATGATTAGAGTTTGATGATTCTAGTTTAATATTTTTGGGATGTTACAAACCTTCCCCCCTTAAACAAAATCTCGTCCCGAGATTTGAAGAAGGACGAAAAGATTACCTAGGATTTGAAGAGATCGGGAAATTCCGTCCTGATGTGATCTTCGCGCTCCCAGGTAGCTTCCTCTTCTGTGTGGTTGCTCCACTGAATCTTGAGAAACTTGATGCTTCGGGTTCTGGTGGTTCGGGAAGCTTCTTCCAAAATATGGATGGGTACTTCGGGATAGGTCAGGTCATCGTTGATCTCTATGGTCCGGTGATCGATATTCTTGAACACTTCAGTCTTCCCTGGAACTTCGAGGCACTTGCGAAGTAATGAGATATGGAACACATTGTGCACGGATGACATCTCTTCAGGTAGTTCCAATTGATACGACACTTCTCCTCGACGGTTCAGAATCTTGAAGGGTCCGATATATCTGGGGGCTAACTTTCCTTTGAGTTGGAAACATTGCATTCCCTTCAATGGCGACACTTTCAGATACACAAAATCTCCTATGTTGAAGGCGAGGTCTCGACGTCTCTTGTCGGCGTAACTCTTCTGTCTGGACTGGGCTGTCTTGAGGTGCTCACGAATCTTGTGAACCTTCTCTTCTTCTTCTCGTAGGATGTCGGGTCCGAAGATCTGACTCTCTCCTACTTCCGACCAGTTCAAAGGGGTGCGACACTTCCTTCCGTACATGAGTTCAAATGGGGCCATTTGCAAACTATCTTGATAACTGTTGTTGTATGAAAATTCTGCAAACGGTAGTCAGTCTTCCCACTTGGATCCATATTCTAACACACAGGCTCTCAGCATATCTTCGAGTATTTGATTTACTCGCTCTGTTTGTCCATCGCTCTGAGGGTGATATGCGGTGCTGAAATCGAGGCGGGTTCCTAAACCTTCTTGAACTTTCTTCCAGAATCTCGAGGTAAATTGAGTTCCTCGATTAGATACGATGTTCTTGGGGACTCCATGCAAACTAACGATTCTAGCGATGTATAACTCCGCTAGCTTCGAACTCTGATATGTGGTTTTGACGGGTAAGAAATGGGCAACTTTGGACAATATGTCCACTATGACCCAGATAGAGTCATTTCCCCTACTAGAAGTAGGCAATCCGGTAATAAAGTCCATTCCAACGGAATCCCATTTCCATTCCGGAATCTACAATGGTTGCAACAGTCCAGCGGGTCTTTGATGTCCTGCCTTGACTCGCTGACATATATCACACTTGGTGATATAGCTTCCGATTTCTCTCTTCATCTTATGCCACCAAAATTGCTCTTTCAAATCTTGATACATCTTAGTTCCTTCGGGGTGGATAGAATAAAGAGTATCATGAGCTTCCTTCAAAATAACTTTTTCAACTCAGAATCTGCTGGTACACAAAGGCGTCCTTTGTACCACAGAACTCCTCCTTCGTCTTCGGTGAATCCGGGTACTTTGCCTGTACCAATACGACTCTTGATTCCGTCGATACTAGCATTTCCTTTCTGCGCCTCTTTGATCTGGCTGATCAAAGTGGGTTGAAGTTCGATGCTAGCCAAAAATCCTTCACTCACTAATTCTATGCGGAAATCTTCCATCTCCTTGTGCAAACTTGGTTGCTCCTTCAAAATCGTGGAGTTCAAGCGGCATGGCAATCTGCTAAGGCCATCTGCTACCACGTTGGCTTTACCAGGGTGATAGTGAATGTCCAGATCGTAATCCTTGATTAGCTCAATCCATCTTCTCTGCCTCATATTCAGCTCCTTCTGAGTGAATATATACTTCAGGATCTTGTGATCCGAATAAATCTCACAACGATTTCCCATCAGGTAATGTCTCCATGTCTTCAAGGCTAGAACTACGGCTGCGAGTTTGAGGTCATGGGTTGGGTAATTTTTCTCGTGTTGCTTCAGTTGTCGAGATAGATAAGATATAACTTTGCCTTCTTGCATTAGCACACATCCGAGACCGATCTTGGATGCATCACAATACACATCGAAGGGCTTCTTGATATCCGGCATGATTAAGATTGGGGATTTCCAATCTTCGACATCCTTCACCTTTGCAGGGTCAACGGCAATTCCTCCGGCTGATACAATGTGACCGAGGAATCCTACTTCTTGTAACCAGAATTCACATTTGCTAAACTTGGCATACAACTGATGCTCTCTAAGGGTTCCAAGAATGGTCCTTAGGTGTAGCTCATGTTCTTCTTCCGATTTGGAATAAATCAGAATGTCATCGATGAAAACAACGACAAACTTATCCAGGAAGTCCATAAAAATCTTATTCATGAGATTCATGAAATAAGCGGGGGCATTGGTTAATCCAAAGGACATAACGGTATACTTGTATAATCCATATCGGGTGGTAAAGGCAGTCTTGGGAATATCCTCTGCGCGAATGTTGAGTTGATGATAGCCAGTTCTAAGATCAATCTTAGAAAACACTTTGGCACCGGTCAACTGATCAAACAAATCTTCTATCTTGGGCAAGGGGTACTTGTTCTTGATGGTGACGTCATTCAACTTCCGGCAATCCGTACACAAACGGTTACCTCCATCCTTCTTATCCACGAACAAAACAGGTGATCTCCAAGGTGACGCACTTGGTTGAATCAATCCAATTTCCAACATGGAATCCAGTTGTTTCTTCAGTTCTGCCAGTTCTGACGGGTTCATACTATAGGGTCTCTGGGCTATGGGTCCTGTTCCGGGGATTAGTTCAATGATAAACTCGATATCCCGATCTGGGGGCATACCGGGCAAAACATCTGGAAATACATCGGGGTATTCACAGACTATCCGGACTTGGTCAATGGTAGGTTGGGCTATACTCTTGTTGCACTTGAATTAATGAGGTAAGGTTTCAGATATATGCTCGACTGATATTCCGGCTGTACTGGTCATGGTTATGGCTTTCTTGTCACAGTCAATCAATCCTTTATGTTTGGACATCCAATCCATTCCTAGTACTACTTCCAAACCTTTAGTTCCGAGTACTATTAGATTAGCATAAAAATCTATGCCATGGATTCGGATAAGGATGGCTTTGCAAATTTGCCTAGCTTTGGTGGTTGAACCGGGAATTTGGACGATCATAGCATGCTTCAGTTTTGTTCTTTGAATTTTACTAGTGCATGCAAATTCTTCGGTGACAAATGAATGCGATGCACCAGAATCAAACAACACTCTTGCAAGTACCGCATTAACAGAAAACATACCCAGCACGACGTCTGGCGCTTCCTGAGCTTCTTCAGCATGCAATAGGAAAAGACGGCCGTTGCGGTTGAGTGAATTCCCTAGGGAAAACCCCCTTCCTAGCTGAACACGACGCTACTGCTGAGCTGGGGCATTGGTATTGGGGGATACGGCATTCTTCTTGTTGGGGCACTCGTTGGAATAGTGGCCCTTATTTCCACAGTCATAACAAGTCACTTGCGACTTGTCATTTGCTGCAACAGGCACAACATTGCTTCCAGTCCTCGGGGCAGTGTTGGTGTTGGTGGCAGCATTGTTGATGTTGAACTTGGGTGGTGCACGGTTGAAATTGCTAGAGTTACCGGGGTTGTTGTGATTTCCTCCGGGCCTAGGGTTTCCACGGTTGGGATAGGTCGGACGGTTCATTGGGGTTCTGTTGGTTCTTGGGGCAAATCCTGGAGATGGGTTAGGGCGATACTTTGGGGTCTGATGGGTTCCTGGTTGACGCATCATGCGACGCTTGCGGTTCTCATTGGCTTGGTTGATCTTTCCTTCCATCTGGATGGCAGAGTCGACAAGGGCTTCAATATCCGTAAAGGGAATATTGACCAACACAGTCTGCATCTCATCGTGCAGACCATTAGGAATCTTTCTTTCTTCTTGGCTTCAGTGTCGATCTCATCCGGGGCATACCTAGCTAATGACAAAAATTTGTCACGGTATTCCACTACGGTAATCCTTCCTTTCTTCAGTTCTCTGAATTCATCTCTCATTCTCTTGATCAAACTCGGTGGCACATGGGTTCTACTGAACTTGACCTTGAATTCCTCCCAGGTCATCATTTGGCCTCCGGTCATTGCGCGAACACTGTTCCACCATGCCCTGGCATCTCCGGCTAGATAGTGGGTGGTGAAGAGAACTTTCTCGTTAGCTTCCACTACGCTAGTGCTCAAGTGATACTACTCCTCGGAGTCGGTGTAGTCGTCATCCTCATCATCACTAAGATAGGAGTAGGGGTCTCCACGAAGATCCTCTCCGGCATTCTCCCTTTCCTCCAACTGCATGTCTCTCTCGTGGATGGTCTCCTCCAAAGACGAGATATGGTGGCGAAGACGGGCAATGATGCGCTCCTTCTTGTCGAGCTGACGACGGCGAGACTTGCTGTCACATCCCAAGATTTTCCAAATCTTGTAATGTGAAAATAAATGAATAAAATAAAACTTTGTTTGATTTTCAGGGCCAGAAGAAACTTTTTGAATTCAATTGGAACTTCATACCAATTTGGATTAAATAAAATCCTAAAGGGATTTAAAAAGATAAAAATTTTAAATAAAGGAAAATAAAATATTTTGGAGATACTATTTTGGAATCTTTTAATAAAAGATTTAGTTTTCAAAAGAAAGGTGGATTCACAAATAAAGATTATTTTATAAATCCAAATTAAAACCTTGGCCAAGCTTTGGATTTAAAACATTTTGTTTTGAATAAAAATAGCAAAAGTTGATTTAAATGAATTAATAAGGATTTAATATCCAACTCTATTTAAATAAAAGGTTTTACCAATTTAATTGAAACATCAAAACTTATTAAATTATTTAAAATAAGTATTCCAAATATTTGATATTCACAAATAAAACCAACTAAAGTGTTTTGGCTTTATTTTAGATTTCAAAATAAATATTTTAAATAAAATAAATCCTAATTGATTTAATAATGAAGGTCTATTGAATTTAATTATTAATGGACCCTAAAATAGAAGGTTATTTTATTTTATTTTAAACAAGCTTTCCAAGTATTCTTTACTTTCAAATAAAACCTACTGATTTGGTTTTGAAAGTATTTGGTTTTCAAATGAAGATTTTATTAAATAAACCAAACCCTATTTTATTAATAACCCATGGTCCATTTTATTTAATTAATAAATGGAACCTAAAAAGATTTAAAATATTATTTTATTTTGGAAGTTGGTTTATGCTACTAAACAGAACCAAATTCTTAGTGCAAGGTTTGGTGATTATTTGATTTGATTTGGACATTGTTTGTTTGTTTGGAAATTCAAAACAGAAATTGGAAATGGAAAAAAAAAGAATTCAGCGCAGGAAAAATATAAAGAATAGGACAACCCAACCCAGCAGCCCAGCAGGCCCAGAAACAGCCCAGTATTCCCTCCCCGAAAGAAAATGATTCGCACGCAGTATCAAACCCACTGAGTGAATGACGGGTGGACCTCCCTCTCACTTCTTTTCCCACTGACGACTGGACCCCACTCCTACTGTTCTTCTTTCCCACCCGCGCGACCTCTTCTCCCTCCCTCGTTGCCGTTACCTGCAGATACTCCGCGGCCTTAATTCGTCTTAACGAGGCCACCATCACTCACCTTGACCACGCACCTTAAAGCGCTCGCCCCTCCTCTCCGTTTCCCCTCTGTCACCCCGCAGTAGCACGCCCCCAGGCTGCCGAATTTTGCCAGACACCGCCACTGCTCCGACGAGCAACCCCAGCCAATTCCGGTGACCCAGCGCCGCCTCTTGCCTCATCGACCACGCACACAGACTTCCCACTCCCAGGCGCACCTGTCTGTGCCCTCCGTTCAACCGCGGGCGCCCCTGAGCATCGGCAACGACGACACCGAGCGTGCGCCGCCGTCTGCCATTGCTCCGTCGAGCATTCCAGGTGAACTCCGACCACCCCGCGCCTCCTAGATCACGCACACAGCATCGCCTTGGTCTTGCGCATCTGAACATGCTCCTGTCTTGCCTTAGGGCGATCTGCAGCGACGACTCCGACCGTCGCCCCCGTTTGGCTTAACTCCGACAAGCACTTCTGTTAAGCATCTGTCCACCCCTTTCCCTCTCGTTCAGGCATGCAAGATCTACTCTTCCTCGCACGTCTAACAGACATTTTATCTCGTCCTCCTGTGCCTTGTAGCCTCGCCCCCCACCGTCGACCAGAGCCGCCCGATGCCGCCACCTACTCCGGCGAGCAATCCACATCGGACCAGAGCGCCCCTCGTCGAACCATCGGCATGTTGAGCATCGCCGTGACCTCCTGAACCCGGTGAGCATCCTCCCCCTTTTCCACGCTTCCTGTATCACCGGCGCCGCCGCGAAGCAGAGCCGCCGCCGAGCGTCAGAGTCCAGCGCCGACAGCTTATGGTCGGGGCACTGAGAGCCATCCGATCTTGATCCGGTGGATAGGATAGAAAGTAGAACGAAGGGGTAAGAGAGAAACTGAGCCGTGCGATATCAGTTAGATCTAACGGCCTGCAGCGCGTGATCCGTGTGAACCGTTTTCGTCAAATCAGAGTGAGACACGTGGCCAGGTTTAGTTTTAAAAACAGATTTGAATCTGTTATAGATTCAATTTTTAAACCTCTGTAACTTTCAAACCACACGTTCAAAAATTACAAATTTTATATCAATGGATTCAGGAGAACAAACCCTAGCCAACCATGCCCTTATTTTAGTAAATAGTATTTGTTAGCTTGTTGGTTTTTGCAGAAACTTTTGAATGCTTGTTAAGACTAGAAAAATAATTCAAAAATGTTTTTGAGTTTGAAACCTTGGCAAAATGGTTTCTGGTGAACTTAATGACCCTAGGAACCAACCCATGGAATTAAAAATGAATATGGTGAAATTTAGGATAAGTTAATTGATTTAGCCCATTTCTAGCCAAATAGAAATAAAGATTTTGGTTATGAAAATACTTATATAAAGAAAACTTTGGGAAAATGTTTTGGACCAAACCTACTGACCCTAGGAAACACTTTGTGGACTCAAAAATGTATTTGGTGAAATAAAATAATGATTCTTTGATTTAAAACCATTTCTAGCCAAATAGAAATGTGGTTTAATTATTAAAAATGATTTTGAAGGAAAACTTTTGACAAATGTTTTGTTTTAAACTCTCTGACCTAAACAACAAGTTTTATGGTTTGAAAACATATTTGGTGAACCTTGGAGATTAATGCCTTGGTAAAAATATTTCTACACCACATAAAAAGATACTTTGTTTGAAAATGGTTTTTGAAGTGAAACCTTTTGCAAATGACTTTGCCACTGACCATTAGGTGCTTTAAAATGCTTATGACCCATTAGGAACCACTTTTCAAAACAAAACAAAGCTTAGCATGCTTGCATGCATTACTTTGACTTTGTCATTTTATGTGTGTTGTTTTGCTTGATTGGTAGATTGAGTTTGTGCCTTGCTTGATTGATTTGTAGTGACTTGAAGAGTGTGATTGTTGCAAGGACAAGGAGTGAACCCATAATCTACCAAAAAGGCAAGTGATGCTTCATACTTTTTGTCCCATTACTTTATCTATGCATTAGTGATTTTGCTAAGTAAAACTTGCATGGATTTTGCTAAGTATAGACCTTGCTATAAGAAAACCTAGTAGATGAATCCTTAGTAGGATTTTCCTAAGTTAAGATTCCTACTACTATCAAGCTTAGCCTAGCTAATAGAAAACATGGGTGGAAAATATATTCACACTATGGAAAAAATCTCTAAGTCTGAGGACTTATGTTTTTGTGTAATAAAACAACTAAGTTAATGAATCACCTGGGTGGAATGGGCTTGCTTGGTGGTTTTTGGTTGAGTGGTTCACAAGGCCCATGTCTATGGTTGACCTTGTGTATCTCACTTGTGGATTGCCACCCAGGAACAAAGAGATTTGAGATGTCAAATGTTGAGAAGCTTCAAGTGCAACCACTTGGCAATATGGGCTCTGCCATGATCATATAGGTTGCAAGAACTTAGCCATATGGACAGTGGGTGGTAGTGTTTGATAGGTTGGAACGCGTCCATTTTGGTCTAAGGGAAAGCTTCTGAAAGATCTTGTCTTGGGAAACCAAGTCTTGTGGGGAAAGTGCACCACCTCTGCAGAGTGTAGAATCTAAGTACTTAGCCATGTCCCTGGTAAAGGACAATTTGAGCATCAAGACATGGAAGCAATCAAGAATCTCATCATTCAAATTTCTAAGTTAAAACTTGTGGATTGAACAAGGGTTGTTTGAAATATTCAATATTTGATTGAGAGATGCCTTGTAAAGGATCTTCAATCTTTGATTGAGAAAAATGATTTTGTCAAAACAAAAACTTAGTATTTTCAAATGTTAAGGAAAAATCTATTTTGAGAAATGCAAGCCTCAACTCCACTTAGCCAATTGCATATAGATGATAGACTCCACTATACTAATATAGTATCACTTGCCAATACAATTCAAATGTATTAACCCTTTGTGGCTGTAACTTGTATGTTGCAGGTTTGATTGTTTTTAGTAAAGATTGATTGATTAGGATTACAAAGTCTACAACCAACATCTGCCTGTGGCACTTTGAAGATGAAGGACCCCATGACTATAGATATTCCGCTGCAATGTATTGTAATAGCCAAATGAGCTATGTAAGATGTAATAAAATTATGTTATTCCTGGTTATAAAGTTATAATATGACCTTTGTTTCTTGATATTACATCTTAACTGTGGATGCTAGCTATTGATCCAGGGACTAGCATTGTAAACACAGGGGGCTCTATCTTATTAAAGATTGGGACCTCTACACTTGCGATCCTTCGCTAGCATGGCGATAGTCTGATCCCTCGTCTTGATGATGGCGGACTTGTGGTTGGAGTAGTCACGGCAATTATCCAACTCCTGCTGACGATCGTACATCATGAAACTAAGGTGGTCCAATTGGGTCTTCAGCTCATGGTGGTATGGGGCTTCCAGGGGTTGTCCATTAGCATCTCTCCTTGGGCAAAACTCAAAGCGAGTACCCTTGATCTGGTTGATACTCTGCCCACACAGACGGGCAAGAGCTTCCTTCATGGCCCTGGCAAGTCCATCGAACCAGTTGTTCTATCTTAAGGTAAACTGAATTCCCTCAGCAGTGGGGGGTTCAATCTTTCCTCAAAGACTTGCAACAATTAGCCACTACAGATCTTCTCCTCCTTGATCATTGAGCTGAGCTCCGAAGAACTCGGGGTGCGGACGCTCCAGAAGTTCCAAAAGCTGGTCCAAATCCCTCTCAAAGATAAGGTCTCCGCCATTTCCCAACTGATAAAACTTGTTGTACTCACGTCCATCTAAAAGAATATAAGATGAGTAAGTGAGTAGAGTGATCAAGTGTGTCAATTTTTATGTATTTTGCAAGAGTTTTTGAGGAACATGAATTTTTATGAAAGAAACAAGGGGATAAGAATGGAAATAAGTTTTTGTAAATATTTGCTTTCTTTGGTTTTGAAACTAAGTTTTTGATTCCAAACGTCCAGTCTAACTAGGGTCTCCTATGGTTAGGATGGCTCTGATACCAACTTGACAACACCCGGATTTTTAATCCTAGATGCCTGTTATGCCATACATCGGAATCCCAAGATTACCATTTTTGCGAGACATAACAAAATTGGATACCACAGTACATCATCCATTACAAACAATACATAAGGTCTTACACAAATAAGGATCTCATGATCCAGTCTTAATACAACACAAGCAGCAGAATACGTAATAATAACGGTAGCGTAGGCGAAGCTCCATCTTCGGGGTCACAGGCAATGCTGACGATGGGAGATGATCCTAGTTGTCGTAACCTTCCTGGGGTCCATCTTCCAGGTACTCCTCTTCATAGTCTAGCCATGGGAATATCAAGGGACAAAGCCATGAGTACTCTTTAAGTACTCGCAAACTAGTACTAACAGGTGAAAGGGGTTTTTGTAGTAGGACACTAAGCTCTAGGGTTGTTTTGCAAAAAGCCAGATTTACCTCTACTAAGTTTGGAAACAACGAATGCTAGTTAAGGTTTTATAACACCTAAGTGGGAACTTGTATCCCATGCCACAACTCTGTTGTGGTCAAGTCAAAGTCTCAAATCATTTCACAAGTCATTTTGAAAAACATCTGACGGGGAAATAGTATGGCCACTCCAACTGTCCATAACCGCGGACGCGACTATTCGAATAGTTTGACACTCTGCAGAGATTGTACACTTTCACCACAACATTCGATACATCCGTCAGGAACAAATCCTGAATTCACCATACTCAGTATGCGGATAATCAATCCTAACCTTTCAATTACACGCCCTAGTATAAGCACCTCTCCTGTGAGTTTGGCCTCCCAACCATGACCAACTGTCATCTTGGGTACTGCACAGGTGGAGAATCTTCACAAGGTAGCCTCAGCTCACACCTTGGCCGTGAGGGAACTAATACTAAGGTATATAAATTTCTAGTCAAGCCCTACCCAATTCTCGGGTATTGTGGTTGTACGGTAAAATTGGAATGGTATTGCATCCAGACAACCATCAGTTTTATAAAGGGCTAAGGCTCATGCCTCAACATTTTCATCACCATAAATCATCTGGTGTTCGGAAACACATGTCCAAAACATTTCAATAGAATGATCCATCATTCCAAGGTTTTCATAACCATTTTTCCACCAAGTATTCCCATCTAAATTTGATCAAGTTTTATGCTTAGCACTAGCATCTACGAGTGGGGGTAAGTACTAATGACGGGTGGTAAGTTTAACTAAGTTCAATCTCATGCCTTAGGATGACATCAAGATTTTCTAGCTTAGGCCAAATTTTATGCTCTTTATGCAACCTTCAAATATCCTTCTAGTATCTACAATTTACTTGAGTACATTCTAAGGAAGTAGCTTTGATAAAGAAAAAAAGTAGAAGCTTGCAAGTAAAACAAGGAATGGGGTTATCAAATGGGTAGGATCACATATGCTTAAGGCTTATAGTTGGCATGGTTACAAGCAAGTATTTGCTTGCACATTCAACTAGTAGTATTTGGCTTGCATAGGTAAAGTATCTTGAAAGTGTTAGCTTGCATCAATATCAGTATAAGCTTGCTAAATTGCAAGTGTTAGCTTGCAAGTATTGGCTTGCCTTGTGCAGAGCAGTGGTTGAAGTTCTCCTCGGCTTCTTCTTCGTAGTATCCTCCTTCCTCCTCGTATCCTTGGTCGGTACTAGCGTCTATGAATAAATACGAGGTACACAATCACCAAACAATACTTAACTACTTGCATTCATCACACACAAGGTTCCTATAGATGATCTAGCATCATCACTAACATTACCAGACAAAGCTTGGTTTCACTCCTTTAATTTTTAGAAAAGTAATTTCTACTCATTAAAAAACTACTTAAGTTTTAATATTCTCCAAACCAAACATGGGACCATGTTGACACATGTCATCACCACATATTTTAGTCCATGGGAATATGATTTAAAGTGGTGTCACAATTTAATAAGGTTTAACCTTTTATTTTTAATTAAATAAAGTGACTAGAAATGCTTATGCGGCATTCTTTTATTACTTGGTCATTACTTATGTAAGTAAACCTATATATTTTTATATATTCTGAAAGGTATGGTTAAATATGATTTTTGCGAGTTGGAATCAACTCAAAATCTATTATTGTTTAAATTTGAAAAATCTTTGAATGTAGAAAAGCTTCTCCCTTGTTATTTTTACCAAGAGTGATCTACAGATCCAAATGATTTAACTCCAACGGGCTTGGATTCAGCACTTCTAGACCTTTCTAACAAAATTGGTTTCATTCAATTTGGTTCACTGAATCGAGCTGGGTTGATTTTTGAAACTAGGTGCAGAAGTGTGTTTGAATGAATGGAAAAATCCAAATTCAAACAACTGGGCTGCGCGGGAAATGGTACTGGGCCGGCCTGCTAAGCACAGCGCTTACGCGGGCTGGTTAAGTTGCTGTCCCACGCGTCAGTGAGACGAGGGGGTGCGAAGCGGTATGGGGCAATATGGTGCATTCGATCTAGTTCTAATCCAACGGCTGAGGGTCGTCGTCCACGTCGGGCAACACCGGCGAGACTGAACCCTAACGCGGCAGGTGGGGGTCGTCGGGGGCTCACCGGGGCTCAGGCGAGGGTCGGCGAGGCAGGCGAACGACGAAGTCGACGACGACGAACCTCCTGGTACCGGCAGCTTCTCCTGGGGCGGCTCCAATCGCTGGCTCCCTTCTTCTCCAGCACCGGCGGGCTCCGGTGGAATTCCGGCGAAGCGTTACTCGCCTTGCTTCGGGAACGGGGTGGAACAATCAGTGAGGAGAGGGGAGTGAGATGGTGTGCTCAATTCGGCTGGGGGTGGCCTCTATTTATAGTCGCGACGACGAGATCGAACGGGATGGGCAGGCGACGGTGGTGACATGGCTACGGGCTGCTAGAGGCATGGCCGGTGGTGGCGATCACTTGGTGGTCTCCTGGCGATCCTCTACGGCTTTAATGCGCACGTAGGGGCGGTGGCAAATGGTCTGGAATGTGTGATGCTCTGCACGACCAAGGCGGCGTCTTCGACGGTGAGCGGTGGCTACGGGGCATGGGGCGGCGAACGGGGATGTCTGGCGGTCTCCTGGGTCGGTGGTGATCGTGTATGCACGCGGCGAGGGCGGCGCGCAGTCTGTGGGCGTGTGTCGAGGGAGGCGCTCTGGCGCATGCTCCGCATGGTTGCTGGCGATCTGGGCACGGTCTGTGCATGTGGTCCAGGGGTTGGCAATGCTCGAGCGCTGGACAGGGAGTGGCGGTGGGGTGTTGCTTTCTCCCAGACATGTTGGCAAGGCTTGTTTCTTCTCCTAGCTTGCTGTCCACACTGGGGTGACATGGTGAGCTTCGGCTGTTCACCATTGATGGAATTGCCAAGCTTACAGTGGGGCTAGAGCTTGGTTTAGTTTGCTAGATAATCAACTGAGGTTGCTGTGAGCTAGAGAGGGAACAAGTTAGGCTCCAATCACTGCTCACAATAGTGTTTAGATTTTATTTGATTTGAATCAGCAAGGTGTTTGATAAAATGGCCGCATGAGTTCAAGTTTTCAATTTCGAAAAGACTTTTGGTGGGTGTGCTAGGTTGGTGCTGGTGAGTCTGCAGATGCTTGGGTTTTGAAAGTTGAGCTTGTTTGAGTGGTTTTTGAAAAGGTGGGATCTTCCCATATGATAAAGATTCAATTTTGAATTGTCATTTAAACTATGCATTTGAAAGTTTCTGGATGATCACAAGGTGGGCCTTGATACTTTGTTAAGAGTACTATCAAGTGGTGTAAAGATCCAAACAAGTTTCTATTAAGTTCTGAAAGTTTGAGACAACCAAAGTAGGCATGGGAGTTAAATTGGTCAAAATGACCATTCACTCATTTTGTTTGTTTTGATTTATTTGTCTTTGGGAAAATTTTGGGAATTGTTTAGATGATGTTTATTTCACCTAATAATCCTTTTACAAGCAAAGAAACACATAAACAAGGAAATTCAAAAGAATTCAAAATGGGATGCATACACACATGCATGCTTTCATATTTTTAATTTGAAAAGTTTTTGTTAACCCTAATTTTGATGATTAGAGTTTGATGATTCTAGTTTAATATTTTTGGGATGTTACAAACCTTCCCCCCTTAAACAAAATCTCGTCCCGAGATTTGAAGAAGGACGAAAAGATTACCTAGGATTTGAAGAGATCGGGAAATTCCGTCCTGATGTGATCTTCGCGCTCCCAGGTAGCTTCCTCTTCTGTGTGGTTGCTCCACTGAATCTTGAGAAACTTGATGCTTCGGGTTCTGGTGGTTCGGGAAGCTTCTTCCAAAATATGGATGGGTACTTCGGGATAGGTCAGGTCATCGTTGATCTCTATGGTCCGGTGATCGATATTCTTGAACACTTCAGTCTTCCCTGGAACTTCGAGGCACTTGCGAAGTAATGAGATATGGAACACATTGTGCACGGATGACATCTCTTCAGGTAGTTCCAATTGATACGACACTTCTCCTCGACGGTTCAGAATCTTGAAGGGTCCGATATATCTGGGGGCTAACTTTCCTTTGAGTTGGAAACATTGCATTCCCTTCAATGGCGACACTTTCAGATACACAAAATCTCCTATGTTGAAGGCGAGGTCTCGACGTCTCTTGTCGGCGTAACTCTTCTGTCTGGACTGGGCTGTCTTGAGGTGCTCACGAATCTTGTGAACCTTCTCTTCTTCTTCTCGTAGGATGTCGGGTCCGAAGATCTGACTCTCTCCTACTTCCGACCAGTTCAAAGGGGTGCAACACTTCCTTCCGTACATGAGTTCAAATGGGGCCATTTTCAAACTAGCTTGATAACTGTTGTTGTATGAAAATTCTGCAAACGGTAGTCAGTCTTCCCACTTGGATCCATATTCTAACACACAGGCTCTCAGCATATCTTCGAGTATTTGATTTACTCGCTCTGTTTGTCCATCGCTCTGAGGGTGATACGCGGTGCTGAAAGCGAGGCGGGTTCCTAAACCTTCTTGGACTTTCTTCCAGAATCTCGAGGTAAATTGAGTTCCTCGATTAGATACGATGTTCTTGGGGACTCCATGCAAACTAACGATTCTAGAGATGTATAACTCCGCTAGCTTCGAACTCTGATATGTGGTTTTGACGGGTAAGAAATGGGCAACTTTGGACAATATGTCCACTATGACCCAGATAGAGTCATTTCCCCTACTAGAAGTAGGCAATCCGGTAATAAAGTCCATTCCAACGGAATCCCATTTCCATTCCGGAATCTACAATGGTTGCAACAGTCCAGCGGGTCTTTGATGTCCTGCCTTGACGCGCTGACATATATCACACTTGGTGATATAGCTTCCGATTTCTCTCTTCATCTTATGCCACCAAAATTGCTCTTTCAAATCTTGATACATCTTAGTTCCTCCGGGGTGGATAGAATAAAGAGTATCATGAGCTTCCTTCAAAATAACTTTTTCAACTCAGAATCTGCTGGTACACAAAGGCGTCCTTTGTACCACAGAACTCCTCCTTCGTCTTCGGTGAATCCGGGTACTTTGCCTGTACCAATACGACTCTTGATTCCGTCGATACTAGCATTTCCTTTCTGCGCCTCTTTGATCTGGCTGATCAAAGTGGGTTGAAGTTCGATGCTAGCCAAAAATCCTTCACTCACTAATTCTATGCGGAAATCTTCCATCTCCTTGTGCAAACTTGGTTGCTCCTTCAAAATCATGGAGTTCAAGCGGCATGGCAATCTGCTAAGGGCATCTGCTACCATGTTGGCTTTACCAGGGTGATAGTGAATGTCCAGATCGTAATCCTTGATTAGCTCAATCCATCTTCTCTGCCTCATATTCAGCTCCTTCTGAGTGAATATATACTTCAGGATCTTGTGATCCAAATAAATCTCACAACGATTTCCCATCAGGTAATGTCTCCATGTCTTCAAGGCTAGAACTACGGCTGCGAGTTTGAGGTCATGGGTTGGGTAATTTTTCTCGTGTTGCTTCAGTTGTCGAGATAGATAAGATATAACTTTGCCTTCTTGCATTAGCACACATCCGAGACCGATCTTGGATGCATCACAATACACATCGAAGGGCTTCTTGATATCCGGCATGATTAAGATTGGGGATTTCCAATCTTCGACATCCTTCACCTTTGCAGGGTCAACGGCAATTCCTCCGGCTGATACAATGTGACCGAGGAATCCTACTTCTTGTAACCAGAATTCACATTTGCTAAACTTGGCATACAACTGATGCTCTCTAAGGGTTCCAAGAATGGTCCTTAGGTGTAGCTCATGTTCTTCTTCCGATTTGGAATAAATCAGAATGTCATCGATGAAAACAACGACAAACTTATCCAGGAAGTCCATAAAAATCTTATTCATGAGATTCATGAAATAAGCGGGGGCATTGGTTAATCCAAAGGACATAACGGTATACTCGTATAATCCATATCGGGTGGTAAAGGCAGTCTTGGGAATATCCTCTGCGCGAATCTTGAGTTGATGATAGCCAGTTCTAAGATCAATCTTAGAAAACACTTTGGCACCGGTCAACTGATCAAACAAATCTTCTATCTTGGGCAAGGGGTACTTGTTCTTGATGGTGACATCATTCAACTTCCGGCAATCCGTACACAAACGGTTACCTCCATCCTTCTTATCCATGAATAAAGCAGGTGATCTCCAAGGTGACGCACTTGGTTGAATCAATACAATTTCCAACATGGAATCCAGTTGCTTCTTCAGTTCTGCCAGTTCTGACGGGTTCATACTATAGGGTCTCTGGGCTATGGGTCCTGTTCCGGGGATTAGTTCAATGATAAACTCGATATCCCGATCTGGGGGCATACCGGGAAAAACATCTGGAAATACATCGGGGTATTCATAGACTATCTGGACTTGGTCAATGGTAGGTTGGGCTATACTCTTGTTGCACTTGAGTTAACGAGGTAAGGTTTAAAATATATGCTCGATTGATATTCCGGCTGTACTGGTCATGGTTATGGTTTTCTTGGCACAGTCAATCAATCCTTTATGTTTGGACATCCAATCCATTCCTAGTACTACTTCCAAACCTTTAGTTTCGAGTACTATCAGATTAGGATAAAAATCTATGGCATGGATTCGGATAGGGATGGCTTTGCAAATTTGCCTAGCTTTGGTGGTTGAACCGGGAATTTGGATGATCATAACATGCTTTAGTTTTGTTGGTTGAATTTTACTAGTGCATGCAAATTCTTCGGTGACAAATGAATGTGATGCACCAGAATCAAACAACACTCTTGCAAGTACTGCATTAACAGAAAACATACCTAGCACGACGTCTGGCGCTTCCTGAGCTTCTTCCGCATGCATGAGGAAAAGACGACCGTTGCGGTTGAGTGAATTCCCTGGGGCAAACCTCCTTCCTGGCTGAACACGACGCTGCTGCTGAGCTGGGGCATTGGTATTGGGGGATGCGGCATTCTTCTTGTTGGGGCACTCGTTGGAATAGTGGCTCTTATTTCCACAGTCATAACAAGTCACTTGCGACTTGTCCTTTGCTGCAACAGGCACAACATTGCTTCCAGTCCTCGGGGCAGTGTTGGTGTTGGTGGCAGCATTGCTGATGTTGAACTTGGGTGGTGCACAGTTCAAATTGCTAGAGTTACCGGGGTTGTTGTGATTTCCTCCGGGCCTAGGGTTTCCACGGTTGGGATAGGTCGGACGGTTCATTGGGGTTCTGTTGGTTCTTGGGGAAAATCCTGGAGATGGGTGAGGGCGATACTTTGGGGTGTGATGGGTTCCTGGTTGACGCATCATGCGATGCTTGTGGTTCTAATTGGCTTGGTTGATCTTTCCTTCCATCTGGATGGCAGAGTCGACAAGGGCTTCAATATCCGTAAAGGGAATATTGACCAACACAGTATGCATCTCATTGTGCAGACCATTTAGGAATCTTTCTTTCTTCTTGGCTTCAGTGTCGATCTCATCCGGGGCATACCTAGCTAATGACAAAAATTTGTAACGGTATTCCACTACGGTCATCCTTCCTTGCTTCAGTTCTCTGAATTCTTCTCTCATTCTCTTGATCAAACCCGGTGGCACATGGGTTCTACTGAACTTGACCTTGAATTCCTCCCAGGTCATCATTTGGCCTTTGGTCATTGCGCGAACACTATTCCACCATGCCCTGGCATCTCCGGCTAGATAGTGGGTGGCGAACAGAACTTTCTCGTTAGCTTCCACTCCGGCGACTTCTAGGTTATTTTCCATGGTTTGCAGCCAATCGTCGGCATCTAGGGGCTCTTCAGACTTAGTGAAAACAGGTGGGTTGGTGTTCTGGAAATTCTTGAGCTTAGATCCATGGTTGTCCTGATTTCCGTGGCCTTGGTTGTTGTGGGCAAGCTGAGCTATTTGTTGCAGGGTGGATAGGTTGGCTTGACATTCTGTTCTTTCAGCTTCGCGGTCAGAAACCAACATTTGCAGGATCTGCAACATCGGGTCCGGGGATGAACCACTTCCTCCACGTGGCAACTGAAGATTGGGGTAGATCATGACAAAAGAGGGAAATTTCTAAGGTTCTGGGACTTTGAAACTTATTTTAAAGTTTGACTCAGATTTTCTAGCAACTTGCTTTTCATTCATTCACTCATAGCACACGATACAAACACACACCACAACAAAGGAAAACAAATGGTTCTAAGAACCATTCTGGAAACTACGATACAGTGGGACCGAATACTACTCACTACGCTAGTGCTCGAGTGATACTACTCCTCGGATTCTGTATAGTCGTCATCCTCATCATCACTAAGATAGGAGTAGGGGTCTCCATGAAGATCCTCTCCGGCATTCTCCCTTTCCTCCAACTTCATGTCTCTCTCGTGGATGGTCTCCTCCAAAGACGAGATACAGTGGCGAAGACGGGAAATGATGCGCTCCTTCTTGTCGAGCTGACGATGGCGAGACTTGCGATCCTTCGCTAGCATGGCGATAGTCTGATCCTTCGTCTTGATGATGGCAGACTTGTGGTTGGAGTAGTCACGACAATTATCCAACTCCTGCTGACGATCGTGCATCATGAAACTAAGGTGGTCCAATTGGGTCTTCAGCTCGTGGTGGTATGGGGATTCCAGGGGTTGTCCATTAGCATCTCGCCTTGGCAAAACTCAAAGCGAGTACCCTTGATCTGGTTGATACTCTGCCCACACAGACGGGCAAGAGCTTCCTTCATGGCCCTGCCAAGTCCATCGAGCCATTTGTTCTCTCTTAAGGTAAACTGAATTCCCTCAGCAGTGGGGGGTTCAATCTTTCCTCGGAGACTTGCAACAATTAGCCACTGCAGATCTTATCCTCCTTGATCATTGAGCTGAGCTCCGAAGAACTCGGGGTGCGGACGCTCCAGAAGTTCCGAAAGCTGGTCCAAATCCCTCTCAAAGATAAGGTCTCCGCCATTGCCCAACTGATAAAACTTGCAGTACTTCACGTCCATCTAAAAGAATATAAGATGAGTAAGTTAGTAGAGTGATCAAGTGTGTCAATTTTTATGTATTTTGCAAGAGTTTTTGAGGAACATGAATTTTTATGAAAGAAACAAGGGGATAAGAATGGGAATACGTTTTTGTAAATATTTGCTTTCTTTGGTTTTGAAACTAAGTTTTTGATTCCAAACGTCCAGTCTAACTAGGGTCTCCTATGGTCAGTATGGCTCTGATACCAACTTGACAACACCCGGATTTTTAATCCTAGATGCCTGTTATGCCATACATCGGAATCCCAAGATTACCATTTTTGCGATACATAACAGAATTGGATACCACAGTACATCATCCATTACAAACCATACATAAGGTCTTACACAAATAAGAATCTCATGATCCAGTCTTAATACAACACAAGCAGCAGAATACGTAATAATAATGGTAGCGTAGGTGAAGCTCCATCTTTGGGGTCACAAGCAATGCAGACGATGGGAGATGATCCTAGTTGTCGTAACCTTCCTGGGGTCCATCTTCCAGGTAGTCCTCTTCATAGTCTGGCCATGGGAATAGCAGGGGACAAAGCCATGAGTACTCTTTAAGTACTCGCAAACTAGTACTAACAGGTGAAAGGAGTTTTTGTAGTAGAACACTAAGCTCTAGGGTTGTTTTGCAAAAAGCCAGATTTACCTCTACTAAGTTTGGAAACAACGAATGCTAGTTAAGGTTTTATAACACCTAAGAGGGAACTAGTATCCCATGCCAGAACTCTATTGTGGTCAAGTCAAAGTCTCAAATCATTTCACAAGTCATTTTGAAAAACATCTGACGGGGAAACATTATGGCCACTCCAACTGTCCATAACCGCGGATGCGGCTATTCGAATAGTTTGACACTCTGTAGAGATTGTACACTTTCACCACAACATTCGATACATCCGTCAGGAAAAATCCTGAATTCACCATACTCAGTATGCGGATAATCAATCCTAACTTTTCAATTACACGCCCTAGTATAAGCACCTCTCCTGCGAGTTTGGCCTCCCAACCATGACCAACTGTCATCTTGGGTACTGCACAGGTGGACAATCTTCACAAGGTAGCCTCAGCTCAGACCTTGGCCGTGAGGGAACTAATACTAAGGTATATAAGTTTCCAGTCAAGCCCTACCCAATTCTCGGGTATTGTGGTTGTACGATAAAATTGGAATGGTATCGCATCTAGACAACCATCAGTTTTATAAAGGGCTAAGGCTCATGCCTCAACATTTTCATCACCATAAATCATCTGGTGTTCGGAAACACATGTCCAAAACATTTCAATAGAATGATCCATCATTCCAAGGTTTTCATAACCATTTTTCCACCAAGTATTCCCATCTAAATTTGATCAAGTTTTATGCTTAGCACTAGCATCTAAAAGTGGGGGTAAGTACTAATGACGGGTGGTAAACAAGTGGAGTTTAACTAAGTTCAATCTCATGCCTTAGGATGACATCAAGATTTTCTAGCTTAGGCCAAATTTTATGCTCTTTATGCAACCTTCAAATATCCTTCTAGTATCTACAATTTACTTGAGTACATTCTAAGGAAGTAGCTTTGATAAAGAAATAAAGTAGAAGCTTGCAAGTAAAACTAGGAATGGGGTTATCAAATGGGTAGGATCACATATGCTTAAGGCATATAGTTGGCATGGTAACAAGCAAGTATTTGCTTGAACATTCAACTAGTAGTATTTGGCTTGCATAGGTAAAGTATCTTGCAAGTGTTAGCTTGCATCAATATCAGTATAAGCTTGCTAAATTGCAAGTGTTAGCTTGCAAGTATTGGCTTGCCTTGTGCAGAGCAGTGGTTGAAGTTATCCTCGGCTTCTTCTTTGTAGTATCCTCCTTCCTCCTCGTATCCTTGGTCGGTACTAGCGTCTATGAATAAATATGAGGTACACAATCACCAAACAATACTTAACTACTTGCATTCATCACATACAAGGGTCCTATAGATGATCTAGCATCATCACTAACATTACCAGACAAAGCTTGGTTTCATTCCTTTTATTTTTAGAAAAGTAATTTCTACTCATTGAAAAACTACTTAAGATTTAATATTCTCCAAACCAAACATGGGATCATGTTGACACATGTCATCACCACATATTTTAGTCCATGGTAATGTGACTTAAAGTGGTGTCACAATTTAATAATGTCACATCCCAAGATTTTCCAAATCTTGTAATGTGAAAATAAATGAATGAAATAAAACTTTGTTTGATTTTCAGGGCCAGAAGAAACTTTTTGAATTCAATTGGAACTTCAAACCCATTTGAATTAAATAAATCCTAAATGGATTTAAAAAGATAAACATATAAAAAAAGGAAAAATAAAAAAAAACATTTGGAAATACTATTTTGAAACTCTTAAATGAAAAGATTTGTTTTCAAATGAAATAGAAGTTTTATAAATAAAGATTATTTTATAAAGCCAAATTAAACCTTGGCCAAGCTTTGGAATTAAAAACATTTTGTTTTGAATAAAAATAGCAAAGGTTTATTTAAATAAATTAATAAGGATTTAATATCCATTTTCATTTGAATAAAAGGTTTTACCATTTTAATTAAAACGTCAAAAACATATTAAATTATTTTAAATAAGTTTTCCAAATATTTTATATTCCCAAATAAAACTTACTGATTTGGTTTTGAAATTTTTTGGATTTCAAATGGAGATTTTATTAATTAAATCAAACCCTATTTTATTAATAAACTAAAGATCTATTTTATTTAATTAAAGAATGGATCCTAAAAAGAATAAAAAAATATTTTATTTTGGAATTTGGTTTATGTCGATAAACAGAACCAAATTCATAGTTGCAAAGCTTGATGATTGTTGAATCAATTTGGAATGTGTTTGGTTGTTTGAATTTCAAAACAGGAAAATGGAAATAGAAAAAGAAAAGGATTCAGAAAAGGAAAAATATAAAGTTTAGGTCGACCCAACCCATCAGCCCACTAAGGCCCAGAACCAGCCCAGCTCTCCTTCCCGAAAGAAAACGGTTCACACCTATTAACAGACCCGCAAAGAGACTGACCGGTGGACCCTCCCCTCACTCTTTTCCCACTGACCAGCAGACCCCACTTTCCCACTCCTCCTTCCTCGCGACGACCGCGCCGGCTGTTTCTGCCGTTGATGTCGCGGCTTGATTACGCATTGATGTCGCGCCTTAAACCTCGCCGTGACTGCACGCTATTAAGCGCCTGCGTCTTCTCCTCCTTTCCCCTATGTCGCCACTCCTTCTTCGCCCCGAGGCTGCCACAATTCGGCCCAGCACTCCCTCTGTTCCGACGACACCTCGGTGACGATTCCGGCCAAGTATCGCCGCCCCTTGCCTCCCTGAGCACGCTAGCAGATTCCCCACTCCTAGACGCATCTCCCCGTACCTTTCGTTCGACCGCGGGCGCCCCAGAGCGTCGGCTACGTCAAGCTACCGAACGCCGCCGCGTCTGCAACCTCTCCGACGACCTTCCCCGGTAAGCACTGACCGCCCCGAGCCCTCTCGTTCACGCACACACCTTCATCGTGTCCTTGCGAGTCTGACCATACGTTTCATTTGACTTCTTGTGATTCCTAGCGCCGTCCTCGACGTCGACTGAACGTGGCCGAGGCACAGCTCCACTCCGGCGAGTGATTAAGCCCACTTCAGTGCGCCCCTCCATCTGCAACCAACACGTTGAGCTTCCCCAGCCAACTGCGACCTCGGTGAGCACCTCCCCAACCTCCCTCGCTTCCTGTTTTGCCAGCACCGCCACCGCCTGGCCGTGCGCCGCCGCTAGCCGCCGTCGGCGCCGCTCACTTTTGGTCAAGCGAATCAGTACCGTAGGATCTAGATTGAGCGAGCAGGATTAGATCATTTAACCGCGAAGAGGTACGCGTCCTGTGCCGCACGATTTGGTTAGATCCAACGCACCACAACACCGATCCGGCCGAACAGGTACCGTCCAACCAGAACGTGACGCGTGGCCATGTTTTTGTTTTAAAAACAGATTTGAAATCTAATTGAGATATGATTTTCAAACCCTTGTAACTTTGGGTCCACACGTCCAAAAATTACAATTTTATGTCGTTGGATTCAGAAGAGCAAGCCCTAGCCAACCATATCCTTGGTTTAGTAAATAGTATCTGTTAATTTGTTTGTTTTTGCAGAAACTTTTGTATGCTTGTTTAGATTAGAAAAATTGTTTAAAAATGATTTTTGGATTAAAACTTTTGCAAAATAGTTTGTTGTGACCTTACTGACCCTAGGAACCAACCCATGATTTGGAAAATGGATTTGGAAAAGTTTAGAATGGATTAATTGGTTTATTCCATTTCTAGCTAAATAAAACTATTGTTTTGTTTATGAAAATGATTTTGAGTAAAAACTTTGGAGAAAATGTTTTGGACCAAACCTACTGACCATAAACACCAAGTTTTGAGAAACAACAACTTATTTGGTGAAACCACTTAAGGTTGTGGCATTGAGAAAAATGTTTTCACCACATAAAATGATGAAAGGTTTTAAAATGGTTTAAGGATAAAACACATTTGCAAATGACTTTGCCATTTTGGTAAATGACCAATTTGGACCTTACAAAGTTTAGAAGCCTAGTGGAGACCATCCTTGCAAATAAAACCATCTTAAGCATGTTCCCATGCATGACTTAGAATCCATTGCTTTGTGTGTGTGAAATTGTTTGTTTGACTTGATTTGGAATGTTAGTTGATTTTTTGTTTGCTTGATTGACTTGTAGTGAAGTTAGAGAAGTGTGAGACTAGCAAGATCAAGGAGTGAACCATCATTCCCTACCAAAAAGGCAAGTGACACTACCATCAAAATTCCTACAATTTTCATTATACTTAGTGGATTTTGAAACATGCATGAAAATACTTTTGTACTTATGCTATGCTAAAATCCTAATAGGATTCCCTATCCATTCCTTAGAGAAAACAATATAGTTATTACATGCTTAGCCATGCTATGTTTTGAAAAGAGATACATGTTGAGATTTTACAAATGTTGAGAAAAGAACTTGTGTTTTACATAATAAAACAAGGACTCAATGAACCACCTAGGTGGAGGATACTTTAAGTTTTGGAGAAGGTGGCAACAAAAGGAACCATGTTTATGGGTATCACTTTGTGTTGTGCTCCAAAAGAGAACCACCTAGGAAACTTAGAGATTGAACATGCTTCTCCAATTGTGGATTTCGTGTGCAACCACATGCTATTATGGCTCTGGCTTAGTCAACTACATTGGGAAGACCCATGCACTGTCTTCAGTTAACTGGACATGGGGATCTGGAATGCTTCATGGGTGCTGAAGGCAAGCTAGCAATGGTGTATGGGAGGACCCTTTGGAAAGACTTCGTCACATTCTCAATCTGCCAGTACTCCATCTTGGTGAGCAGTAATCCAGTAGGCCACTGGTGGCAAAAGGATGGGATGGTGACATGTGGGTAAAGTGTACTCCTTCTGCAGAAGTTAATAAAATCTAAGTACTTAGCCGTGTCCCCGGTTATGGACAATACTGAGCAACTAAAGTTTGAACCATGGGAGATCTCGACATTCCAACTTCTAAAATAAAAACTTGATGCACTTGGGGGTACCAAGGAATTCAAAGATATTTTGTTAAGCTTGATGCACTTGGGGTTACCAAGGTGCTCAAGAGATTTTGCTTAAAGCATGATGTACTTGGGGTTACCAAGGAACTCATGAGATTTTATAAAACTTGTTGCACTTGGGGTTACCAAGTGGCTCAAGAGATTTTGACAAGGACTTGGACACTTGAGTTTCTACCAAGGAGTTCAAGGAACTTGGAAAAAGAGATTTGACAAAGGACCAAAAACCATTTTGAAAAGATAGGATAAATTATTCATTTATGCAAATGAGCCTAAAACTCTACCTAGCCAAATTTGCATGTAATGATAGGATCCACTTATACTATACATAGTAGTGAAACTTGCCAATACAATTCAAGTGTATTGACCCTTGTGGCTGTAACTTGTAATGTTGCAGGTTTGATTGATTTTAGTGAAGATTGATTGATTAGGATTACAAAGTCTACAACCAACACTCTGCCTGTGGCACTTTGAAGATGAAGGACCCATGCTTATAGTTATTCCGCTGCAATGTAATGTAATAGCCAAATGAGCTATGTATGATGTAATAAAATTATGTTATTCCTGGTTATAAAGTTATATTATGTCCTTTGTTTCTTGATATTACATCTAAACTATGGATGCTAGCTATTGATCCAGGGACTAGCATTGTAAACACAGGGGGCTCTATCTTATTAAAGATTGGAACCCCTACAGATGGTATCAGAGCATTGTGTTGCCTGTAGGATTTGTAAACCTAGGATTGGACAAAACCCCTTAGAAAAATAGGAGTTATACTTGTCCCAAAAACTTATTTACAAAAATACTTGTACACTCTTTCCTCAACCATTTTGGTTTCAACTCTACTTCTCTTCTATTTTAACTTGATGGAAAACCTACCCCATGGCCAAAGACTACACCATGTGCAAAGGATGACTTCAACTTCTTCAACTCTAATGACTTCAACATCTTCAGCATGTTCACCAAGGACTTCCAACTTGGGAACCACTAAGGACTACAAGTGAAACAAGGAGGTCTTACTCAAGGATTAGAGACTGAGGGAAGGCAAAATAAGAAGGAGCCATCAACAACTTTGAAGTCTTACAATTAAGAGTTTATATCAAGGAAACCATGATCTCATACAAGAAGAATCATGAAGGAAGGAAGGATCACAAGTGAACCATGTAGATGGACCACCATATTTTAGTTAAGACAAACACACCAACCTATGTGGTGTAGCAAAAATATTTTGTTGACTAAGTATGTGCTTGAACCTTGTTTGAGTGAAATGTTTGGTTTGTGATTGCATGCACATTGCTTGTGTGAATTGTGATGTGTGTGATTAGAATTGCGTCCTTAGAAATATCTTGCCTATTCTAATCTCCCTTCAACCCAAACAGATGACTACCCCAAGAGACTCCAACATCAAGGTTGATGACATCAACACCAACCAAGAGGACAGCATGAAAGAGCTCATAGCAACCCAGAACCAGTTGAACCAACTGACAGCTCAGTTCATAGCCAGCAATAGTGATAAAGATCCAGCACTGCAAAAAGTTTTTGGAAGAACAATCCCAACTGATGCTTAAGGTGACTAATCAAATGATCAACATGGAAGAAAGCTATCCCAAAGGAGTTTATGACAACAAGGATGACAGAAATATTGTTCTAGATGGAGCACCAGCTTGCATTATTTGTGGAGACAAGGATCATACTTCCAAGGAGCATGAAGGTCATTGCCCTAACTGTGAAGGAAATCATCCCGTTGGACAATGTCCCACCTCTCAAGCTACTTGTTACCTTTGTGAAGGAAACGACCATGTCCCTATTCAATGCCCCATCTATGGCATTGTGGAACAAAGGAAACAAGAAGGATCCAAGTATGCCAAGAATGTTGATGGCAAAGGAAAAGGACCACTTATACCTCCAAACAAGACAACCCAATTCAAAGGACTAAAGAAACCCAAGAAACAAAAGCAGGACATGAGCCTTGTACAATGTCGTAAATGTAAGGAAATGGGACACTACTCCAGTGAATGCCCAGAGAACAAGAGGAATAAAGAGATTGGCCAAGTGTGGTGCAACAACTTCAAAGAGTTAGGCCACTATGTAGCAACTTGTCCATAAGAGCCACGTAAAGAACTCAAGGAAATCCATTGTTTCAACTGCAAGAACCCAGGACATTATGCAAGCAACTGTCCAGAAAAGATGAAGAACAAGTTGAACAAGCCTATGGAGAAACTCAACCTTGGCCCATGAGTCAAGAATGGAAACCAAGGACATAGTGCAAAAGTTTGCTTAGAGAAGTTTTCCAGGATCCCAAGAAGGCCAATATGTAATTTTTGTTTGAAAAATTTTAAGGGTGGTAGTACCCTAGTTGTTTTGAACCTGCTTGTAACCCTAGCCTCCCCAAATCTCGGGACGAGATTTATTTTAAGGGTGGTAGCCTGTCACATCCCAAGATTTTCCAAATCTTGTAATGTGAAAATAAATGAATGAAATAAAACTTTGTTTGATTTTCAGGGCCAGAAGAAACTTTTTGAATTCAATTGGAACTTCAAACCCATTTGAATTAAATAAATCCTAAAGGGATTTAAAAAGATAAACATTTAAAAAAAGGAAA
Source organism: Avena sativa (assembly GCA_916181665.1). Taxonomy (NCBI): domain Eukaryota; kingdom Viridiplantae; phylum Streptophyta; class Magnoliopsida; order Poales; family Poaceae; genus Avena; species Avena sativa. The sequence continues at coordinate 23,069,823 of OV702282.1, read as the reverse complement.
AATAAAAAAACATTTGGAAATACTATTTTGAAACTCTTAAATGAAAAGATTCGTTTTCAAATGAAATAGAAGTTTTATAAATAAAGATTATTTTATAAAGCCAAATTAAACCTTGGCCAAGCTTTGGAATTAAAAACATTTTGTTTTGAATAAAAATAGCAAAGGTTTATCTAAATAAATTAATAAGGATTTAATATCCATTTTCATTTGAATAAAAGGTTTTACCATTTTAATTAAAACATCAAAAACATATTAAATTATTTTAAATAAGTTTTCCAAATATTTTATATTCCCAAATAAAACTTACTGATTTGGTTTTGAAATTTTTTGGATTTCAAATGGAGATTTTATTAATTAAATCAAACCCTATTTTATTAATAAACTAAAGATCCATTTTATTTAATTAAAGAATGGATCCTAAAAAGAATAAAAAAATTATTTTATTTTGGAATTTGGTTTATGTCGATAAACAGAACCAAATTCATAGTTTCAAAGCTTGATGATTGTTGAATCAATTTGGAATGTGTTTGGTTGTTTGAATTTCAAAACAGGAAAATGGAAATAGAAAAAGAAAAGGATTCAGAAAAGGAAAAATATAAAGTTTAGGTCGACCCAACCCATCAGCCCACTAAGGCCCAGAACCATCCCAACTCTCCTTCCCGAAAGAAAACGGTTCACACCTATTAACAGACCCGCAAAGAGACTGACCGGTGGACCCTCCCCTCACTCTTTTCCCACTGACCAGCAGACCCCACTTTCCCACTCCTCCTTCTTCCTCGCGACGACCGCGCCGGCCGTTTCTGCCGTTGATGTCACGGCTTGATTATGCATTGATGCCGCGCCTTAAACCTCGCCGTGACTGCATGCAATTAAGCGCCTGCGTCTTCTCCTCCTTTCCCCTCTGTCGCCACTCCTTCTCCGTCCCGAGGCTGCCACAATTCGGCCCAGCACTCCCTCTGTTCCGACGACACCTCGGTGACGATTCCGGCCAAGTATCGCCGCCCCTTGCCTCCCTGAGCACGCTAGCAGATTCCCCACTCCCAGACGCATCTCCCCGTACCTTTCGTTCGACCGCGGGCGCCCCAGAGCGTCGGCTACGTCAAGCTACCGAACGCCGCCGCGTCTGCAACCTCTCCGACGACCTTCCCCGGTAAGCACTGACCGCCCCGAACCCTCTCGTTCACGCACACACCTTCACCGTGTCCTTGCGAGTCTGACCATACGTTTCATTTGACTTCTTGTGATTCCTAGCGCCGTCCTCGACGTCGACTGAACGTGGCCGAGGCACAGCTCCACTCCGGCGAGTGATTAAGCCCACTTTAGTGCGCCCCTCCATCTGCAACCAACACGTTGAGCTTCCCCAGCCAACTGCGACCTCGGTGAGCACCTCCCCAACCTCCCTCGCTTCCTGTTTTGCCAGCACCGCCACCGCCTGGCCGTGCGCCGCCGCTAGCCGCCGTCGGCGCCGCTCACTTTTGGTCAAGCGAATCAGTACCGTAGGATCTAGATTGAGCGAGCAGGATTAGATCATTTAACCGCGAAGAGGTACGCGTCCTGTGCCGCACGATTTGGTTAGATCGAACGCACCACAGCACCGATCCGGCCGAACCGGTACCGTCCAACCAGAACGTGACGCGTGGCCATGTTTTTGTTTTAAAAACGGATTTGAAATCTGATTGAGATATGATTTTCAAACCCTTGTAACTTTGGATCCACATGTCCAAAAATTACAACTTTATGTCGTTGGATTCAGAAGAGCAAGCCCTAGCCAACCATACCCTTGGTTTAGTAAATAGTATCTGTTAATTTGTTTGTTTTTGCAGAAACTTTTGTATGCTTGTTTAGATTAGAAAAATTGTTTAAAAATGATTTTTGGATTAAAACTTTTGCAAAATAGTTTGTTGTGACCTTACTGACCCTAGGAACCAACCCATGATTTGGAAAATGGATTTGGAAAAGTTTAGAATGGATTAATTGGTTTATTCCATTTCTAGCTAAATAAAACTATTGTTTTGTTTATGAAAATGATTTTGAGTAAAAACTTTGGAGAAAATGTTTTGGACCAAACCTACTGACCATAAACACCAAGTTTTGAGAAATAACAACTTATTTGGTGAAACCACTTAAGGTTGTGGCATTGAGAAAAATGTTTTCACCACATAAAATGATGAAAGGTTTTAAAATGGTTTAAGGATAAAACACATTTGCAAATGACTTTGCCATTTTGGTAAATGACCAATTTGGACCTTACAAAGTTTAGAAGCCTAGTGGAGACCATCCTTGCAAATAAAACCATCTTAAGCATGTTCCCATGCATGACTTAGAATCCATTGCTTCGTGTGTGTGAAATTGTTTGTTTGACTTGATTTGGAATGTTAGTTGATTTTGTGTTTGCTTGATTGACTTGTAGTGAAGTTAGAGAAGTGTGAGACTAGCAAGATCAAGGAGTGAACCATCATTCCCTACCAAAAAGGCAAGTGACACTACCATCAAAATTCCTACTATTTTTCATTATACTTAGTGGATTTTGAAACATGCATGAAAATACTTTTGTACTTATGCTATGCTAAAATCCTAATAGGATTCCCTATCCATTCCTTAGAGAAAACAATGTAGTTGTTACATGCTTAGCCATGCTATGTTTTGAAAAGAGATACATGTTGAGATTTTACAAAGGTTGAGAAAAGAACTTGTGTTTTACATAATAAAACAAGGACTCAATGAACCACCTAGGTGGAGGATACTTTAAGTTTTGGAGAAGGTGGCAACAAAAGGAACCATGTTTATGGGTATCACTTTGTGTTGTGCTCCAAAAGAGAACCACCTAGGAAACTTAGAGATTGAACATGCTTCTCCAATTGTGGCTTTCGTGTGCAACCACATGCTATTATGGCTCTGGCTTAGTCAACTACATTGGGAAGACCCATGCACTGTCTTCAGTTAACTGGACATGGGGATCTGGAATGCTTCATGGGTGCTGAAGGCAAGCTAGCAATGGTGTATGGGAGGACCCTTTAGAAAGACTTCGTCACATTCTCAATCTGCCAGTACTCCATCTTGGTGAGCAGTAATCCAGTAGGCCACTGGTGGCAAAAGGATGGGATGGTGACATGTGGGTAAAGTGTACTCCTTCTGCAGAAGTTAACAAAATCTAAGTACTTAGCCGTGTCCCCGGTTATGGACAATACTGAGCAACTAAAGTTTGAACCATGGGAGATCTCGACATTCCAACTTCTAAAATAAAAACTTGATGCACTTGGGGGTACCAAGGAATTCAAAGAGATTTTTTTAAGCTTGATGCACTTGGGGTTACCAAGGTGCTCAAGAGATTTTGCTTAAAGCATGATGTACTTGGGGTTACCAAGGAACTCATGAGATTTTATAAAACTTGTTGCACTTGGGGTTACCAAGTGGCTCAAGAGATTTTGACAAGGACTTGGACACTTGAGTTTCTACCAAGGAGTTCAAGGAACTTGGAAAAAGAGATTTGACAAAGGACCAAAAACCATTTTGAAAAGATAGGATAAATTATTGCTTTATGCAAATGAGCCTAAAACTCTACCTAGCCAAATTTGCATGTAATGATAGGATCCACTTATACTATACATAGTAGTGAAACTTGCCAATACAATTCAAGTGTATTGACCCTTGTGGATGTAACTTGTAATGTTGCAGGTTTGATTGATTTTAGTGAAGATTGATTGATTAGGATTACAAAGTCTACAACCAACATCTGCCTGTGGCACTTTGAAGATGAAGGACCCATGCTTATAGTTATTCCGCTGCAATGTAATGTAATAGCCAAATGAGCTATGTATGATGTAATAAAATTATGTTATTCATGGTTATAAAGTTATATTATGACCTTTGTTTCTTGATATTACATCTAAACTGTGGATGCTAGCTATTGATCCAGGGACTAGCATTGTAAACACAGGGGGCTCTATCTTATTAAAGATTGGAACCCCTACAAATAAGGTTTAACCTTTTATTTTAATTAAATAAAGTGACTAGAAATGCTTATGTGGCATTCTTTTATTACTTGGTCATTATTTATGTAAGTAAACCTATATATTTTTATATATTCTGAAAGGTATGGTTAAATGTGATTTTTGAGAGTTGGAATCAACTCAAAAGCTATTATGGTTTAAATTTGAAAAATGTTTGAATGCAGAAAAGCTTCTGCCTTGTTATTTTTACCAAGAGTGATCTATAGATCCAAATGATTTAAATCCAACGGGCTTGGATTCAACACTTCCAGACCTTTCTAACAAAATTGATTTCATTCAATTTGGTTCACTGAATCAAGCTGGGTTGATTTTTTAATCTAGGTACAAAAGTGTGTTTGAATGAAAATGGAAAAATCCAAATTCAAACAACTGGGCTGCGCGGGAAACGATACTGGGCCGGCCTGCTAAGCACAGCGCTTACGCGGGCTGGTTAAGTTGCTGTCCCCACGCGTCAGTGAGATGAGGGGGTGCGAAGTGGTATGGGGCAATATGGTGCGTTCGATCTAGTTCTAATCCAACGGCTGAGGGGCGTCGTCCACGTCGGGCAACGCCGGCGAGACTGAACCCTAACGCGGCAGGTGGGGGTAATCGGGGGCTCACCGGGGCTCAGGCGAGGGTCGGCGAGGCGGGCAGATGACGAAGTCGACGACGGCGAGCCTCCTGGTATCGGCACCTTCTCCTGGGGTGGCTCTAATCGCTGGCTCCCTTCTTCTCCAGCAGCGGCGGGCTCTGGTGGAATTCCGGCGAAGTGCTGCTCGCCTTGCTTCGTGAACGGGGTGGAACTATCAGTGAGGAGAGGGGAGTGAGATGGTGTGCTCAATTCGGCTGGGGGTGGCCTCTATTTATAGTCGCGACGACGAGACCGAACGGGATGGGCAGGCGACGGTGGCGACATGGCTACGGGCTGCTAGAGGCATGGCCGGCGGTGGCGATCGCTTGGTGGTCTCCTGGCGATGCTCTACGGCTTTAATGCGCATGTAGGGGCGGTGGCAAATGGTCTGGAACGTGTGATGCTCTGCGCGGCCGAGGCGGCGTCTTCGACGGCGAGCGGTGGCTACGGGGCATGGGCGGCGAACGGGGATGTCTGGCGGTCTCCTGGGTCGGTGGTGATCGTGTATGCACACGGCGAGGGCGGCGCGCGGTCTATGGTCGTGTGTCGAGGGCGGCGCTCTGGCGCATGCTCGGCATGGTTGCTGGCGAGCTGGGCACGGTCTGTGCATGTGGTCCAAGGGTTGGCAACGCTCGAGCGCTGGACAGTGAGTGGCGGTGGGGTGTTGGCTTGCTCCCAGACATGTTGGCTAGGCTTGTTTCTTCTCCTAGCTTGTTGTCCACACTGGGTTGACATGGTGAGCTTTGGCTGTTCACCATTGATGGCATTGCCAAGCTTACAGTTGGGCTAGTGCTTGGTTTAGTTTGCTAGATGATCTACTGAGGTTGCTGTGAGCTAGAGAGGGAACAAGTTAGGCTCCAATCACTGCTCACAATAGTGTTTAGATTTTATTTGATTTGAATCAGCAAGGTGTTTGATGAAATGGACGCATGACTTGAAGTTTTGAATTTTGAAAAGATTTTTGGTGGGTGTGCTAGGTTGGTTCTGGTGAGTCTGCAGATGCTTGGGTTTTGAAAGTTGAGCTTTTTTGAGTGGTTTTTGAAAAAGTGGGATATTCCCATATGATAAAGATTAAATTTTGAATTGTCATTTAAACTATGCATTTGAAAGTTTCTGGATGATCACAAGGTGGGCCTTGATACTTTGTTAAGAGTACTATCAAGGGGTGTAAAGATCCAAACAAGTTTCTGTTAAGTTCTGAAAGTTTGAGACAGCCAAAGTAGGCATGGGAGTTAAATTGGTCAAAATGACCATTCACTCATTTTGTTTGTTTTGATTTATTTGTCTTGGGAAAAGTTTGGGAATTGTTTAGATGATGTTTATTTCACCTAAGAATCCTTTTACAAGCAAAGAAACACATAAACAAGGCAATTCAAAAGAATTCAAAATGGGATGCATACACACATGCATGCTTTCATATTTTTAATTTGAAAAGTTTTTGTTAACCCTAATTTTGATGATTAGAGTTTGATGATTCTAGTTTAATATTTTTGGGATGTTACACAAAGTGTGTAAGGTAAATAGTCCACATGTTCCATGAATAAGAGACCCATGTTTTCTCCCTAGTAGCAACAACACATCTATAACCGAAGAGATTATTGTCACTTCCCTTGGAAACTAGAGGCATGAACCCACTATCGAGCATAAATACTCCCTCTTGGAGTCACTAGCAACTACTTGGCCAAGATAACCACTAGCAACGGAGAGCATGCAAGATCACAAACAACACATACATGATAGAATCATAAAGATAAAACCATTAATCAAACCAACATAATAATATCAATATCCATCGGATCCCCACAAACACAACATGCATGATTACAAATAGATTAGATCTTGATCATGAACGGAGCTCACAAGATCTATACATGAAAGCACAAAGGAGGAGATACAACCATCTAGCTACTACCTGGGCCCATAGTCCAAGGTGGAACTACTCACGAATCATATCGGAGAGAAGGCCTCCGGGATGATCTCCCCTCCGGTAGGGTGCCGGGAAGAACTTCAGGTCCCCCCCCCCCCGATCTAGGGACGATGGTGGCGGCGTCTACAGACGGTTTCATGGATTTCTGATCGGGTACTCAGGATTTCTATATTGGGGGCTTCTTATAGGCGAAGGGGCGAGACCGGGAGGTGGCCAGGGTGCCCAAACCCTAGCCAGGCGCGGGCCCACCTATGGCCGTGCCTGGGGAGGGGGGGTTGGTCCCTCTGGCCGGCCTCTCCGGCTCCCCTATGGACTTCTTGTTCCCCACAGAAAGTTATTGACTTTGTCCTTCGTCCCCTCCAATTCCGATAATATTTCTTTACTAACTTTTCTGAAACCAAAATAGTAGAAAATAGGCATCTGGCACTGTTGCAACTTGTTAATAGGTTGTACCAGAAAACATGTAAAAAGCACCTCAAAGTGTGGACAAGTAAAGCAAAGTAGATACTAAACAAGCATGGAGCATCAAAAATTATAGATACATTTCCAACGTATCAATCCTCAATAAAAAACTATGCAAATAGCAAATAAAAAGATCACTGATATGCTCACTGTCTATTGCCTTGTCATTTTGATATGGGATAGCTCTTGTGTCATGGGGAAAGGGATACCCCGTTGGCGATTCTCTATGATACACATATACTTACATTGACAAGAACTTGCCTAGGACCAAAGGGGCATGAGATTTTCAACTTGTCATTTGTCAAGCATATAACTCATATTTGTTCTCACTTAAACCTTAATCAGTTCAAGATGCTTATGATAGGGGAAATGAGAGCTCAAACCTAATAAGTACCATAATTTTTGGAAGCTTTATAAAACCATTTAATCCCTACTTCCCTCTGCATAGGGCCTTTCTTTTTAAGTTTTGTTGAGTCTCCAACTTCTATCTTTATCCACCAGTTAAGAGAGCATAGTTGTCATTCTGAGTTCAATGTGCATTGTCCCAAAACTTGTTGATTGATTCAGAATTATGGTATTGCTTGTTCTTAAATTATTTGTATCTAGTCACCCTTATGAACTTTGAAGGTGTCCTACGCATTTATGTTTTGCTATTCCATGAAGGACAAGCTGAATACCACTCTTGCTATATTTTCTATATGTGAAACAAACAAATGTCTTTCAAAGCATTATTATGATCTTTTGTTTGTGTAGCCTTTCATGTTGCAACATAGTTGCTATGTATTATTGTTAGAAATATATCTTTCATGCTTATGTTTAGAGTACTTTGAGCTATCAATACTTTGCAATACTTTGATCAAGATTGTGATGGTGCATGTCACCTAAAAAATTATTCTTTTTATCACTTACCTACTCGAGGACGAGCAGGAGTTAAGCTTGGGGATGCTGATACGTTGCAAACGTATCTATAATTTTTTATTCTCCATGCTTGTTTTGCACTAACTATCTTATGTTTTGTCTACACTTTGTGGAATTATTATGAATTTTCTGGAACTAACATATTAACAAGTTCCACAGAGACAGTTTCCTATTTTATGCTATTTTTGGTTTCAGAAAAACTAGAGCCGAAGTTCCTATTTTTTGGAATTGGACGAAACAAAAGCCGAAGTTACTATTTTTCCTGACACGACATGGAGCCCGAAGGAGAGGGGGATATGCATCCCAGGGGTAGCCACACCTGGGCCACACATGGCCAAGGGGCACGTTGCCCTAGTGTGTGGGCCCCTGGCGCTCCACCGACCTTGCCCCTTCGCCTATATAACCCTCCCGAGATGAAAACCCTAAAAACAAGATAAGAATTCCATGAAAAAGTCCGTAGCCGCGCCACCACCATCGTCCCTACATTGGGAGGGATCTGAAGCTCTTCCCTGCACCCTGCCGGAGAGGGGAGATCATCCCGGAGGCCTTCTTCATCCCATGCCTGCCTCCGGAGTGATGTGTGAGTAGTTCATCCTTGGACTACGGGTCCATAGAAGTATCTAGATGGTTGTTTCTCCTATTTGTGCCACCATGTTTAGATCTTGTGAGCTGCCTATCATGATCAATATCATCTTATTGTAATGCTACATGTTGTGTTGGCAGGGATCTGATAGATATTGAGTATTATGTCAAATTGATTATTGTTTTATCATGTCTCTGTTATTTGTGATCTTGCATGCTCTCCGTTGCTAGTAGTTACTCTGCCCAAGTATTTGCTTGTGATTCCAAGAGGGAGTATTTATGCTCGATAGTAGGTTCATGCCTCTAGTAATCTGGGAGAGTGACAGAAACTTCTAAGATTGTAGATGTGATGTTGCTACTAGGGAGAAAACAAAAATCCTTTGTGCAAGGGCAATTGTATTGTTTACATTACACACTTTGATTAATGCAATTATCTATTGCTTGCAACTTAATACCCGAGGGTTGTTCGGATGATATCCTGGAGGTGGATTATTAGTCATAGATGCGGTTGGGTTACGGTCTATGTATCATGTTGTTATGCCCAAATGAATCTCATAGTGATCATCATGTCATGTACATGCATTGTTATGCATTCTCTATTTGTCAATTTCCCTACTGTAATTTGTTCACCCAGCATGTTATTTATCTTATGGAGAAAACACCTCTAGTGAACTATGGACCCTGTTCCATTAATATCCCATCTACTGTTTACTGTTTACTTTCTGCAATTACCACAAGCAATTACTTTCTTCCACACTATACATTTAATCCTTTGTTTACAACAAAACCAATGAGCTTGACAACCTCATTGATAGGTTGGGGCAAAGTATTTTGGTTGTGTTGTGTGTAGGTTCCATGTTGCTAGCAACACCTTCAGAAGTGGTTTCTTTCTCCTACTAGTTTGATAACCTTGGTTCCATAACTGAGGGAAAACATGCTACTGTGCTCATCATACCTCGCTCTTGGGGTTCCCGACAGGCTCTACATACCCCGAGCCATCATCAATGGGTCGGAGCTGAGTGGCTTTGGTTTGGGAAGTTTAGATTAAGCTAGTGTAAAAGACACAGTCTTTTGCCCTTAGGACGATGCTATGTAGGTTTAGTGCCGACAAGGTCCTTTATTCTTGGGGAGGCGACGATTTGAGCCTTCTTTGATCCTTTGCAACTGGAGTGTTGGCTGGACGTTCGACTTTTCTCTGGGAACTTTCTCGAGGTATCTTCTGATTCTAGAGAAGGTTCATGTTGTTGTCATTCTTTGGGGGTCCATGATTCTGGTAGCGGGGATGGTCATCACTTCACGATTACTAGGGCTGACTCTCTCGGGGTTATTCTGGTTTTGCGGGAAAGACGCAGTCTTTCCCCCTTAGAGTGAGACTAAGGGTGCTAGGTGAAGTCATAGACCTTATTTATTGGAGTCACAGGTTGATGCTGGAGGATCGCTTCACCTTTCGTCCGAGAATGGTTATCTTCTATCGACCTTGTATAGACTGCTTCTTAAGAGGCGTATGAGCTGGTTAGAGTTTCCGCGGATTAGGAGGATGCCGGTTTCGGTTGGCTGTCTAGGGACGCAGTCATAGAGGATACGGTTGTTCCGGGTTCAGTCTAATACAACTTCTTGGGTAAAACACGAGAGAGGGAACCTGAGGATCTCATGTCATATAAAAAGGTTCATACATAGATTAGTCGTTCTGCACCGGCTAGCGGAGATGGTACTTAAGGCATTACAAAACAGGTCTGGACTGCCAGGCGTCGGGGCACTTAGGGTTGTACAAAACAGGTTCCGGGTTCTTCATAACTCTACCATATTACATTAGGGTGAAATGCAGGGTGCGAAGGATTACTCCATGGGTACTTATGAATCTTGTCGCCGTCCTTGGGTTGGGGTACTTGATTTGGTTACTGCGAAACCTCGGGGGTGGGAGGGATAATCTGTTCCTCGGTAGCAGAGGTGAGGGTCGCACCTTCTCAGGTTGCTGCTTTGACAGGTGGATCTTCCGAAGATTGGTGATGAGATCTATCTTATGTTTCTCTGAGGACTCTCTAGGTGGGGCCCAGGGCATGTCCTTAGATTGGACATCTTCCTGAGTTATCTCCTGGTAGGCAGTCTTTTGGATTTGAGTGTAAAGACGCGGTCTTTCCACCTTAGGGATTTACTTAGGGTCGTCAAGGCTGGGGTAGATCCTTCGTCTTGGGGAATTGGTGTGGCGCTTGAGTTGGAATCTTCGAGTACGTCTTATTGTGACTGCCTTGCTATGGTGGTTTCCTAACAAAGCCTTAGGGGTTAGCTCCTGTAGATTAGTGGTTAGAGACACTTATTTCTTAGTCCGCAGTCAGGGTAGATGCATTTAGATTCAGGGAGGTTATCTTTGCTTGACTCTTTGTGTTTCTCCAGCTCGATGAGCGAGTAGACTCGTTGTCTTCAGGCATTTGTTTTATGGTGATGACTTTCTGTGGTTTTAGTAGTGGGTTGTATCGGATCGTCGTTCCTTTGGGGGTTATTGGAACTAGGCACGGATAGGGGTTGTCGGATATTTCTTTATGTGGCCATCCTACTAAGGAGAGGTTTTAGGTTATGGGCTTATGAAGGGTCATGTTGTGAAGCACAAATGAGGTGCTCATATTGTAGGATTGAATGATCCGAGGTAGACAACAAACACATTTCAAGCATTCACATTAGCACATGACATGCAAGCAATGCGTACCACAGGTACCAAGGGGTGACTACGCGCCATAAGGGGAATCCTATATTGAAGATATATATCCTAGGTGCGGATTTGATGGAGTTCCTTACTTCTATCTTGCCATTTGCGGTCGTTGGTGCCGCACTTGAGTCGTTGGGGCGATGAAGGATTTCGTTAGTAGGGCGATCTTGTAGTGTCTTTCGTGGTTGGCGGCTCCTTTGGTTTGCTTGTCTTTGTTTCCTTTCATATCGGGATTTCTGTCTTCATAGTTTCTAGGCCGGAATTGTTTTTAAAACGGAAATTTTGAAGGTAGGCGAGATATAGAGTAAGACCTTTTTCAATAGTTTAAATCAAAGAAGATAAGATATATAATATTTCGAAAAGATTTTGGGAAAATAATTTTCAAAAGCCGGGGTTTTCAGAAACAGTGGTTGCCCTGTCTAACGTCCATGCTAACTAAGATCTCCTATAGTCAGGATGGATTTGATACCAAGTCTGTTTGACGCGAGATTTACGGTCCGAGAATCCCCGTATGCATGCAATTCACGTTCCCATGATCAATGAGCCGTGAGCATAAACGAAAAGTATCAAAACAACATCCATAGAATACCGAGTAGAAAACTTACAACATTTGCCAATATGGCGATTACACACATCACAACGGAACTTCTTCAATCGCAGAGACCATGTCATGCCTTAACCTATAGGCGAATGACTAGGAAGACGGCCTAGCTCACATAGATGTTAGCATCTCCATCTCTCCTGTGCTTCTGAAAGTCTGGCCAAGAAAATAGCCAGGGACAAAGCCGGTGAGTACATGGAATGTACTCGCAAAACCATCGAGATAAGGTAAACAAGGGTAATGCACATTTGGCTGTGGCGAAATGGCTCTACACTACAGTTGTTTTTGAAAAGCCTAAATTGGCATCTCTATATCTTTGTTGAAAAGAGTTTTTGGAAACATGCCTCCTTTTGAAAATCTGGATATCGCCATATCCCCTTTATAAAAACCTTTTTGAAAACTGTTTTAGAGGAAAACCCTTTTTAAAACATCTTCGACCATCTCTGGTCAAAAAAGCTTGTTCTCATACATCCTCGGGACCAAGTCACATCCTTTTTATCTTCCCGAAACCATCCCAAGGGTAATCCTAGCAAACACCTTTCCAACCGTCCTTGATAGTGGACACGGCTATTCGAATAGATTATACTATACAGAGTTTGTGCACTTTACCCAAAAGAATCAATACATCCGTCGGGATAAACACAACCCGCTACACACGGTAGACGGGGGTTCGGATAATCAAACCTAACTTTTCATTTGTCATCCCTAGCAACGGTGGCTTTTCCTTTTGGGTTTGTTCTCCCTGTCAACAAGTATGTGGAACGACGGCCATAGTCCTTCCTTCTACACTTCCATATACCCAAACCATAGCTTGGCCTATACAATAACCTCGGTAACTCCACTTCCTTCCCCACTCCTAAAGCATACCATCCGCGGGAGACCCAATTATTGCACCAGCACTCTTGCCGAACACACTCACTCTTGCCGAAGAAAGCTATAGGCCCCAAATCCGAGCATCTATTGTAGATCCTACACGGGTTTCTAGGAATTTATCCCCTTAAGCAAGTACAAGCAGCCCCGACTAAAGACAACAAACTACGAGCTAAGCCCTAGCTCCTGGGGTAGTGTGGTTGCACAGATAAATTGTTCCGGTAAAGGCGTAGAACATCCCTTCTCTTTATCTTGCTCAACTTTCTTCCTTCTCTTCTTCATATTTTCTTTTGTAAAACATCCACTCAGAAATGCTTTCTCTGTCCAAGGGTTTTATTTTGAAAACTTTTAAGTGGGATAAAAATCAAAATAGTTTTATCATCAAAAATCCATAGTTGCCGAAGAGGGAAGATGGTAGGCATCTTAGCCTCGATCTAAAGGGTAAAGATGGGTGTCGATAAGAGGAGGTGTCCTAATGGACACTCATTCATAACTTGGTGGAGCCAAGTTACTCACGTATTTTATTTGAAACAAACCATGCATTTAACCATGAAGTTCATAAACGAGATACAGAACAATTGATAAAAGGAGTAGGTCAAAAGAGGAGTTCAAGAATGGTGGCTTGCCTGTGACCATCGAGATGTCCATGACTTCTTCTTTAGAAAACCATCATATCAATAATAATAATAAGATGATAAATATAACTCCGAGGCTTCCTTCTTCTCGGCGTCACACAATCTCAACTATCGCCGTTATCGAGCAAACATGCAAACAAGCAATAAATAAATCAAGACAATGCATTCAAGAACCAATACAATATAGGAAGCAATCAACAATACAAGGTTATAATTCTGTAGGGTTTAGGAAGAATGTGTTTAGATATGGGAAAATGTCTTGGAAGCATTTCGGGGAATTCCAATACGAGTTATAGTTTAGAAACTATTTACAAGAGGGTTTTTAGACCACGTCCATTTTATGTATGATAACATTGTATAAAAATGATATCATCAGATTGGTATTGAAAAAATGAAACCAACAAAAGTGGTTTCACTATTTTATCAATTTCCATTGATTTATAATGAATTCTTAAGTGCTAGAAACTCTAGTTTTAGGAAATAATTCACCAGAAAAGTTCTGGAGCTCCAAAAATTATTTCCTTGGATGGCTCAGTTATGTTTGATGGACTGGTTCACTAGGAGTTGGAATCAACTTAAAATATTTACTAGAATTCCCTCAGGAAATTCCCAAAAACAGTACTTTGTCCTTTGCATCAAATTTAATCTACAGGGGCTTTGGATGTTATTCCAAGGACACATGTTTGGTATTTTACATATATTTCTGTAGAAATTGGAATCAACTTTTTTGGATTTACAGAACTATTGTAGTGATTTTTCTAGTGAATAAACTATGCTTAGAAATGTTTAATTCACCAAAAATCAAAGAGATCTCAATATATATTGGGCTCCTGGGTTTTAAGGGTATTGGTATGCATGTCTACTTGGAGTTAGAATTTACCTATTTTGAGTTGACCTAGAGAATTTCCCAAGACTAAATTGACCTATTTTTGTTATTTTTACCAAGGTAAAATAAGAAGCAAACTATGGTGAGGTCAAGGTGACATGCAAGGTATGACCCATATCTTGCAGTACAAAAAGGATTTGATCCAAATGGAGTTGTAAAACTCATAGAAGGATTTTATTAGTCAAAAGGATACATATGAGTTGGTGATTTACTATAATTAATTGAAACATTATTTTCCTCCACTTGTTGTACTGCATGTTAGAGAAAGCCTATAGGTATTCACTAGAATTTAGTCCTGAGTATTTGGATATAGTTTGCAATTTTGTTTGGATTTAAACCAATCAGCTATGGACAGATCCGGGAAAAATAATTAAAGGTCGAGGGCGCTGGGGCTAGAATCTGTGGCCAAATGGGCCGCGCAGGGGAGGATTTGGCCCAGTCGAGCGGGACAACGTGTGGGATCTTTGTTCAAACATCGCCAGGCGGGACCTAGTAGTCAGTGACAAGGGGAGGCCGAACCGGTATGGGAACATCTAGGCCGTTGGAAAAAGGAGAGATGAAAGGCGGGGCTCCCTTCTTCTTCCTCTAGACGCGCCCGCCGACGGGAAACCCTAAATATGGGAAGAGAGGGGTGGGGTGCTTACCAGGGGTCTATCCGGCCACGGGGAGGTGGTGGACGGGACACGGTTCTCTCTAGGGATCCCAACGAGGGGAGATCTCACTCGGTTTTATGCCGAGACGAGGATCCGTGATACATTGTAAACATATCTATAATTTTTGATGTTCCATGCTTGTTTAGTATCTACTTTGCTTTGCTTTGTCTACACTTTGAGTTATTTTATATGTTTTCTAGACTAACCTATTAACAAGATGCCACAGTGCCAGTTTCCTGTTTTCTTCTATTTTTGGTTCCAGAAAAAGCAGAAAATCAATATTCTCGGAATTGGACGGGACAAAAGCCAAAGTCAATATTTTACTGTGGGGAACATGGAGCCTGAATAAGAGACGGAGGGGAGCCACCAGTGGGCCACACCCCCTGGCTGCATGGCCAGGCCTGGCCCGCGCCTGGGAGGGTGCGGCCACCCCGGGTGCCCATTGCCTTTCCTCTTCGCCTATAAGAAGCCCCCAATACCAAAACCCTAAGTACCCGATCAATCTTCCACGAAATAGTCCGTAGCCACCGCCACCATCGTCCCTAGATCGGGGGGATCTGAAGTTCTTCCCGGCACCCTACCGGTGGGGAGATCATCCCGGTGGCCTTCTTCATCACCATGCCAGCCTCCGATATGATGCGTTAGTAGTTCCACCTTGCACTACGGTCCATGTAGTAGCTAGATGGTTGTTTCTCCTCCTTTGTGCTACTGTGTTTAGATCTTGTGAGCTCCGTTCGTGATCAAGATCATCTATTTGTAATCATGAATGTTGTGTTTGCGGGGATCCGATGAATATTGAGATTACTATGTCAGATTGGTTAATGGTTCTATCTTATTGATTCTATCATGTCTGTGTTGTTTGTGATCTTGCATGCTCTCCGTTTCTAGTAGTTATCTTGTCCAAGTAGATGCTAGTGACTCCAAGAGGAAGTATTCATGCTCGATAGTGGGTTCATGCCTCTATTTAATCTAGGGAAGTAATAGAAATATCTGAAGTTGTAGATGTTCTGTTGCTACTAGGGAGAAAACAACGATCTCTTTTCCATGGAACAAGTGGATTGTTTACCTTACACACTTTGCTTAAAGCAGTAATCCGTTTCTTGCAACTTAATACTAGAGGGGGTTCGGATGATAACCTGAAGGTTGCTTACTAGTCATAGATGCAGTTGGATGGCGGTCTATGTATCTTGTTGTATTGCCCAATCAAATCTCATAGGATCATGAATGTCTAGTACTGCATTGTTATGCCTTTATCTGTCCTATCAATTGCCCCGCTGTAATTTGTTTACCCAGCATGCCATGTTGTTTATCTTAAGGATAACACCTCTAGTGAAGTATGGACCCCGGTCCAATCTTTACCATTGATACATCTTCCACTATTATTGTTTACTTTCTGCAAACCACCATTACTTTCCACACCATACAGTTAATCCTTTGTTTTCAGCAAACCGGTGAGATTAACAACCTCACTGTTCGTTGGGGCAAAGTCTTGAGTTTGTGTTGTGCAGGTTTCCAGTTGCTAGCAACACCTTTGAGTCGTTTCCTTCCTCCTACTGGTTTGGTAACCTTGGTTTCTTTCTGAGGGAATACTTGCTGCTGTGCTCATCATACCTTCCTCTTGGGGTCTCCCAACGAAGCTCTATAGTGATCTGTATTTTCTGGCGCCGTTGCCGGGGAGGATTAGGACGTCTTCACAATGGGAGTCCTTCACAACCTTTAGCTTTACTTTGTTTTTTTTCTTAGTTTCTTTTGCCTTGTTTTGTTTGCCTATTTTTATCAAAAACTCCAAAAAAATAATTTCGTTTGGTTTGGTTTCTCTTATCAAAAACACAAAATATTAGTTCCTTCACTAGTTGTCACCTTGCTCTAGCTCATCATGTTGATCCCCAAGTTCACCCTGAAAGACCTTTCAATATGTAGTGGCTCCATAATAGGAAAAGAAAATATTGAAGAATTCTTTAATCATGTTAGCAAACATGAGGATATTGAGGATAGATCCTTAGCAGAACTTGCTCCTATTATGAAATTGCTGCAGCTTCTTTAGTTCACATGTTGGAGGCTAGGTTTGTTACCCTTAACCCCATAATGAAAATTTTGTTTCTTAAACTAAAAGAAGAAGAGTATGATGAAAAGAGAGATTTTATCCTAGAAACTTTGCTAAAAGAGTTCAATGATGTTGCTAAGGAAGACAAAAAGGTCTTTGAACGTTTTAATATGATAGGCTCATGTGTAGATGTTATGGGTACTTTATAAAATTTGGATAAAACCAAACACAATGGAGAAGAAATTAAGATACCCATACCTTTAAACTTGTAGGAATGCATGAAGCCTTAGAAAAGAATTTTGATTGGATTGTTCCTAAAAACCCATTTGATGAAAGTAGTGAACCTAAGGGAGATGGGAAGGATCCTATAAAACTCATTTGGATGAGATACCTTTCCTAGTTGAAGATATTTCGAGTATTGATCTTAATGCTTCTTCATTTGAAAATACTTGATTCTTACTTCTTGTGCCTAACTTAAAGGCGTTAAAGAAAATTACTTCTTGGGAGATAACCCAATAGTTTTCTTGAGTCTTAGAAGTTATTCCTTCTGTAATAACCTCTCCTTATCCTTTTTATTTGATTTTTGTGCCAATAATAACCTCTAATGAGAGGGAAGTAAGATTTGAGGAGTTCATGTCCCGAAACATATTTTTGTGCTCCACTGTAAAAACTCGTGTAAAATATCTGTAAATAGGATTGATATGAAATTTTCTGAATAAATCCCCCAGGTTGTTAGCTAACTTTCTTTAGTTCAACACTTTTTGATTTGAGCAACAAAAGGTCTTCGAAAAAATCGGTTTCTACCTGCTGGTCTGTTTTGACAGATTTCTGCCATTATTTGCATTTGCTTCTTATTGTTTCCTTTTTGGGTTATTTTTGGGAAAATAAGCTTTTTGAGGGAATTGCTACAGTATCTTGTGTCTTTAGTAAAAGGTTTGCTGTTTTAAAACTAAAACCCCAAGGTCTATTATCTTTTGAATACACTAATGTTGCTAATGAAGATTGTGTGAAGTTTTGTATGAAGAAAAAATTGCAGGTGTATAGAAAGAATGATATAATGAGATGAAGAATGGACAAAAGCTCAAGCTTGGGTATGCCACCCCGTGTCACCCCAAGAATTATTCAAGAGGTACAAACATCAAAGCTTGGGGATGCCCAAGGCATCCCCTTCTTCATGAATAAAAATCTCAGGTCTTTTCTAGAGACTTCGTTTTTATTGTTTCATGCACTGTTGTGTTGTTCTTGGAGCGAATTATTTTTACTTTTTGGTTTTTGTTTGCTTTGTTTGCTTGAATAAATTAGTTTGGACCCCCTCTCTCGCCGTGTTGTTTCAAATAAGTTGCTTGGTGTTGGAAAGGAGTAGAAAGTTCTTGCTTGAATAGTACAAGAGGAGCTTGCTTTGACTATGACTTAGACTTTATCATGTCATGCTAGATGTTGTTTTGACCTTATACTTAGTTATTATTGCTGTAGAATGACTTGTTACAAACAATTAGGATTGCTTAATGTGCCTTGAAAGAATCATGCGTTGTTTTAGCATACAAAAGCATAGTATTGTGTTATTCTCCTTAGATGCTTTATTTGGGTTAACTTGGCACATGCTCACACCATGTTATGACTATGAACCAGTCACCATAGCCTCTATGATCATTTAGTTTTTGACTTGTAGTACCACATTATGCTTTGATTAGTGATGTTTTGTCGCTCTGCATGATTATGGCCATTATTGCTCTCTTAGTTGGTCGCTCCCAGTCTTTTGCTAGCCCCCACTTGTATTGAGTAAGCTCTACTCATGCATCCAACTCCCAAGAAACCAAGTTATTCCAATGTGTGCACTATAAATTCCTACGCATGGTGTCTTATACCATTCCAAGTATATTCTTGTTTTATCTACCTTCCAATTAAAGAGTCACTTTGTTAGGTGAAAACTTAGTGATTAAATCTCTCACAAACTTGATGGCACACTTTATTTTTCTTGCCCCTAATAAACTTGAACCATTGTGTCATCTATGTTGTATATGCTTGCACTTATACGTTGGAATTAGCAGAACCATGTTGTCATGGGGAATGCTTTCAACATTGCACTTGTACATTGTACCCAGTTTATATCATTCTCTTTTGTTTATGCATGTCATCGGTGTGAAATAAAAGGGGAGCTTGTAAGTCCATGGAGTTATGTATGTGTGTTAGAGAAACGCCTAGGCCGCTAGACTAAGCCATGCCTAATCATGGGAACTTGCAGCATCACCATAGTGAGCAATCTATGAAGATTTCTTCTTATAAAAAAAGATACATACTGAAAAGAGGAAAGAGAGAAAAAAGCACCATTTTCCCATGGTAAATAAGAAGATTGCTGAGATGCTCATTGTCTGCTTGCCTTGTCATTTTGATTATGGGATAGCTCCTGTATCATGTGCAAGGGGTACCCCGTTGGCGGTTCTCTATGATACACATGTACTTACTATGACAAGAACTTACAAGTAACTAAATTTGAGTAGCATGAGGAGCGGCCCTCATATTCAAGGGACATGAGATTGCCAACTTATACTTTGTCAAGCATATACTCAATAGTTTGTTCACTTTAACCTTAATCACTTCAAGATGCTTACGATAGGGGAAATGAGAGCTGAAAGCTAACAAGTACCATAATTTTTGGAAGCTCTTTATGAGACTTGAAATCCCTGCTTCCCTTTTATGAAGGGCCTTTCTTCCACTTTTATATTGAGTCTTCAGCTTCTATCCTTAGGCACCAATTAAGAGAGCATAGTTGATATTGTCCCAAAACTTATTGATTGATTCATATTGTTGATATTTCTTGCTCATGAACTATTTGTATCTACTCACTCTTATGAACTTTGAAGGTGTCCTATGCATTTATTTGCTACTCCATGAGGGACAAGCTGAATGCCACTATGCTATGTTTTCTATATGTGAAACAAATAAACGTCTTTCAATGCATTGTTATTCATGAATCTTTGTTTGTATCCTTTTATGTTGCATGCATAGTTACTTTGTCTTATTGTTAGAACTACATCTTTCATGCTCATGTTTAGAGTTCTTTGATCCCAGCCTTGAATGCTTGCAAATGGTTTGATCTTGATTTTGATGGTGCATGTCACCTAAAAGATTATTCTTTTTATCACTTACCTACTTGAGGACAAGCAGGAGTTAATCTTGGGGATGCTTGATACGTCATAAACGTATCTATAATTTTTGATGTTCCATGCTTGTTTAGTATCTACTTTGCTTTTCTTTGTCTACACTTTGAGGTATTTTTATATGTTTTCTGGACTAACCTATTAACAATATGCCACATTGCCAGTTGCATGTTTTCTTCTGTTTTTGGTTCTAGAAAAGGCAGACAATCAATGTTCTCGGAATTGGACGGGACAAAAGCCAAAGTCAATATTTTACCGTGGGGAACACGGAGCCTGACTACGAGACGGAGGGGAGCCACCAGGGGGCCACACCCCTGGCCACGCGGCCAGGCCTGGCCCGCGCAGGGGTGGGGGGTGCGACCACCCTTGGTGTCCCCACCCCGGGTGCCCCTGCCTCGCCTCTTCGCCTATAAGAAGCCCCCGATACCAAAACCCTAAGTACCTGATCAATCTTCCACGAAACAGTCCGTAGCTTCCGCCACCATCGTCCCTAGATCGGGGGGATCTAAAATTCTTCCCGACACCCTGCCGGAAAGGAGATCATCCCGGAGGCCTTCTTCATCATAATGTCAGCCTCCGGTATGATGTGTGAGTAGTTACACCTTGGACTACGGGTCCATGTAGTAGCTAGATGGCTGTTTCTCCTCCTTTGTGCTACCGTGTTTAGATCTTGTGAGCTCCGTTCATGATTAAGATCATCTATTTGTAATCATGCATGTTGTGTTTGCAGGGATCCGATGGATATTGAGATTACTATGTCAGATTGGTTAATGGTTTTATCTTATTGATTCTATCATGTTTGTGTTGTTTGTGATCTTGCATGCTCTCTATTTCTAGTAGCTATCTTGGCCAATTAGATGCTAGTGACTCCAAGAGGGAGTATTTATGCTCGATAGTGGGTTCATGCCTCTATTTAATCTGGGGAAGTGACAGAAATATCTAAGGTTGTAGATGTGTTGTTGCTACTAGGGAGAAAACAACGATCTCTTGTTCATGGAACAGTGGATTGTTTACCTTACACACTTTGCTTAAAGCAGTAATCTGTTGCTTGCAACTTAATACTGGAGGGGGCTCAGATGATAACCTAAAGGTGGATTTCTAGTCATAGATGCAGTTGGATGGCGGTCTATGTATCTTGTTGTATTGCCCAATCAAATCTCATAGGATCATGAATGTCTAGTACTTCATTGTTATGCCTTGCTCTGTCCTATCAATTCCCCCGCTGTAATTTGTTTACCCAGCATGCCATGTTGTTTATATTAAGGAGAACACCTCTAGTGAACTATGGACCCCGGTCCAATCTTTACCATTGATACATCTTCCACTATTACTGTTTGCTTTCTGCAAACCACCATTACTTTCCACACCATACAGTTAATCCTTTGTTTTCAGCAAACCGGTGAGATTAACAACCTCACTATTCGTTGGGGCAAAGTCTTGAGTTTGTGTTGTGCAGGTTTCCAGTTGCTAGCAACACCTTTGAGTCATTTCCTTCCTCCTACTGGTTTGATAACCTTGGTTTCTTTCTAAGGGAAGACTTGCTGCTGTGCTCCTTCCTCTTGGGGTCTCCCAACGAAGCTCTACAGTGATATGAGCGCATCAATCCGCACGTCCGCCATGACTGAGCTCATATGGCGGTGTTCTTTGGCCTCCGGGGCTAGTGCATGTCGCGGACGAGGCCTCTGAGTGTCCTGCAGGGGCTCTGGGAACGCGCGTGAGGTAGTGTGGCTATCGAGGGTGCTTTGGATCGTCCCGTTCGCCGAAGAAGGTAGCTTCGGTCATGCACCGGTGGCGGCGGTTCCTCGCGTACCTGAGAGTAAAGATGGGCATGGGAAGTGTAGGTCAGATCTAGGAGAGCACCAGTATATAGAAGAAAGGGATGAGGTGGTCGGGATCCATGCCTATATTTACTGGATGCTTGTACACCCAACGGAGGGAGGGAGATCTTCCAAGTAGCAGGAGGGCAGATGTGGCATCCCGCTAAAACCACTACTAGAAAATCGCGTTGTTTTTGTGCATTGCATCATCGTGACCGCATGCTCATGTCATCATGCCACATTGCATTTGAGCATCGTCATCATCATGCATATTAATTTGCCTAAAAACTAATTGCGAAAGACAATCGTTTTCTAAAATTAGCCTCCTTCTATTTCAACTTAAACCCCCGGATGTTCCCGGATGATTTTAATTTGTCTAAAAACTAATTACAAAAGTTATGTTAAAATTAAATAAAAACCTATAATGTTTTTAGTGGGGCAGTCGAACGGGCCGATTCGACCACCCCTGAAATAAAAATCGGTCCACCCTGTTATTCTTTTCCTACCTATCCTAATCCTACCCAGTCCCCAGCCACATCAGTCCCTCCAATCGGTTCTCG
The DNA here is from genome assembly GCA_916181665.1 of Avena sativa. NCBI lineage: Eukaryota > Viridiplantae > Streptophyta > Magnoliopsida > Poales > Poaceae > Avena > Avena sativa. Next base: position 23,047,389 of record OV702282.1, on the reverse strand, counting down.
CCACATCACCCTTGGCCATCCCCCCCTCCAATCAAAAGCTGCCACCTCACTTACCCACCTCTCTCTCCCCTCTCCCACTTTCCCCAACCCCACACGCCACACCTGCCTGCACCGCCCACGCCACACACATGGTCACACACCACCACGCACACACGCGCACGCGAGCCGGCCCCACCCACTCCCCGCGTGGCCTCTCCCCACCAACCGAGTCCCCATCCTTCCTCCCTCGTTCCCGTCTTCCCCGAGCTCCCTCACCCCGCTGCCGCCCCGCCTCCCCTCTGCCTTCTTCCTCCCCTCCGGCTCGCCCGTCCCCGCAGGCGGCCTCCTCCGCCAACCCCCCCACCGCCTGGTGCCCGCGAGTCACCTCCCTCCTCGCCCCGCGACCCCCGCATCATCCTCCTTCCGCACCCAACCTCCGCCTCGCCGCCTCTGCTCCCCGTCCTCTCCGACGCGCCCTCCCGGCCTCTCCTCACCGCCGCCTTTCCTCCCTCGCGTCCACCCTCCTCTCGCCCCGCTCCCCGCAGCCCTCTCCTCCCCAGGCCGCACGCGACCTTCTCCCTCAACCGCTCCTCCCACCCCGCCGGTCGCCGGCCGCTCCCTCCCCCGACCGCGGCCTCCACGTCGCCCGACCGACGCCGCCGCTCTCCTCCTTCTCCGGCCAAGCTCTCCCCGCCTCCTCTGCCGGCGCGGCCGACCACGCCACCAACCGCCTCGCCTCCTCGCCTCTCTGCGCCACCGGCGGCCCCGCATCCCCGCCCGACCGCCCTCATCTCCCTCTGCCTCGACGGCCGCCGTCGTTGCCAGGGTCGCCTCCCCCGCGTCACCTCTTCCGTCCTCCCCAAGCGCCTCCTCCAGGCCCCTGCCCCGGAGCCCCTCACCGGCCGGCCGCCCCGCTGCCTGCCGCGAGCCCGCCCCGCCTGGGACCTCCTTTGCCCGGCTGGCTGCGGGCACCTTCTCCCCGTTGGTGACATGGTGTTGGTATGATGCCCCCATCGTGATGCCCCAAGATCTTCTTATCGACAAGATCCCTGGCGCAAGTTGACAACGATGTATCAAGAAGGAGCCTCGAGAACGCTGACGTGGAACGCCAAGAACTTTTACCGGAGACCGACCCGATACACGGACCCGAAGACCGCGGATGCGACAAGATCGTCGCTCGGACGCCAAGACCGCCACATGGAATGATAGGCGCTTCATCTCGGATACGCCAAGTACTTCAGCCAGATGCCAAGACCGACTCGATGGCACGGACCCGACAAGATCTTCGTGACGACAACGACCAGGGCGGATCCGATGCGCCCCTGACTCCGAACCAAGTCCTGCTTCCCGGATGCCAAGATCTACTCTGTATCCGAGAACGATCCCGCCGAGACCGAACCGTCGAACCCTGGACCCTGAGACCGACCCCGAACCCCCGGAACCCCAAGATCTGCCGAACCCTAATGTGCGAACCCCTTCCCGAAACCCTATTTTATAATATAATATAAATTGTTGCATATTAAATTGTCATACTCGCATGCATATTTGTGTGGTTTGGGGGCCTTATGCCGATTCACCTCATAATTAAATATGGGGCCCATATGCGGGCAAATCTAGCCTTATATTGGCCTCATTTAAATTTGTGCATCGAACCGGTACCATCTCTTGCCCTGTTAATACAACATTTAAATTGCGGGGGTTTCTAAATAACATGAACCATCTAATTAAATGTCGGGACCCCCGGTTCCGCTTAATCTTGCCTAATTGCATCGCACCTTTGCCATGTCATACATCATACATGCATCATGCCCGATCTTTTGCCGTAGTATTAAATATTGCATCCGGTGTTTATTCTAGTGTTTTGGTTCTTCGCGGATAAGGCCGTTGAGTTGATGTGAGCTTCGCCCCGGTCTTCGGTTGAACCTTCGGCAATGTTTTCAGGCGAGCATCTCCCCCTTTATACCTATCTTACTTTTATAGTATTTATTCCCTCCTGTTGATCTATTGCTATCTGTGTTGCGTTGCTCTAGTTTCCGTACCCGTGATATCCCTTGCAGCCATATATTGACTTGGACACATCCTATTACCGGTTGTTTGGTAGATAGTTGGACTTGCGCGTCGTAGTCGCTTGCTGAAATGCTGTTGCGTGTCGTCAAGTACCACAGTTGTTGGAGTATTGCCGCATGTTAATGTTGGAGATGATCATGGCTTTACTTATTGTTCACTTTAAATACTGTTTAACAACTAAAATTGAAGTAGGTAAGCAGAGGCACCGGTGGGTGATAGATAATATCTGGTTTCCGACCGCCCACTTGTGTCCCGTAGGACCCCGAGTTCTTGACACCTGTTCCGAGATCGAGCGCGCTAACCACAGGTGGGGAGATATGGGCCCCCCATCGATTAGTACCTGATTTCAAAGTATTGTACTGGGGGCCACAACTAGTTTGAGGTTTTATTTACTATCCTGTACCTATGCCATGCTTTACTGCTTTATTTACGATTGTGTGAGGAGCACGCTGTACTGTTTAGGAAGCGGAGTGTTTCCGCGGTATCGACAGTCCCAGTTTTGGGATTTGATGTCGTTTACAGCCACTGACGCAAACCCTGAGTCCGTCTCGGAGACCGGCCGACTTCGTTGCGGGTGTACTTAGTGGGGTGGCCCCCCGTGCTTGCTTTGGGTCTGGAAACGTCGTGACTTAGGCCCCGCCGACATACCGATGGGTGTATGTTAACTGATCTGGCAAAAAGGGTCGAAGTGCTTGTGGATACTTTGGTGCACCCCTGCAGGGTTTAATCTTTTCGAGAAGCCGTGTCCGCGGTTATGGACGACTTGGAGCACAGGTCTCGATCATAGACAACTATAACTAAAGTTTACGGTTATACATTGACTTGTATCCGATATGACTAGTAATTCAGCTTCACAACAACGGAATGGCTAAATAAAAGTACCAACAACTGCTGGGTTTTGGGGTTATCTCATGCTAATTGTATCTGACTAGTAAGTGTTGCAACTACCACGGAATGGTTAACTAAAATTGCCCATTGCTTATTTCATCAGGATGATTATCTATACCTGACTAGTAATTACTGCAACGATAACTGAATAAATAAAACTGCCAACGGTGTGAGTTCCTCGGTTAACTTCCTCGTTTGGTCTCGAGGGGGAAACACCAGGATGGGTTTGTCTGATGGTAGAATCAGGTTGGTTCCGGATAGGTCTTTCTTATCCCTCTCTGATAGCCGCTAGTTGTATCGAGTCTCTATAGGTTGTTTAGTGCATGCTGCCGCTGCCGCTTCAGTCCACCATACCTATGTAGGCGAGGACCGCCGAATTCTAGCCTCGCTGTGTACTGGCCTCAGTACTGACGCTCCTCTCTTTCCCTTGCCCTTTGTCGGCACCCCTTTTGTTTTAGCAGGTTTCGACGTCGTTAGCAGGGTTACCCTTCCGGCTTGGCCTAGGCAGGGTTATGGACGCCATTGGTTATTCTTCAGGGCTCTTAGCCCCATTTGCATCTTGTCCGTAGCTGGACTCTATCGTTTTCAAGGTGATTTGGATCTTTGTTCTGTATATCTGTAATCTTGACTCATGGAGTCGTGTTGTATATATATATCTGTTCTGTGGGTCCCATCGAGGACTGTTGTGTAATGTTATTACTTCGTTTTCCACCCGCACGAAAGTGCCTGGTGGGCACCTTTGAATCGTTTCTATGCGGGTTTGGCGGGTTTCGCTAAAACTTGCATAGGGTCGATTCTGAGGGTGTTACAGAGTGGTATCAGAGCTCAGCAGTTGCGATACCCCACAAGTCCAGCCTGTAGGATAACCTAGCTAACGGCCGAAGTAGAGTGTCAAAACTATTTTTGCAAAATCGGTTGGATAGTTCTGATTAGGTCTGAATTTACTCCTTACCCCTCTGCTATTCTCCTCTCACCTCTGCGTGTTTTGAATCCGCTCTCTTCTCTCTCTTCGAGTCCAGGATTTCTCGTGGTTGGGTTTCCGTCGTACCTTCAGGGTTTCGCTTCCTCCTTCGGTAACGGTGTTGCTACATCTGATCTTCGTGCTATCCGAGGAACCCTCCGTCTACTGTGGTACCATTCTTTGTTTCCTTGTTTGTGCCTTCCGGTGTTTTCCGACGCGATGACATCATCTACGCCAGATCCGATGCAGAGTCGGCATCACTCCTTTGTTCTGCACCTCGATTGTCGAGATCTTCAGTCTGATTCCGAGAATGGTTGCACTCTTTTCTACCGATTGTGCAGAGTAATAGTTTGGGTGCGTGATGGATTGGCCCCCATGCCGACTACCCTTTCTATTCGCTTGTGTACATTGAAGTGGATGAGAATGCATCGGTTCCCTCTTTCTACCGGAGTTAGAGGTGGCTTTATTGGTTGATACCTCTACCTTCGCCTTTGTTTCCCGGAGTGTTCTCTCGACGATCACGGACAACGACCTCTTGTTAGTGGTGTCGCGAGGATCTACACGAAGCAAGAAGACGCAGATCGCCGACCTTCCTTCCGGTACCATCAGGCGGATCTCGAGGGCGAGATCCATTGTTAGTGGTGTCGAATTGTGGCATCCCGCTAAAACCACTACTAGAAAATCGCGTTGTTTTTGTGCATTGCATCATCGTGACCGCATGCTCATGTCATCATGCCACATTGCATTTGAGCATCGTCATCATCATGCATATTAATTTGCCTAAAAACTAATTGCGAAAGACAATCGTTTTCTAAAATTAGCCTCCTTCTATTTCAACTTAAACCCCCGGATGTTCCCGGATGATTTTAATTTGTCTAAAAACTAATTACAAAAGTTATGTTAAAATTAAATAAAAACCTCTAATGTTTTTAGTGGGGCAGTCGAACGGGCCGATTCGACCACCCCTGAAATAAAAATCGGTCCACCCCGTTATTCTTTTCCTACCTATCCTAATCCTACCCAGTCCCCAGCCACATCAGTCCCTCCAATCGGTTCTCGCCACATCACCCTTGGCCATCCCCCCCTCCAATCAAAAGCTGCCACCTCACTTACCCACCTCTCTCTCCCATCTCCCACTTTCCCCAACCCCACACGCCACACCTGCCTGCACCGCCCACGCCACACACATGGTCACACACCACCACGCACACACGCGCACGCGAGCCGGCCCCACCCACTCCCCGCGTGGCCTCTCCCCACCAACCGAGTCCCCATCCTTCCTCCCTCGTTCCCGTCTTCCCCGAGCTCCCTCACCCTGCTGCCGCCCCGCCTCCCCTCTGCCTTCTTCCTCCCCTCCGGCTCTCCCGTTCCCGCAGGCGGCCTCCTCCGCCAACCCCCCCACCGCCTGGTGCCCGCGAGTCACCTCCCTCCTCGCCCCGCGACCCCCACATCGTCCTCCTTCCGCACCCAACCTCCGCCTCGCCGCCTCTGCTCCCCGTCCTCGCCGGCGCGCCCTCCCGGCCTCTCCTCACCGCCGCCTTTCCTCCCTCGCGTCCACCCTCCTCTCGCCCCGCTCCCCGCAGCCCTCTCCTCCCCAGGCCGCACGCGACCTTCTCCCTCAACCGCTCCTCCCACCCCGCCGGTCGCCGGCCGCTCCCTCCCCCGACCGCGGCCTCCACGTCGCCCGACCGACGCCGCCGCTCTCCTCCTTCTCCGGCCAAGCTCTCCCCGCCTCCTCTGCCGGCGCGGCCGACCATGCCACCAACCGCCTCGCCTCCTCGCCTCTCTGCACCACCGGCGGCCCCGCATCCCCGCCCGAATGCCCTCATCTCCCTCTGCCTCGACGGCCGCCGTCGTTGCCAGGGTCGCCTCCCCCGCATCGCCTCTGCCGCCCTCCCCAAGCGCCTCCTCCAGGCCCCTGCCCCGGAGCCCCTCGCCGGCCGGCCGCCCCGCTGCCTGCCGCGAGCCTGCCCCGCCTGGGACCTCCTCTGCCCGGCTGGCTGCGGGCACCTTCTCCCCGTTGGTGACATGGTGTTGGTATGATGCCCCCATCGTGATGCCCCAAGATCTTCTTATCGACAAGATCCCTGGCGCAAGTTGACAACGATGTATCAAGAAGGAGCCTCGAGAACGCTGACGTGGAACGCCAAGAACTTCTACCGGAGACCGACCCGATACACGGACCCGAAGACCGCGGATGCGACAAGATCGTCGCTCGGACGCCAAGACCGCCGCATGGAACGATAGGCGCTTCATCTCGGATACGCCAAGTACTTCAGCCAGATGCCAAGACCGACTCGATGGCACGGACCCGACAAGATCTTCGTGACGACAACGACCAGGGCGGATCCGATGCGCCCCTGACTCCGAACCAAGTCCTGCTTCCCGGATGCCAAGATCTACTCTGTATCCGAGAACGATCCCGCCGAGACCGAACCGTCGAACCCTGGACCCTGAGACCGACCCCGAACCCCCGGAACCCCAAGGTCTGCCGAACCCTAATGTGCGAACCCCTTCCCGAAACCCTATTTTATAATATAATATAAATTGTTGCATATTAAATTGTCATACTCGCATGCATATTTGTGTGGTTTGGGGGCCTTATGCCGATTCACCTCATAATTAAATATGGGGCCCATATGCGGGCAAATCTAGCCTTATATTGGCCTCATTTAAATTTGTGCATCGAACCGGTACCATCTCTTGCCCTGTTAATACAACATTTAAATTGCGGGGGTTTCTAAATAACATGAACCATCTAATTAAATGTCGGGACCCCCGGTTCCGCTTAATCTTGCCTAATTGCATCGCACCTTTGCCATGTCATACATCATACATGCATCATGCCCAATCTTTTTCCGTAGTATTAAATATTGCATCCGGTGTTTATTCTAGTGTTTTGGTTCTTCGCGGATAAGGCCGTTGAGTTGATGTGAGCTTCGCCCCGGTCTTCGGTTGAACCTTCGGCAATGTTTTCAGGCGAGCATCTCCCCCTTTCTACCTATCTTACTTTTATAGTATTTATTCCCTCCTGTTGATCTATTGCTATCTGTGTTGCGTTGCTCTAGTTTCCGTACCCGTGATATCCCTTGCAGCCATATATTGACTTGGACACATCCTATTACCGGTTGTTTGGTAGATAGTTGGACTTGCGCGTCGTAGTCGCTTGCTCAAATGCTGTTGTGTGTCGTCAAGTACCACAGTTGTTGGAGTATTGCCGCATGTTAATGTTGGAGATGATCATGGCTTTACTTATTGTTCACTTTAAATACTGTTTAACAACTAAAATTGAAGTAGGTAAGCAGAGGCACCGGTGGGTGATAGATAATATCTGGTTTCCGACCGCCCACTTGTGTCCCGTAGGACCCCGAGTTCTTGACACCTGTTCCGAGATCGAGCGCGCTAACCACAGGTGGGGAGATATGGGCCCCCCATCGATTAGTACCTGATTTCAAAGTATTGTACTGGGGGCCACAACTAGTTTGAGGTTTTATTTACTATCCTGTACCTATGCCATGCTTTACTGCTTTATTTACGATTGTGTGAGGAGCACGCTGTACTGTTTAGGAAGCGGAGTGTTTCCGCGGTATCGACAGACCCAGTTTTGGGATTTGATGTCGTTTACAGCCACTGACGCAAACCCTGAGTCCGTCTCGGAGACCGGCCGACTTCGTTGCGGGTGTACTTAGTGGGGTGGCCCCCCGTGCTTGCTTTGGGTCTGGAAACGTTGTGACTTAGGCCCCGCCGACATACCGATGGGTGTATGTTAACTGATCTGGCAAAAAGGGTCGAAGTGCTTGTGGATACTTTGGTGCACCCCTGCAGGGTTTAATCTTTTCGAGAAGCCGTGTCCGCGGTTATGGACGACTTGGAGCACAGGTCTCGATCATAGACAACTATAACTAAAGTTTACGGTTATACATTGACTTGTATCCGATATGACTAGTAATTCAGCTTCACAACAACGGAATGGCTAAATAAAAGTACCAACAACTGCTGGGTTTTGGGGTTATCTCATGCTAATTGTATCTGACTAGTAAGTGTTGCAACTACCACGGAATGGTTAACTAAAATTGCCCATTGCTTATTTCATCAGGATGATTATCTATACCTGACTAGTAATTACTGCAACGATAACTGAATAAATAAAACTGCCAACGGTGTGAGTTCCTCGGTTAACTTCCTCGTTTGGTCTCGAGGGGGAAATACCAGGATGGGTTTGTCTGATGGTAGAATCAGGTTGGTTCCGGATAGGTCTTTCTTATCCCTCTCTGATAGCCGCTAGTTGTATCGAGTCTCTATAGGTTGTTTAGTGCATGCTGCCGCTGCCGCTTCAGTCCACCATACCTATGTAGGCGAGGACCGCCGAATTCTAGCCTCGCCGTGTACTGGCCTCAGTACTGACGCTCCTCTCTTTCCCTTGCCCTTTGTCGGCACCCCTTTTGTTTTAGCAGGTTTCGACGTCGTTAGCAGGGTTACCCTTCCGGCTTGGCCTAGGCAGGGTTATGGACGCCATTGGTTATTCTTCAGGGCTCTTAGCCCCATTTGCATCTTGTCCGTAGCTGGACTCTATCGTTTTCAAGGTGATTTGGATCTTTGTTCTGTATATCTGTAATCTTGACTCATGGAGTCGTGTTGTATATATATATATCTGTTCTGTGGGTCCCATCGAGGACTGTTGTGTAATGTTATTACTTCGTTTTCCACCCGCACGAAAGTGCCTGGTGGGCACCTTTGAATCGTTTCTATGCGGGTTTGGCGGGTTTCGCTAAAACTTGCATAGGGTCGATTCTGAGGGTGTTACAGAGTGGTATCAGAGCTCAGCAGTTGCGATACCCCACAAGTCCAGCCTGTAGGATAACCTAGCTAATGGCCGAAGTAGAGTGTCAAAACTATTTTTGCAAAATCGGTTGGATAGTTCTGATTAGGTCTGAATTTACTCCTTACCCCTCTGCTATTCTCCTCTCACCTCTGCGTGTTTTGAATCCGCTCTCTTCTCTCTCTTCGAGTCCAGGATTTCTCGTGGTTGGGTTTCCGTCGTACCTTCAGGGTTTCGCTTCCTCCTTCGGTAACGGTGTTGCTACATCTGATCTTCGTGCTATCCGAGGAACCCTCCGTCTACTGTGGTACCATTCTTTGTTTCCTTGTTTGTGCCTTCCGGTGTTTTCCGACGCGATGACATCATCTACGCCAGATCCGATGCAGAGTCGGCATCACTCCTTTGTTCTGCACCTCGATTGTCGAGATCTTCAGTCTGATTCCGAGAATGGTTGCACTCTTTTCTACCGATTGTGCAGAGTAATAGTTTGGGTGCGTGATGGATTGGCCCCCATGCCGACTACCCTTTCTATTCGCTTGTGTACATTGAAGTGGATGAGAATGCATCGGTTCCCTCTTTCTACCGGAGTTAGAGGTGGCTTTATTGGTTGATACCTCTACCTTCGCCTTTGTTTCCCGGAGTGTTCTCTCGACGATCACAGACAACGACCTCTTGTTAGTGGTGTCGCGAGGATCTACACGAAGCAAGAAGACGCAGATCGCCGACCTTCCTTCCAGTACCATGAGGCGGATCTCGAGGGCGAGATCCACTGTTAGTGGTGTCGAATTGTGGCATCCCGCTAAAACCACTACTAGAAAATCGCGTTGTTTTTGTGCATTGCATCATCGTGACCGCATGCTCATGTCATCATGCCACATTGCATTTGAGCATCGTCATCATCATGCATATTAATTTGCCTAAAAACTAATTGCGAAAGACAATCGTTTTCTAAAATTAGCCTCCTTCTATTTCAACTTAAACCCCCGGATGTTCCCGGATGATTTTAATTTGTCTAAAAACTAATTACAAAAGTTATGTTAAAATTAAATAAAAACCTATAATGATTTTAGTGGGGCAGTCGAACGGGCCGATTCGACCACCCCTGAAATAAAAATCGGTCCACCCCGTTATTCTTTTCCTACCTATCCTAATCCTACCCAGTCCCCAGCCACATCAGTCCCTCCAATCGGTTCTCGCCACATCACCCTTGGCCATCCCCCCCTCCAATCAAAAGTTGCCACCTCACTTACCCACCTCTCTCTCCCCTCTCCCACTTTCCCCAACCCCACACGCCACACCTGCCTGCACCGCCCACGCCACACACATGGTCACACACCACCACGCACTCACGCGCACGCGAGCCGGCCCCACCCACTCCCCGCGTGGCCTCTCCCCACCAACCGAGTCCCCATCCTTCCTCCCTCGTTCCCGTCTTCCCCGAGCTCCCTCACCCAGCTGCCGCCTCGCCTCCCCTCTGCCTTCTTCCTCCCCTCCGGCTCGCCCGTCCCCGCAGGCGGCCTCCTCCGCCAACCCCCCTACCGCCTGGTGCCCGCGAGTCAACTCCCTCCTCGCCCCGCGACCCCCGCATCGTCCTCCTTCCGCACCCAACCTCCGCCTCGCCGCCTCTGCTCCCCGTCCTCGCCGGCGCGCCCTCCCGGCCTCTCCTCACCGCCGCATTTCCTCCCTCGCGTCCACCCTCCTCTCGCCCCGCTCCCCGCAGCCCTCTCCTCCCCAGGCCGCACGCGACCTTCTCCCTCAACCGCTCCTCCCACCCCGCCGGTCGCCGGCCGCTCCCTCCCCCGACCGCGGCATCCACGTCGCCCGACCGACGCCTCCGCTCTCCTCCTTCTCCGGCCAAGCTCTCCCTGCCTCCTCTGCCGGCGCGGCCGACCACGCCACCAACCGCCTCGCCTCCTCGCCTCTCTGCGCCACCGGCGGCCCCGCATCCCCGCCCGACCGCCCTCATCTCCCTCTGCCTCGACGGCCGCCGTCGTTGCCAGGGTCGCCTCCCCCGCGTCGCCTCTGTCGCCCTCCCCAAGCGCCTCCTCCAGGCCCCTGCCCCGGAGCCCCTCGCCGGCCGGCCGCCCCGCTGCCTTCCGCGAGCCCGCCCCGCCTGGGACCTCCTCTGCCCGGCTGGCTGCGGGCACCTTCTCCCCGTTGGTGACATGGTGTTGGTATGATGCCCCCATCGTGATGCCCCAAGATCTTCTTATCGACAAGATCCCTGGCGCAAGTTGAAAACGATGTATCAAGAAGGAGCCTCGAGAACGCTGGCGTGGAACGCCAAGAACTTCTACCGGAGACCGACCCGATACACGGACCCGAAGACCGCGGATGCGACAAGATCGTCGCTCGGACGCCAAGACCGCCACATGGAACGATAGGCGCTTCATCTCGGATACGCCAAGTACTTCAGCCAGATGCCAAGACCGACTCGATGGCACGGACCCGACAAGATCTTCGTGACGACAACGACCAGGGCGGATCCGATGCGCCCCTGACTCCGAACCAAGTCCTGCTTCCCGGATGCCAAGATCTACTCTGTATCCGAGAACGATCCCGCCGAGACCGAACCGTCGAACCCTGGACCCTGAGACCGACCCCGAACCCCCGGAACCCCAAGATCTGCCGAACCCTAATGTGCGAACCCCTTCCCGAAACCCTATTTTATAATATAATATAAATTGTTGCATATTAAATTGTCATACTCGCATGCATATTTGTGTGGTTTGGGGGCCTTATGCCGATTCACCTCATAATTAAATATGGGGCCCATATGCGGGCAAATCTATCCTTATATTGGCCTCATTTAAATTTGTGCATCGAACCGGTACCATCTCTTGCCCTGTTAATACAACATTTAAATTGCGGGGGTTTCTAAATAACATGAACCATCTAATTAAATGTCGGGACCCCCGGTTCCGCTTAATCTTGCCTAATTGCATCGCACCTTTGCCATGTCATACATCATACATGCATCATGCCCGATCTTTTGCCGTAGTATTAAATATTGCATCCGGTGTTTATTCTAGTGTTTTGGTTCTTTGCGGATAAGGCCGTTGAGTTGATGTGAGTTTCGCCCCGGTCTTCGGTTGAACCTTCGGCAATGTTTTCAGGCGAGCATCTCCCCCTTTCTACCTATCTTACTTTTATAGTATTTATTCCCTCCTGTTGATCTATTGCTATCTGTGTTGCGTTGCTCTAGTTTTCGTACCCGTGATATCCCTTGCAGCCATATATTGACTTGGACACATCCTATTACCGGTTGTTTGGTAGATAGTTGGACTTGCGCGTCGTAGTCGCTTGCTCAAATGATGTTGCGTGTCGTCAAGTACCACAGTTGTTGGAGTATTGCCGCATGTTAATGTTGGAGATGATCATGGCTTTACTTATTGTTCACTTTAAATACTGTTTAACAACTAAAATTGAAGTAGGTAAGCAGAGGCACCGGTGGGTGATAGATAATATCTGGTTTCCGACAGCCCACTTGTGTCCCGCAGGACCCCGAGTTCTTGACACCTGTTCCGAGATCGAGCGCGCTAACCACAGGTGGGGAGATATGGGCCCCCCATCGATTAGTACCTGATTTCAAAGTATTGTACTGGGGGCCACAACTAGTTTGAGGTTTTATTTACTATCCTGTACCTATGCCATGCTTTACTGCTTTATTTACGATTCTGTGAGGAGCACGCTGTACTGTTTAGGAAGCGGAGTGTTTCCGCGGTATCGACAGTCCCAGTTTTGGGATTTGCTGTCGTTTACAGCCACTGACGCAAACCCTGAGTCCGTCTCGGAGACCGGCCGACTTCGTTGCGGGTGTACTTAGTGGGGTGGCCCCCCGTGCTTGCTTTGGGTCTGGAAACGTCGTGACTTAGGCCCCGCCGACATACCGATGGGTGTATGTTAACTGATCTGGCAAAAAGGGTCGAAGTGCTTGTGGATACTTTGGTGCACCCCTGCAGGGTTTAATCTTTTCGAGAAGCCGTGTCCGCGGTTATGGACGACTTGGAGCACAGGTCTCGATCATAGACAACTATAACTAAAGTTTACTGTTATACATTGACTTGTATCCGATATGACTAGTAATTCAGCTTCACAACAACGGAATGGCTAAATAAAAGTACCAACAGCTGCTGGGTTTTGGGGTTATCTCATGCTAATTGTATCTGACTAGTAAGTGTTGCAACTACCACGGAATGGTTAACTAAAATTGCCCATTGCTTATTTCATCAGGATGATTATCTATACCTGACTAGTAATTACTGCAATGATAACTGAATAAATAAAACTGCCAACGGTGTGAGTTCCTTGGTTAACTTCCTCGTTTGGTCTCGAGGGGGAAACACCAGGATGGGTTTGTCTGATGGTAGAATCAGGTTGGTTCCGGATAGGTCTTTCTTATCCCTCTCTGATAGCTGCTAGTTGTATCGAGTCTCTATAGGTTGTTTAGTGCATGCTGCTGCTGCCGCTTCAGTCCACCATACCTATGTAGGCGAGGACCGCCGAATTCTAGCCTCGCCGTGTACTGGCCTCAGTACTGACGCTCCTCTTTTTCCCTTGCCCTTTGTCGGCACCCCTTTTGTTTTAGCAGGTTTCGACGTTGTTAGCAGGGTTACCCTTCCGGCTTGGCCTGGGCAGGGTTATGGACGCCATTGGTTATTCTTCAGGGCTCTTAGCCCCATTTGCATCTTGTCCGTAGCTGGACGCTCTATCGTTTTCAAGGTGATTTGGATCTTTGTTCTGTATATCTGTAATCTTGACTCATGGAGTCATGTTGTATATATATATCTGTTCTATGGGTCCCATCGAGGACTGTTGTGTAATGTTATTACTTCGTTTTCCACCCGCACGAAAGTGCCTGGTGGGCACCTTTGAATCGTTTCTATGCGGGTTTGGCAGGTTTTGCTAAAACTTGCATAGGGTCGATTCTGAGGGTGTTACAGCAGAGCTCGAGATCTGGCTCTGGAGAGGAGAGAGTGAAGAGAGGGGGAGTGTAATGAGGGTAGAGGGAGTGGTTGGGCTGGCCTGTGCCTTCTTATCCGAATGGGTCATGGTCTATGGTGAGTTGTGCCCATAGGGATCATGAGGGGATAGCAGGGCAAGGGCATTGGTCGAGAAGGGCAGTGTTGGGTGTGTGGGGGGGCCTGGTACTTAACCGGAGAGAGGAAAGAGGCGTGGTGTAGCTGCCAAGTCTTAAAAGCTCAAGATTTTTTTGGATCCACCTTTGAAAGGATACGGATGTCGCCTAGAGGGGGGTGAATAGGCGATTAAAACTTTTCCTAGAGTGGCTCAACAAAGGCGGAATAAAACTAGTGTTTACTTTGTAAAGCACAACCTAGAAACAACTAAGGTTTACCTATGTGCACCAACAACTTATGCTAAGCAATACAAACAACAAAGTGATAGCAAGATATATATTACTTTAAGCACGAAGGCTATCACAATGTAAAGTGCATAAGTAAAGAGCTCGGGTATAGAGATAACCGAGGCACGCGGGGACACCGATATTTTACCGAGTTCCTCCCAACATGGAGTACGTCTCGTTTGGAGAGGGGGTGGTATCAAACCACCAACGCCACAAAAGGCCTCCCTTATTCTCTGGTGAATCTCACCCCAATGGGATCGATCCACGCTTCCACTATCGGTGCACTTGTCGGTGGCAACCGGAACCTCTCACAAGGTTGGGGCACAACTCCACAACTTAATTGGAGGCTCCCAACAAACGCCACAAAAGGCCTCAACAAATGCCACCAAGGCCACAATGCCACCAAGGCCACAAAACCGTCTAGGGTTCCAAGAACCCAAGAGGGACAAGCTCCAATGAGCAATTCAAACCAAATCCTCCGAGGAGAACTCAAACCGATGCAACAAATGCAAATGGCAAGAACACCACAAAGATGCCTAAATCCCTCACTCTCAAGTTCCAACAAAGCTACTAAAGCTAATGGGGGAACAAGAGAGGAGGAATCAAAGAGAGACACAAAATCCCCCAAAATCTAGAACCCCAGAGATACACTCACAAAGAGATGTTTTTGTTTGGTCAAAACGTAGATCTAGATCTCCTCCAACAACCCCTCAAATATTTGCAAGAATCAATGGAGGGGTGTGTAGAAATCAAGCTTAAGGAGTAGAGCAAATGGGGGCAAAGCTTGGGCAAGAAAAGGAGGAAGAAGTAACCCTAAAAGAAAATGAGGCAAAGCTATTTAAAGGGCTAGACAAAAAATGGCCGTTGGGGCAATTTTTCTGGACGGTCCGGTAGTACCGCGAAAACCCGGTACTACCGCACTGAACACAACACATACAGCGAGCGAGCCAGAGAGAGAGAAAAAGCAGCAGAGCCAGAGGGCAGCAAGCGGGCAGCAGCAGTTCTCACGTGGGTCAACGCACTCGCGTGCGTGGGCCAGCACGCCCGGGGCAGAGCAGCAGCAGCGCAGCTGGCGCGCACGTTCAATGCATGCGAGCAGCAGCCGCAGCAGCTACGCGCGGTGAGCCAGCGCGGGCCCAGCAAAGCATGCAGCCAGGCGCGCGCGTGAGCGAGCAGAGGAGTGGGGCCAGCGCATGCGCAGCGAGCAGCGGGGCAGGCGCACGACGTGAGCGCGGCAGTGGGGACGGGCGGGGCCAGCATCTAGGCACGGCAGCAAGCGAGGCTAGCGGCAGCGCGCGCGAGCGGGACCAGCGAGCGAGCGCGCAGGACGCGAGGCGTCCGATCTGGCGGCGGCCGCGGGCGCGCAGGTCAACGCGAGGCGGGCGCGGGGCGAGCGGCAGCTGCGGGCTGCACGCGAGCGCAGGATCTAGATCTAGATCGGAAAATAAACTGGGCCGGAAAAACTGGGTCTAGATCTGGGCGAATTTAGACAAGAAAAACTGGGCCGGCCGGTAGTACCGGCCCACCCGGGCGGTACTATCGGGCCGGCCGGTACTACCGCAAAAAGGTACCTAGCGAGACAAAAAAAAATCAGGCCGTTTTTAGGCCCGGGCGGTACTACCGCTTGGCCCAGAAAACAACCTAACAGGCAAATATTCAAACGGCAATAACTTTTGACTGGAAGCTCCGATTGACCCGATTCAAATTGCGTTGGATAAGGGGCGACAAGGGCTTCCCAATAAAAAGTGGAAATATTGATTATCACCAAGTGAGAAAGTATCAAGTAGAATAATGTGATATACCTCACTTGGTGAGAAACCGAAAAGCCGCATAAATCAAAATCGCAACAAGATACAAATGGGAGATCCGATTTAGATGAACAAGAGCTTGTTATGGAGATTATCACAAGCTCTATATCATCACATGGATAAGACCAAATAACAACCAAATATGATGATGCAAGTATGCAAAGGTTTGAGCTTTCTCCGAACGATGTGACCGAATTACTCATATGAGAGCCCCTCTTGATAGTACGGTTATCTATCCTAAACCCGGTCTCCTACACACAACTTGAGACCGGCAAAAGGGAAAACCTATCAATATTATACCTTTGCCTTGAGCATTCCACTTGAGCTCGATCAAGATGGAACGCCTTCCTTAAATCCTCATCATCGACCTCGCATATTGAGCTTGCCCAACAAATCTTCTTTGCATTTCATCAACCTTGAAGCCAACACATGCTCCAAGCGATGCCAATGGACAAATCCTACAAGTATAACTTAATGCACACATTAGTCCATAAATATTGTCATTAATTACCAAAACCACACATGGGGGCCCAACATGTTCTTTCAACCTTGTCTCTCTCACTGACCTACTACAAACAACTAAAGACAAAAGAGGGAGGTAACTTCTATAGTGTTAACCACGACCAGAGGGGAGGTGGTGTGTTGTGGTGGTGTATTAGACAAGTTTGGTGTTAGGGTTGATTTGGTTTAGCTCAAGTTTTGATTGTTTGGCAAAATTTATCACATGGGTGCTTGTGTAGGAGTTTGAATAATTTGCATTGAGAGAGGTGGGGAGATAATACTGGTTGATATAGGAGGTCAAGATACCTCTATAAGAATTGTTTTAGATTTTTCTAAGATATAGATGTCCACTAAAAAGCATTTATTCAAAAAGTGCAAAAATAGTTTCTAGGAGATCATTTGGTATTTTTACATTGGACAAGGTTAGTTTTTTATGTGAGATTATCCCAAATACCATATCACACTTTGGAGAATTTTCTTGGAATTTATTTGAATATAAAAGTATTTTTAAGTTATTATTTCTTGTTTCTGCCATTTAAGAAAAAGGGAAAAAAATAAATAATAAAGGATATCAAAAATATTTATTTTTAAGTTGGAATATGCGATATGATATATAGGCTGCAAATGTGCCTTTAGTTGGCCAAGTAGTTTGGAGAAAACAAACTTGCCTTTATGGTCAAGGTTTTGAAGATTCTAGCAAAGGAAGTAAATTAAATAGTTTTGGGTTCCAAATAATTATGGAAATTATTTTGCAATAGATTATGTCTAAGGTGGACGATGTAAACTTTAAGTATCTATCATTATAAACCTTGGGTATTGCAAAATAAGATGGAATTTGGAGGAGAACAAGGATTAGAGGGTCTAGGGCATTGATATTTTTATACCACCTAAACAAGGTTGGATTAGTGAGCTCAGAGCTCACCTTGATACAAGGGAGGGATGGATGGTTAGACCAAGTTATATAGATAAACATGGCATCAAGATTTGGTATTGGTTGTATTTGATGTGATCTAGAAGAGGGGCAAAGTTTGTTGGAAACAAGGCTGCCATAACAGATGTGTCATGATGCCTCATAAACCATAAGGGTTTAAGAAGCAAAAGGCTCGAATGGAAACACGTGAAGAGTGGATTGATATACCATGGTTAGTAGGTCGTAACCATGTAGATATTTGGTCAAGGGGAGGTAACACATGGGCGTGAGCTTCTGCCAAAGTAGGCATGATGATATGATTTACAGAAAAGCTTATTTTCTTGGCTACAAGATCATCATGGATGGGTGGGTTCAATAATGGTTTATCCAAGGGCATGAGTGGGATTTGGTATTACTAATGATGTACTACAATATGGTTCAAGTACATTTTCAAAAATGCACATAGGTTAGAATAGATGGAGTCTGCCAAATTTGGCAGATTTGTGGATTTGGACTAGTATAAAGGAGTAAGATTTTTGGGGAGGGTGCCAGGTTCCATTCTTATCATCAAGTTGATGATGTTGAAGGGTAGCTTGTGGAGAGTGAATTCATGCTTGTTTTAGGTCCTTGATGATTTGGATGCTAATATCTAGGATTAGCTCATGATTGATCTGGTTAATTTGATTAGAGGGTCACTTGATGGGCTTAAGATGGATACAGCTTAGGATACTTGGTTCAATATTTGGTGATCTTAACCATTGGTTTGGTCCTAAGGGATGAGCTACTAGATTAGCTCACTCTAGTTCCTAACCAGACAAAGCAATTTAGCAGATCAAGGAAATTCATTAGACAATAGATCAAGGTCACTCATCTTGCTAAAAAATCAAGTACTATTGAGGTTACCATCAAGCCTAGCTTAAGGTAAGCATGGGTGTTTTGAAGAGGTTTCATTTTGAATTAAGGTAAGGACCTCTTGGTATTTCTACCAAGATTAGAGTGAAAAGGTTTTAGGAAAGGTTTTAGAAAACCTAGAGATATGAGTAGTTGAAGTTCTGCCTTGACAACATAAGGAGAGTATATATAGGTCTCCATAGTTTTGTTAAATAGAAACTAATAAAATATTTTTTGGTATCAACGTCATCTTGGCTCAAGTTTGAAATGTTAGAGCATTTGAGAATATGTTTGAAATGTTAGAGCATTTGAGAATATGAAATATGAGCCAAGACATATCTTTTGTAAAATAGTTTTTTTCAACTAGTGTTGAGGTAAGGAGTATTTCATATAATACACATTCAGTTACTTGAACACAAGAAAACAGTTAAACAAGCATTGCAATACTTATCAAGAAAAAGTTTTTGTTCCCCCTGATTTTTTCTTTTTGACAATAAATCAGGGTTGCTGAAATTGGGATGTTACAATTTGTATCCCTGCGGGGTATTTCTTTCGCTTTTTAGCCTGCATTAGTGTGGCAAAATTCCAACCTTGATGTCAGCTTTCCACTAAATGATGTGGCCGTCTTATGCTGCTGGAGCCCTTTGTCGAGCAATGCTACACACTACTGGACCTATTCTAGAGAAAAAATATTGGCAAGGATAGCTCGAGTAGCAGCAGGATTCTCCACTGGTGTGCTGTAGACTCGGATCTTCTGTCCTGTTTTACCATAAAATAGATCTCTTTGGACATCCGGTTCCTATTAGCAAGAACCAGGCCACCTCTTGTCTTGTTTGGCAGTCGCTTGAATTCTGACTGGTATTAGGCAGGATTACTGTCTATCTGCTCTCTAAGCTCGACTATGAGTGCAAATTCCTCGAGTAAGAACAAGTGATGCTTTTCCAGGTCCTCGGCCCTTTTCTCCAATTCCTCCGGAGTAAGATTCGAAGTAGTTGGGATTGGTATTATGAGTGTGTCTTCGTAGATTTCACGTGTACCCTTGGTAACAACGTGTCCATCAACATGAGGATCGATTAGTATGGGATTAACCGGATCTCCATCCTGGTTATCTATCACGATCTCTTCATCAACTTCTTCATTGTTGGCTTCCTCTACCGGCTCCGCCGGTGTGAGGTTTTTGTTCTTCTTCATCATCTTTGACCACCCAGTAGCCTTTACTTGTGTACCGTTGGGAAAGACGGATTTTGGTCCAGTACCTGGAGATATACTTGCATCGGTACTTTCCGTCATGGTTGGCATCTGGACCTCGGAAAATCTCCGGTGTCCATGTCATCTTGCAAGGTGTAGTCTTCATCCATGCTATCATACAGACTCGAAGGGTTCTCCGACTCACCTTGCGCTGACTTGGAGGTGTACTCCTCTTCATACGCTTCCATCTGCTTCTCGAAGTCTGAGAGTTCCTACAATGTTAGTGATTCTTGAGGGGAAGAAGGTAAGTCAGTATTTTCTATGATTCCATCAAGAACTGAGTCGTTATCGGCTCTAGCATCAACAGAGTCGGATACAGATCCAACGTAGCGTATGAATCCTGCTCTTCCATCTGCTTCTTTTTCTTCATGGAAACTAGGTAATGGAATAGTTGGGTTTCCGCCTTTTCTTATTCAAATCTATGCTTGATCTCAACGATTGCTTCGTACTTGATGTAAGGGCGCTATAGCACCCTAGAAAAACCACTACTAGAAAATCGCTCGTTATTTTGTTTGTACATCATCTTGGACGCATGCTCATCTCATCATGCCACATTGCATTTGAGCATCGTCATGTTATCATGCATACGTCTGTTTAAAACTATTTCCGAAAAGCCTATTTTGTTTTCTATATTAGCCCTTCTTAATTCAAAGTATAAGTTGATCTGTCTAGATCTTTATTTTACCTGAAAATTATTTATAAAGTTTTATAAAATATAAAACAATAAAACTGTTTTTGTGGGGGAGGCAGTCCAGCTGGCCAGGCTCAAAAGCCCAACCAACCGGACCACCTACCACCCTACTAGACCAAACCCTAAATCTTCCCCTACCCCAAACCCTAATCCTAATCCCCACCTAAACCAACCCTATCCCTCCTCACCCCACTTCCCTATTGCCCCCGCACCGGTACACCAACCCGCCGCACCCACCTATCTCGCACGCCATCGCCGCAGTCTGGCCCCACCATGAACCCTGCGTCCATCCCGCGTCGGGAGCCCTCTCAATCCCGATCGACATGATGTGGTCAACCTTCCCCCGTCGCAAACCAGCACCCTTCCCGATTGATCCCCGACCCCACCCCAGTAACACAAACCCTACCCAACCCACTCACCTCGCGTACGAACCACACACGCAGCCAACCACCCAGCGGCCCGGCCCCACCCGCAATCCCCTCGGTTCCTATCTCCCCCGGCCTCTTCCTCACGACCCCCTCCTCCCATCGTCTGCTTCCTCCCTTGCCTGTCGCTGCCAGGGGCGCCCTTCTCTCCCGTTAGGCAGCCGCTGCTCTCCTCCCTCTTTGGCGCCCGCATACACTCCCCTCCATCGACCTTGTGCCCCCCCCGCCACCAGGAGATCCACCCAATCCTTGGTCGTGCCGCTCCACTGCAGCCTCACTCGTCGCCCCACCAAGCTCGTCGGACGGCCTCATCCTCTGCAGCTCGCCTTGGCGCCTCCTTACCCCGCGCCCGATCCACCTGGATGCCACGAGAGAGCACCGACCATGTCCCTAGGCAGAGCTCGCTGCCGAGCCCGCGCCTCGACTTTCTCCTCGCCGGCAGTTGTTCCTTGGCATCCTCCCCGACCTTCTCTGGTCATCGTTGTGCCGGCACCCCGTCAAGACCTCCCCTCCCCCAAGCTCGGCCTCGTCCCCATCATGCGGCCCCACCCTGCGTGACTTCAAGCTCTACTGCAGACATGCCATCACCAACAGTCGTTTTTCGCTGCCGGTCGCCTCCCTGTCATTTCTACTCTATGTGTATGCGCGTGGGTAGCAAGTAGCAACCGCAGCACAACGTGTCCTCGATGTCCATGTTCAATTTGCGTGGTTCCAATTGCCGCGCTATTCAAATTCACAAGTTCTTCATCAAGTCTGGCGCATACAAGATCAGCACAGTCAAGGCCGCGGTACCCTAGCGTGTTGCCTCAGGTCCACAGCAAGATCTTTGTGACCGAAGAATGAGATGCATCAAAGAAGTGCGACTCTGACCGAGGCCATCGACACGGGAAAACCAAGTCCTCCATCATGGACGACAATACCTCCTTCGTGGACTCGAGACGTCGAGACCCTGTTCCTGGAGACAAAGACCGATTCGATCGAGACCAAAGCCCAGACCCGAACCCCTCCGAACCCCCAAGTTCGACGAGTTCCAATATGTGACCCCTATCTAAGACTTCAATATTTTTAATATATGATATTTCACTTGTTGCATATTAAATTGTTCATGTCGTATACATATTGTGCGGTTTGGGGGCCTTATGTCGATTCACCTCATAATTAAATATGGAGACCATATGGGGGCTTTTCTAGTCTTATATTGGCTCCATTTAAATTTGTGCATCGAACCGATAACATATTTTGCCTTGATAAGACAACATTTAAATTACGGGGTATATAAACAACATGAACCTTCTAAGTAATTGTCAGGACCCGGTTCCTCATAATAATGCCTAATTGCATCGTATTTGCCATGTCATGCATCATGCCCGATCTACTACCGTAGTATTAAATAGTGCATCCGGTGTTTCTTCTAATGTTTTTCTTCTTCGCGGATAAGGCCGTTGATTTGATGTGAGCTTTGCCCTGATCTTTGGATGAATCTTCGGCAGTGTTTTCAGGCGATCATTCTCCCCCTTTTTACCTATTTTGCATTTATATTCTTTATTTCCTCCTGTTAATCTATTGCTATCTGTGTTACGATGCTATAGATTCCGTACCCCTTTGTATTTTCCTGCAGCCCCTATATTTCCATGGACACCTCCAATTACCTGTTGTTTGGTAGATAGTCGGCCTCGCGAGTCGTAGTCGCTTGCGCAGGTGTTGCTTCACGCCGCCGATGTTCCACAGTTGTTAGAGGAATGCCTCATGCTTAACGTTGGAGATGATCATGGCTTAAATTATAACTTGATATTAAATTTATGGGAATAGATATAATTAATGCAGAGCACTGTGAGCAATAGATGTTATTTGGTTTTTAACCGCTCACTGGTGTCCCGTAGGACCCCGAGTACTTGATACCTGTTCCTTTACTATTCACACTATCCGTATGTGGGACCATGAATCCCCTTAGCGAGAGCTTGAATCATATATTATTTCTTGGGGCCACAAACTAGTTTGAGCTTTATTACTATCATGTATTTATGTCATGCTTATTCCATGTTTACTGCTTTATTTACTACTGTTGCTTGTGGAGAGAATTTACTACTATACTGTTTAAGAAGCGGAGTGTTTTCGCGGTATTGACAAGTCCAATCACACTTTCGGGTTCCTAGTCGTTTACAACCATTAACGCAAACCTCTGGGTACATTCTGGAGCGGGCCAACTTCATCGCAAGTAGCTTGGTGGGGTGGCCCTAGGAAATATTATATGAATCATCTGATTGCTTTGTCGTGATGCCTCGTTGGGTTTTTATTTGGTATTCCCGAGATTGATCATGCGTGTTTTGCTATTTGTTCCCCCTATAGGGTAAAACTTTCTGAAAGCCGTGTTCACGGTTATGGACGACTTGGAGCACAGTATCTCGATCATAGACAACTATAACTAAAGTAGTGCTATAAATTTGACTATGTAATAACTAGTAATCAGCTTCACTACAAAGGAATAGCTAAATAAAAGTACCAATGACTGCTAGAATTAGGATGCCTCATGCTATATGTATATGACTAGTAAGTACCGCAACTACAGCGGAATGGTTAACTAAAAGTGCCCACTTCTTATTATATCAGGATGACTCATGTTATCTATAACTGACTAGTAAGTGCTGCAACTATCATGAAATGAATAAAATTGCCAATTGTGTGAGTTTACTCGATACGACTTCCTCATTTGGTCTCCATGGGGAAACACCAGGATGGGTATGATTGGTGTATATCAAGATGAATCTGAATAGGTCTTTCTTATCCCTCTCTGATAGCTGATAGTTGTATCGAGTCTCTATAGGTTGTTTAGTGCATGTTGCACTACCGCTTCAGTCCACCATACCTATGTAGGAGAGGACCGCCGAAATCTAAGACTCGCTGTGTACTGTCCTCAGTACTGGCCGCTCTCTTTTTCCTTTACCCTTTGTCGGCACCCCTTTTGTTTTAGCAGGTCTTGAGATCGACGTCATTAGAAGGGTTACCCTTCCGACTTGTTATTCTTCAGGTTTCTTAGCCCCATTTGCATCTTGTCCGTACTTAGACGTTGTATCGTTTTCAAGGTGATTTGGATGTTTGTAGTGTATATCTGTATTCCTGACTCATGGAGTCGTTGTTGTATATATTTGTTTTATGGGTTCCATCGTGGACTAATCTGTAATGGCATGACTTCGTTTTCCGCCCGCACGAATGTGCCTGGTGGGCACCTTTGTATTGTTTCTATGCCGGTTTGGCAGGAATCGCTAAAGCTTGCATAGGGCCGATCCGAGGGTGTTACAGAGTGGTATCAGAGCTCAACAGTTACGACACCCCACTGGTCCAGCTTGTAGGATAACCTAGCTAACGACCGATGTAGAGTATCAAAACTATTTTGAAAAATCGGTTGGATAGATCTGACTAGGTCTGCTTTTACTCCTTACCCCTCTCCTATTCTCTCTTACCTTTGCATGTTTTGAATCTACCCCCTTATCTTTCATCGAGTCCAAGAATTCTCGTGGTTGGGTTTCCGTCGTACCTTTAGGGTTTCGCTTCCGTCCTCTTGTAATGGTGCTTCGACATCCGGACTTCTTGCTATCTAAGGAACTTTCCTCTATTGTACCTTTTAGTGGACCGAAAATTCGCTAAAAAATTTCTTTGCATCTTCCGGTGTTTTCCAACACGGCAACCTTATCTGCATCTGATCTGATGAAGAACCTGCATTGCTCTTTTGTTTTCCGAACATTGCTTGTCGAGATCTTCAGTCTGAATTCCGAGAGTGGGTTTCATAATTCTCCTATTCATGTGCAGAGTAATGCTTTGGGTGCGCGATGGACTGATCACCATCCAACTACTCTTATCATTCGCTTTTGTAAATTGAATCGGTGAACCAAGCAATTTTACTCCTTCCATAGAAGTTAGAGGTGGCCTTATCTTTTGATACCTTTACCTTCGTCCTTTGTTCTTCGGAGAGTTATCTCGACGAATGTGATCAACGACCCCTTGTTGGTGGTGTCACCGATTTCAAGATGGAGAAAGAACACTTGTTAGTGGTGTGGCGAGGATCTACAAGAAGCGAGAAGATTCCGATCGTCGACCTCTTTCCCCGTACCATGAGGCGGATCTCGAGGGCAAGATCCATTGTTAGTGGTGTCGAATTGTAGCACCCTGGAAAAACCACTACTAGAAAATCGCTCGTTATTTTGTTTGTACATCGTCTTAGCTGCATGCTCATGTCATCATACCACATTGCATTTGAGTATCATCAAGGTTATCATGCATATGTCTGTTTAAAACTATTTCCTAAAAGCCTATTTTGTTTTCTATATTAGCCCTTCTTAATTCAAAGTATAAGTCGATATGTCCAAATCTTTATTTTATCTAAAAACTATTTCTAAAATTTTATAAAATATATAAAAATAAACTATTTTTGTGGGGGAGGCACTCCAGCCGGCTCAAAAGCCCAACCGACAGGACCACCTACCACCCCACTACCAAACCCTAAATCTGCCCTACCCTAAACCCTAACCCTAATTCCCACCTAAACCTACAGGCATAATAGACACAAATAACCCATTTTTAAAAGAATTTCACAAACTGAACTCTCGGTAAAAGAATTTCACAGAACTAACCCTTTTGGGTAGCGCCTAACACAAATGCGCTATGTTTGACGGTATAACACCTTTTTGAAAGGCGCTACACTCTTTGCCGGCGTGGCACGCGGGTCCCATGGGACGGTCTAGTAGCGCCTTTGACTGAGGCGTCACTGTACATAGCATAGCGCCTATGTGTAAGGCACTACACTAGTTTATAGATTTAATGTCTGTAGTTAATAGATAGAGAAGTATGGTTGCTGAGTTGGTTGAAGTCTTTGTTGCCAACTAGTAGATCGTGAGTTCAACTCCCCAAAACCCCATTTTTTATTTTTATTTTTCAAAAGCTGCGACATTGGTTTATTTTGTTGTACATATGAAAATATATTAATTCTAGCATCCTTATTTATTTAAAAAAATGGAAACCAAGATTTTATAATCCTTATTTATAATCTCTGTTTTGCATTAATTCTAACATCTCTCGAGTCGTTGGGGGTTTTCCTTCGGTATTGTTCCTTCCCAATGCGAGACGGTATCTTGGGTTCCAGCAACCTTTTGTTTTTTTTACCCTAAGCCGAGACAGACATTTCGTTGCTCCATAGTCCCGTCAAAATCTCGCGGAATCGATGGAGTATACTCTGGTCCTTTGGATCATGAACGAATTGGACGTTACTTCACTCTGGGCTTGGTTGATCGTACTCGTACATGTAGATTGATTGGGTGTTCAACTGGCTATACGATCACATGGTGTTTATAAATCCTTTAGGCCTTGTTTGGATATAGGATGTTCCTAGAATCAGTTATCCGTAAACTAAGATAACCGCTTAACAAACTAAAATCTTGTTTAAAATGCGGATAAACTGATTAAAATGCGAATAAACAATACCCGATTTCCACAAAGCCAGGAAACTGAGTTTTGACAAAAACTAGTATTACTCGTTTTTCTAAAATCTCATTGACTCAAAACTCGGCCATAATTTCCGCTGGGTTCTCAATCAATCTCACGACACTCTCAACGACCACCTCACGTGGTGGACTGGATAGGCCAAACTTGATACATACAAAACTGTATTTTTACTTTCTTAACCAAAAAAGTTTTTCCATGTACCTATTCCTAACGGAATTATTAGCAAAACAGGCATCCGGAAAAATCATCCTAAAACGTGTTTTACCTAAACTCACCGATAATGCTATGTATACAAATAAGCACTTAGCTACGTTCAGTGGATAAAAATGCAAAACAAAGATTATAAAATTTCATACTTGTTTTCCATTTTTTTAAATAAATAAGGATGCTAGAATTAATATATTTCCATATGTACAACAATATAAACCAATGTCGCAGCCTTTGAAAAATAAAAATAAAAAGTGGGGTTTTAGGGAGTTGAACTCACAACCTACTAGCTAAGTGCTTATTTGTATACATAGCATTATAGGTGAGTTTAGGTAAAACATGTACCTATTCCTAACGGAATTATTAGCAAAACAGGCATCCGGAAAAATCATCCTAAAACGTGTTTTACCTAAACTCACCGATAATGCTATGTATACAAATAAGCACTTAGCTACGTTCAGTGGATAAAAATGCAAAACAAAGATTATAAAATTTCATACTTGTTTTCCATTTTTTTAAATAAATAAGGATGCTAGAATTAATATATTTCCATATGTACAACAATATAAACCAATGTCGCAGCCTTTGAAAAATAAAAATAAAAAGTGGGGTTTTAGGGAGTTGAACTCACAACCTACTAGTTGGCAACAAAGAGTTTAACCAACTCAGCCATCATACTTCTTTGTCTATTAAATATAGACATTACATATATAGACTATTGTAGCGCCTTACACATAGGCGCTATACTATGTACAGTAACGCCTCACCCAAAGGCGCTACTAGACCGTCCCATGGGACCCGCGTGCCATGTCGGCAAAGAGTGTGGCGCTACATCATTAAACATAGCGTCTTTGTGTTAGACGCTACCCAAAAGAATTAGTTATGTGGAAAAAGTTCAGTTTGTGCTTCAAAAAAGGATTATTTTTGTCTATTCTGCCAAACCTACACTATCCCTCCTCGCCCCCCACTTCCCTGTCGCTGCCACACCTGTACACCAACCCGCTGCACCCATCTATCCCGCATGCCAGCGCCGCAGTTCGGCCCCACCACGAACCCTGCATCCATCCCGTGTCGGGAGCCCTCCCGTTTCTAGTCGACACGACGCGGTCAACCCTTCCCTGTCGCTAACTAGCACCCCTCCCGATTGATCCCCGACCCCACCCCAGGAACCCAAACCTTACCCGACCCACTCACCTCGCGTACGAGAACGAACTGTTGGAACACCCCCTGCCGACTGGCCGGTCCCGGGGCTGTTCCACGCCGGAAGAGAAGACTAGGAGAAGGCACACACAGTACAAGTAGATGAAACAGGGAACTTTTATTGATATCTCTCTCGGTAACTCACGTACAAGGGTTGTTCCTCTATTTATAGGCAAAAGGGGGGATACGATACCCACATGGGCCAACCCTAGCCTGGTAGAGGCCACACCGAATGGGCCTCTACCGGCCCGGTTTCCCAACACTCCCCCTGGGTATCTTATCTGTATAACCATGGCTTAAAACTCCGAAAAACCCAGTGGGAAAAATATGGAGAAATGCACACGGTATACTTCTTGCTATGTTGCACGAATTGCCTCATTAAAAACCTCATGTGAGAAACTTCATAAAAACTCACTAAGGGAAAAAGAGTACAATTCACTTAACTATTAAAGTTAAGTACTCAATCATCGGGATCAAGATTTCAGCGATGAGTTTGTGAAGATTCTCCCTCTGAACCCTGCATCTCCCTAAGTCTCATCATGCCGATCCCTCGGACACATCTCTCGAAAGAAGATGTTGTCAATGATTTAGTGAACAAATCAGCGAGATTTTCACATGACTTAGTATGCAAGACTTTGACTTCGTTCATCTTTTGCAACTCATGTGCATAGAAGAACTTGGGGTTTATATGTTTTGTGAGATTGCTCTTCACGTAACCCGTCTGGACTTGTGCAACACAAGCGGCATTATCTTCATAGATAATTGTTGGGGTTTGTACGGTGTTCAGTCCACATGACATCTGGATGTGACTGACTACGCGTCGAAGCCACACACATTCTCGTGATGCTTCATATAATGCTATGATTTCCGAGTGGTTCGTCGAAGTCGACACAAGAGTTTGCTTAGACGATTTCCAGGAAATAGCTGTTCCACCACAAAGGAAAACATATCCAGTCTGCGACTTGGATGTATGCGGGTCCGAAAGGTACCCAGCATCTGCATAGCCTACAACAGATATGTCTTGGTTCTTTTGGTAAAACAAGCCAAGGTCTTTTGTCCCTTGTATGTACCTAAAGATGTCTTTAACGCCTTTCCAATGCCTCTTGGTAGGCTCAGAACTGTACCTTGCAAGCAAATTGACGGCGAATGCAATATCCGGCCGTGTACAATTTGCGAGGTACATAAGTGCGCCAACTGCACTTAAGTAGGGGAATTCCGGTCCCAGAATTTCCTCCCCCTCTTCTTTAGGCCTGAACGGGTCCTTGTCTTGTTGCAAAGATCTTCCGACCATCGGGGTCTTAGAAGGATATGCCTTTTCAAACCCAAATCGTTCCAACACCTTCTGGGTGTAGGCCGACTGATGAACTAGAATCCCAGCAGGGGAATGCTCAAGTTGCAGACCGAGGCAGAACTTGGTTTTGCCTAAGTCTTTCATCTCGAATTCCGACATCAGGTAGGAACTCGCTTCCTCAATATCGTCAGGTGTACCGATTATATTCAAATCGTCCACGTACACCGAGATAATACAGAAACCATCCTGGGATCTCCGTATAAAAACACATGGGCAATCTTCATTGCTCGCGTAGCCCTTCTCATGAAGGAAATCGCTTAAACGATTATACCACATCCTACCTGACTGTTTTAGTCCATACAATGACTTCTTAAGCTGAACACTGTATAAGCTCCTGTTTGCTCTATCCTGGTTCGGGACAGGGATACCTTCTGGTACTTTCATGTATATGTCCGAATCCAAGTTACCATATAGGTAAGCGGTGACAACATCCATTAGTTTCATTTTTAAGTCCATGTTTACTGCCATTGAGATCAAGTATCTAAAGGTAATTCCATCCATGACTGGAGAGTAAGTTTCCTCAAAGTCGACACCTGGTCGCTGAGTGAAACCTTGAGCAACGAGCCTTGCTTTGTACCTTACTACTTCATTATTCTCGTTTCTCTTTCGAACAAAAACCCACTTATGGCCAACAGGGCGAATGTGGGGAGGAGTTAGACAAACAGGTCCAAATACCTCTCTTTTGTTTAACGATAATAATTCAGCAGTAATTGCCTTCTGCCAATCTTTCCAATCCGACCTTTTCTTGCAATCAGCGAGCGTGTTAGGCTCAGGGTCAAGATCTATGATTGATGCAATTTTCTTGGCAAAATTAACGTCGACATTTGCCATGGCTCGGTTGTATGACTCGCCCGAATTAACATAGTTAATGGCCATTTCGTCATGGAGTGCATCAGGCACATCCTCTTGCTCCACCGGATTTCCCAATCCAGGAGCTAGGTCCTTTAGCTTTCCCGCTCCGATGTGTGCGCACACAACTTCGCTGGGTATTTCCGATATAGGAAAGTTCAAGTCCGGAATTTCGTGCACTGAAATATCCGTACTCGTGCCAGGTCTCAACTGGCTCCCCTCAACAGGGGTAGTCTGTAATAAATCTCTCTTATCCTTTTTCTTCGGGCGTCCCCGGGTACTTGGGATTTGAGAAACCGAAATCCGCGTCCTCTTAGGCCTTGGAGCAGGAGCGGGTATACCATCATTTTTCTTTGGTATTTCAAACTTTTCCGGTGCA
The DNA here is from genome assembly GCA_916181665.1 of Avena sativa. Lineage (NCBI taxonomy): Eukaryota > Viridiplantae > Streptophyta > Magnoliopsida > Poales > Poaceae > Avena > Avena sativa. The sequence continues at coordinate 23,017,357 of OV702282.1, read as the reverse complement.
TTGCGTGCATGCACATGCGACTTTGTAACAGTCTTTAAATCACTAAAATGATCGGGCAGTTGATTCGCTAGGGAGTGCAAATCTAGTATCTTTTGGACTTATCTATTAGTCTCAACAGTGCGCGGGTCATGAGCGTGGATCCCCGTGGCTTTCCACGTGATTTCTCGACTTTTGTCATCCAGGGGTTGATTACCTCCCCCCAAAGTCGGGAAAAGATCCTCGTCAAAAATACAGTCAGCAAAACGGGCCGTGTGACAGTCACCTGTCAAGGGGTCCAAGAACCTGATTATGGACACAGTCTCATAACCAACGTATATCCCCGACTTACGGAGCAGTCCCATTGCTGATCGCTGGGGTGGTGGTATAGGTACATATACCTGGCAGCCGAACCTACGTAGGTGGGAAATTTTCGGTGCCGACCCTTGCGCAAGTTGGATGGGAGAGTGGATGTTGTAGGCCGATGGTCGAAAGTTGATGAGATTAGCGGCGTGTAACACCGCGTGTCCCCAACATGTAGTTGGTAAATTACAACCCTGAAGGAGTGGTCTGGCAATGAATTTAATCCTTTTAATCAATGCCTCCGCGAGTCCATTTTGAGTGTGGACATGCGGTACGGAGTGCTCAAGTTTGATTCTAGTTGCCATGCAATAATCATCGAATGCCTTTGAAGTAAATTCTCCGGCATTGTCCATTCGAATAGACTTTAAACGATAATCAGGGAATTTATTCCTTATTTGTATGATCTGGGAGATCAACTTTGCAAAAGCATGGTTCCTTGTTGACAGCAGGCAAACATTGGACCATTTAGAGGAAGCATCGATGAGCACCATGAAGTACCGAAACGGCCCTGAGAGGGGCTGAATTGGACCACATATATCCCCTTGAATGCGTTCCAAGAACGCGGGGAGTTCATCCTTCACCTTTAGGGGGGACGGTCTAATGATCAATTTCCCCGTAGCGCATGCGGAGCACATGAAATCATCGGGATTCGGGAAATTTTTCACATTAACATTATGACCGTTCGAGTTGTTAATTATATTTCTCATCATCCTAAGACCGGGGTGGCCTAACCTATCATGCCAAAGGCAGAATAGTTCGGAGCTTCTAAAGACAGTCTTAAGGGTAGTGTAAATAGGTGGTGCTACTATCTTAGTGTAGTACAGCCCAGTAGCTAATGAAGGGAGTCTTTCGACAACATGTTTACCATTTTCGTCGCGCTTGGTAATGAGTAGGAACTCCTTTCCATTCTCATCATCATCGGTTTCGACATGGAAACCATTTGCGCGGATGTCTCTAAAACTTAAGAGAGTACGAGTCGACTCTGGATACAACAATGCCTCTTCAATGATCAGAGTTGTTCCATTTGGGAGTATGATAGTTGCTCTTCCGGAGCCAACTACATTCGGACCGCAGCCGGCGATCGTCATTATGTTACCAGGATTTTTGGTAATGCACTCAAAATACTTTGTTTCTCTCAAGATGGTATTGGTGGTGCCGCTATCAGCAAGGCACGTTTCCTCCATTTGGGCGCCACACGCGTTCTAAAATATAGTGCCTAATTAATATAATGGAGCGAGGAAATTGCTACATCAAGTAAGTAAAACACATAGACATTTCAGAACATCACATAATCAAATAATGGAATAAATGAATAAATGTCATCCAATTGCCAGAAAACAAATAAATGTTATGCTCTCATAGAGCTTACAACCATATCGAGTAATTGTATCTGATTATTGCGGAAAAGGAATCATCACAACAAAATGGAGCTCAGGTGGATTCTGCGAGGAAATCACCAAGCTCAGCCAGTATCTCAAGGTAGGTGGGCGGCTCTGCGTTGGCCATCATCATGGACAAGGGGCCTGGCTGAGGTGGCGGGGGCACAACGTGCTCAACCTCCATGGGCACAACGGCGTCCGTGGGGACCGCCGAGGGTGCTGCCACTTGTGCTACGTCCTGCGCCACTATGTGCGTGACGTTCTGCACAGGCGCCGCTCCGGGCGCCAGTGGTGCCTCAACCTGGACAAGATGCGCCTCGCGCGCCTTCTTGTTGGCCTTGAACGCGTCCACGACGTGTTTAGGGGCCAAACACTGCCTGGAGAAGTGAGTCTTGGAGCCACAGCGGAAGCAGTCCTGGGGCCTCGCCTCCCCCTTGCCCGCCGTGCGTTGCTTGGCCGGGTTGAAGGAGTTGGGGCCCTTCTTGCCCTTCTTGCCTCTCTTCTTGTGGATGGGCTTGCGCACCTTGTAGGCACCAGCATTGGCCTCATGACTTGGGCCCCCTGCGAAGGGTTGCGCAGAGAAGTTCTTTTTCAGAACATTATCCTGCGCCTCGGCCACCTGGAGAGCATCAATAAGCGCTGCATATTCCGTGAATCCTTCCTGGCGAAAGTTTCGCGAGGACTGGATGTTGTCCGGATGGAATGTGGAGAGGGTTTTGTCTATCTTCTGCTGATCGGTGGTACTGGTCCCACACAGCTGAAGAATAGTACAAATCCGGTGCAACCTGGAGTTGTACTCTCCCACCGTCTTGAAGTCCGCAAACCTCAGACGTATCCAATCTGCCTCCGCCTGTGGCTGAATGGTGTACTTCAGCCTAGAGAACCGCTTGTTGAGGGCGGTCCAAAGGGCAGAAGCACTCCGTTCTGCCATGTACTCATTCTTGAGAGTCTCACACATGTGATGGCGGAGGAAGTGCAGGGCTTTGGCGTTATCCGCCGGGATGGTTTTGTTGGGGGCCGTCGGGGTCCCCGCAATCAACGCATCCTTGATGCATCGGCCCTCAAGGACGATCTCAACGTCCGAGGCCCAAGTCAGGTAGTTAAGCCCATCCTGGGTCAACTCCGGGAACTCGCGGCTGACGATTCCGGTCATCTGCAATTTATGCAAAGTGTGTAAGATTACAGCAGGTAATCGGTTGCATAAATACGATAATCGATACAATAATTCAAATATGACGGCGTTCCAAAATTCAATTAAAAAAAAACGGTGCAAGCTATCTATGAGATACAAAGTATTAAAGACATGCGGTAATTAATAACTGTAGTAAGACATAGTGTAAAATCTTGTTTAAAATCGGGCCAAAACAGAGCCAAAAACGGTCCAACCTGTAGGGGTTCGTAGCATGGAAAACAAAATTTTCTATCGCATACAAACAAACAAGCCAAGATCTATCTACTAGATTGTAGCAACGAGTCGATGGAATAACTAACCCTCGAAGATTCCAAAGCGGTTAACGAGAGCAGATTCTCGTGGGTGATGTAGTCGTACTCTTTCCGATCTCAAGATCGCGTAGACGATCCTTCCGGCGCCACGTTCCCGCAGCGCTCCCGCAGTCGGTCACACGTTCGGTACTCGACGAAGACCTTCCTCTCCCTTGTTCCAGCAGGCAGCGGAGGTTGTAGCACTCTCCTCGCGATTCCGGCAGCACGACGGCGTGGTACCGGAAGTAGAGGGGAGATCCCGCAGGGCTTCGCCTTAAGCCGGTGCGAGTATGGTGGAGCTTATGAGAGAGGCTATTAGTGGTCTAGTAATTAGACACACCAATTAGAGGGCTCTAAACCAATTAGAAGGCTCTAAACCGAAACAGCTCTAAACCGGGGTCTAGGTCTAGTTTCTAGTTTAGAGGATAGGAACTTGTGTGTTGTGGGAGGGGAGCCCTGCCCCTCCCTTTATAGGTGGGAGGGCTGGCGCGCCATGGGGAGGAGAGTCCCTCCCCAAGTCGGCTTGGTGGGGCGCCGGCCAAGGGAGGAGTCCTCCCCCAATTCGGCCTCCACCAATCCTCCTCTTTTCCCACTTCCCAAAATTGGCAGTTTGACTTTCAAATTAGCCGTTTGACTTTTCCAATTTAGGAATTAAATAAACCCTTTATTTTGGACAGCGAGAACACCTAGTACATGATGCAATCATTCCAACTTGCAATGACACATTCATGTACCCCTTCCCCCCCGGAGTGCCGGACATTCCGGGACCTTCTAGAATGTTCCCGATGAAAACACCGGAACCATTCCCCAACTCCGAAATGGGACTTTCCTTATATGAATCTTATTCTCCGGACCATTCCGGATCACCTCGTGATATCCCGGATCCCATCCGAGACTCCGAACAACATTCGGTCTCTTTCTCATAATACCATAACTACTCAAACAACGTCGAATCCTTAAGTGTGTCTCCCTACGGTTCGTGAATTATGCGGACATGATCGAGACACTTCTCCGAACAATAACCAATAGAGGAATCTGGAAATTCATATGGCTCCCACATATTTCTACGATTACTTTGCGATCGAATGAACCACTTACATACGATACCAATTTCCCTTTGTCTCACGATATGTTACTTATCCGAGGTTATGATCGTCGGTATCTCTGCATACCTAGTTCAACCTCGTTACTGATAAGTACTCTTTTCTCGTTCCCGTGATATGTGATCCCTTGTGACCAAGTCACATGCTTGCAAGCTAATTGGATGACATTTCACCGAGAGGGCCCAGAGAATATCTATCCGTCATGTGGATGGACAAATCCCACTCTTGATCCATGTGTTTCAACCAATACTTTCCGAACACCCAATGCCACTTTTATAGCCACCCTGTTACGGTGTGGTGTTTGATGACATCAAAGCATCCATCCAGTAAAGGCAATATGCATGATCTCATGGTCGAAGGAATTAGGTTACTATGTATCAGAAAGCATATAGCAATTGAACTATTGAAATGACTTGATCTTTATGCTACGCTTGTCTATAGGAGTATGTCCATCACATCATTCTCCTAATGATATGATCCTGTTGTTAATAACATCTCTATGTTCATGATCAGGAAACCATGATCATATATTAACCAACAAGCTAGTTTAACAAGAGGATTTACTAGGGACTCTTATTTTATGTTTACAAATCACACAAGTATTAATGTTTCCTGTTAATACAATTATAGCATGGTATGTAAACATTTATCATAAATATGAAGATATGATAACAACCATTTTATTATTGCCTCTTGGGCATATCTCCAACAGTCTCCCACTTGCACTAGAGTCAATAATCTAGTTTCAAACCTTTGTGTATTCAACACCTATGGCTTTCCGGTGTTGTATGTACACGATTGCTAGTGGTCAACTGATCTCCGGATCTGACACTTCCAGGTCCGTGTGTAATTGCATGTCTTTGCGTCTCTACGCATCACTCATTCTCTAATGAGATGGCTTTGTATAAATTTGGTCTTTCGGTGTGACCTTTAGTTCTTTAGGGTTAAAACATGTTGACAATATTGTCGTACAATATATCTTCATAGTATTATCCCGCTGTGAACTACACCTAGTTTGATAACAAACTACTTGACACAAATGCCCTCTTTTGCTGCTATAATAGCAGTCATATACTTAGCCTTTTGTTGTAGTATCTGTCACAATGTCTTAACTTTGGAAATCATCCAAATCCATTATGGAACTCACTTTCCATTATATTGTGCCACCCTTAGTTTAGATTGAGATAAACTTAATCTGTACTTTGTGACAAAGCTAGTATCAATGTAGTACTTTTACAATGAACTAACCATCTATTTGTCACTTCTACAAATAATATACTCTTAGTTCTTCCAAAAGATCATAAGAATATCCTTACTATTGTCCAATGATCATCTTACGAATCATTCTGGTATATGCTCACAACATTTAGAGCGTAGGACATATCTGGATTTGTACATATCACAGTATGATTGATATAAATACTCTTTGTGATTTCATACATCAAGTATCAATCTATACTTGATTATTTGTTTCACTTTACCAAATGTCAATACACTTGAATATATCATCAACATTGAACTTATTCAATCCTTTCTGTGCAACAAGAACCTTTCTTGTAGTTCCTATATTGAACTCATTCAATATCTTGTCTATGTACTTCTGGCACAACCATATTAGCGTCTATTGATGCCAAAATACTTGGGTTTTGCCTAAGTCTTTCATCGGGATGAAATTCTTAATATGTGTTAATAAAAGATACATTATTTCCAATCAACAATATGTCTTCCACATAATGTATTAGAAACATGTCTTAGCGCTCCCACTTAATTTCTTGCAAATGCAAGCATCTTCATTGTCTCTGATGAAATTAAACCCTTTTAACAGTTTCATCATAGTGAAGATTCCAACTCCGCTATGCTCACTCTAACCATTGAAGTTTGCATATGCTTTTAGCATCCTTTGAATTGACAAAACCCTATGGACCGTGTTTATGCACATGTCCTAGGTAACGATTCTATTAGAAGAACTTGTTTTGTTTATTCAACTACCATATAACAAATTATATGTAGTGGTTGCTTTCATTAATCCGTCTAGACTAAATATCACTATGATAGATCAAATCTTGTCATAGTCAACCTTTGAACATTGTTGTGAACTCTTTCCCAACATGTCGACTATTTCATAGATGTAAAACATCCATGTCTATTTCTTTATAGATCCAGACACAACTGTAAGGTCTTACACCTTTCTCGAGGGTCCTTCAAGTTCAAAACTTGATTTCTCGTGTATGGAACTATCACGGATTTTATGGCTTCAAGCCATTTGACGGAGTTAGGGCCCATCATCGCTTCTTTGCATGTAGTCGGTTCATTATTCTCAAATAATGATTCAACCCTCAAATCTTGGTATTTGATTGTTTACCCGATCTACTTGTTTCAATAGGAACTTAGATCTCCGTGACCACAACCTTTGAGGCACGTGAGCCATGAGCATTGTTGCCGCCTCCGGAACACTTTTCGGCGCTGCGCAACTTTGCACATACAGCTAAGGTTCTTAACCTTATCAAAGTTCTATTGTCCTCCCACTTAACTTTTCACGAAAAATTCCTTCCAAAAGAAACTTGACGTTCTAAGCAACAAACACTTTTGTCTCCGGTGTTTATGGAGGAATACTTAATAGTCATACAAAGACAGGTTCATCCGACTTTGGTTGCAAACATCTTTCTTATGCATAGCATACCAATGTTTAAGAAAGGACAACTTGGGTTTTATCCCAAACCATAACCTTATATGGTGTCATTTCAACGGATTATGATGAAGCTCTTTTCAGTGGAAAAACGGTAATCTCTAAAGCTTTTAATCTTTAAAATACAATGGCAGTTTTATGAATTACACCTTTCGATCTTACCATGTCAAACAAGGTTTAATTACATATCTCGAACGCTCCATACTCTTATGGTGTTTCGGGAAAATGCAAATCCACGGAACGATTCCTTAAATCTTAGGTATTATGCTAAACTTGTAACTCAAATATCTTCCTTTATGATCTTATCATAAACTATTTATATTCTTGTTACAATGATTTTGCACTTCATCTTGAAAGTCTTTTGAACTTTTCAAATATTTCATACTTCATCCTTATTAAGTAAATATTCATATATTCACTCAAATTTTCGGAGAAAGCATATGAAGTTGAAATCCATCGCTCTTGACTACACATAATGGACTTCGTACAACAATATGTACAAGTTCCAATAAGCTAGTCATTCGTTCCCTTTTGGCCTATGGACGAAGTTTTAATTATCTCTAGGAAAGTTTCACAAGCGTCATTTGATCAAAATCAAATAGACTCCAAAATTCCATCCATATGGATTTTTCTTCATGTTTTCTTTCCAATATAATTTTAAACGGCGATGTCACTTCCTAAGTGATCTTTCAATCAATTTGTCTTTCGACATTTTAGCACTAGTTTTATGGATGTGATTTCTCCAACGAGATTTGTGAATCATCCATCTTTTATGGATTACGGCAATTATTTGAACAACCTTTTTGTTCTCATAATACCCGATAAAACAAATCTTTGAAGGCAAGCTTTGATGTTTAACGAGCAACACAATAACCCTTTATTTGTTCTCGATGAACATCATCACATATTCTTTTGCTAGTTACTTAGGCCATTGTAGTTCATGAATTGTGTTGTTTCGTATGACGATTCACACCAACAAATTCAGTATCAAATACTTAAGAACCACATTGTTTAACAAGCAAAGAATATAGCCATAACATGTATATCATCTATATACTTAAACTGAACGATTCTAGTCTTTTCTTTTCTGCCATATATTTATGAGATTCTCTTTCAGTATTTCCTTTTCAGTTTGAAAGAATCTATCAACATCAATAGTGGAGTCATACATATGACATATAGTCCAAAGCGTGTATAGTTAAATACCAATGTCTTTGGACTTGCACTTTGAAGTAGATCACCATCATCAAATGTTTGGTGTTCTTTCAAATTCCTTTCATTAGTAATCTCTTGGTGTAGTAAACATTTTACCTACATCAAATATTCACCCTTATCATGGTATCGTCCATGATCAAGCTACTTTTAGCTTATAACGATGAATTATTAGTATAATGTTGCTATCCAAAACCTTTTGGAGGATTAGGACAACAAGTGTCTCCAACCTTTTTGCAAATTCTCATCAAAATATGAGAACATGAACTTTGCCATATTATACTCTATCATGTTGTAATCAAAACTTCGTTTCAGATATCACAATATCTTCCACACATCATGGTTTCTGAAACAACTCTTTCAGATCCTAGATAACCTTGATATTAAGGGAATCCTTTGAATATCAAGAATCATGGATACAAACATGATACTTATATACTAACACTTGGAATTGTTACTCTTGATTTAATACTAATTATTAAACTTCATGGAGTAACCGGAACTTACTGAAAGTTTGCAATAGGACTTTTAAACTTTAGATTAACACTTAAAACAATACGATACCAGTTCGTAAAGTATCTAACCAGAATTCTATAGTTCTATCATCTCAATTATAACTAAGCGCAAGGTGGTAAACGGATGCCAATGACTACAACAACTATGCAAATTCACTTTGATTTAGTTTATGATAAATTGAGTTCTAATTAATAATTAAATTAATCTAGGTGAACTCCCACTCAAAACAATATCCCTCACATTGTTTTAGTGATCACACGAACCAAATCCACCACATCAAAACCGATCATCACGAGAGTTGATATAGCTTCAATGGCGAACAATCAACATGTTCATCATATCTACTATATGACTCATGCTCTACCTTTCGGTAATCCGTGTTCCTGAGGCCATGTCTGTACATGCTAGGCTCGTCAAGATCAAACCTTAGCTACCGCATAAGCAAATCTGGCTTGCTTACGTTGTATTTACCCGTGGAATCAAAGACACCCGATCATCACGTGGTGCTTCGAAGCAACAAGTTTTAGCAACGGTGCTAACTAAGGGCGAACACTTTAGAACTTGAAATTTATGTGCATGAGGGATCATCTTATAATGCTACCGTCGTCTACTAAGCAATACAAGATGCATAAAGGATTAACATCACATGCAATTCATAATATGTGATATGATATGGCCTTTCTTCTTTGTGCTTCCGATCTCCATCTTCAAGCACGAACATGATCTCCATCATCACCGGCGTAGCATCAAGGTCAATGACGCTTCTTCATGGTTGTCGTCCACCAGCTTCAACTATTACAACTATTTTGAATAGACACGCAGGTCTTAACAGAAATTAAAGACAACCATATGGCTCCTGCCGGTTGCCAACTTACAATAAGGAACATTGCATACATCAAATATAATCACAATCATGGCCATATCACATCACTGCACACCCCTGCAAAACAAAGTTAGACGCTTCTACTTTCTTTGCATATTTTACGTGGTTTGGGGCTTTCCATAAGTGTCGTTCTAACCTACGAACAAGAACCACAACATTGATACTAGCATTGTTGATTACCCGTTGTAAATTGGATCTTTACTATGCTAGGAGAAACTGGCACCCGCAAAGCCACTTATGCAATACAAGTTGCATGTTAAGCGTGGAGCAAGTCTCATGAACGATGTCATGTAAGGTTAGCCCGGGCCGCTTCATCCCAACATACCGCAAGATGCAAAGTACACGCAAAGCAATCTACAATAAAAGCATCAACGCCCACAATGACCATTGTGTTCTACTCGTGCAACAGATCTACATATAGACACGGCTCTGATACCACTGTAGGGGTTCGTAGCATGGAAAACAAAATTTTCTATCGCATACAAACAAACAAGCCAAGATCTATCTACTAGATTGTAGCAACGAGTCGATGGAATAACTAACCCTCGAAGATTCCAAAGCGGTTAACGAGAGCAGATTCTCGTGGGTGATGTAGTCGTACTCTTTCCGATCTCAAGATCGCGTAGACGATCCTTCCGGCGCCACGTTCCCGCAGCGCTCCCGCAGTCGGTCACACGTTCGGTACTCGACGAAGACCTTCCTCTCCCTTGTTCCAGCAGGCAGCGGAGGTTGTAGCACTCTCCTCGCGATTCCGGCAGCACGACGGCGTGGTACCGGAAGTAGAGGGGAGATCCCGCAGGGCTTCGCCTTAAGCCGGTGCGAGTATGGTGGAGCTTATGAGAGAGGCTATTAGTGGTCTAGTAATTAGACACACCAATTAGAGGGCTCTAAACCAATTAGAAGGCTCTAAACCGAAACAGCTCTAAACCGGGGTCTAGGTCTAGTTTCTAGTTTAGAGGATAGGAACTTGTGTGTTGTGGGAGGGGAGCCCTGCCCCTCCCTTTATAGGTGGGAGGGCTGGCGCGCCATGGGGAGGAGAGTCCCTCCCCAAGTCGGCTTGGTGGGGCGCCGGCCAAGGGAGGAGTCCTCCCCCAATTCGGCCTCCACCAATCCTCCTCTTTTCCCACTTCCCAAAATTGGCAGTTTGACTTTCAAATTAGCCGTTTGACTTTTCCAATTTAGGAATTAAATAAACCCTTTATTTTGGACAGCGAGAACACCTAGTACATGATGCAATCATTCCAACTTGCAATGACACATTCATGTACCCCTTCCCCCCCGGAGTGCCGGACATTCCGGGACCTTCTAGAATGTTCCCGATGAAAACACCGGAACCATTCCCCAACTCCGAAATGGGACTTTCCTTATATGAATCTTATTCTCCGGACCATTCCGGATCACCTCGTGATATCCCGGATCCCATCCGAGACTCCGAACAACATTCGGTCTCTTTCTCATAATACCATAACTACTCAAACAACGTCGAATCCTTAAGTGTGTCTCCCTACGGTTCGTGAATTATGCGGACATGATCGAGACACTTCTCCGAACAATAACCAATAGAGGAATCTGGAAATTCATATGGCTCCCACATATTTCTACGATTACTTTGCGATCGAATGAACCACTTACATACGATACCAATTTCCCTTTGTCTCACGATATGTTACTTATCCGAGGTTATGATCGTCGGTATCTCTGCATACCTAGTTCAACCTCGTTACTGATAAGTACTCTTTTCTCGTTCCCGTGATATGTGATCCCTTGTGACCAAGTCACATGCTTGCAAGCTAATTGGATGACATTTCACCGAGAGGGCCCAGAGAATATCTATCCGTCATGTGGATGGACAAATCCCACTCTTGATCCATGTGTTTCAACCAATACTTTCCGAACACCCAATGCCACTTTTATAGCCACCCTGTTACGGTGTGGTGTTTGATGACATCAAAGCATCCATCCAGTAAAGGCAATATGCATGATCTCATGGTCGAAGGAATTAGGTTACTATGTATCAGAAAGCATATAGCAATTGAACTATTGAAATGACTTGATCTTTATGCTACGCTTGTCTATAGGAGTATGTCCATCACATCATTCTCCTAATGATATGATCCTGTTGTTAATAACATCTCTATGTTCATGATCAGGAAACCATGATCATATATTAACCAACAAGCTAGTTTAACAAGAGGATTTACTAGGGACTCTTATTTTATGTTTACAAATCACACAAGTATTAATGTTTCCTGTTAATACAATTATAGCATGGTATGTAAACATTTATCATAAATATGAAGATATGATAACAACCATTTTATTATTGCCTCTTGGGCATATCTCCAACACAACCGCCCGCGATCGCGTGCTACCAAACGGCCCGACCATACTTGCCTCTGCGCGACCGGCCCGCTCCAGACCGTCCCTGCCCGCTTAGCGGGGGAACGGAGCTAGCAGAGCTAACTCCCGACTGGGGCGGCGGCGCCGGCAGCAGGCCGGACCGGCGGCGAGGTAGGGGACGGCGGCGGACCACGCGTGGCCAGCGGGGCTGCACGGCCGGGCGGAGCCAGCGGGGCGCGGCGGACGCGCGCCGGCGCAGGCGCGCGGCCAGGCACGGGAGGCCGGCGGCTCGGCCAGCGTAGCCGCAGCACGCGGCCGGCGGGGCGCAGCAGCGCGCGGCACAGCGACGGCGGCCAGCGGGGCCAGCGCGAGCGGCGCGGCGGCGGCGGCCAGCGCGAGCGACGCAGCGGCGCGGCAGACGGCGCGTGCGGGCGCAGGCCACGACGGGCGGCGCGACTGCGCACGCGGGCGAGCGCTCGGCGGACGCGGCAGCGGGCGCTCGCGGCAGCAGGGCGAGGCGGGGCGGTGCGCGGGCGGCAGCTCGCGGCCGGCGGCGGCCAGCGGGGCGCGAGCCAGTGGAGCGCGCGGGCGGCGCGGACGCGGCAGCGCGCGGGCGGTGGCTCGCGGCGTCCAGCGCGGCGCGGCGCGCGGCGGCGTGGCCGACAAACGTGGTGCAGGCACGGGAGGCCGGCGGCGGCGGCCAGGCACGCGGCCAGCGGGGCCTCGGCGGCGGCGGCGGCCAGGCAGGCACGCGGTGGCGGCCAGGCACGCGGTGGCGCGGCGGCGCACTGCGGCGGCGGCCAGTGGGGCCATGGCGTCGTGCGTGCGAGGCGCGTGCGCGGCGCGAGCAGCCAGCGAGGCTGCTCCATATCCATGGCCTCTGCGCTTGCAAGTCACGTACGTACGTGGTTACAAAAAAAAATACGTGCAAAAACTTAAGATCCGATCCGAAAACGGTCGAGATCAGCCCGATCTGCTAAGAAAAAAATTCAGATCTGCAAAGCAGGTGCACGCATCGATGGTACAGTCAACAAATTTCTAATCTGGGAGTGATTAGATCGACATTGGTCGGCGACAGCAGGTCAGCTCGACTCCCGGAAAGAAAAATCCGCACCTTAGATGGGATCTGATCTAAAATCTGAACGCAAATCTTGAAAGGAAAACGCGAGACGAATCCATTTTTGCGGTCAGATTTGTGTTACCTTCAACGAAAGCCTGCGTGATGCAGGCTCAACGGTGGCTTGACGGAGGCTCGACGGAGAGACACGTGCTGATAACGTGTTGGAACACCCCCTGCCGACTGGCCGGTCCCGGGGCTGTTCCACGCCGGAAGAGAAGACTAGGAGAAGGCACACACAGTACAAGTAGATGAAACAGGGAACTTTTATTGATATCTCTCTCGGTAACTCACGTACAAGGGTTGTTCCTCTATTTATAGGCAAAAGGGGGATACGATACCCACATGGACCAACCCTAGCCTGGTAGAGGCCACACCGAATGGGCCTCTACCGGCCCGGTTTCCCAACACGAACCACGTACGCGGCCAACCACCTAGTGGCCCGACCCCACCCGCAATCCCCTCGATCCCTATCTCCCCTGCCCTCTGCCTCGTGAGCCCCCTCCCATTGTCTGTTTCCTCCCTTGCCTGCTGCCGCCAGGGGCGCCCTCCTCTCCCGTTCGACAGCCACCGGCCTCCTCCCTCTTTGGCGCTCGCATCCCTCCCCTCCATTTACCTCGTTCCCCCTGCCACCAGGAGCTCCACCTAATCCTCGGTCGTGCTGCTCCACTGCGGCCTCACTCGTCGCCTAGCCAAGCTCGCCGGACGGCCTCCTCCTCTGTAGCTCTCCTTGGCGCCGCCTTACCCTGTGCCCGATCCACCTGGACGCTGCGAGAGAGCGCCGACCCCGTCCCCGGGCCGAGCTCACCGCTGATCCAGCGCCTCGAGCTTCTACTCGCCGGCTGCTATTCCTCGGCATCCTCCCCGACCTTCTCTGGTCGTTGTTGCACCGGCGCCCCGTCAAGACCGCTCCTCCCCCAAGCTCGGCCTCGTCCGCTCGTCCCCATCCTGCGTTCCCGCCCTTCATGACTTCAAGCTCTGCTGCAGACTTGCCTTCGCTAACAGTCGTTTGTCGCTACAGATCGCCTCCCTGTCGTTTCTTCTCTATGTGTATGCGCATGGGTAGCAAGTAGCAACCGCAGCACAACGTGTCCTCGATGGCCAAGTTCAATTCGTGTGGTTCCTGTTGCCGCGACATTCAACATCACAAGTCCTTCGTTAAGTCTGGCACATACAAGATTGGCAGTCAAGGCCGTGGTACCCTAGCTTGTTGCCTTAGGTTCACGACAAGATCTTTGTGACCGAAGAATGAGATGCATCGAAGATGTGTCACTCTGACCGAAGCCATCGACACGGGAAAACCAAGTCCTCCATCATGGACGACAAGACCTCCTTCACGGACTCGAAGACGTCAAGACCCGTTCCTGGAGACGAAGACCGATCCAATCCAGAACGAAGCCCGGACCCAAACCCCTCTGAACCACCAAGTTCGATGAGTTCCAATGAGACCCCTATCCAAGACCTCTATATTTTTAATATATGATATTTTACTTGTTTTATATTAAATTGTTCATGTCGCATATATATTGTGCAGTTTGGGGGCCATATACCGATTCATCTCATAATTAAATATGGAGACCATATGGAGGATTTTCTAGTCTTATATTGGCTCTATTTAAATTTGTGCATCGAACCGATAACATATTTTGACTTGATAATACAATATTTAAATTGCGGGGTATCTAAACAACATGACCCTTCTAAGTAATTGTCGGGACCCGGTTCCGCTTAATATTGCCTAATTGCATCGGACCTTTGCCATGTCATGCATCATACATTCATCATGTCCGATCTTCTGTCATAGTATTAAATAGTGCATCCGATGTTTCTTCTAGTGTTTTTCTTCTTCGCGGATAAGGCCGTTGAGTTCATGTGAGCTTCGCCCTGTTCTTTGGATGAATCTTCGGCTGTGTTTTCAGCGAGCATTCTCCCTCTTTCTATCTATTTTGCATTTATCGTTTTTATTTCCTCCTGTTGATATGTTGCTATCTTTGTTACGATGCTATAGATTATGTACCCATTTATATTCCCTGTAGCCCCTATATTGTCATGGACACCTCCTATTACCTGTTGTTTGGTAGATAGTCAGCCTCGCGAGTCGTAGTCGCTTGTGCAGGTGTTGCTTCGTGCCGCCGATGTTTTATAGTTGTTGGAGGAATGCCTCATGCTTAACGTTGGAGATGATCATGGCTTAAATTACAACTTGATATTAAATTGATGGGAATAGATATAACTAATGCAGAGGCACCGGTGAGCAATATATGTTATTTGGTTTTTAACAGCTCACTGGTGTCCCATAGGGCCCCGAGTACTTGATACCTATTCCTTGACTATTCGCATAATCCACATGTGGGACCATGAATCCCGTTAGCGATATCTTGAATCATATCTTATTTCTTGGGGCCACAAACTAGTTTGCAGTTTTATTACTATCCTATACTTATGCTATGGTTATGCCATATTTATGGCTTTATTTACTACTATTGCTCGTGGAGAGCGTTTACTATCGTACTATTTAGGTAAGCGGAGTGTTTTCAGGGTATTGACAAGCTTAGTCACACTTTCGGGTTCCTAGTCGTTTATAGCCATTGACGCAAATCTCTAGGTCCGTTCCAGATCCGGCCAACTTCGTCGCAGGTAGCTTGGTGGGGCGCCCCCCTGAAATATTATATGAATTGTGATTTATTTGTCGTGATGCCTCGTTGGGTTTTTATTTGGTATTTCCGAGGTTGATCGTGCGTGTGTTGCTATTTGTGCCCCCTGCAGGGTAAAACTTTATGAAAGCCGTGTCCGAGGTTATGGATGAATTGGAGCACAATATCTCGATCATAGACAACTATAACTAAAGTAGTGCTATAAATTTGACTGTAATGACTAGTAATCAGCTTCACTATAATGGAATGGCTAAATAAACGTACCAACCACTGCTGGAATTGGGATGCCTCATGCTATATGTATCTGACTAGTAAGTATGGCAACTACAGCGGAATGGTTAACTAAAAGTGCCTACTTCTTATTATATGAGGATGATTCATGATATCTATATCTGACTAGTAAGTGCTGCAACGATCATGAATGAATAAAATTTTCAACTGTGTGAGTTTCCTCGGTACGGCTTCCTCATTTGTTCTCGATGGGAAAACACCGGGATGGGTATGATTGGTGTTAGTATCAGGATGAATCTGAATAGGTCTTTCTTATCCCTGTCTGATAGCCGAGAGTTGTATCGAGTCTCTATAGGTTGTTTAGTGCATGTTGCGCTACCGCTTCAGTCCATCATACCTATGTAGGCGAGGACCACCGAATTCTAAGACTCGCCATGTACTGACCTCAGTACTAACTGCTCTCTTTTTTTCCTTTGCCCTTTGTCGGCACCCCTTTTGTTTAAGCAGGTCTTGAGATCGATGTCGTTAGCAGGGTTACCCTTCCGGCTTGGCTTGGGAAGGGTTAAGGACGCTATTGGTTATTTTTCAGGTCTCTTAAAACCCATTTGCATCTTGTCCGTACTCGGACGTTGTATTTTTTTCAAGGTGATTTGGATGTTTGTACTGTATATTTGTATTCTTGACTCATGGAGTCGTTGTTGTATTTATCTGTTCTGTGGGTTCCATGGTGGAATAATGTGTAATGGTATTACTTCGTTTTCCACCCGCACGAAAGTGCCTGTTGGGCACCTTTATATCGTTTCTATGCGGGTTTGGCAGGAATCGCTAAAACTTGCATATGGCCAATCCGAGGGTGTTATAAGCGATTCATCATCTGATTTATCACGTGCCATAAGAGCGTATTTTTCTGTTCCAGCATCGGCAGAACCGGATCCGAAGCGAATATACTCCTCATCCATGTACCCGATCTCGACACGGAGATCAGGTCTGCAATTTTCTTCCACCACTTCTTCCACTACAGGAGCGAGCTGGGTGGTTTCAGGTTTTGCTGGGATCGTAAACTCTTCCGCCTCTATGGACAGAGTAAATCCGGACTATTCTTCCGCCATGGTCATCATCTTAGGGGTGGGTTGGGCGGGATCAGCAAAACCGAGATAGATATCGATCTCGCCAATTGGCATGATTGTGAAGGTCGTAACGAGATCCTTAGCTGGAATCCAGGTCTCTTCGAGAAGAATGAGAGGGACGTCACTTGCTTAGACCACGCGACCGATGGTGGTTATTTTGCTGATTCCTGCACTTGCAGATTCCGCCCGAAACGAAGCTCCGAAGTTCACCTGCCCCACGGTGGGCTCCAACTGTCATCGGATTGATGACAAGTATGCCATAGGGGGTCCTAAAGGCATTGAGAAGATGGGGTGTGAGACGTACGGTGTTCCGAGAGCGATGAGAACAAGTTTACCCAGGTTCAGATCTGACTGCGGTGATCGGATCCTACTCCTGCTATAAACCTAGTAATATATTGGCGAGATCCAGATGTAACAACGGCTTACAATAGAGGTTCGTCTGTGTGAGTTGGTTGTGGTTGTGTTGCCCTAAAGGCTCCCTCAATTCCGGTTTATATAGTCACCAGGACATAGGGTTACAGGATAGAACTATCCGGCTATGTTAAAGACTCGGTAACTAAGTACATATTGGACTACAAGTAATCTACATGCCTAAGTCGGTAAGTCTTCTGGGCCTTGTCATAGCCAGAATTTACTTCTCCTCTTTCTGTGACTGGGCCGCCCGTGAAGCAAAACTCGAACCTGTTGGTAGGCCACCCTAGTGAGCGAGTCCTATGGGTATACCCGGAAAGTATATCCCCAACATATTGAATACCAGAAAGTATCCTACCTTCAATTCATGTGCATTGACAAAATCTAGTTATCCTTCGTCAAGGATAAACTTTCCATCTTGCTTCCTCAGGTCGACATCCCAGCTGCAGGCTTTGCAGATCTTCAGCTTGATGGTGTCAGGATACTCACCGCCAAACATTGGCAAAAAGGTGTTGGGTATTTTTTCCATAGAATGCCCACAACATAGGGATCGGATTACACTATCAACAGATAACAGAACAACACAAAACACAACCACAAGTACGATCCACCTAGGGGATCCAACAGTACATCACAACCGAAAGGTCTTTATAAAACTACATCACACACCAAAAGGAGAAAAAGAGATGGAGGATAGAGAGATGCAAGACCATCGCACGAGGCTAGTGTATCAACTAGAAATAACAAAACATACAACTCCAAACACAGCCACTTAGAATCTTCATTCATTTTTTTTGGGGAAGCATCAGGGTCCTGTAGCATCCCAATTGTCTAATAATTGTAATGCTACTTGCTAGTATATATATATTGATACTTCATACACATCATAAGTGCATCATCATTATATCATGCTCATGTCATCATGCCACATTGCATTTGAGCATCATATTAAATCCGGTATTTGGTTCTTATTCTTTTTCTTGCCTTGTATATTTTTTGTTGCCATTAAATGCATTTGCTTCTTGATATCATGTATTTGGTTTTTGATATATGATGTAATGCCCAAGTTGAGTTGAGGGCATGTCTCTTGAAGTCTTTATTTCATTCCACCTACTTTACCTTGCCATGGATCCTTGTGATGATGATCTTGATCATCCCCCCACCATACATGTATATATGGGCTCCATTATGTCTGCATGCTTAAATTCATGCCCATGTATAATTATGTGTGGATCCATCCTAATATATTGTCCATGATCTTGCTATATTCTACCTTGTCGCCATCTTTCTATCTTACCTCAAGTGCATGTGTTACCCCTTTTATTTTCTTCTAGTGGGCACATGCAATATCTCCTCATCTGAAATCTAGTTGAGTTTGTGTTTATTTGAATTTTTTCAAGTCCCATCAAAACCATCATCTTTCTGGTGTCTATGTGCATACCACATATATTCATAAATTCTTGCCCATCTAGGGAAATCCTTGCCTTGGCCACCTACCTGTACGCACGCATGTGTGTTTATGTGACCACAACCTCACCCTCTCTCTTTTTCTTATTTAAACTATAAGATAATTCTTTATTGAAGACAAATAGTTAGATTTTATCTTTCAAAACTTGCAGGGTAAATTCTCTCTTTTTATCGCCCAAAAGTTTTCAGCCTGAAATCAAAAAGAGAAGAAGAAAAAATAGAAGAAAAATAGAAGAGGCAAGAGCACCAAGTAGGCCAACCGCAGCAACACAAGTCATCTGATTTTTTTCCTATCCACCTTGTTGTCTTCCTCGTTGTATGGCACCGCATCGGGCCGCTCCACGTCGGTATCTGGGCGATGGGATGGACGAGCTTGTTCCGATCCTCCTTAAACTTCCCAAGTGCCTAGCCCT
The DNA here is from genome assembly GCA_916181665.1 of Avena sativa. Taxonomy (NCBI): domain Eukaryota; kingdom Viridiplantae; phylum Streptophyta; class Magnoliopsida; order Poales; family Poaceae; genus Avena; species Avena sativa. Next base: position 22,997,997 of record OV702282.1, on the reverse strand, counting down.
GAAACCCTAGCGCCTCCATTCTTTTCCTACCCCGCCGCCACGTCCTCCTCTTGTTCTCCACAGAAACCAATCGAGAGCATCAGGTTCCCGAAGGTCTCCATCGAAGAAGACGAGCTCGCACCATCGATCCATGCCGCCACGAACCAAGCTGGGATCGGGAATGGATCCGCCATCCACTAGGTCTTCCTCGTTGAATCCAGGAGCTGGGTCCGTCCAAGAGAGAGCTCAACGCTGTGTTCTTGCGATGACCGTCCACCTCTTGTCGTCGCCATCTACCTCACCTCCAGGCTTTCTCCGTCAACCCCGGGGCTTGATCTACCCTGCCAGTACCCTCCTGGTGAGCTCCACCTCTCCTTCCTCTCCCCTGTGCTGATGTCGTAGTTGCCGCATCACCCGCGAGCTAGCAGCCGCCTCCCAAGGGCGGATCCAGGATTTGACCATAAGGGGGGCCGAGACGACAACGACCATAAAATAGGTTTATAACAACACTATACTAAATCTTAAATATATGTAGTTTTGTTATCCGACTACATTTTCTATAACTAAAGCTTCATTTTATGCTTTATGACTACAAATCCGTTAAATAATAAGTCTATGATCTCATGAACGGTAAAATTTATAGAAAATTTCCTTACAAATACGAATAACTATATAAGGTGTAGAAGAATACTAAATAAATCAAGGGGCAAATCAGTGGTGGGGAGAAGAAGAAATTCACCATAAAAAAGATAAACATTGAAACTATACCAAGTTATATTGTGTATACTATGGATATCAAATTGGAACATTAAATATTTTGCAATAAGAAAGCAAACTACATTCTACTAGTTTGAGTTAGGTCTATGCCCAGAGCTATCAAATAACTTAATAACACAACAATTCAATAATTATTTAATCACTAAATACTTTGTAAAAAAATGGTGAATATAATCCGCAATTGATTTGACTAAGCAACTTCTATTAGATGGGGTAATCAAACTAGCAATTCCAGTAGCCAACATGCATATATCTAGGATCATATACTTAGGACGATCACTTCACGTATTGGACATGTCATGTGGATGAAGCATACCATAGTTGATAGTTTTTAGACACATGTGAGTTATTCTTTGTGCCTTCACTAATCAGTAATCACGGACACTCTGACACTTGAATACAAAATCCTGATACCGACGGCGGTGCCATAGCGGTGGCGAAGAAAGGAGAAATAAGCCGATTAGATCGTTGAGGGAAACCGGGTAGAGAAGAAATTCAGATGTGTCCCATGGATTAGTTGCTCGACATGCGGTTTTGTTGATACTTCAATAGGTATGTAGTATCCCTTGATGGCTAATGTTTTAGGCTTGTCCCATAAAACTTGAGCAATCAACACATTGCAAATATTGGTCTAGGCTAATGGACAAAGTATTACTACCTCCGTTTCAAGGCTTAAGACACACACGCTTTCCAAAGCAAAGTTTGACCAAAAGAATTGATCAACAAAATCTTGATTGTATTGTACATAATTAGTATCGTTGGATTCGTATTGAAAAATACTTTCCAGTGATACTAGTTTTATACCAAAACTCTTTACGTATTTAGAGTAATTCTTGGTCAAAGAAAAAACACGTAAAACGAGAACACCTTAAGCCCTGAAACGAAGATAGTATAATTAATAATCAAGCATCAAAATTAGTGCTAGCCTTCATTGCAAATCCTTGAAGGGGTCCGAACCATAAAGGGGCCTGGCCACCCCTTGGCCCCTCCCTAGATCGCGCCTCCCTCGCTACCGCTCGCCAGCCTCGCTCCTCGTGCACGCCGCGCATCAGCCATGCGCCAAGCAGACAGACAGACGCGCAGCCACTCGCCGACCCTCTGTTCCTCCTTTTTCCTGGCTTCCTCAGCTTGCCTCCGACTCAGCCCTTTGCATCACGTCGAAGACGACACATCCATCTCGCCGTACCACAAAACGGCATCCGAATCCGTCGAAAAACGGGCCCACGATCTTCTATCGAAGTTAGATCTATATCTCTCTCTGTAATCAGCACGTCAGTCCGTCAGTCTCGCACGTACTGCAGTGACTCTGTTCGCGAATTTTTGCCACCCTACTCGGTTTGTCTCTGTCGCCGACATCCACACGCCTGTACAGAGAGTAACATCAGATTTCCAACACATCCAACCACGTCCCGATCCGACATTCGTAGCGCTCAAAATCATCTCGCAAACGTTGAGTTTAGCCGTGTTATTGTTGCCTCTGTTCATCACCTTTGTACGACACACAAAGACCTATTCCATCGAAACTGTAAACACAAATCTTAAAGCCCTTCACTTACTCTACATTTTCTTCGTTCTACGACATCACTAAATTCTCAACCAGTTTCTTGACATCATCTGACGAAGTAGGCATCAGCTGGCTGTATTTGCGCCGCCGTCTTCAGTCTTCGTCAGTTTCGCACCCGATGTGTTTAGGAAGTTTTTATAAAAAGGCCCCTTTACTTTTTAAACCTCAACCCACACTCCCCAGGCCTATCGACGTGTCGCCGCCTCGCTGGGACGTGTGAGCAGTGGTCCCGCGGCACATGTTGGTCCACCGTTCAGTGACCGTGGATTGGATACCCCTGGGTAATAAAAACCTGGAATCTTTTCTAATACAAATAAAATTTTAGAAAATATTTAAATCTAATTTAATTCATATCTTTTAAAATAATTCAAATTTAGGCGAAAACTTTCAAAATAAAAAGAGGATATTTTTGAGTTGTGAATTCAAATCGATATTCAATAAATTCCAGAATTGCCCCCAACTATTCCAACAAATGAAAGTTTTGCCCTTTTTCAATTTAGATGCTTTTAACCTATAAATCCAAATATTGCAAATGATATATGTTTTTGAATCCAAAAAATGTGAGGAATCTGTTTATGCTATTTACAATATTAGTTGAGCAATTTAAAATTTCAAAATAATTTAATTGTTAATAAATGCTATTTTTAAAATATTGCATAACTTTAAATTCGTAACTCCAAATTCGATAATTGATATGTCTAAATCGATTAGCTCGACGATCCCGTTCCAACTATGCATTCCTTGATATAAATTGAAGCATGTATCATATAAACATTAATTATACAGAAATGTTTATGGGAGCAAAACATGATTATAAAACTATCAATTGCTTTATTCTTTTACCCCACCCCTCATCCATGCCCTGCTATGCTATGCCATGTAAATTGTGCATCATTCCATCATGGCATACTTGTTTGCTTGTTGTATATGATTTATATGATTGTGCTATGTATTTATTTTGGCCCCTTGTGTGTTTGGTTTTTATTCGGATAGACGCTGAGCAAGGAGAATATTAGGAGCCTCTGGAGTATTACTCGGATCCATCCTATTCTGCAGCTGAACTTCTAGGCAAGTATTTCTCCATGCTTGGACTACATATAGTACCTATTTGCATCTATCTTATTCTTGCATCATAATCGCGTCACAAATAAAATTGAATCCCAAGTATTGCACAATCTTTACTTTTAAACCCCACTGAAGCTTGTTCCCTCAATCCTATGAGCCACTACTGCAGGAGTTGTTTGAGCCATGCGAGTCATAAAATTGCATATGTAGGGTTTGTGAGTGTCTTTGAATAATGAGATACCTAAACAACTAAATTGAGTAGTAATGGGATAACTAAAGAAAGAGGCATCGGTGGGCAATAGTTGAGATATGGTTTTTATCCACCCACTTGTGTCTCGTAGGACCCCGAGTACTTGATTCTTGTTCCTTGACTATCGCACTATCCGCATGTGGGACCATGAATCCCCTTAATCCTAGTCATAGTTAATTTCTTGGGGCCACAAGTAGTTTGGGGTGTTATTACTATCCTGAACTTATGCCATGATTTACTGCTCATTTACTACTGTTGCTCAAGGAGCGTTTACTACTATACTGTTTTGGAAAGTGGAATGTTTTTGCGGTATTGATAAGCTCAGTCACACTTTCGGGTTCCCAGTCATTTACAGCCATTGACACAAACCTCTAGGTCTGTCTCGGAGCTGGCCAACTTCGTTGCGGGTTGCTTACTGGGGTGGCCCCGTGAAATCAAATATGAATCTTGTGAATGATTTGTTGTGATGCCTCGTTGGATTTTCATTTGTTTTTTCCGAGGTTGATCGTGAATGTGTTGCTATTTGTGCATCCCTGCAGGGTAAGTCTTTCTGAAAGCCGTGTCCGCAGTTATGGACGACTTGGAGCACAGTTTCTCTATCATAGACAAGTATAACTAAAGTACCGCTTTTAAATTGACTAAAACTTGACTAGTAATAGTGAAATATTTATGGAATGATTAATAAAACTGCCAACAGATGGGGTGTTCTCCGTCTTCTCGTTTGGGAACGGGGAGGTGGGCCAGCCATGTTTATTTATGTTGATATATATATATATGTTGGGTAAATCACTGTTGTTTATTTAACGAGTGTCCGTCTATCATTGGTTAGGCGGATGTCATAGCTTGTCTCTATAGAAATGCTAGGCTTTATTTTTGCTGCAATTGCGTCACCCTCAGGTTGTTCCCTTTAGATGCATAAAGACTTGTTGAGTCCCTTAGGGTCTCACATGATAAAATATTGGTTTATCCTCGTTGAAGACCAACAATTGCAATGATATATCCCCATCACGATGAAATTTCCCAAGATTACCCGGGCCTGTCGGCCAAGGCTATATACTCGTGGACAAATATATCCACAGGAAGTCTATTGGGTTGAGGAGACCGAAGATGGTGGCATCGACTGTCTGGTGTAGAGATTCTGGGGATGGAGATCCATGGGATCTATGGTTGGGATGTGCTTATTTTCAGGGCATATTTTACCAATTTACCTCTTATCTGTACTCGGATCTTGTTTTCCGCTTCCGCTTGATACTCTGATGTGTGATGTATGAGGATGTATACTAAACTATTAGCTACCTAGTATTTTGGATGCATATGACGTTGAATATTTCTATTTCTTTTAGATGGATTGGCTCTGATGTACTCTTGAATGTCGCTGATATACACAGTTGTGTATGTTTTGTTCGCATGCCTATCGACTACGCCGCTCGTACTTGTTCCGATGTTCTTGCGAAGTGGATAGGGTGTTGGCTGGTACCGTGCCCTGTTCCGCTCAGACGGGACCGAGATGTGGGTGGCCCTTGGGCCTCCTCGGTAGGACACCTTATGCACTTTGTGTTCATTCTGGGCTTGTTACTTAGAGCGTAGTGTCCGAGGTAGTACAGGTCCCCTCCACGAGCAACAGGTTTTGCAGTGAGACCCAAAAAAGGAAAATGTGCCCCATCCATAGTCGAAGCGTCCTCCAGCGCATTCCTCTGCAATGTATCCGCACCACTTCTCAGTGCTTCTTGCTCATCCTCATCATGAAGCCCTTCCCAGTATCAAATAAAAACACAAGCATATAGAATTAAATTGACCGGAGAATTAATCAACTTTTTTTCAAAACAGGCATGATTCCTAAGTTTCTAAAATGCCCAACAGATCGATTCCAGAGCAGTGATTTGGACATTAAGAATGGCCCCCAGATACATGGGAATCCACAAAAAGTATTGAGAAAAGGACCCAGGCCTATTCCCAGCATCAATGGATTTAGCCACCACACCTTCTTCTTCATTACAGAATCTGCAAGTAGTGTCACCTGTCCACTTCTTCTTCATATTATATTTCGTAGGGATTGCATTGTGCCATATAAGCCACAACCAGAGCTTAATCTTCAAGGGGATTTTAGCTTTCCACAGGTGTTTAAAACTCCTGAAAATACCAACATTTGAAAGCCACGAGTACATGGATTTAAAAGTAAAGATTCTAGACTTATTCCATAACCACCTGGGGCTATCCTTCTCTCCATTAAGTATCACCCTGCTCACTAATCCCCTCAACTGACAATATTGTTCCTGTGCCCCAACCCCCAACCAACGGCGAAAGGAACACTGCTAGTTTTTCCCAACCATCGCAGCAATAGAAATCACATGCTCTCGGCAAATACCAAAAAGATCTGGAACTTTAATGGCATATCTAGGCACCAAGCATCATTCCACAAATCAGTCCTTTTACCATCACCTACCACTATTCTTCTGCCAGCAAAATAAATCTCTTTGATTTTCAACAAATAGCCCAACAAGCAGAATCACTCTACTTATGTTTTACAAGGAAAATTCCACCCTCCTGCAAATATTTCTTTCTCACAAACACTTGACAAGGACCTTCATCAGCTTCCAATCTCCACCACCACTTACATAATAAACTAATATTGAACAGCCTAATGTTCCTGATGCCAAGACCACCTTTTTTCCTTGTCCTACAAACATACTTCCATTTTACTAGATGATATCTTTTCTTCCCAGCTCTGCCATACAAGAAAAAAGCCCTGGTAGGCTTCTCCACCTCCTCTACATTGGTTTTATGTAAAAGGAACATAGACATCGGGTACACTGCCACACTAGAGACACAAGATATTATCTTAACATATATCCCACCCAAAAAAAGGGCACCACCCATCCAACCATCCATTTTATTTTTCAATTTCTCCCCAACAAATCTCATCTCAGCCATAGTGCATTTTCTACTACAAAACAGGCAAACCCAGATAATTAATAGGCCAAGTCCCCTTCTGACAGTTGTACAGGTCAACATACTCTATCAATCTGTCATCATCTAACACCATCATTACTTCACTCTTCTCAAAATTAATCTTATGCCTAGACATGGATTCAAACAAATGCAACAATAATTTCAAAGTCCTAGAACCTTCCACATCACATTTAATGAATAGAATGGTACGATCTGCATATTGCAAAATAGCAATCCCTTTTCCAAACAGATTATCAGCCAAACTAGTAAAGAGACCACCTGCTTGGGCAGTCAACACCATCTTAGCCAAACATTCTCCAACAAGATTAAATAGGAAAGGAGAAAAAGGGCCACCCTGTCTGACACCTTTGACACTACCAAAGTAAGTCCCAATCTCCCCACTGACATTCACACTAAGGGTCACCTGAGTAACAACACTTCTCAACCAAATCAGCCAGTCCTCATTGAACCCCTTTTGCTTGAAACAGTGAAACAGGAAATCCCAGTTTACTTTATCATAAGCTTTCTCAAAATCAATTTTCAACACCCCCTGTTGTTTCTAAACTTTGGACTCTTTCAGAATCTCATGTAGTAAAGTAACCCCATCAGAAATAAATCTTCCTTTGATGAAGGAAGTTCAACAAGTATCAACCAATTTTCGCATACCTAGTTCAGTCCTAATTGTCAAAGCTTTTGTAAAAATCTTAAACAAAACCTGAAGCAAACAGATTGGCTTAAACTTCTGAATCACATCTGCATCGTCACTTTTTGGCAGCAAAGTAATGATCCCATAATTAATACTGCTTAAATCAATCTTATGAGCATGAAAATCATCAAAAGCAACCATAACATTATCCTTCACAATCAACCAACATTGCTGATAAAACTCCAATGGGATCCCATCAGGACTAGCAGCCTTATTTTTTCTCCATCTGACAATCACCTTTTTAATTTCCGCTTCACTGAAAGGTGCACCCATTATTTCTCTGTCAAGATCATTCAATTTCTCCCAAGCCCCCCGATTTATCATCAGATAACCTCATAGCAAAACCATAAGAAGGACCAAACAACTTTTTATAGTATGCAGTGGCATGCTACAATAGGTCAGTAGTCCCCTGAATTTTCTATCCTTCATTTTTCAAGGAAAAATCATCTTCTTCCTCCTGACCCCACTAGAAATTCTGTGAAAGTATTCAGTATTATTATTATCCCCTTTCAACATCCAATTATCTCTTGAACTCCGTTGCCAATATTTCTCGTCATTCTCATAGATCTCCATTAATTCCTTCCGAATCTAAGATTTTCTACCCAATTGTTCTTTCTTAAGAAGAATCGATTCCACAGTCGATTCCAACTCCTGAAGCTCATCCACCAATGTTTTATTTCTCTTCTTCTCTTGGCCTCTGACATGATCCCCCAACCTTTGAAGTCATTTCTCAATTTTTTTAATTTTTTCTGCAAAATATCCAAACTATTCTTACCCTTGAGAGGTTTCCTCCAAATCTTATCCACCCTTGCAAACAAATAAGAATTTTGAAACCAACTCTTTTCAAACCTGAACTCTTTTTTCCCATGTTCCTGTTCCTCCATTGTATCTTAGATCAAAGGAGTATGATCAGATACCTCTCTTGTTAGCTTATGCACTGTAGTCAAAGAAAAAAATTGTTCCCATTTCTTACAAACTAAAATTCTGTCCAATTTCTCCAAAGTTGGAACTTACTAATTGTTAGACCAAGTATACTGCCCCCTGACATTTGCAACTCTCTCAAACCACAAGAATTAATAATGGAATTGAACATGTGGCTCCATTTGCTTAGAACTTGTTTCTTATTTTTATCAGAAACAAATCTCATAATGTTGAAATACCCACCCACCAAAAGGGGTAAGTATTGATCCTGAAACACATTAGCCAACTCCACCAAAAAATATTCCTTATTTTCATCCTGTGCAGCCCCATAAAAAATCACTAGATGCCAATGAACCTGTTTCCTAACATCAAAAACTTTCATTGGAACATGAAGCCGACCAACAGAAGTCCCACAACTAACTAACCTGCACAAACATAGGGCCCCCAGTATACCACCATATTTGCCCACAGAAGTTAACCAACACCAAGAAAATTGATTCATAGGATCAATTTTCCGAAAAAGGCAGGGAAATAATCCTTTTTAATGGTCTCTTGTAAACCAGCAAAGTCCAAATTCTCCCAATTCATCAAATTTACCAAATAAGTAATCATCCCTTTCTTTACCACGCCCCTACAATTCAAAATACCACCTATCATAATACTATTCTTCTTACCCTTGTTCCAGCCACAATACCACTCATAGGGTGGTAATTGTGAACCTTCACAGCAGCAACACTTAAATTTCCCTGTCTCACAATAGATTTCTTCCTGGCAACAGACCTCATATTTTTCCTTTCTCTCCTCGAAATAACAGGTGTAAACTCTACACCATCATCATCATATTTTTTCCAATCAAGCAAAAGCACTTTCTCTTGTACTCCCTCACACTCTTCTCTCAGACCATGTCTCTTATCATTCAAGCTATGTCTAGCTATTTCCAAATCCTTCAGAGAATTAACATATTCAAGTCTAATAGATGAGGAGTCAATTCCCATGTCAATATCTCTACTAACAATATCAACATCATCCAAAATAGCAAAGGAATTATGAGAAGTTAAATTGGTACCTGATAGATCTCTAGAAGGAGCTTGAGCCTTAACCCTTTCATTCAAGTTTTGGACCCCACCTTGCTGAATAATCCTGGAACTCATTCTAACTTGATAATCAGCATCTCCTTTTCCACATCCTCCATATTGATTGGCTGAGAATCCTAACTTTCCTGTGACAAAATCATTGAAGGCTAAGAAGACCCTACTGTCAACTCCACCTGCCCTTGAGAAGCACCAGGAACACCACCAGAAACAACAGGAATAGAGTCAATAGCTGCATTATTCTCCACCTCCACACCACTTTCAGATGATTAATTAAATGTATCTTTAGAAGATTCATCCTCCACATTATCTTGCATTTCAACATCACCTTGATTATCATCACTAGGATCCAACAGGTGAGCATATAGTTGCTTGATCTCATAATACTTATCACTTCCTTTATTCCTTAGCAACTCCCGAATGGACTCCTGGAAATTTTGTTGTCCCCCAACATTCTGAGGATTGAGAGAAGCTTCCAACACATGAGGGTTTAAGGATTGAACAACTTCCAGGTGAACCTCTCCTATTCCATGTTCTGGAGCAACATCAATAACATTTTCATCCCTCTATTGTGTACCACCCTCCTGAACCCCCATATTTCTCCTCATATCATCCATGGTTCCTCCATCAGTAACATCTCTTATAACTATTCCACCAGCACCACTATTTCCTCATGCCCAAACGTGTGCAATCCTAGTACCAAAAGATAACTCACCTGAAGTTTCTTGCTCCTCCAAAGGATCTTTCCCTTTTCCCAATCAGCACACTAGGAGTCAATAGAATTAGCCTGATTCCTTGTACCTCCACCAACACCACTAGTAGAAGGACCAGCTACAACATTTGCAACATCTCTGTTATTTATCTGGGAACCAAGAACATTCTGGTTCTGGTTAGTATTCATCAGGTTTTCTCCATTTCCACCATGATCCTCCACCCCCATCGAAATAGGAATTCTAGGCACTGCATCAGGAGCAAAAATCTCCCTGGTATACTTAAAATCATAGATTCAACCCTGCATCTCCCCTCTCCTTGTATTGGGGACTAAAACAAAATCCAAAAATGCCACCTTCACTCTGATATAAGCCAAGTTTATCAAACTATTTCTATCCATAGGCAAGGGATTGCCAATCAAGGATGCAACATAAAAAATAGTAGACTTCTCTTTGTATTTCATGGGGATACCAACTATTCTGAACCAAGCTTCTTCCAACCACTCTATAGGCTCCAAGTAACCATTCCACTTAGACAACTGTATCACTGCATCTGGAATTGTCTTCATGAAAACTTTCCCAAAGTGGAAATCATCAATGGACCTGGCTGATGGAAATCTCATAAGAACTCTACATCATTGATAGGTCTAGCATTGAATCTCCACCCAGATCCAATAGAGTCAGCCAACATTTTGAACTCTTTCTCCAAATCCTTCCCAGTGACATCACCTCTCACCACACTTCTATGTGCATAGTTTAACTGTTCCATACACTGAAATGTAGATTCAGTCACAGGGGTTTAGTGAAAACCCTGATCAAAATCAGTGCTACCAAAGAATAAAGGAGCATATTCCCAAGGCTTCTTTTCTTGACAAACCAAAATACTATGGTTCCTCCTACAATTGTCACATTCCACTTATGTCTGCCCATTGAAAGGACCTTGAAGATTGATCAATTCAGTATTTCTAATCATGCCCCCTGGCACACTGATCATTGGGGAAGGTATAGAGGACCCCACCAGTGTCATGGCAGCCACATCAGATTGACTAACCACTATCACCGGAGAAGAACGAACAAGAATCCCCATAATAGAAGGAATACTAACAACAACCAATCCAGGAACAATAACAGTTCCTAACCGCAGTACTGGCATTAATGGGAGGTCTAGCAGCAGCAGGCTGCTCCACAATTTGAGCAAAAACATGCTTAACACAATGCGAATTGCTAGTGGAATTACCTGTTCTTCCATGGAAAGACGATGTCGTTGCATCCGAGGAAGATCCTTGCTGCATCTCCGGCCCGTAACTCCATCTCCCCCTGCTCCTCGCCTGATCCGCCTTGCGCTGCCGTGCCTCCGACAAAGCCCTGTACCTCGCCTGAGCTTCATGACGCTGATTGGCCAGCTGCTCATCTTCCTCAGCTCGCCTACGCTCATCCTCCTGGCGCCTCTCCTCGCATCGACGCTCCTCATCCGGCGAAGTTCCTGCTCTCTGATCCAATCGCTTTCATGGCGGCGCTCCTCAATGGTCCTACTCTCGTCCGGCTACCATCCCTGACCATATCCAAATCTCGACCTATTCGCATAGGGAACGTGCCGAGCCAAAGGACGAGATGGTGATCTCCTTCCACCATGGAACCATCGATCCATCTCAACCGATTGTGACACCACAACCTGAGGAAACGATCTATAATCACCATATCGAAATCCTCCCCACTTTTCAGGATTCACCACCGACGGAGAAGAAGAGCGGACAATCTGTGGCTGTTGCACGAACAACACCCTGAACACCTCACTCGATCTAGATCTCTCCAAGGAATTGGATGTCAACTGTAAACGCAATCTTAGGTTGATGACGATGGGGGATTCTGAAACCAACTGTGCCCTCACGCTGGATTCGTGACCACTACTACCACCCACCTCACCTGCCAAGTGGCCCTCCTCTCTGCTCGGCCCACTACCATCGACCTTCCGCCTCCCTGCACCACTGATCCGTATCACCGGGCACACACGCACATTGGGCGGTGTACCGAAGGAAACGTGACGATGCACATGCCCCTAAAGCGGTGGCCCAACCTGGACACGCCAACCCCCACACGTAAACCTGGCTCCGATCGTGATAGCTTCCGATCTGGAACACACCGCTAGATGCTCACCATTTTCCCCCAAAAGTGTCACAAATCCCGACCGATCGAAAATAATCGTGGCATATCGACGCGCCTGCAATACTACCCTAGGATCTGGCCAGAACCAAGCATGCTAGCGGCCGATTTTCGTCAGGAATCATGTACAAGCTTAGGTGCCGTGGTAGGCAACACAACGTCGGGCTCCATCCCTGACCTAAAACTTTAAAAAGGGGTGTTGGGTATGCTCCACACGTCTAACCTGCCCAGTATTAACAACATCTTGAAGAAATCGTCACATGTGTTCTTCACGCGGGTGTTCCTGGCTCGCCCCTCCATCCGGATTGCACAGGGCTCTCTTGTCTTCTTTGATGATGAGTCTCTCAAAACTTGAGATTGTTGCCCGAACACTACAAAAAAATTCACGTGGTCAGATAATGTCTCTACCAGTTGTCAATAATTGTGAAATACATTATTAGTTTACCAAAAAATGAGCAATGATATTTTGATTATATTGTTCATAATTAGTACTATTGGATTCGTATTAAAAACACTTTTCAATGATGCTAGTTTGGTACCAACATTATTTATATATTTAGAGTAATTTTTGTTCAAAGAAAAAACATGCAAAACAAGGACGCCTTATTCCGGGGATGGAGGGAGTAGAGTACAATATAAATATCAGCTAAGAAAGTACAAATGTGGAGAAATTTTCTTATCGAAGTACACAAAGTATTAACTCTAGCTACCATGAACGCCGGTTATATTAGTATTGCCAAGGTCTAGGAAACTAATTAGTGCAGTCCCTAATCGACCAGTACAGATACCAAACACCCAGGAACATAAGAATGGACGAATATGATGAGCTCTATCAGCTACCGATGCAAGAGATTGTTGGAGATATGCCCAAGAGGCAATAATAAAATATTTATTATTATATCTTTGTGTTTATGATAAATGTCGTGGGAATGGTCACGGCAGATGCTGCAATCGGCAGCGAGTAGTAGAACGAGGGGCAAGGGCGGCCAGCCATCTGCGGTGCGAGATGAGGGCGGAGACACAGGGTTTTACCCAGGTTCGGCCCCCCGGAGGGTAAAGACCTACTCCTGCTAGATTGTATTATGGAGGTGTTACAATGGTCGAGCTCGGCGGCTAGGCAGCGGGTCGCTTGGGTGTATGAGGGAACGTGTCTCTACTCACCCTATAGGGAGGTTTATATAGGCTCACCTCCCCTAGGGTTTACATATCTCAACCGATTCGGTTAAAGCTTCGGTAGTCGTTTAACCTTTCCCGACTGGGCCTATCTACTCGCCTGGGCCTTCAGCTTCCAGTCGCTCGGTTCCTTGCTGGGCTTCGATCCACTCGCCGTTCTGCAGGCCCACTCGCCGGGTCTTGGGCCAGTCAGAAACGTCCTGTTGGGTATACCCCGGTAGGCATGTCCCCATCAGTAGTCCCCGAGGCCGTCGTCGATTAGGCATAGGTGGCTGCTGGCAGTCGGAGTATACGGCTTCTGAGTAGGCATCCAGTCGAATCGTCGGCGGACTCCTGTATAAAGGAGACAACCAACGATCCAGGTCGCAGCTTTGGCGAGTCGAGTCGGCGAAAACACTGTCTTAGTGATTGGGTCGGCGAGTCGAATGGCCGTAGTTGGACCGTCAGGCGTGGTCAAACTAGCCGTTGGGGTAATCCAACGGTAACTTTCGGCGTAATCACCGCGTGGTGACGGCTCCCTGATTTGGCGGGTAACGCCCGCTATATAAGAGGAATGGCAGGCAAACGTAGAGCCAACTCCTCACCACTTCTTCCGAGTGCGCGCATTTTCCTTCCTTCGCACCGCGATCCAGCCGACCCGAAATCCTCCGATCTCCAACCAATCTCCCGGCCATGGCCCTTTCCACCGAACCGTGGGGTAGATCCAAGTGCACAAGGGCGCAGCTGGCCTCTTTCGAGGAGGCCGGGATCCTGCGAGCCGGCTATTGGCGTATCCCCGCAGCCGAAGAAACGACCCCAAACCCGCGAGAGAGGGAATTCGTCTGTTTCACCAGTCATCTCGAGCGGGGGCTAGGGTTTCCTACGTCCCTGTTTTTCCGGCGCTTCTGCGCCTACTAAGGGATCCAACCTTCAGATCTGGGTCCCCACAGCATCGAGCAGCTCGCCATCTTCGTGGCGTTCTGCGAATGCTACTTGGGCTGCCGGCCCTATTTCCCCTTGTGGCAAGATCTGTTCCACGGACGGATCAGCCGCGAGGAAGCAGGCGGCCCAATGCTAGCCGCGGGCGGCTTGACGTTCCAGCTCAAGTCCAAAGCGTCTTTCTTTGATCTGATGCTGCCCGCCAAGGCAGCGAGCGACTGGAAGAAGTCGTGGTTCTACGTGGCCGAGGCGACCCCAGAGGACGAGGTGGCAATCCCGCGGTACTCCGCAAATCGTTCCGAGCCGCGCCATCTCCAAGTCGGCAAGCTCCCCAACGACCAGCAGATGGTCGTCGACGAGATGCTCCAGACCATCCGTGGTCTAAAAAAGAAGGGTCTCCAGACGATAAATCTGTACAACTGCTGGCTCGGGCGGCGGCTCGTCCCACTCGCCCAGCGCGACCATTACATGTACCAGTACACGGGTCGGGGGGACTCGACGAAGGCCTGCCTCGATGAGTGGAAACTGGAGGACTATCTCCCGGCGCTGAAGAAGATTACCCAGGCGGTGTACCTGGATGCGCAAGCTGGGGTTGCCCCCTATACCGTGAAGCGTCCGGCTCCAACGGTAATCACCTTACCTTGCTCGCAGTCGCAGTTTATGCAGTCGCGGTAATTCTGATTCTATTCTGTATTCGTTGCAGCTATTCCAAGTGGTGGAAGGGTGGCTCCCTCCCTCGGACGGTGAGAGCTCGGGCTCATCCGCCCAGGACGTGGGCAAGTCGCCGCCCGCCAAGGACGACGAGGACGACGATGACGAGTCTGAGGAGGAGGTCGCCCCGCTGGTCCGAAAGACCCGCGGACAACGACAACGCGAGATCGAGGCAAGCAGAAGCCTCGAGCGTCACGATGACGATGACGAGCTCCCAGAGACCACCTCGCGCCTTCAAGCCACTCCGTCGAAGAAAAAGAAGAAGGACAGGGAAGCAAGGGCCCCCCCGAAGAAGAAGACGAAGCCGTCGAAGACGGCCTCACCGCCGCACTCGGCGAGCAGCTCCGACGCTCCCAGCCCAGCTGGTGACGGCGCGCCGCAAGCGACAGCCGTGCTGGACGCGGCGACCGTGGAAATGCCTCTGGCTTCAATGCCTCCGCCATTCGCCCCAGTCTCTGGGCTGGGGGAGGCTCCAGCTGCGGCGGCTTCGCCTCGCAAGGAGGTTCCGGCTACAGTGGCTTCGCCCCGCAAGGAGGTTCCGGCTACAGTGGCTTCGCCCCGCAAGGAGGTTCCGGCCGAGGATCTCCCAGAGGCGCCAGCTGCGGCCTCAACGACGAAGAAGCCGTCCGTGTCTTGGGCGCGCGACGTCCTGGAGCTGGGGCTCAGTCGCCGACTGGGCCCTGAACTGGAAAAACCGGCCGGCCTTCGTACGGGGCTACGTTTCATCCCAGTCGCCAAGTGAGTGCGCTCACCCCTCCTTATTTTTCATAACTATTTCGACTGTCTTTGTTGATTCGATTGATGCGCAGGACCGGAGTGAAAAGGATGGGCCACCCGACCGTGTCCAAGGTGCCCTCCGCCGCTAGCGAGGAGGATCCTTCCCGCAAGAGGAAGGCGGACGAGGTCGTCGCCTCGGCGGATGGCAGTAAGAAGGCCAAGGGCGACGACACCGTCACTATCTCTGATGATACAGCGGACGCACCAACCGGGCCCGTGTTGGGGGCAGCCGCGTCTACGAAAGAGGGTGCTTCCTTGCCTGGAACGGCGGAGGTGACCTCTCTCGGAGCGGGTGCCTCTATCGCTACCTTTCCGCGCTTCGTGACCAAGGCGGCCACGGCGAGTGGGCCTACGCCCTCGAGCCACGCTCCTGGGACTGCCGATGCTGAAGTCGACCAACGTCGCGGGCACACGCCGGCACTTCTCGCGTCCGTGGACGCGGTACAACTCCACGGCATGCTTAGCGCGGCCATCCAGGTACGTCCAGTCCCCGAGGATCAGGTCGGTGCTTTGCAGCGGCCTGATTCTTATAATTTCTCATTTTTTTGTTTGTCGCATCCAGTCCCCGAGTGCGCACGCGCTGAATTTCAGCGGGTGGGAACTTAGGAATTTCTTTGAGTACCAGTCCCCGAGTGCGCACTCGCTGAATTTCAGCGGGTGGGCACTTAAGAATTTCTTGATCGCCAGTCCCCGAGTGCGCACTCGCTGAATTTCAGCGGGTGGGCACTTAGGAATTTTTCTTTGATTAACCTTTTGGTAACGTGCAGGGTCTGCATCTTGAGTCGGCGGACCGATTGGCCGCGAAACAGCGCGCAGAGAGGGAGCTGGCCATCGTCCAGGAGGCGAACAAGGGGCTTCAGGCTGCTGCTGTGAAGGCAGAGGAAGCTCGCCAGGGGCTTGTCCCTGCTGGTGAATTGGTGGCGGCGCGATCTGCTCTGGGTACCGCTGAACAGCGGATCGCCGACCTTGAGCGCGAACTGCGGGAAGCGAGAGAAGAAGCGAGCTCGGCGGACGGGCGAGCTAAGGCCGCCATTGCGGCCGCAGAGGAGGATCGCAAGGTGTTGGAAGTCCTTATTGCTGGGCTTCAGGACGACCACACGTCATTTCAGTGCTTCATCACGGGACTCGCCCGCCCGTTGCTTGGTGAGTACATCTTCCCTTCTAGTGGTTGTGGCTTTTTGTGGTGTCCATCGTGCTCATCATTGTCTTCTACTCGCAGGTCGCATCATTGATAGCGAAGGAGAGGCGAGCTCGCTCGACGCGAGGCAATGCGTAAGCATGCTCGTCGATTCGGCGACGTTGTCGGCGACGTGCATCCGCGCCTACCTCCAAGAAATATCGCCCATGGAGGTGATTCCCAGCAACCTCGTTGAGGTGTGGAAGTATTTGGAGAAGGCGCCCGCGGTCGTTGAGTTCATGACGCGGTCGGCGTTTCGGCGTGGAGCATCGACGGCACTGAGCCTTGGACTCGCCCACTTCCCCGAGGATTTCGACATTGACGATGTGACGAGTGGGTATCCATCGTCGACTGGCGTGGTGGAGCTGTCCGAGGTCCTTAAGTTGCAAGAACGTGCCGCCACGTACTCGGAACGTGTCTGGGCAATGGGCGACCTCCTGCCGTATCAGGAGACGGTTGTCGCGCCGAACGACCCCGAGCCGCCGCATCGTGACTTCAAGGTCGAGCAACCTTTTTGCGCGGCGATGGCGGGTGAACTGACGACGTATCCATCAAACCCGTACATGGCGTTCATCCGCAATCGCCGGGATGTTGGCGAGTCGTCATCGAAGCCTGCAGAGTAGGGTAGTTTGCCTTGTGGCGTTAGCAGCAGTTTTGCCACGCGGGCATATTTTGTAACATAAACAATGCAATATGCGATTGAATGAGACGTCGTGTCTATTTTGGTATTTGTTTGTGTGCTTTTGATTGATTTTGGACGAGTCCCCGAGCGCGTCCGCCCTTTTGTGGGGTTTACCTCGTATATGATGTATGTGTTGTTATCGTGTGTTTTGTTGTTTTGGTCGACTCGCCCGAGCTCGGAGAGCCAGTCGCAAGGCGACTCCCTTGAGTGCTGTATACTTTACCGTTTTCCCTTGCGCGAATGAGGTCGGGTGGCCGAGTCCCCGAGCGTGGTACTTGGTTGTTCTAGGCGCGACTCAAGGGTGGTTGAGGATTTAGCGCGTTGGTGTGAGCGCGTCGCTCCTGCCTGGCCCGTTGGGTCAGTCGCGTGGCGAGTCCTAGGCATGCTATCTTACTTGGCGTTTTCCCTGGATGCTCGCGACGAACTGGTTTTCAGTCCCCGAGCATGGTACTTAGCTATTCGAGTCGCTATGCCTAGGATGCGGATGACCAAGGTCGCTGTGAGAAGCAAGGGTAGTCATCTTGGCTCGTAGAACCAGTCGAGCTGGGCGACTCCAATGGGGCTCCGGGTGGGCGTTTTTCGTGGACGATGCAAGACCTGAGGTGATTCAGTGCTCTTACACCGCACTACTTAGCCGTTCCGATCGCTGTACCAAAGGTTGACTTCTGCAGTTAGCTTGACGCTGTTATTACGAGTGCGAGTGGCACAAGTCATGGAGAGTAAGCGCAATTTGCGGTAACCGTTTCTTTTTATTTCATAGTGACTGGAGATTACATGTGTGGGGTTCTAGGAGTAGAACTTCCGTAGGAGGTTTACATTCCATGGTCGCTTGACGTCGAGTTCGCCGTCCCCGCGGACGTCGAGTTCGCCGTCCCCGCGGACGTCGATGAGGTAGTAGGCGTCGTTGCCGAGTACGCGCCCGACAGCGAATGGGCCTTCCCACGGAGGGGAGAGTTTGTGCATGCCTTTCTTGTCCTGGATGAGGCGTAACACCAGGTCGCCTTCCTGGAAGGTGCGAGCTTTCACCCGCCGGCTGTGGTAGCGGCGGAGTCCTTGCTGGTAGATGGCAGTGCGTGACCGAGCGAGGTCGCGCGCTTCATCTAGTTGGTCGATCCCGTCTTGGCGGGCAAGCTCGTTTGCAGCCTCCGTATAGTGGACGACCCGCGGCGAGTCGTGTTCTAGGTCGGTGGGCATGACTGCTTCGGCACCGTAGACCATGAAGAAGGGAGTGAATCCCGTCGATCTGTTGACTGAGGTGCGGACCCCCCAGATGACAGAGGGCAACTCCTCGACCCAGCACCCGGCGGTGCGCTCGAGTGGTACTTGGAGTCGCGGCTTAAGGCCGTGGAGGATGCTTTGGTTGGCCCGTTCCGCCTGGCCGTTGGATTCCGGGTGGGCGACTGACGCGAGGTCGAGCCGGATATGATGCTCTTCGCAGAAATCGGCCATGGCTCCCTTGGCGAAGTTGGTTCCGTTGTCCGTGATGATGGTGTTTGGGAACCCGTAGCGATATATGAGCTCGCGTAGGAATTTAGTGGCAGTCTTCCCGTCGCATTTCCGGACTGGCTTGGCCTCCACCCACTTCGTGAATTTGTCGACGGCGACTAGCAGGTGGGTGTAGCCGGGGGGGGGCCTTCTTGAAGGGGCCTACCATGTCCATGCCCCACACAGCGAATGGCCAGGTGATGGGGATTGGTTTGAGCGCCGAGCTTGGTACGTGCGTCTGATTGGCGTACTTCTGGCACCCGGCGCATCGCTGGACGACATCGACAGCGTCGGCGTGTGTGGTGGGCCAGTAGAAGGCATGTCGCATAGCCTTGGCGACCAGGGAGCGAGCGGCGGCGTGGTGGCCGCAGTCACCGGAGTGAATGTCGTGGAGGATTTTGCGTCCTTCAGCTAGTTGGACGCAGCGTTGGAACACGCCGGTGACGCTGCGCTTGTGGAGCTCGCCGTCGATGATGGTGCAGGACTTGCATCGACGAGCGATCATTCGAGCGTCTGTCTCGTCTGCCGGCAGGGTGCCGGCTTCCAGGTAGGCGATGTAGGGCTTGGTCCAGTCGTCTGGCTCGTTGACGAGTGCAACCAAGGCTGCCTCTGGTTGGAGTGGGACCCCGATGTCGATCTCCCTTGGGGGAGAGACTGATGGTTTGGTAATCGTGTCGAGGAAAACGCCGGCGGGTGGTGCGAGTCGAGCCGACCCGATGCGGGAGAGTGCGTCGGCCTCCTCATTCTTTCGCCTGTCGATCCACTCGACGGAGTAGCCGGTGAAGTGGCCGCCCAACTTGTCCACCGCTTGGCGGTACGCCGCCATGGTGGGGGAGACGGTGTCGCAGGTGCCGGCGACTTGCCCCGCGACAAGGTCGGAATCTCCGTAGCAGCGGAGGCGATTGACGTTCATCTCCTTGGCAGCTCGCATGCCGTGGAGTAGGGCCTCGTACTCAGCCATATTGTTGGTGCAGGGCGTGAATTCGAGGCAGAGGATGTAGCGGAGCTTGTCGCCCTTTGGTGAAGTCAGCACTATCCCTGTGCCTGCACCGTCCGCGTTCTTGGAGCCGTCGAAGTGCAGGCTCCGGTAATGGAGGTACGGCAGCTTCTCTGGTTGTTGGGCCTCCTCCCAGTCGGCGATGAAGTCTGCCAGTGCCTGTGACTTGATCGCCTTTCGTGGCTCGTATTTGATGTTGTGGACGCCGATCTCGACGGCCCACTTGGCGACCCGCCCGGTCGCCTCGCGATTGCGAATGATGTCTTGCAGTGGTGCTGAGGAGACGACCGTGATCGGGTGCTCCTGGAAGTAGTGTGGTAGGCGCCTCTGAGCTCTGAAGACCGCGTATACTAGCTTTTGGTACTGTGGGTACCGCTGGCGCGACTCGGTGAGGACCTTGCTGATGTAGTACACCGGCCGCTGGACTGGGCGCTCTTTTCCTTCTTCTGGCCGCTCGACGACCATCACGGCGCTGACGCCGCGCTCGGACGCCGCGACGTAAACCAGCATGGGTTCTTTGTCGGCGGGGGCGGCAAGCAGTGGTGCGGCGAGTAGCACCTTTTTGAGGTCGCGGAGCGCGTCGTCCGCCTCCTTGTCCCACTGGAAGGTGGGGTTCTTGCGCATCAGGCGGTATAGGGGCATCGCCTTTTCGCCCAAGCGGGGGATGAAGCGACTGAGAGCCGCTACTCGCCCGGCCAGCTTCTGGACGTCGCGCAGGCACTCGGGTTTGCCGAGCTGGGCGATCGTGTCGATCTTCGTGGGGTTCGCCTCGATCCCTCGTTTGGAGACGACGTACCCCAGTAGTTGTCCGGTGGGTACACCGAAGGTGCATTTGCCTGGGTTGAGCTTTATCTTATATCTTCGCAAGTTGGTGAATGTTTCCGCCAGGTCGGCGAGTAGGTCGCCTTGGCGAGCTGATTTCACGACCACGTCGTCGATGTAGACGTGGATGTTGCGGCCAATTTGGCTCGCGAGGCATTCTTGCATGCACCGCTGGTAGGTCGCCCCGGCGTTCTTGAGGCCGAAGGTCATGGCAGTGTAGCAGAAAGCTCCGAATGGCGTGATGAACGCCGTCTTCTCCTCGTCTTCGATAGCCATTTTGATCTGGTTTTACCCAGAGTAGGCGTCGAGGAAACATAGTGATTCCGAGCCCGCGGTTGAATCGATTATCTGGTCGATCCGCGGGAGGACGAACTGCTCCTTTGGGCAGGCGCCGTTCAGGTTTGTGTAGTCGATACACATTCTCCAGGTCCCGTTCTTCTTCTCGACCAGGACTGGGTTTGCCAGCCACTTGGAGTACTTGATTGGCCGGATGAAGCCGGCAGCGAGTAGACGCTGCACCTCCTCAGCGATGGCTCGGCGGCGCTCTTCATTGAAGGGCCGCAGCGACTGCTTAACAGGTCGCGCTTTGGGGTCGGCGTTTAGCTTGTGCTCAGCGAGCTCCCTGGGAACACCGGGCATGTCGGAGGGCTTCCATGCGAAGATGTCCCTGTTCTCACGGAGGAACTCGATGAGCGCGCCTTCCTATGCTAGGCTCATGCCCGCCCGATCGTCACCGTCTGGCTGGAGTCGCCTGGGACCAGCTCGACGGTGCGGGTGTGCGTCGTGGCCTTAAAGGTTGAGGTGTATGCGCCCTCTGAGTTGGGTTTCTTGAGTATGGTGGGGTCGTCGTTGTTGACCCCGCTCGCGTACTTGGCGAGCTCATCTGCGTGGTTGGTCTCCGCCGCGTTGACGGCGTCGGCGAGTTCGGCTCCTTTGGCCTCGCACTCGGCGGCCATGTCGGAGTCGCCGTGGATGGTGATGACGCCGCATGGCCCGGGGAGCTTCATCGCGTTGTACGCGTAGTGGGGCGCTGCCATGAACTTGGCGAACGCCTGGCGCCCCAGGACGCAATGGTAGGGGCTGTTGAAGGGCACCAGCTCGAAGACGATCCGCTCGGTGCGGAAGTTTGCCGGTGTGCCGAAGGTTACGGGCAGCGTGACCTTGCCGATCGGGTACGCCTTCCGACCGGGGACGATGCCGTGGAATGTGGTGTGAGTCGTCTCGATCATTGACTGCGGCAGCCGCAGTCGCCTGAAGGTGTCGAGGTACAGGATGTTGATGGAGCTGCCGCCGTCCATCAGTGTCTTGGGGAGCCAGTAGTCGCCGACCTTGGGCTTGACCACCAGGGCGACTCGTCCTGGGTACTCGATGCGTGGCGAGTGGTCTTGGCGGCTCCAGGTGATGGGCTGCTCCGACCAGTTTAGGAACTGGGGGACGTCTATCTGGGCCACCGCGTTGACGGCGACGGCGCGGGTGATGACCTTCTTCTCGCGCTTCGTGTTGAAGCCTGTGAAGGTGTGGAGCGAGACGGCCACTTTTCCGAATTTGCCGCCGTTTGGCGGGTCGTTGTCGGGGTCCTCCCGCGCTCGCCGTGCCTTCTCGATTTCCCTGAGGGTGTGGCAGTCGGCGGTGGTGTGCGTCGCGGGCTTCCCTTCCCTGCTATGGAACGCACATGGTTGGTTAAGGAGGGCCGCAGGATCGAACCTTGGCTTGTTCTTGTAGTTGCCGCCGTCGCGGCGGAAGCTCTTGGGCTCGCGCTGCGCGTGCCCGGCGTTGGCGACGAAGTCGACTCGCCCGTCACTGCGGCGCTTGCCAGTGAGGCGAGTGCCGCTGTAGCGTAGGTCGGTTCGGCGTCCGCCATCGTTGCCGCCCGTGCGGCGTTGACCTCCTGACTCGTCGTCAGTTTCCTAGTTTGGATCTTCCTCGGCGTACCGTTTGGCGATCTCGAGGAGGTCGGGGATGTTGTCGAGTGTGCGGGAGTGTCGCTTGAGCTTGGCGACTAGGGTCTCGTAGCGGCACGAGGTCTTGAAGCAATCGATCGCGGTGTCCGGGTGGATGCCGACCGCGTTGTACCAAAGCTCCTGCCACCGTTGGACCCAGTTGCGGGTCGACTCGCGGGGTCCCTGGACGCACCGTTCCAGGTCCTCAATAGTGGTGGCGCGGGTGTAGGAGCACTCGAAGTGCCTGACGAAGGCGTCACGCATTTCCTCCCAGGAGTCAATGCTGTCCTGGGGGAGAGTGTTGATCCACTGCCTGCACGTCCCCTCCATCATCAGGGAAGGTAACGGGCGGCGAGCAGGTCAGTGTGGCCTGCGATCCCCATCGCCATGAGGTATGTGTCGAGCCATACGGCGGGGTCGTACGAGGAGTCGTACTTTTCTATTTCTTTTGGCGCCTTGAAGTTTGGCGGGTACTTCTCGCCTCGGATCATTGGTCCGAAGCACTTGGGCCCGAGTCGTCTGAGCGACCCCATGGGCTCGCCGTCGCGGCGATTGGTTAGGGTATGTCGCAGGTCGTTGGGCTGGCGTGCGCGCCAGCTTTGGTTGTTGATGATGTGGGTGCGGGCGTCGATGGGTTGCCCGTTGGCGGCGACAAGGTTGGTTGCCGGCCTGGGGTCGTTGGTGGAGAGTGCCGCATTAGCGGGTCGGTATTGGAGCTGCAGTGGCTCTGGTGGCGGGCAGTTGAGGGTGTTTGCCGCCGCTGGGCAGCCGCTGGAGGCCGCTCTGCTTCCTGAGGAACGCGAGTATACCCGTCCTTGCGAGTCGGCGCCCGCTCTCTGCTGCTCGACGGCCTTCGCGAGTAGGGCCTTGACGTATTCGATCTGCAGGGCACCGTTGCCGGTCGCCGTGATGCTGTCGACTGCTGCTCGGCCTGCCACGAGGTTGTCCATCGGGGTGGAGAATAGTGGAAGGCCGTTTGCGTCTCGCTCTCGTGAGGAGACTACTATCCGTGGTTGGTCCCTGGGGGGGTGCGGTTGGGTGGAGGTGGGGCACCCATTGCCGTTGATCCTGGCGGGGGCCGGGCGCTCCCTCCTGGTGGCGCGTTCTCGCAGATCGCGCGCTCGGCCACGCGGGCCGGGTCGTTTTCATCGTCGAAGTTCAGGGCGCGCCCCTGAACGGTGGGGTTCAGGCGCGTCCTGATCCGCTGCTGGTGGTAGCGCGATAATTCCTGCGCCGTCACCTGCTCGAGGCGAAATTTTTCGCGCTCAGCTTGCTCCTTGCGTACCGCCTCCGCCAGTTTCAGGCGGAGTTCCTCGACCTCCATGGCCGTGGCGTTAGGAGGGATCGGGGTGGAGAATGGATCCTCCGGCGGGTCGGTGCCGGTCGCCATGTAAGTTGCGGTGTAGCAACCGGTTCCGTCGCGGAGATCGGCGGAGTTCTCCGACCCGGAGTCGAATTCGAAGATCCCAAGGATGGAGGGGTCTTCGAAATCTCCCGCGTTGGAGACCTGGGCGATGGAGCCCGCGGATGAGGCCGCGGTGATGGATCCGGCGAGTGACGCCGGGGTCACCGAGTCGGCGTCGTCGGTGAGGGCCGCGTCCTCTGCGGCCGCTGAATTCCCGGCCACGTTGCTGTGGGCCGAGTTGTACTCGGAGGCGAGGCGATGGATCGTGCGGATCTGTCTCTCGGAGAGCCGATCGCGTGGCAGCGACTCGCGGATGCGAGCCGAATCCTCCGAGACGATGACGTCGGTGAGGCCGACGAAGAGGCTGATCATGCCGATCGGCAGGATCACGCTGTGCGTGACGGGTCGCGCCGCCGGGACGTAGCTGCTCGGCAAGATTTGGAGCATCTCGCCGATCGCTATCATGCGGCCGGTGGCGACCGTCTCGTTGATGGGTAGATTGGATCTCGCCGCAGAACACCGGCCAGACCGGCCAGGCCCCACGGTGGGCGCCACTGTCGTGGGAATGGTCACGGCAGATGCTGCAATCGGCAGCGAGTAGTAGAACGAGGGGCAAGGGCGGCCAACCATCTGCGGTGCGAGATGAGGGCGGAGACACAGGGTTTTACCCAGGTTCGGCCCCCCGGAGGTAAAGACCTACTCCTGCTAGATTGTATTATGGAGGTGTTACAATGGGCGAGCTCGGCGGCTAGGCAGCGAGTCGCTTGGGTGTATGAGGGAACGTGTCTCTACTCACCCTATAGGGAGGTTTATATAGGCTCACCTCCCCTAGGGTTTACATATCTCAACCGATTCGGTTAAAGCTTCAGTAGTCGTTTAACCTTTCCCGACTGGGCCTATCTACTCGCCTGGGCCTCCAGCTTCCAGTCGCTCGGTTCCTTGCTGGGCTTCGATCCACTCGCCGTTCTGCAGGCCCACTCGCCGGGTCTTGGGCTAGTCGGAAACGTCCTGCTGGGTATACCCCGGTAGGCATATCCCCATCAATAAATGTTTACATCCCATGCTATAATTGTATTAACCGGAAATAGTAATACTTGTGTTTTGTAAACATAAAAGAAGTCCCTAGTAAAGCCTCTTGTTAAACTAGATTGTTGATTAATAGATGATCATGGTTTCCTGATCATGGACATTAGATGTCATTAATAACAAGATCATGTCATTAGGAGAATGATATGATGGACACACTCCTATAGTAAGCATAGCGTACGATCAAGTCATTTAGAAGTTCGTTTGCTACAAGCTTTCAAGTACATAGTAACCTACTCCTTCGACCATGAGATCATGTTAGTCACCATCACTGGATGAATGATTTGATGACATCAAACGCCACTTCCGTAACTGGGTGGTTATAAAGGTGGCATTTGGTATTCTGAAAGTATGTGTTGAGGCACATCGATCAAGAGTGGGATTTGTACATCCATATGACGGATAGATATACTCTGGGCCCTCTCGGTTGAATGTCATCCAATTGGCTTGCAAGCATGTGACTAGGTCTCAAGGGATCACATATCATGTAACGAGCAAAGAGTACTTATCGGTAATGAGGTTGAACTAGGTATAAGAGATACCGACGATCAAACCTTGAATGAGTAAAGTATCGCGAGACAAAGGGAGGTTGGTATCGTATATAAATGGTTCATTCAATCATGAAGTAATCGTAAAAATATGTGGGAGCCATATGAATTTCCAGATTCCTCTATTGGTTATCGATTGGATAAGTGTCCCGCTCATGTCTGCATAATTCACTGCGGTGACCCAGCATACCACTCTATGTGTAGTACACTATAGTCGTTGACATGACATCCACAGAACACCGTTCCGTAAATATCACATCCCTAAGAGTGGTACAACAGAAACATTGCAGGTACATATTAAAAACATACACACATTATTATTATTACAATTCCAGAAGTTCACGACTTCCAAAAGATTCAACTGACAAACCAAAATATAAGTGTTTCAGCGGAAGTTTCATAGTGAAAACTTAAACTCCAAATTGAGCTCAACAACTTATTGCTATATATTGTTCATGTTGCTCGGCTCAAGTGGCTCCTAGAACTATAGTAATTATTCAGACTCTTGGTACTCTCCTCCATAGACGATATCGTAGTCCTCCCCTTATACGGCTCCATACAAGTTGGGATCTTCATAGAATATCTCCTGTTGGCTCTCAGTTGCATACATTGGAGTCTCTTCGGGATCCTCAGAGTCTAAGCAAGGATTCAAAGGAAAGGATGAGTAACAGCGTTACCCAGCAAGTTCCTTATATGCAGGGTGGAAAGTTTGATGCCTTATCTACCACCTCGGACTATCAGTCCTTGGTACTATGTAGTGTTTGTAAATCTTTCTTCAAAGATTGATTTTATTATGAAAATCTATGACCATCAGCCTTTACAGGTTGACCAGAACTTTCGTGGAGTTCCTTTCCTGCTGTGTACATACCTCCTTCCCAGAACAGGGAGTAACAAGTTATAGTTCTTACACTCTGCAGAGGCGCGTTACTTTACCCATGAGAGATCAACTTCCTTGTTACACAACCGGGCGTACTTTCCCATCCACAATTCCCTAATGTGGGGCCCAGTAGTTGGTCCAAGCCAATCACTGCCCTCTCCGTGACCTCATATGTCTGCATGATCCTTTGGGGCCAGATCACCTCCATTAAGCCCCCTCTCGGGCAGGCTAAAACCCTGATGAGTTCCCGAAGACTCTATGACCTGGTGATGCCCGGACGAGTACCATTTGAATGGACTATATCCCTAAACACCATTCATAGATAATCTAGACACCAAAAGTGTGGGGCGTAAGGGTGTCCACCCATTTGTTGGATCCGCACAAGGAATCACAACGTCACGTTAAGGTCGTCTTGCCTCCATACGAGAGGAAAAGGATACAGTTGACTTCTCCGTCCCATTCCAAATCTCATGGTTAACGCGTAATATACGGCGCTAGAATCACTAATGTCATGGGTTATTAATCCCTAATTGTTCATAATTATGGCAAATAGAAACCTAGGTTCTATTGCTCCATCATATCATCACTTAGGACGATATCTAGGATTTATTTATTTTGAGAAAATAATATTTTCTTTTTCTAGAATATAGATGATAACACACAATTTGCAAATACTTTGATAAAGACTCTTCAAAGGACATGGGCAAGTGATGAACTTGCTTTGTGATTGCAAGGTAGTGAAGTCTGATGCTTGCACTGGACCTTGAGCTTCTATGTCTACTAAAACACCATTATTGCTCGGTAAGGAAAATATTTAAAGAAACAAAATGATTATGCAAAGTAATGTAATGCATCATTTAGTTTTGTGTGTATTCTCCCCCATTATTTAAATTATAGAAATTCTTTTCATAAGTAATTAATTTATAAATATTAATTATTAATATTGTATTCCTTATTTTCTTTTATTTTATTTGAATTTTACTCATTTAATAATTCTTTTAAGAATTATCATTTTTCTTTTAATATATATTCTTTGTTTAGTATTTTTATAAAATACTACAATATTGGTATATAATAAAAGTGATTTTTATTTATTTTTATCATCTTTATTTAATTTTATAAAATTCCATAAGGTATATATATTATAAAATTCTTGATAAAAATTATATGCCTAAAATTTATTTCTTATTTTATGTAGATAGATTGGATTATTGTGAATCCAAAAATATTTTATTTATAATTTTTGGATTTTTATTTTATTTTCTAGAATTTATTTAAATCCAGGGGCATTTTGGTCTTTTCTTAATTATTTAAACTTGCTTTAAGTGATTGGGCTGGCTGTGTTGGGCTTATTGGGCCATTTTGGCCCAATTGGATAGAACCAAATTGGCTCCCGAAGGTCCTGGCCCCACCAGCCCATTCTCTCTGTTTCTCCGTTCTCATCTCCCCTCTCCCACGACCCCGTGGGGTGCTGGCGCCGCGGGCGGCGATGCTCGCCGCCGTGGCCCTTCCTAGCCTCTGTCGTGGTGCAAGGCGAGGTTGGCGACTATGCTGGTTCACCTCCTCCTCTTCGATTTGATTTCGGAGCCCCCTGTGGCCAGGTTCACTCCGTTCCCGAACCCTAAGGTTTGGGGTTGGGTGCTGCCACCGCCCTTGTGGTGGTGTGCGGTGTCCGTGTGCTGTTGTGGCCGCCGCCGTGGCTGGTGCGGGTTGCAGCACCCTCTGGGTGCTCCCCGTGCCGCCGCGAGCACGTCAGCCCTTTTGCTTCCTTTTCAATACGTCAGCGAGGACCCCGGATAAGTTGCGCCTCTGTGGATCTTAGTTCACCCTATCACCATGAATCCCTCTGTGTGTATCAAGTGGCTACCCCTGCCTAGTGCCTATGTACTGGTTAGGGTTCATATCCTGATTAGGGTTCTTGTTTTGATTAGGGTTCATATCCCTTTGTTGATCATGTATATATGATGATTTGGATCTAGTGGTGATAATCCCCGAGTTTGATGATTGACTGTTTGCTGTGGATTATTTCTTATAGTTGGCTTTGGTGATGCTAGTGGCTTACCAGATTGGTTCCATTGGTTAATTTGATATGGTTCACATGATAATGTTACTATAGAATCACTACTTGGAGATCCTAATGATTTGAAAGATAACCACTGTCATTACTTGGTTATTGACAATGATTTGTGAGTAATGTAGACACTGTATCTATAGTTGTTGACTTATGGATTCATATACAGTTTGAGATTAATTGGTCTCTGATAGTGATGTTATGTATATGTATATTCCTGGAAATGATTCCTGGTGATTGGTACCAGGAAAATGATGCTTAGTTATCTGTGAAAGCTAGATACTTAATCTGCTTGGTTTAGAAGCTGCTCTTGTGACACCATCTTAAAATGGCACACAAGTCTAGGTTCTACTACTTGGCTTGATTTTTGTTCATGATTAAGATTTGCTTGATATGAAAGATAAGTTGGAATTTATTTCTTTGAACCCCAAAGGCTATGATGTTGGTCTGAGGCTTAGGGACTAGGTCCTTATCTTGTTCCTCCTCATGGATCTGTTCTGGTAGTGATACCAGCTACTAATTCTTGAGTCAAAGTTGTGGAAAAATGATTAGTAGGCTTATTAAGTTATATAGATCCATAGGATCTAGAAATTCTAACATGCTACTCCCGTTTAAGAGATGTGCCTAGAATTCTAGATCTTGGCTATATTTATTCTTGGAATTTAAGATATGGCTTTATAGCTAGGATCAACGATGTTGTTATGAGTTCCTGGTTGGACACTACTAGGAAAATGGCTATAGGTAATCAGCACATCCGTGGCTCACATGGTTGAAGTGCCCCACGGCTAAAACAGGCGTGGCTCACCTATGGGCAGTGCCCTACTAGTAACTAGAACAACCGTGGCGCACATGACTATAGTGCGCCACAGATATGTGTGGGCCAGGGCCCTGTTGGCCGCACGCCAAACATCTGTAGCGCACTATAGTCATGTGCGCGCCACGGTTGTTAGTGTCAACCGTGGCGCACATGCGGGGGGGGGGGGGGGGGGGGTGCGCTGCGCCTAAGCGCATGCCCCCCTCTGTTGTGAAACGTCCAGAAACATCCGTGGCGCACTCTGCCCTAGTGCGCCACAGGGAGTAGGAACATCTCCGGTCTCTCATCTCCTTCTTCGGTCGACGCGCGCACCTCTCCTTTCCATATTTCTCGCGATCGGTCTCTCATCTCGGTAAGTTGTCCATGTAAGGATGTGTTCATGTGTATATGGATGATATGCTCATATGTATGTAGATGATCGATGCTCATGATGTGTGTATGGAGAGGATCGATCCATGGTCATATGTGTGTGTATATGGAGAGTATCGATGATGCTCATGCATGTGTGTATGGAGAGGATAATGATATGTTCATGTGTGTATGGTTCGGTCTCTCTCTCTTGTGTTTGTATGTGAACAAGTTGCCATTTGTTTTGCCAAAATGTTGATTCATTTCCATTTTGGCAAGACTTTGGCATTTCGCAAAGGTCCTAATTTTAGGATAGGTCATGCCGAAATTTTCTATCGACCATTGCATGCATGCATTCATTATGTGGTTTGAATAGACTTCTAATTGTACCGTGTACACCGTGCAGGCAAAAATGGTCCGCATAATGAGCGAAGGCATTGTGGCTAGATTTTTGAAATGTGCGACGGCCGACATGAACGAAATAACAAGACGGATATAAGATGTCCGTGCAGAAGATGCAAACTCAACTGGGTGTTTGACCCAGATTCCGGGAATCTGTAGGCGCACCTACTCCGCCATGGTTTCATGGATGGATACACTCGTTGGATAAGCGATGACGTAGATGATGGAGACGGTGAAGGTGGCCAACATGACGATGATCATCATCACGGCGAGAACATGCGAGATGATGAAGAGTCTCCTGGAGATGGTGAAGGTGCGGAAGCAGACCGGGATGATGATGATCTAGATGCCGGAGGAGCAGACGACGATGGAACAACGTTAGGCTGGGTGCGGGACCCTTATGTGCAAGAGCTGCTTCTCAAGCAGACGAGTAACGCCAGGGCTGCCGCTAGAGAGAAAGCCAAGCTTGCGCAACTTGAGAAAGACGCAGTTACTCCATTGTATGAAGGATGCATGCCCGATGATACCCGGTTGAATGTAACGCTCAAGGCTATGGAGATGAAGGCAAAACACAAATTGAGCGACGCAAGCTTCGACGATATGATGGCATTCTGGCACGATCGTCTCCCGGAGGGGAACACATGTCCAACTAGTATCGAGAACGCCAAGAAAATCGTCTGTCCTCTCGATCTACCGCATGTTAGATATCACGTATGCATCAACGATTACATCATTTATCAGGGCGAGGACGCGGAGAAAACCACATGTCCGGTGTGCGGCGTGAGTCGATACAAGAAAGGGAAGAAATCACCTCGAAAAGTGGTATGGTACTTTCCTATCACTCCTCGTCTGCAGCGCTATTTCGCAGACCCTAAGGAAGCGAAGCTCATCCGATGGCATGCGGAAAGGAAGAAGCCAGGAGATGATGATGATGACCCCGAAAAGGATGAGCTGCTGACGCACCCTTCAAATGCTAGCCAGTGTAAAGCATTGGACCTCGAATTCCCAGAATTCGGTGGAGATTCGAGGAACATCAGGCTTGGTGCGAGCACCGATGGACTCAATCCGTTCGGTAGCCAGAGCAGCACACAAAGCACTTGGCCCGTGTTTGTATGGATGTACAACCTCCCTCCATGGTTGTGCATGAAGAAGTACATACAAATGAGTATGCTAATTCAAGGGCCGAAACAACCTGGTACCGAGAGGGTCGTCGCATACTGCATGCAGACTTCGATTTTCGACGCGCAGACTTTGATCGAGCAAACCTCGTCGCGCTACAGCATTTAGAACTGGTCGATCCTTGGGTACAGAAGCACAAAAGGTTAATCGAGTAGAAGTAAAGTGACCGGGGCATACAGAGGACGCAGGGAGAAATAATCAAAGAGCACAACTCAGATTTCACGCGTTGGTTTAGGCAGACGCTCCTTGATAATCCCCCGCGATCGCATTCTTCTGACACAGAAAAGATCATATTCACCTTGTCACAAGGACCGATGCAAAACCTGGTGACCTATCAGGCGTATGATATCAACGGCTACACATTCCACACGGAGGAAAAGGACAACAAGTGTGATTATCAGAACTCAGGCGTAACGTCGGAATTCTACACCGATGACAACGTGAAGGAAATATTCTACGGAAGAATCGAGGAGATCTGGGAGCTCGACTACTATGGACAAAAGGTGCCGATGTTCCGTGTCAGATGGGCAAAGAGCGTCGAAAGAGAAGACCGGTATTTCACAACCATGGTTATACCCGAAGCAGCCAAATCCAAGGCCGCCGGTGCAAACGTGGCCGCGAAAAATGAACCGTGGGTACTGGCTACCAAAGTGGACCAATGTTTTTTCATTACCGACCCGACAAAGCCTAGCCGTGTTGTCGTGAGGAGAGGAAAAAGAAACATCATCGGAATGGATGGAGTCGCCAACGAGCAAGACTTCGACCAGTACGGTGATCCAAAGATTGAAGATGATGACGACTACGATGCAGCAACATACATCACAAGAAGAAAAAGGACAACCCTACCCAAAAAAGGTAGCCCGTTCGAAAGAAGAAACATTAAAGTGCCGGGGCTAAATTATTCAACCGCGACAAAGAAGGGAAAAAAGATTGTAAAACGCTAGCTCAAAAAATATTGTAAAACGCGTGGTTGAAAAAGATTGTAATATTCATGGACAAATTATTATGAAATTTAGTTATACTTTGAATCATATTTGTAACACTTTTATGACATATATTATCACTTTTGGGCATTTTTGGAATATTTAAAAGTATTTTAAAAACAAAACAGAACTTGTATGGCATAAATCACCACTTTTGGGCATTTTTTGGAACATTTAAAAGTATTTTTAAAATAAAAATAAAAAAGTGGGGCACCAGGATTCGAACCTGGGTGCTCATAGTTTAGAATAGAGTAGTGGGCAGAACCAGTGGGATAAGACAGTACTAGTGTTAACTAGTGGGGTGGCCGCCCTCTTATCTGATAGTCCAACCCACATAGGCGTAGCGCACGCTGGCCAAGTGGGCTACGGACAAGTCAACCGCGCGTGCCACGTCCGCCTCTCTCATCCCCATCTCACAGCACCACACCGCCACCGCCGCTGCTTTCTCTCGATCCGCCATCGCCGCGCTGCGCTCTCGAGGAGGAGGAGGCCCGCGCCGCTGCCGATCCATGGAGGAGGAGGAGGCCCGCGCCGCTTGTGGAGGAGGAGGAGGATCTCGCGCTGCTCGAGGAGGTGGAGGCCGCCGTCGTCCGCCCGTCGTCGTCCGCCCGTCAGAGGTGAGCGTCGCCCCTCCCTGTCTCTCCCTCTCTCCCTCTGTCCCTCTCTGTCCCTCTCTCTCCCTCTGTCCCTCTCTCTCCCTCTCTCTCCCTCTGTCCCTGCACTCGTGTTCAGCATGGTTTCATGTTCAGATGAGAGATTTGGACCTTTGATCTACCGCTGCTAGCCTGCTAAAATGGTTCCCAGCTTGTTGCACATCAATCTGATGCTTCACTATCTCTCTCTCATATCTTCCAGTAACATACTGGACCTGCTAGTAAGCACCTTAACAAGCAACTAGTGAAAGGCATGGTAAACTGATAATATTCCATCATTTTAGAACCATGTGCAAATATCAACACAGAAGAAAATAACTACGTCAGCATGAAACCATACAAATTATTTTGAATATAATAAGAAGCTCAATGGTGTTCAACATTCATTGCATAAGAGAAAACAACACAATAATCCAGTAGCCAATAGCTACTATGGTGTTCAGCATTCAGTGCATAAGAGAAAACAACACAAAATATCCAGACTTTGGTTGTTAAGATGTGAAGACTTAGCACATGACTTCTGACGAGGTTTGGTTGATTCAGGTTTAAGAGGGATTTGAGGGTCATATGGAAGGATCCTACTGCTTCAAGTCCCTCTAAATATGAAGCATCCAGATCATCCCCATCAACCAGTGTTAGTGTTTATATCTCAATACAAAAAATGGGCATTGCCACTGAATTTTGATTAACTAATATTTACAGCTGTATTAGTAAGTGGAAGTAGAATAGACAATTACGTGCAAGAGCAATGTTTTTTTCTGTGGCATACACTCAAGTCATAGCAATGCTTATATATAGTGAAACTGTTAGATGAAGAGTATGAAACAGGTATGTATGGCACGCAATGCACTTATATTCTTACTAGAAAGGAGAGGGGTTTGTGTACATATAATACCCGTGTACTTATGTTCAGAAGTTATTATCTCACAAGTGAGAAAAATATGCAAAAGTAGTTACACCTCACAGGAACTTGATCAACATCATAAATTCAGAACAGTAAAAAGGAACATATGATCATGCAAGGAATGGTTTTTAGTTACAGGTGTGGTTATTTCAAATGCAGTAAGTGAGAACTCGGCAACTCGCTAGTTAAAACTGAATACCAATGTGTAACTCAAAAGACTTGGTGACTGGAGACATACATGCACAACTTGCTTCCTGAAAAATATGCAAAGATAGGTCGACTGACTAACTTGATCAACATCAGAATAGCAAGAAATAACACAAAGCCATTCGCTTCTGTGGTTTGGTCCTTATGGAAAACCAGGAATGGAACTTGTTCTTTTTGAATAGTCTATATGTGTTGATTTGCTTGCTGTCATCACTTGGTCATTCGCTTGCTGTCACTTGCTGTAATGATCTTCTAGTATAGAACTTGGTCATTTGTTGTATTCTCATTTGCTTGCTGTCACTTGGTCATTTGTTGTCATTTGTTCACAGAACTGAAATAATACAAATGACAGCAATATGGCTATGCTTAAATTGATAACAAAAGTATATATGGTTGTGGCACTATGCTGGGACTGGATGGATGTGGTTGTGAAATGGTTTGGAAGGAAAATTAGAGTAGTGTTGGTTTTGCTACTATCTGTGCTGGGACAACAACACCTTGAAATTGTGCTTGTGCTTGTATATGAAGCACTTTATTATGTGTGTATGCAGGTTCTTGTATGAAATGAGTCCCGATTTTTGCCGGAATGTTGATTAACTTCCGTTTCGGCAAAAATCGGGCACTCCTAGTTTAAGAAAATTAGCAAAGGTCATGCCGGATTTTTCCGTGCATTTAACCAATTATTTGTTTTTTATTAGTGCGAATATGTGTGACAACGATGAGGCTGGATGTTCTAAGCGCATCAACACTGAAGGAGAACTCAGACCTCCGAATAAACAATTGACATTCTGGGAGGCGGCCCAGCGGCTAGAAGACGATGAAGAATACCATCCTTCGGAGAGCGAGGATGATGAGATGGAAGACGCGGAGGAAGAAGCCGAAGGAACGGCGGATGATGAAACCACTGATGGCGGCGAGGGCACAGGGAGTGGTAGCAATCCTCCTAAGAAGAAGAAGAAGCCGAAGGACCAGCGCCCGAACACGGTTGGCACGGTCAGGGAGGAAATTACCGAAGTGAGCCCATCAGGGGTTCCTTTGGAGCCCGCCCTTGTTGTCAAAGGGTACGGTGGGCAAGTGGCGGCGATTACCCGGACAACCATCTCGATCAACACCGAGAATCTCCGGCATAAAGATAATGGCCACTTGCGCACACTCCTCTTCGAGAATCTTTGGGGGGGGGATCTTCTACGGAGGAAATATCCCGAATAACCGTGACATAGAAGATCGCCTAGAGATGCAGGGTGACTATAGGAAGTTCATGACGAGACAAGGCGTCCTCCCGTTCCCTAAGCCGAGCCAGAAGGCTTGATGTTGGCCTAGTTGTAGTTACAAACTATAGATGACCTTTGTTTGTGTGTGGACAAGTGTACTTATCTTATTAGGTTTATGAATCATCGCTTACTTATTTTGCTTATTATTATTATATATCAATCAATGCTTGGTTTTTTTGCTTACTCTTTGGTCCTTTGCTCACTTTGGTCCTTCTTTTTTTCCTTACTCTTTTTTCGAGAATAATGCCGATGATTGAAATGTCGTGGCACACTATATATGTGAATGTGCTACGATGGGATTGTGAGCCTTGTGATATGCACAAGTCCAGGTCTTGTGCATCCTACTTGGCTCACCATTCCATCGTAGCATATTCCTGTGTCCAATGACCTATGTATATATATGAGGCATTCTTTTCGAGTTATTTTTGTCTTTTTCGAGAATAATGCCGATGATTGAAATGTCGTGGCACAATATATATGTGAATGTGCTACGACGGGATAGTTAGCCTTGTGATATGCACAAGTCCAGGAATTGTGCATCCTACTTGGCGGATTGTTCCGTCGTAGCATATTCCTGTGTCCAATGACCTATGTATATATATGAGGCATTCTTTTCGAGTTATTTTTGTCTTTTTCGAGAATATGTCGATGATTGAAATATCGTGGCACAATATATATGTGAATGTGCTATGAAGGGATAGTTAGCATTGTGATATGCACAAGTCCAGGAATTGTGCATCCTACTTGGCTAACTGTTCCATCATAGCATATTCCTGTGTCCAACGACCTAGCTAGTTATATATGAGGAATTCTTTTCGAGCTACTTTGGTCTTTTTCGAGAATAATGCCGATGATTGAAATGTCGTGGCACACTATATATGTGAATGTGCTATGATGGGATTGTACGCCTTGTGCTATGCACAAGTCCAGGTGTTGTGCATCCTACTTGGCGTACGGTTCCATCGTAGCATATTCCTGTGTCCAGCGACCTATGTATATATATGAGGCATGCTTTTTGAGTTACTTTGGTCTTTTTCGAGAATAATGCCGATGATTGAAATGTCGTGGCACACTATATGTGAATGTGCTGCGATGGGATTGTTCGCCTTGTGCTATGCACAGGTCCAGGTGTTGTGCATCCTACTTGGCGAACAGTTCCATCGTAGCATATTCCTGTGTCGAACAACCTAGTTATATATGAGGCATGCTTTTTGAGTTTGGTCTTTTTGATTTAGGAGTACTTTCTATAATTGTATCTTCATATGCGACTTTAATTATATATGTTTTTTTAATCACTGGTTAATTATTATTGTCAACTTATAGATGACATGGTACGTCGTGTACAAGGGACGGGTTCCCGGAGTCTACGATGATTGGGAAGACTGCCGGAGACAGGTGCACCGTTTCAGCGGCAATAGCTACAAAGGGTACAACACTATGGCGGAGGCGGAAGCTAGATACACGCGCTATCTAGCGGGAGTTAGGACAAGGAACCGGATGAAGACCTACACCTTCGTCGCGGCGGTGATCATGCTTATCTTCTTTGGTTGTTTATCCCGTGTTTGTGTCTAGCTAGTTTAGATGTCTAGGCGAGCTTTCGAGCTCTAACTTGTTCGATCGACACATGTATTCGCATGTCACCAACTACTACTTTGTAACTTGATCGAAACAATGTAACTTATACTATGTATTCATGTATGAGACTTATCTATATGTATTTGTTTCAATCTTGTTTTTCATATTGTGTATTTATATATATAATTGTATACCTTGTATCTGTGTGTGTATATCTGCTGTAATATTGTATATAATATGTATTGTATATAATCTGGCTCGGAAATTAAAAAAAAAACAAAAAACACATCTGTGGCGCACATGATCTACCTTCTGTGGCGCACTACACCTAAAGCACACTATAGAAGCTTAGTGGCACACTAGGTAGTGCGCCACAGAAGATCCTAGGGGTAGCGCACCTGCCCAAACATCTGTGGCGCACTAGCAGGTGCGCTACGCCTGTCTCTACTCAACCGTGGCGCACTAGGCAGTGCGCCACGGCTGAGAGATAGCCGTAGCGCAAGGCACGTGGCGCACTAGCAGTGCGCCACTAAAGGCCGTTTTCCTAGTAGTGGGATCTGTATAGTTTTTAGATGGCTTTTAGTGTTTAAAAACTTCAATGATGGACTCACCCACTTGGGTGTTTTTCTGAGAAGTTGAGTACAAGAAAACACATGAATTCTTGTTCAACTTAGATAGATAAATCATGTGATGGTCTTTTACTACTCACCATAACAGTGGAGTTGTTGGGGTTGCAACTTATTGATCGTGTGGCTTGAGCTTGCTAGTTGTGTGGCTAGCCTGATCTGGTTCTTTTCCTGATGCTGCTCCTGCTACTTCTAGCTCCTGGAACTTATCCTTGATCTTGCTATCCACATCCTGGTCCTATTATATTGACCTTGTTCTTGCTATCCACCTGATCCACCCCCTCCTTATGTCACCATGTTGATGAGATGATCAAGTGTGTGGTTGGTGTGATCTGGTTTGGCTGCTGGTGCTTGATGTGTATGAGCAAGGAAATGGTGTTGGGGTGCTTGACCACAGCTGTGCTGAGTAGTTTTGTTTGTATGGGATGTTGTTGTTGTGTTGACAGCACACATGTGTGTGTGCTGCCTGTGTGCCTGCTGCACCCTTGTGGATATGTTCAGAGAATGATCTACTATTATCTGATTACATTTACCTGTCTAGTGAAACTTTCTCCTCTTGCTGATTGGAGTTATTTGACTTTTGGCTTACAAATTATGAAAGATTTAGTTCTTTCATATTGGTGAAACTTGCCCCTAAAGATTACTCATTGATGTAAGGTTAAACAGTGCATCTCACTGTCACTACTGAGAGTAAAAATATCCTAATCTTTTATTTTATTTCTTTTTGTTTTTGATTTGTTTTGGAGGTACAAGACTTGAAGATTCAAGATTTAGATTAGGTTTTATTTTTCTTTATAGGATAATCCCTTGTAATATTTATTTAATTCTTTTGTACTTTTTATTAATTTTTTACTCTTTTGTAATCTTTAATTTATCCTTTTGTAATAAAGATTGTAATATTACTCAATATATAAATGTTCTTCATTTCTTTCATTTACTATTATAAAGATCCTTGATTACTTTTATAAGTTACATTTTTGTAACTTATTTATTGAATAAAGATATGGGATGGATACTCTTTTTCTTGATTATGTTATATTATTTAAAGTTTGAGTTACTAATTGTTAACTCTTGATTAAATCAAATTACTCAAACATAATTTTACTTCCTTTTAAATTATAAATCCAACACTCAAGTTTGAATTCAAATTTCATTTCCCAAAACACACTAATCCACAAAGATCATATCAAAGTTTATAACGATCATTCTCCAAGGCTATTCCTAATCTTAGAGAGTGAAAGAAACTTTGACCACTTCAGGTTTTTTATTTGGTGAAAAATTTACCCACATTTTTATAGATGAATGCATGCAATTGCACAGATTCCTAAATCTACCCTTCGTTGATTCTTAAATGATGGGATGTTATATACTTCGCCCCTTAAATTAAACTTCGTCCCGAAGTTTGTTGAGGTGTACCTGAACAGTTCAGGATAGGCTTTCCTTAAATCATCTTCTTTCTCCCAGGTGGCTTCTCTTTCTGGATGATGATCCCACTATACCTTGCACTACTTGATGGCCCTGTTTCTCAACCTTTCCAATTTTCATCAAAAAATTTATAGGGGTTTTCAACATAGGTCAGGTCTGCTTGTAATTCTATCTCTTGGTGTGTGATTGCATCATCCGGAACTTTCAGACATATACGGAGTTGTGACACATGGAAACCATTATGAACTTGAGACAATCTTGAGGGTAGCTCTAAAGCATAAGCTATAGTCCTATTCTGACTCAGTATCTTGAATGGCCCAATATATCTTGGACTCAATTTTCCTTTAACGCCGATCCTTTTAACTCATTTCATTGGGATTACTTTCAAATATACCATATCTCCTACTTCAGGATGCATGATCTTCGACTTTGATCAGCATAAATTTTCTGCCTGATTTGAGCTATTTTCAATATATCCTTGATTTTATCAATGATATCTTGCTTTTCCTTGATGTAGTCTGGCGCAAATTCCTTGCTGCTTCCGGGCTCATACCAACATATTGGTGATCTACACTTTCTTCCATATAGAAACTGATATGGAGCTGCATTCAGACTACTCTGATAGCTATTATTGTACGAGAATTCTGCCAATGGTAGATGATATTCCCATGTACCTCCAAAATCTAATGCACAAGCCCTTAACATGTCCTCTAGTATCTGATTGGTTCGTTCCGTTTGACCCCCTGTCTCTGGATGATAAGCTGTGCTAAAATCTAACTTTGAACCAAGTGCTTCATGTAATTGCTTCCAAAATGCTGAAGTAAACACTGATCCCCTATCAGTTACAATTCTTTTGGGCACTCCGTGCTTACTTCAGATGATCCCATCCTCCAACGATCAGAATTCTCAATAGGAAGTTCTGAATCAGAACCGTCCTCTGAACCCTGTGGTACTACATACCTCATATCCACAGTAGGATCATATATAGGTTCAGGCCTTGGGTGAATAAGGATATGGTGTAAAAGATACCGAATTTATGGTGAATAAGGATATGGTGAATAAGTTAGGTTTTGTACTACTACTCGCTTCCTTCTCCAAATGGAATGCTAACTGCTTCCTCCTTTCCGGATCAGTTAGATCCTCTAACATGTCATTTTTATCTTCGACAATCACTTGATGTGTCTTATAAAAAGACGCAATGAGTGTTCCGTATCTATCCATAAACTCGGAGGCTAACTTAGGATGTTTCTTAACTAAATTAAGATGATCCGGTACAGGCTCCGCGTCTATGGAATCATGAGGAATCACAGAGAATGTGCTACCTTATAACTCCTTGGCTTT
Source organism: Avena sativa (assembly GCA_916181665.1). NCBI lineage: Eukaryota > Viridiplantae > Streptophyta > Magnoliopsida > Poales > Poaceae > Avena > Avena sativa. The sequence continues at coordinate 22,957,428 of OV702282.1, read as the reverse complement.
ATGCTCCCGGATATTAGCTATCGCCTCCACAAAAGCAACATGATATGCTGCTAAGTGACTTCTACCTTCACCTAAAGGCAGATCGTGATATAATCCAAGCTCCTATGAAGTTGGATACTCACACGATACTTGGATAAACTCCGACCATCATAATAGGTTATGGAGTTCACTGGAATTCTAGTTGGACAACTAAAAAACTTTAAGAGTTGACGAAGTTGGTCTGTGAATGATCCTTGATAATCATCAAGAGTCTCCTCTTTCCTTACCAAAGTCTGTTTTGGAAACTTTGGTGCCATAGCTCTGTATATAAGAAAAAATATTTTTGTTAGTAACCAATAATATATTGCATCATAACAAAGAATATTCTCATTCGAATACCCATTATATTTCTTTTAGAGAATTCTTTATCGTTGCCACACACTCCTACAAGTAATACCCTTTACTAGGTTTCCAACCTAAGGTCAAAGCAATTTTCTCTGATACCAACTGCAGTGACCCAGTATACCACTGCATGTGTAGTACACTATAGTCGTTTACATGACATCCACAGAACACCATTCCGTAAATAGCACATCCCTCAGAGTGGTACAATAGAAACATTGCGGGTCCATATTACAAACATACACACATTATTATTATTACAATACTAGAAGTTCACGACTTCCAAAAGATTCAACTTACAAACCAAAATATAAGTGTTTTAGCGGAAGTTTCAAAGTGAAAACTTAAACTCCAAATTGAGCTCAACAACTTATTGCTATATATTGTTCATGTTGCTCGGCTCAAGTGGCTCCTAGAACTATAGTAATTATTCGGACTCTTAGTACTCTCCTCCATAGATGATATCATAGTACTCCCCTTCTACGGCTCCATACAAGTTGGGCTCTTCATAGAAGACCTCCTCTTGGCTCTCAGTTGCATACATTGGAGTCTCTTCGGGATCCTCAAGAGTTTAAGCACAGATTCAAAGGAAAGGATGAGTAACAGCGTTACCCAGCAAGTTCATTATATGCAAGGTGGAAATTTTGATGCCTTATCTACCACCCCGGACTATCAGTCCTTGGTACTATGCAGTTTTTTGTAAATCTTTCTTCAAAGATTGATTTTATTATGAAAATCTATGACCATCAGCCTTCACAGGTTGACCAGAACTTTCATGGAGTTCCTTTCCTGCCGTGTTCGTAGATCCTCCCCGGAATAGGGAGTAACAAGTTACAGTTCTTACACTCTATAGAGGTGCGTTACTTTACCCATGAGAGATCAACTTCCTTGTTGCACAACCAAGTGTATTTTCCCGTCCACAATTCCTTGATGTGGGGCCCAATAGTTGGTCCAAGCCAATAACTGCCCTCTCTGCGACCTCATATGTCTGCACGATCCTTCGGGGCCGGCTCACCCCCGTTAAGCTCCCTCTCGGGCAGGATAAAACCCTGATGAGTTCGCGAAGACTCTATGACCTAGTGGTGCCCGGACGAGTACCATTTGAATGGACTATATCCCTAAACACCATTCATAGATAACCTAGACACCAAAAGTGTGGGGCGTAAGGGTGTCCACCCATATGTTGGATCCACACAAGGAATCACAACGTCACGTTAAGGTCGTCTTGCCTCCATACGAGAGGAAAAGGATACAGTTGACTTCTCCGTCCCATTCCAAATCTCATGGTTAACGCGTAATATATGACGCTAGAATCCCTGATGTCATGGGTTAGTAATCCCTAATTTTTCATCATTATTGCAAATAGAAACCTAGGTTCTATTGCTCCATCATATCATCACTTAGGACGATATCTAGGATTTATTTATTTTGAGAAAATAATATTTTCTTTTTCTGGAATATAGATGATAACACACAATTTGCAAATACTTTGATAAAGACTCTTGAAAGGATATGAGCAAGTGATGAACTTGCCTTGTGATTGCAAGGTACTGAATTCTGATGCTTGAACTGGACCTTGAGCTTCTATGTCTACAAAAACATCATTATTACCCGGTAAGGACAATATTTAAAGAAACAAAATGATTATGCAAAGTAAAGTAATGCATCATTTAGTTTTGTGTGTATTCTCCCCCATTATTTAAATTATAAAATTCTTTTCATAAGTAAAGAATTTATAAATATTAATTATTATTATTTATTGAATATTGTATTCCTTATTTTCTTTTATTTTATTTGATTTACTCATTTAATAATTCTTTTAAGAATTATCATTATAGATATATATATATTCTTTGTTTAGTATTTTTCTAAAATACTAAAATATTGGTATATAATAAAAGTGATTTTTATTTATTTTTATAATCTTTCTTTAATTTTATAAAATTCCATAAGGAATATATATATTATAAAATTCTTGATAAAAATTATTTGCCTAAAATTTTATTTCTTATTTTATTTAGATAGATTGGATTATTGTGAATCCAAAAATATTTTATTTATAATTTTTGGTTTTTTATTTTATTTTCTAGAATCTATTTAATTTCAGGGGCATTTTGGACCTTTCTTAATTATTTAAACTTGCTTTAAGTGATTGGGCTGGATGTGTTGGGCTTAGTGGGCCGTTTTGGCCCAATTGGGCAGAACCAAATTGTCTCCCCGAAGGTCCTGGTCCCCCTAGCCCATTCTCTCTGTCTCTCCTTTGTTCTCATCTCCCCTCTCCCTTGACCCCGTGGGGTGCTGGCGCCGCCGCTAGCGATGCCCGCTGTCGTGGCCCTCCCTGGCCACTACCGTGGTGCAGGGCGAGGTTGGCGACTACGCTGGTTCACCTCCTCCGCTTCGATTTGTTTTCGGAGCCCCCCTGTGGCCAGGTTCACCCTGTTCCCGAACCCTAAGGTTTGGAGTTGGGTGATGCCACAGCCTCTACGAACCCTCCTGTGGTGGTGTGCGGTGTCCATGTGCTGCTATGGCACCCGCTGTGGCTGGTGCGGGTTGCAGCGCCCTCTGGGTGCTCCCCGTGCCGCCGCGAGGACGTCGGCCCTTTTGCTTCCTCTTCAATACGTCAGCGAGGACCCCAGGTAAGTTGCGCCTCTGTGGATCTTAGATCACCCTATCACCATGAATCCCTCTGCGTGTATCAAGTGGGTACCCCTGCCTAGTGCCTATGTATTGATTAGGGTTCATATCCTTATTAGGGTTCTTATTTTGATTAGGGTTCATATCCCTTTGTTGATCATGTATATATGATGATTTGGATCTAGTGGTGATAATCCCTGAGCTTGATGATTGACTATTTGCTGTGGATTATTGCTTATAGTTGGCTTTGGTGATGCTAGTGGCTTACCAGATTGATTCCATTGGTTAATTTGATATGGTTCAGATGATAATGTTACTGTAGAATCACTACTTGGAGATCCTAATGATTTGAAAGCTCACCACTGTCATTACTTGGTTATTGACAGTGATTTGTGAGTAATGTAGACACTGTATCTGTAGTTGTTGACTTACAGATTCATATACAGTTTGAGATTAATTGGTCTCTGATAGTGATGTTATGTATATGTATATTCCTGGAAATGATTCCTGGTGATTGGTACCAGGAAAATGATGCTTAGTTGTCTGTGAGTTTATTTGTGAAACCTAGATACTTAATCTTCTTGGTTTAGAAGCTGCTCTTGTGACACCATCTTAAAATTGCACACAAGTCTAGGTTCTACTACTTGGCTTGATTTTTGTTCAGGCTTAAGATTTGCTTGATATCAAAGATAAGTTGGAATTTCTTTCTTTGAACCCCAAAGACTATGATGTTGGTCTGAGGCTTAGGGACTAGGTCCTTATCTTGTTGCTCCTCATGACTATAGTAGGAGATACAGACACCCGCTAGCCACTTATGCAAACTAGTTGCATGTCAAGCGTGGAACAGGTTTCATGTGCGAGGACATGTAAAGTTTGTCCGGGCCGCTTGATCCCACTATGCCACCAATATCCAAAATTACAACTAAGGAGCAACAACATGATCATCATCTCCCACATACTCATATGGGTACTACCTGTGTAAAGCATCTACGCATATATCCGGCTCTGATACCACTAAAGGGTTCGCAACATAGAAAACAAAATTTTTCCTATGATGGGAACTATGTACCAAGATCTATCTACTAGATACAAACAATGGGAAGATGTATATCCGTAGAGAACATACCCTTGAAGACCGACAAAGCTTAACAAGTTGAACTCGTGGTTGATGTAGACGATCTCTTGCCGATCTCAAGTTCGAGAGGAAGACCTAGCGTCGCAAAGCAGCAGCGCATCCGTGATCGCACACACGTACAAGACACTGAGCAACCTCCGCCTCCTCGCTCCAGCGATGCAGCGTAAGCACAACCCTTTCTTGCCGAAAAGCCACCGGGAACATGTATCTCGCTAGTCCGAGACCATGGGGGATAAATTCTAGAGGGGGAGAGAGATCCTTCACGAGGAGGTGTGAGTGAGAGAGAGAGGGAGAGGGGTGCCTTTTATAGGAGAGGGGGGACCCCAAGGGGGTGGCCGGCGCATGGGGGATTCCCCTTGCCCTCCCCTCATTTATGTGGGTGGACACTCCACTCACAAAATCCTCTTCAAATCCCTCCACTCAAAATCCCACTCAAACTTGCTATTAAATTTCCACCAAACTTAATGCAAACTCTCGTTAAATAAAACTCTTTTTATTTATTCAGAATTTTGTCAATTACTTTAATGACAAACATTCACATATAACCCCTTGCTAGAATTCTATTTTACATGCAAGAACACTTTCTGCAATTTCACCCGAAACTTGTTTCGGTATCTAGTGAAATAAATTCCTGCGCTTGTTATTCTTTCCAGCATGAAACTTTCTCTCCAATTGGATGTCAGTGTCCCTTAAGTGTGTCACCCTACGGTTCGCGAATAATGCGGACATGATCAAGACCCTTCTCCGATCAATAATCAGTAGCGGGACCTAGAGATCCATACTGACTCCCATACATTCAACGATGACTTTCCTGTGATTGTCAGAACCTTTTATGCTTGTATCTTAATCCCTTTGTTTCACGATATATTACATGTCCTAGATTCTATCATCAGTATCTCCATACCTAGTTTGATCTCGTTACTAACATGCACTCTTTTCTTGTTCCCGTGATATAACATTCTAGTGATCAAATCACTTGCTTGCAAGCTTACCAATGTGATATCATCGAGAGGGCCCAGAGTATATCTATCCGTCATCGGGATGAACAAATTCCACTCTTGATCCATGTGTCTCAACATAACACTTTAGTAGTTTTGAAGCCATCTTTATAATCACCCAGTTAAGGTGTGACGTTTGATGTCAACAAGAAACTCTTCCGGTGTTAGTGATTGACATGATCTCATGGTCTAAGGATTAGGATCACTTCGTAAGTTCTTTATAGCAATATAAACTCAATTACTTTGATCGTAATGCCATATTTCGGATGAAGGTTCATCACATCATTACACTAATGTTGTGATCTCGTTATTAACAACATCCAATGTCTATGATCAGGAAACTATGATCATCTTGTTAATCAACGAGCTAGTTTATGAGAGAGGCATAACTAGGAACTTTCTATTTGTTTATTAAACACACATGTATTAACATTTCCGTATTAATACAATTATAGCATGCAAAATAAACATCTATCATATACTTGGAATACACATAATAAACACTTTATTATTGCCTCTCAGGGCATATTCCCTTCAGTGATACCAGCTACTAATTCTTGAGTCAAAGTTGTGGAAAAATGATTAGTAGGCTTATTAAGTTATATAGATCCATAGGATCTAGAAATTCTAAGGTGCTAATCCTGTTTAAGAGATGTGCCTAGAATTCTAGATCTTAGCTATATTTATTCTTGGAATTTAAGATATGGCTTTATAGCTAGGATCAATGAGGTTGTTCTGAGTTCCTGGTTGGATCTGTATAGTTTTCTGATGGCTTTTAGTGTTTAAAAACTTCAATGATGGACTCACCCCACTTGGGTGTTTTTCTGAGAAGTTGAGTACAAGATAACACATGAATTCTTGTCTAACTGGGATAGTTAAATCATGTGATGGTCTTTTACTACTCACCACAATAGTGGAGTTGTTGGGGTTGAAACTTATTGATCTTGTGGCTTGAGCTTGCTGGTTGTGTGGCTAGCCTGATCTGGTTCTTTTCCTGGTGCTGCTCCTGCTACTTCCAGCTCCTGGAACTTGTCCTTGATCTTGCTATCCACCTCCTTGTCCTGTTAGCTTGACCTTGTTCTTGCTATCCACCTGATCCACCCCCTCCTTATGTCACCATCTTGATGAGATGATCAAGTGTGTGGTTGGTGTGATCTGGTTTGGCTTGGTTTGGCTGCTGGTGCTTGATGTGTATGAGCAAGGAATTGGTGTTGGGGTGCTTGGCCACGGTTGTGCTGAGCAGTTTTGTTTGTATGGGCTGTTGTTGATGTGTTGACAGCACACACCATGCATTTAGGTGTGTGCTGCCTGTGTGCCTGCTGCACCCTTGTCGATATGTTCAGGGAATGATCTACTGTTATCTGATTACATTTACCTGTCTGGTGAAACTTTCCCCTCTTGCTGATTGGAGTTATTTGACTTTTGGCTTAAAAATTATGAAAGATTTAGTTCTTTCATATTGGTGAAACTTGCCCCTAAAGATTACTCAGTGATGTAAGGTTGAATAGTGCATCTCACTGTCACTACTGAGAGTAAAAATATCCTAATATTTTATTTTCTTTCTTTTTGTTTGTGATTTGTTTTGCAGGTACAAGACATGAAGATTCAAGATTTAGATTAGGTTTTATTTTTCTTTATAGGATAGTCCCTTGTAATATTTATTTAATTCTTTTTTACTTTTTATTATTTTTTTACTCTTTTGTAATCCTTATTTTATCCTTTTGTAATAAAGATTGTAATATTACTCAATATATAAATGTTCTTCATTGCTTTCATTTACTATTATAAAGATCCTTGATTACTTTTATAAGTTACATTTTTGTAACTTATTTATTGAATAAAGATATGGGATGGATACTATTTTTCTTGATTATGCTATATTATTTAAAGTTTGAGTTACTAATTGTTAACTCTTGATTAAATCAAATTACTCAAATATAATTCTAATTCCTTTTAAATTATAAATCCAACACTCAAGTTTGAATTCAAATTTCATTTCCCAAAACACACTAATCCACAAAGATCATGTCAAAGTTTATAACGATCATTCTCCAAGGCTATTCCTAATCTTAAAGAGTGAAAGAAACTTGATCACTTTAGGTTTTTTATTTGGCGAAAAATTTACCCACATTTTTACAGATGAATGCATGCAATTGCACAGATGCCTAAAGCCACCCTTTGTTGGTTCCTAAATGCTGGGATGTTACATTCACGAACCGTAGGGAGACATACTTAAGGATGCGATGTTGTTTAGTAGATACAGAAAAGTGTTAGAAACCGAATGTTGTTTAGAGTCTTGGATTGGATCCAGAACATCACGAGGAGATCCGGAATGGTCCAAAGAATAATATTCATATAAGGAAAATAAATTTTCGGGGTTCGGAAATGTTTCCGGTGTTTCTACCGGAAGCTTCTAGAAAGTTCTAGAAGGTCGACCGCTTTGGTGGAAAGAGGGTGCCAGAATGTGCCATATCAATGTGGAATGGTTGCAACATACCCTAGGTCACTTGGCTAGACAATGGGAAGAGAAATAATCAAACTCTAGTTTGAATAGTGAAACGCCAATTTGAAAAAGTCAAATCCCAACATTGAAAAGTCAAATACTGGTGGAGGAAGGAGAGGAAACCTCCTCTCCCTCCACCGTTGGCCAAGGAGAGCGAGTTGGGGGAGGACTCGGCCTCCCCCTCCCCAAACCTCCTCTCCCTCTCATAAAATGAGGGGAGGGGCATCCCCTCTTTGCTCAACCCAAACCCTAGCGCTGCCACCCCAAGCCTCCGACAGCGCCTCACGCTGCCGCCTACGCCACCTCCTCACCTCGGTGCCTAAACCCTAGCCACCGGGGAACCCCTCTACTCCACCATACCTTCTCCGGGTTTAGGCGAAGAATGCAGGATCTACTCCTCCACCTCCACCACCACAACGTCATGCTGTTGGGATCACGAGGAGATCTACAACCTCCACTCCCTACTGGGACAAGGGATAGGAAGGTCTTCATCGAGTACCGAACGTGTGACCGACTACGGAAGCGCTGCCGAAAAGCGGCGATAGAAGGATCGTCTATGTGATATTGAGATCTGCAAGTGAAAGACTACATCAACCATGAGAATCTAATCTCGTTAAACGGTTTGGATCTTCGAGGGTTAGTAGTTGATACGTCCAAAACATATCTTCTTTCCCGAACACTTTTGCTATTGTTTCTCCTCTAAACTTGTGTGATTTGGATACAACTAACACGGCCTGACACTGTTTTCAGCAGAATTACCTTGGTGTCTTGTTTTTGTGCAGAAAATCAACTATCAGGAAAAATCTCGGAAAATATGCCAAAAATCCTATTTCACCAGAAAACTCACAGAGCCAGAAGATGAGACGAAGGTGGGCCACGAGGGGCCCACACCCCATATCCATGCCTGGAGGGGGTGTGGCCACCTCGGGCACCCCCTCGGCCTCCCTCTTCGCCTATAAGAAGCCTCCTGATCTATAAACCGGGGGAGGGTCAACGATTTTCCAGAAAGAGTTCCGCTACGCCGCCACCACCAGAAACCGCGATTCGGAACCAGAAACTCTGTTCTAGCACCCTGTCGAGACGGGGAATTTGGAGGGGATCATCTCCATCATCACCGACGTCTCTCTATCAACCATCCATGTTTCCTCCATCCATGAGTGAGTAATCCCCCACTGTAGGCTATGGGGATGGTTGGGATTGGATGAGTTCTCTCATGTAATCGAATAAGATTGTTAGGGAATGGTGCCTAGTATCTCTATTAGTGCTATTTGACTTTGTTGCAACTTGTTATGCTTAATGCTTGTCACTAGTGCCCAAGTGCCATGATCTCAGATATGAGAATGTTATTGATTCATGATGATAGTATTGTTTGTGAAATTATCTGCAATTCGTGTACACATATTATTGTCCGAAACCAATGGCCCCGAAGTGACAGAAATTGGGACAGCCGGTGGGGATGGCTGTGATATGAGGATCACATGTTTTCACGGAGTGTTAATGCTTTGCTCCGGTACTCTATTAAAAGAAGTACCTTAATTTCCAGTAGATTCCCTTGAGGCCCCGCTGCAACGGGCTGGCAGGACAAAAGATGTTGTGCAAGTTCTCATTGCGAGCACGTATGACTATATATGGAACACATGCCTATGATTGTTTAGTACTTGGATGATTTATCTTATTTAACTGCAAATGCCCTAGATCTTGAAGTTACATGAATAGTCTCATCCATGCAACGCCCGTCCATCCATCCCTATGACTACTGCACTCATATCCTACCTTTTTCTACTATTGTTACTACTGCCTTTGTTTTACTGCTGCTGTTACTTTGCTATTGCTACTACAAAACTGTTGCTACTGATAAACTGTTGTGAGCAAAACTATTTCCAGGACATACCTGGATAGTTTTGATGATTGTGTTTTCAGGAAAAGAACTCCTACAAAAGCTGAAGAATTAATGGCTAAAATAAGAAAGAATTATGATGATCGGACTTCAACTGAGCTAATTACAACTGAGCCTACTACTCCTGAACCAATTGTGCCTGAACCAATTCCAACACCAACACCAAAGAAGAGGGGAATGATTGAATTAAATAATGAAGTGATGAAAGAAGCTAAGAAATGTCTTAAGGAGAAAAGTATTAGATCTGAAGATGTGAAGAATCTACCTCCCATAGAAGAATTATGTAAGCCAATTCCCACTCATCGACTATTGAGGTACACTCTCTCCAACATTTTGATAAAGGTGATATTCCCTATGGTAAATGTCAACACCCGGATTTTTAACCCCAGATGCCTGTTATGCCATACATCGCAATCCCAGGATTACCATTTTTGCGAGACATAACAGATTTGGATATCACAGTACATCATCCATTACAAACCATAAATAAGGTCTTACACAAATAAGTATCTCATGATCCAGTTCTTAATACAACTCAAACAACGGAATAACGTAAATGTAACGATAGCATAGGCGAAGCTCCATCTTCGGGGTCATAGGCAATGCCGACGATGGGAGATGATCCTAGTTGTTGTAACCTTCCTATGGTCCATCATCCTGGTACTCCTCTTCATAGTCTGGCCACGGGAATAGCCAGGGACAAAGCCATGGGTACTCTTTAAGTACTCGCAAACTAACACTATCAAGTTAAGGGGGTTTTTGTAGTAGGATACTAAGCTCGAAGGTTGTTTTGCAAAAAGCCAGATTTACCTCTGCTAAGTTCAGAAGCAAAGAAAACTAGTTGAAAGTTTTATAACACCTAAGTGGGAATTTGAATTTCATATCACAACTTTGTTGTGGTCAAGTCAAAGTCACAATTCATTTCACAAGTCATTTTGAAAACATCTGACGGGGGAAACAGTATGGCCACTCCAACTGTCCATAACCGCGGACGCGGCTATTCGGATAGTTTGACACTTTGCAGAGATTGTACACTTTCACCACAACATTCGATACATCTGTCAGGAACAAATCCTGAATTCACCATACTTAGTATGCGGATAATCAATCATAACCTTTGAATTACACGCCCTAGTATAGGTACCTCTCCTGAGAGTTTGGCCTCCCAACCATGACCAACTGTCATCTTTGGTACTGCACAGGTGGACAATCTTCACAAGGTAGCCTCAGCTCAGACCTTGGCCGCGAGGGAACCCATACTAAGGTATATAAATTTCCAGTCAAGCCCTACCCAAATTTCGGGTATTGTGGTTGTACGGTAAAAATTGGAATGGTATTGCATCCAGACAACCATCAGTTTTATAAAGGGCTAAGGCTCATGCCTCAACATTTTCATCATCAAAATCATCTGGTTTTCAAGAACACATGTCAAAAAATTTCAGTAGAATGACTCATCATTCTAAGGTTTTCATAACCATTTTCACCAAGTATTCCCATCTAAAGTTGATAAAGTTTTATACTTAGCACTAGCATCTACAAGTGGTGGTAAATACTAATGAGGGGTAGTAAACAAGTAGGGATTAACTAAGTTCAATCTCATGCCTTAGGATGACATCAAGATTATCTAACTTAGGCCAAATTTTATGCTCTTTATGCTACCTTTAGTTATTTTTTCTAGAATCTAGAAGTCACTATGTAAACTCTAAGAGAAAGCTTTGGTAAAGAAAATAAAGTATTAAGCTTGCAAGTAAAACTAGGATTGGGTTATCAAGTGGGTGTAATCCCATATGCTTAAGGCATATAGTTGGCATAGTAACAAGCAAGTAGCAGCTTGCATAAGTTGCAAGGGTTAGCTTGCCTTGAGCAGAGCAGTGGTTGAAGTTCTCCTCGGCTTCTTCCTCGTAGTATCCTCCTTCCTCCTCGTATCCTTGGTCGGTACTAGCGTCTATAAATAAATACGAGGTACACAATCATCAAACAATACTTAACTATTTTTAATCATCACCCAAAGGTGCACACTAGGTGATCTAGCATCATCACTAATATTACAAGGATTAAAGCACTTGTCTTATTTATTTTATTTTAGAAAAGTAATTTCTACTCATTGAAAAACTACTTAAGATTTAATATTCTCCAACTCAAACATGGGATCATGTTGACACATGTCATCACCAAATATTTCAGTATATGGGAATGTGATTTAAAGTGGTGTCACAATTTAATAAAGTTTAACCTTTTTATTTTAATTAAATATAGTGACTAGAAATGCCTATGTGGCATTATTTTATTACTTGAACATTATCTCTGTAAGTAAACCCATATGTTTTTATATATTCTGAAAGGTACGATCAAATGTGATTTTTGAGAGTTGGAATCAACTCAAAAGCTCTTATGGTTGAATTTTCAAAAATGTTTGAATGCAGAAAATCTTCTGCCTTGTTATTTTTAGCATGGGTGATATACAAACCTAAATGGTTTGAATCCAACGGGCTTGGATTAAGCATTTTAGTATCTTTCTAACAAAATTATTTTCATGCATTTTGGTTGAATGAATCGAGCTTGGTTGATTTTTGAATCTAGGTACAGAACTATGTTTGAAATTAAATGAATAAAGCTTAATTTGAATTTTTGGGTCGCGCGAGATGTTTTACTAGGCCGGCCCACTACACACAGCGCGTACGCGGGCTGCTTAAGTGGCTGTCCCCACGTGTCAGTGAGACGGGGAGGGGCGAAGTGGTATGGGGCAACATGGACCGTGCGATCTGGTTCTAATCGAACGGCTCTGGTTCATCGTCCACGTCGGGCTGTGCGGGCAAGACAGAACCCTAGCGCGGCAGGTGGGGGTCGTGGGAGGCTCACCAGGGCTCAGGCGAGGGTCGGCGATGGGGGCGAATGACGAAGTCGATGACGGCGGTTGTCCTGGTACCGGCAGCTTCTCCTGGGGCGACTCCAATCGACGGCTCCCTTCTCCTCTAGCAGCGGTGGGCTCCGGCCAAATTCCGGCGATGCACTGCTCGCCTTGCTCCGTGAGTGAGGTGGGGTGGTTCTGAGGTGGAGGGGAGTGAACTAGTGTGAAGAAAACAAGCGGTGGATGCCTCTATTTATAGTGGCTGAAGGGGACCGACGGGCGTGGGCTGAGCTCGTCGTGGTCGACGACAAAGAGGGCTACGGGCATGGGCGACGGTAGGGGTCGGTGCTGTGCTACCTGGCGAATCTCAACGACGTGGTGGCAAGGTGTGGGGCAGTGCTGATCGGTCAGAACACACTGATGCTCTTGGCGTGTCCGACGGCGATTTTAATGGCGCACGGCGCGCGTGGTCTGCGCGGCGGTGAACGGGCATGTCCGCGGGGTTGTTGGGATGATGGTGATCACACACGCACGCGGCGAGGGCGGCGCGCGGTCTGTGGGTGCTGGTCGAGGGTGGCGCACTGGCGCGCTCTCGGCTCGCACGCAGAGAAGTTTGGCATGGTCGTGCCGTGTGGTCCAGGGGCTGGCAGTGCTCGGGGCTGGGACAGGGAGTGGCGGTGGACGGTGGCGTGCCTGCTAGACATGCTGGTTAGGCCTGGTGCTGCTTCTAGCTTGCTGTCGACAATGGGGTGGCAAGGTGAGGATCGGCCTGCTTGCCATTGATGGCATGGTCTGGTTTACAGTGAGCTAGAGGGGTTAAACAAGTTAGATGATCTACTGAGGGTGTAGTGTGAGCTAGATAGGGAACAAGTTAGGCCAATTTTACTGCACACTATAGTGTTTGATGTTGGTTTGATTTATATCTGCAAGGTGTTTGATGAAATGGCTGCAAGAACTTTGAATTTGAATTTTGGATTCAAACTTGGTGGGTTTGCTAGGCACATACTAGGGAGTGTCTGGTTAGTTGGATTAGTCAAGGGGCACTGGTTTGGTTGGGTTTTGAAAATGGGTGATCGTCACATATGATAAAGATTCAATTTTGATTTGTGATTTGAATGAGGTTGCCAAATGTTTCTGCAAGTTTGAAAGGTGGGCTTTGATTCACTTTTACTTGTTCTAGAAAGGATGCAAAGATTTGGAAAAGCTTATGTTTGAAATCTTTGACTAGAAACACTCAAAGTGACCTAGTGAGCAAGATTGGCAAAAATGACCATTTGCTTTATTTGATTTGTTTTTGATTTTCTCTTGATTTATTTCCACATGGAAATGTTTTATAAGATGTTATTTTCCTTTTTAACCATTTCTTGCTATTTAGGTTTATCAAACAAGTTCATTCATGCCTTTATCAAATCATTTCATTCACACATGCATTCATATGATTTTAATTAATCAAAGTTTTTGTTAACCCTAATTTTAGTGATTTGAGTTTGATGATCCTTGTTTTATATTTTTGGGATGTTACAGTAAACCTCCCGATCAATGCTTAGAGGAACTTGACATTTTTATTGTTAAACAAGTAATTTTAATAAACAAGTTCAGAATCATTTGTTGGAAAACTCTAGAGCTATTAATGAGTTGAAAGATATTGTGGAAAGAGCTGCTAATGATGTTAAAATGCTTTGTAAACACTTCCAAATGGTCCAAACCCGAATTTATCAACTTGCTATGGTACAAGAAGATATGCTAGTTAATGCTTCTCGAGATAAACATGCTTATGGAATTAGAACTAGGAGTGGTGCTGCCACTCAAGATCCTTTATATCCTGAAGGACATCCTAAAATAATTGAGCAGGATTCTCATCAAGTTGAAAATAGTGGTAGTCCACATAAGAGAAAGAAAAAGAAACATAAAACAGTTGAGGAACACTCTGAACCTGCTGTAGATCCTAATATTATATCTATCTTTGATGCTGAAACTGAGAGTGGTAATGATAAAAATGATGCTCCTGATAAGGAGGAAGTTGAGGAAGAACCTGAGAAGCATAGTAAGAACACTAGGTACACTAAAGAAGATTTTATTTCTAATAAACATGGTAGTGAAAGAGAACCTTGGGTGCAAAAACCAATGCCTTTTCCTAATAAGAAACACAAGTCAAAGGAGGAAGAACACTATAACAAATTTTTTGAGTGGATGAAATCTTTATTTTTGCAAATTCCTTTGCCTGATTCTATTAAGTTGCCTCCTTATTCAAATTATATGAAGGATATTGTATCTAACAAAAGGAAGATTCCTAATGAGGAAATTTCTACTTTGCTTGCTAATTATTCCTTCAATGTTAAGGTTCCAAAGAAACCTGGTGATCCAGGTATTCCAACAATTCCTTGCTCTATTAAGAATAATTATGTTAGATCTTCTTTGTATGATTTGGGAGCTGGAGTTAGTGTTATGCCTTTTTCTCTTTACAAGAGACTCCATATAGAAAAGTTGATACCAACTGATATATCTTTGCAAATGCCTGATAAGTCAACTACTATTCCTGTTGGTATATGTGAGGATGTTCATGTTCAAGTAGCTCATAATTGCTTGGTATTAACTGATTTTGTTGTGCTTGATATGACTGAAGATGATAATATGTCTATTATTCTTGGGAGAACTTTTCTTAATACTGTAGGTGCTGTCATCAATTGTAATCAAGGAAAATTAACTTTTAATATTAATGACAAAGACCATACTGTCTATTTCCCCAAGAAGATTGATAAGAGCTATGTCCTGAATTCCATTGAAAATATTGAGAGCATTAAAGCTGGAGAAATATATTGTCCCATTCCACAAGAAAGTTATAAAACTATTATGATTGGTACCATTGCTATCAAGTTTGAGGTAACATAATCATTTTTTGGAATGCAAATTTTTGTTTCATTTTAAATTGTCTTGGTATACTTGCTCACCTTTTATTTTGTTTCATTTCAAGTTATAAAACAATGCTTTCACAATGGTTATACTTGCTCACCTTTTATTTTTCCCCTCTCTAGTCTTTGCTCTTCCTCTTGTTAGTTTTAGTTCTACTAGTTGTTTGCTTGTTAGAGTGTCTTAGAACTTCTGCAGTTTTGGTTTTGGTTTGATTTTTGCTTCTTCTAAAAAAATCTTTTTGTGCGATAAAATCAATTTTCATATCTTGAAAATTGGCCAAAAATAAAGTTTCCCTAAAAATTCCAGAAAATTCATATTAAATTTTTCCTCAAAAAAGGGGCAGAGGGGCACCTGGAGTGGCCCAGGGGGACCCACCAGGCCAGCACACCCCCTGGTGGCGCGGCAAGCCCCAGGGCGCGCCTGGCCTGGGTGGGACCCACCTGTGGCCCTCCAAAGTGCCTCCTCCCAGCCACTTCTTTCTCTCCCAAAAAACATTGGAAAACTTTCTCAAGCTCGAGTTCCTGCTGTTCTTGCTCCCGATTTTCGATCTCCTTGCTCAGCCCATCTTTGCTGCTAATTTCTGGAGGGATTGCTCTCCGGTATGTGCCTCCTCCGCTTGTCCAATTAGATTTTTGATTGGTAGATTGTATCTTGAGTATTTTTCTACTGTAGGCACTGTTCAAAAAATAGGCCGAATCAGCGATTAATAGGCCGATTAATCGCTACTAGGGACCTGACCATGTCGATTACCACTAATCCTTTATGTTAATCGTTTAGCCCGATTAATAGGCCTGACACTCCGATTACTAGGTATGTTCCCGATTAACCACTACACTTGGTAAAAAGTTGCAAAAATATCAACACATATCGCCCATCCATCCACTAGCCCGCCCCAATGAAGTAGGTTTTGTGAAGCTCCCGTTCGATCCCTGCCTCTAGGAGCTTGATTTCAGCCATCACCAACTATTTCCTTGTCGTTGTTGACCAGTTCCTCGTAGTTGCCGACCAGACCTCAGATACAAGAGCTCGAGCGCCTTGAGGATCTCATCCGGGAGCTTAAGGATGAGGATTCATACATGTTTTAGATGCTAATTTTTGTAGGTTGCCCCGATTAATAGCCGACCGATTAAATCATTTAATCGTCCGAATTCCGATTAATCGCTACTCCCAAGCCAACCGAGCAGCTAACGATTACCGATTTCCTTAACATTGACTGTAGGTAACAAGTTGTGTGAGCTTGCATGTTTGTTCAATGCTTAGATATTTCATTTTGATGCATGTTTAGCCCTCTAGCAAGTTACTATAGTAGTTCCTCATCATTTATCAACATGGAAATCACTTGGTTTGATGTTTGTCTAAAATTTTAAGAAAATAAGATGAGTGCATACCAACTGAATCAACATGAATTGATGGTACTTGAGCCAATGAAAGTCCATTGTGAGGAGGAAGTCTTCTCTTCCATATATCTGTGCCCTGAATTTATGCGGGCTGTGGGGATCTTCGAGGATTTCCAAACTATGATTTCTAATGCAGGGTTGGAGCAATTCATTGAAGAACCATAGGAATATGTTAAACTAACCATGGCCGTGGTGCTAGATTTTTGGTTTAGTTGGTCCTTGTCTAATCCAATGGTCCATTATAAAATTTACAACATAGCTTTCGACCTCCCTTTTGTTGATTTTTGTACAGCTATTAAATTGCCAAAGTGGGGTTATTGTGAGAAGATTAGAGAAAGGCCTAAACCACTCATGGATTTATGTGCTGAAATTTGCCAAGGTTTTGGCTTCTAAAAGGAAAGTGTTAAAATTCAGAACATCCAGTTCCCATCCATTAGATATTTTTCCTATTTCATTACCAAGTGTGTTCTTGCTAGAAAGACTGCTAGAAAATTATCTTCATTTGATCTAGATTTTATATCAGCTTCTTTAAATGGGGATAAAACTTATAACTTGGGTGCTTTGATTGCTTTCCGTCGTGCTACTAACCACGAGAAAGGTGGAATTTGTGAAGGTCTCATTGCCTCTCGTCTGCTAGCTTTTCATGGTTTAGAGCCCCATCATTTAGATTTTTAGTTTCCCATAGAGAGACTTGATCTCAATTCCATGGTTCAGTATAATTTTGTTTGTTCTTGGGCGACTTTGAGAGATTTACCGTATGATATATCCTTTGTCAAGCGTGGTTGGACAGGGGGTAGGTATGAGAAGGTAGTCTCTTTGCCTGCACCTGCTTTGTTTAACTTTGATAACATGCAAGGATGGTCACTCACAGAGGAAGGACTTGACACATACATGGCGGAGCTCTCCTAGCAAGAGGAGAATGTTGGAGAGGATGCCGAAGATGATTCGGTTCAGCCCTCCAACATGGGGGAGTCTTCATACTAGCAGCCCTCCTATGATTGGAGCGCGTCTTCTTCTTCATCGCGAGGGCCTGATTATGATCATTCCTACGATGACCCACCGTCTTGGGGTTACTACCCGCGTTATTGATTGATCTCCACTTAGGCCAAAAGCCTAAGCTTGGGGGGAGGTATACCGACATCACACTCATGTATATATCATTCTTCGTCGGTACTTTGTATATCCATGTTTCGCTTTCTTTTTGGTTTTTGTTCCTGCTTTCCCCAAAACACAAAAAGACCAAAAATATTTTCGTTGTTTCTCTTGGTTTGTTTCTTTGCTTTTTAGATTTGGTTTGCCTTAATAAAAATCCAAAAAGATTTTTCTTTGTTAGTTTTTGCTTTGAGTGCTTGCTTTAAAAAAATCGAAAACACCAAAAATATTTGTTGTTCTTTGGTTTTGTGAAGTTTGTTGCAGGGTTCAACAATCCTCAGTGGAGTTTGGTTTCATGTTATTATTCAAGCCACACAAGTGAAGAGCAATAATGAAGATTAATGACAACTTGAGGTGTGGTAAGAGGCTGGTAGTGAACTCTATTTGTTTTCATTTTTATACATATACTCATCATTGTGGGCATGCTTAGTCTGTTCATGTAAGGTGTATGTTATTTATTGGATGCTTAGTAGTTCTTGATCTCTTATGATTAGCTCCAGCTTGCTAATAGTTTGTAGCATGTTATATGAATGTTTGCTTTCGTTGTTCTATTCATAACTTGGTAATATATTGTGGTATCCTCCTATGAATGTTTCATTTGAGTAGACTTGGCATATTCTCACACATGAATATGACTGAACAAAAGTCAGTAAGCCTCGATGAGTTTTTTTGCCTCAGAGTTCTTGTATCACTATTATGCCATAATTAATTTTGTTTGTTGCAAGCATGATTATGACAGTTATGGCTCTCTCGTTTGTCGCTCCCTTTCTATTGCTAGCCTTACTTGCAGTGAGTATGAGCTCTATTCGTGGTTCCAACTCCCCAAAACCAATATTGTCAAAAGTGTCCACCATACCTACCTACTAGCATTATTTGCTATTCCGTGCATATTTATTATGCCTTGTTTTATTCCAAATAAAATGTTTGCTTGTTATGGGAAATTAGTTAGTAAAGCTCTCACGAACTTCATGCACACTTTATTTCTTACACCTAATAAACCTAAACCATTGTGACTGTTCATGAAAGTTATATTCTTGCAAATTATAGTCTAGGAGATAGCAGAACCGTGCTGTCATAGGGGAATCTTTCAACACCTGTAAATATTATACCCAGTTGATATCATGCTCTTTTGTTTACGGATGTCGTTGGTGTGAAATAAAAGGGGATCTTGTAAGTCCATGGAGTTATGTATATGTGTTAGAGAAACGCCTGGGATGCTAGCCTAAGCCATGCCTAATCATGGTGAAAACATGCAGCATAACCATAGTGAGCAATCTATGAAGCTTTCTTCTTATAAAAGAGAGAGAGACACACAGAGAAGAGGAAACAGAGAAAAAAACACCATTTCCCTCTGTAAATAAGAAGATTGCTGAGATGATCACTGTCTGCTTGCCTTGTAATTTTGATACGGGATAGCTCTTGTATCATGTGCAAGGGGTACCCCATTGGCGGCTCTCTATGATACACATGTATTTACTATGACAAGAACTTACCGGTAACTAAAGTTGAGTAGCATGAGGAGCGGACCTCGTACTCAAGGGACGTGAGATTTCCAGTTTATGGTCTATCAAGCATATAACACATATTGGACCTTACTTTCACCTTAACCATCTAAAGATGCCTATGATAGGGGCAATGAGAGCTCAAAGCTAATGAGTACTTTACTTTCAGCATTTGGAAAACTTTCAAACTTTTCACTTCCTTGTTGAGTCACCATTTATTCTATGAGAACCTACTTGAGAGCATAGTTGTCATTATTAGTGTAATATGCTTGTCTCAAAACTTGGTTAATTATGTCATAACTTTGATGCTTGTATCTCTGATATCTTTACTTCTAGTCTCCACTTGAACTTCAGAGGTTCCTTGGCATTCATGTTTTCCTCCACCAAGGAAGGAAAGAGAGATACCACTCTATCATACCATCTTATGAGCATTGCAATGTTGCTTATGTTTATGTTTCATGCTACTTATTATTTTTGCGTTGTAATCTTTTCATAGCTTGCAATGACTGTTAAGTAGACTTAGTTGCATACTCCTTATTATGAATTGTCTAAGTATATACTCATGTGCTGAGAATATATACATCATATGAAGCAAATGTGTTCGTGAAAGTTTCTTTTATCGCACTCAGTTTTCAACTGAATTGTTTGAGGACAAGCAATAAGCTAAGCTTGGGGGGAGTTGATACGTCCAAAACATATCTACTTTCCCGAACACTTTTGCTATTGTTTCTCCTCTAAACTTGTGTGATTTGGATACAACTAACACGTACTGACGCTGTTTTCAGCAGAATTACCTTGGTGTCTAGTTTTTGTGCAGAAAATCAACTATCAAGAAAATCCCGGAAAATGTGCCAAAAATCCCATTTCACCAGAAGACTCACGGAGCCAGAAGACGAGATGGAGGTGGGACACGAGGGGCCCACACCGCTGGCCGCGCGGGCTGGGCCTGACCGCACCTGGAGGTGGTGTGGCCACCTCGGGCACCCCCTCGGCCTCCCTCTTCGCCTATAAGAAGCCTCCTGATCTAAAAAACGGGGGGGAGGGGGGTTGACATTTTTCCAGAAAGAGTTCCGCTGCACCGCCACCAACAGAAACTGTGATTCGGAAGCAGAAACTCCGTTCTGGCACCCTGCCGGGACAGGGAATTTGGAGGGGATCATCGCCAAGATCATCACCGACGCCTCTCCATCAACCATCCATGTTTTCCTCATCCATTAGTGAGTAATCCCGGCTGTATGCTATGGGGATGGTAGGGATTGGATGAGTTCTATCATGTAATCGATTAAGATTGTTAGGGCATGGTGCCTAGTATCTCTATTAGTGCTATTTGACTTTGTTGCAACTTGTTATGCTTAATGCTTGTTACTAGGGCCCGAGTGCCATGATCTCAAATCTGAACATGTTATTGATTCATGATGATAGTATTGTTTGTGATCTTATCTGTAAGTTGTATACACATATTATTGTCCGGAACCAAAGGCCCCGAATTGACATAAATTGGGACAGCCGGAGGGGATGGCTATGATATGAGGATCACATGTGTTCACAGAGTGTTAATGCTTTGCTCCGGTACTCTATTAAAAGGAGTACCTTAATTGCGAGTAGATTCCTTTGAGGCCCCGCTGCAACGGGCTGGCAGGACAAAATATGTTGTGCAAGTTCTCACTGCGAGCACATATGACTATATATGGAACACATGCATATGATTGTTTAGTACTTGGATGCTTTATCTTATTTATCTCCAAATGCCCTAGATCTCGACGTAACATGAATAGTCTCATCCATGCAACGCCTGTCCATCCATCCCTATGCCTACCGCACTCATATGCTACTGTTTGCTACTATTGTTACTACTGCCTTTGTTTTACTACTGTTCTTACTTTGCTATTGCTACTACAAAATTGTTGCTACTGATAAATTGCCGTGAGCAAAACTATTTCCAGGTGCAGCTGAATTGATAACTCAGTTGTTAAGGCTTATAAGTATTCTTTGGCTCCCCTTGTGTCGAACCAATAAATTGGGTTATACTACCCTCGAAGACTTCTGCGATCCCCTATACTTGTGGGTCATCAGTAGTCTATCTATAGGTGTTCATAGCATGGAAAACAAAAAATTTCTATCGCATGAACACACACAAGCCAAGATCTATCTACTAGATTGTAGCAACGAGTCGATAGAGTACTAACCCTCAAAGATCCAAAGCGGTTAACGAGATCGGATTCTCGTGGGTGATGTAGTTGTTCACTTGCCGATCTCAAGATCGCATAGACGATCCTTCGGATGCAGCGTTCCGACAGCGCTCCCACAGTCGGTCACACATACGATACTCGATGAAGACCTTCCTCTCCCTTGTTCCAGCAGGCAGCGAAGGTTGTAGCTCTCTCCTCGTGATTCCGGAATCATGACGGCGTGGTGTCAGAAATAGAGGGGAGATCCCGTAGGGCTTTTCCTAAGCCAGAGCAAGTATGGTGGAGTAGAGGGAGCCCCGGTGATCTATGGTTTAGAGGCCGAGGGGTAGAGAAACCAGCGTCTCGGGTTTATACTAGACAACGGAAGTAATTTAGAGGAGATCTAGGGCGCCAAAAGCATGAGGGGCGGCGGCCTTGGGTTTAGAGGGGGGCGCTGGCTAGGTGCAAGGTATAGGGAAATGGGGCGCCCCCTCCCTTTCTTTCATAGGTGGGAGGGGCAACTAGGGATAGCCATTCCTCCCCCAACTCCTTTTCTGGCCGGCGGCTTGGTGGAGGGAAGGGAAACCTTCTGTCCCAAGGTTTCCTTCCTTTCCTCCACTTGGAAACCAATGGTCCACTTTGACTTTTTGAAACTGGCTTTTTGAATTTCAAACTAGAGTTTGATTTCTCTCTTCCAAGTGTCCAGCCAAGTGACCTAGGACATGATGCAACCATTCCACTTTTTCATGACACATCCATGTACCCTTCCCCTTCCGGATCGGTGGACCTTCTAGACCCTTCTAGAACATTTTGGTGAAAACACCGAAACTATTCCTGAACTCTGGAATAGGACTTTCCTTATATGAATCTTATTCTTCAGACCATTTTGGATCTCCTCGTGATATCTCGGATCCCATCCGAGACTCCGACCGACATTCAGTCTCTGTAAGACCTCACCATTTAAGGTAAATGCCCCTGTGATTGCAACGGTAGTCCTTGGATCGAATTGCTAGCATCCACAGTTTTAGGTGAAGTACACAGATACAAAGGTCATTATTACATCATAATATAAAGAGATACAATAGTTCTTACAACTCATTAGCCCAAGGCTAATACATAGAGTTTCTCAACACAAAGTAAATAAATAAAGCCTTCATCTTCATGTGCCACAAGCAAACATGTTGAGTGTAGACTCATAACCCTAGTCACCATCAGAGTAACCTACAACATAATAAGTTACATCCATAGAGGGTCAATACATTTGGAATTGTATTGGCAAGTGATACCATGGTATTAAAGTAACATCTAATAACTATATGAATTTGGCCAAGTGTAGCTCAGGATGGCTTTGCTCAAAAATAAGGTTTTGTCTTATTAGTTTGAAATCACTAAATTTTTATTTGACAAAAACACCCAAGGAACCACCAATAGACATTGGTGAACCTTTACCCTTGTTCAACCACAAGTTTTAACTTAGAGAAATTGGGATGAGGAGATCCTGGATCATTTCAATGTCTTTGATGCTAAAAATGTCCGTTATCGGGGACACGGCTAAGTACTTAGGTTTTACCCTCTCGAGAGGTGATGCACTTTCCCCACAAGACTCGACATGCATCGAGACGAGACTTTTTAGAAGCAATCCCTCAGACCACCACGGACGCGTTCCATCCTATCATCACTACCACCAACTTTCCATCTGGCTAAGTTCTTGCAACCTAGTTAGTCAAGGCAAAGCCCATATGCCATGTGGTTGCACTAGAAGCTTCTCAACACTAAACATCTCAAATATCTTTGTTCCTGGGTGGCCATCCACAAGTGTGATACACAAGGTAAACCATAGACATGGGCCATGTGTAACCTCTCAACACAAACCAATCTTCCCATTCCACCCAGGTGATTCATTAACATGTTGTTTTATTAATCAAAAATATAGGAATAAACTTTACATAGTGTCATAACATGAATATTCCACCCTTGCATTCTACTAGCTAGGCTAAGAATACTAGCATAACATGTCTCTTAATTTAGGGAAAAACTACTAAGACAATATCTATAGAATTTACCATAGCATAGCACATACTTAAAAAAACACCATGCAAATCCTACTCAAAATATCACTATTGCATAGATAAAATTATAGGACAAAAAGATGAAGCATCACTTGCCTTGGTAGTTCGGGGAATAGGCACAATCCTCACAATCACACTCTCCAAATTCCACAAAATCTACACCACAAATTTATACAACAATATTCAATTCAATATACAAACAAAAATAATTGTGAATGCATGCAAAATGCAATATGATGATTTGCACACTTTACAAATCAAAATTTTCAGTACTAAACACAAAGCATACTTTCTAAAGTCTAAATAAACCAAAATTTACTTTAAAACAATTTTCAAAGTAATTTATATAGCCAAAATAAGCCTACAAATTCTTCTTCTTAAAATCCTAATTTTTCAGAAGCAAATGGCCAAATCAAGGCCATATATGAAAAGAGCTTAATTTTCTAAATCCATAGATATAAAATTTTAATTTTTGGAAAAACAGAACAAAAGTTATTGAATTTGCAAGTTTAAATAACTAATAGAACAAAATCTAGTTTTTAAATCAAAACCCTAGCCACACGGCACATTCCGATTGGCGTGTACCGGTTTGGCCGGATCGCGTTTCCGCAGCATAGGATCTAAGTGGATATGCATGGCCAGATCAAATCATACCGCTTCGTCAAGTGATCTAATCGTGGCCATCAGATGAAGATCTAACGGACCTGGCTTGCCTGACCAAAACCTAGCGGCGGGAATGGCTCAGGTGGCGGCGACGCCACTGGAAGTGAAATGCCGACGAGGTCAGGGGCAAGGGGGGTGTGTGATGGCGCTTACCACAGTCGCGAGGAGGCATGGAAGATCAACATGGACGCGGCTTGGACAGGGGCGCACGTACACGACAGAAAAACCTCGTAGGAGCTCATACTGGCGTCGGGTGTTCACGAACGGCGACGAAGGCAACAACCTAGGGCGCAAAAAGGAAAACGGCTGGCATTAGGAGGTGCGCAAGGTCACGACGAACGTAGTCGTGTGAAGCAGAGGTCAAGGGCCGCACGAATTTTACTGAGATTGGTCGCCGGAGTTGAGCTGCGCCTCGGTTGCTTGTAGACGTCGACGGGGACGATGACCTGGGGCATGATTGGACAAACAAAAGGCATGAGCAGATGCGCAAGGTCGAGGGAAACACGATCGTGTGAACGAGAAGCAGTGGGGCACATTGTGCTTATCGAAATAGTTCGCCGGAGTAGCTCTGTACTGCCACAGTGCAAGCGGAAATTGGGAGAGCCTGGCGGCGCTTGGTGTTGGCTAAGTGAGGGGAAATGCCCGCGAGGAGGTGGGGGTTAAGTAGCTAGAGCAGGGGCGAGAATCACGAACGCATTCATCGACAATTAAGCGAGGATTGATTCAGTACTGACAGCGGGGAGAAACGGCAGTGGAGCTGGTCGCGGGCGCGGGATTGACGACGACGGTCGACGTGGCGGTGGGGCCTGGTTGTCAGTGGGTGGGATCCGCGCGTGCGTGAGAAACTGCGGGGATAGAGGGGGAGGTTCCTGGGTGGGCTACCAGGGGGAAAATGGGCCAGAAGGGTTGCCGCCTGTTTATTTTTTCTCTTTGGTCTTTTCTTTTTTTGTTTTGATTTTCTAGAATATATTTGAATGGCCATTTCAAATCCAAATGATTTCAAACTTTCACCAAGTTTTTGTGTTGTGATCCTAGTGTGTAAAAGTGTGTCAAACACATATAATCACTCAAAAATCATTTGGAAGTCATAAAATAAAATAAAACCATGCCCCATATATATAATATAAGAAGGGGTTTAAATAAGGTTCTATTAGAGTTTTTGTTTTGAAATTTTTTGTGCAAGATAGAAATTCCATGATGTTATGAATGCAATAACATGGTTTTGAATTTGATGAAATTTGGTATGTTACAAATCTAACCCCCTTAAGATGAATCTCGCCCTCGAGATTCAGATTGGCTAGCAAATAGGTGAGGGTGATCTTTCCGAAGCTCATCTTCTCTTTCCAAAGTTGG
Organism: Avena sativa; assembly: GCA_916181665.1. NCBI lineage: Eukaryota > Viridiplantae > Streptophyta > Magnoliopsida > Poales > Poaceae > Avena > Avena sativa. The sequence continues at coordinate 22,931,818 of OV702282.1, read as the reverse complement.
TCTTCCTCGGTATGATGATTCCACTGTACTTTGCATAATTTGATAGCCTTTGTGCGAGTAATTCTTTCTGCTGTCTCGAGAATCTTGATAGGTTTCTCTTCATAAGTGAGATCACTCTCCAACTGAACCTCTTGCAATGCATAGTGTCTTTTAACGAACTTTCTTCCATCTCTGGATGACACTATTTCAACTGACTTACATGAAACACGTTATGCACTACTGATAGTGATTTTGGTAGTTCTAACTCATAGGACACTTCTCCTTTGCGACTAAAAATCTTGAATGGTCCTAAATAACAAGGTGCCAATTTCCCTTTGACTCCAAATCTCTTCACTCCCCGAAGTGGTGAGACTCTAAGATAAGCTCTATCACCTACCTCATAGGTGACTTCTCTATGTTTTGGCTCTGCATATCTCTTTTGTCGAGACTAGGCTATCTTCAATTTGTCCTTTACCATTCTAACTTTCTCTACGGACTCCTTGATCAGTTCTGGTCCGAAAAAATTTCTTTCTCTTACTCCATTCCATAGTAATGGTGTAGTACACTTCCTTCCATAAAGGAATTCAAACGGAGCCATCTCTATGCTTGATTGATAGCTGTAATTGTAAGAGAATTATGTGTATGGAAGACTTTCATCCCAACTGGATCCATAGTCTAGTGCAGAAGCTCTCAACATATCTTCCAAAATCTAATTGGTCCTTTCTGTTTATCCATCATTCTGAGGGTGAAAAGTTGTGCTGAATTCTAGCCTTGTTTCCAATTATTCATGCAGTTGTCTCCAAAAATGCGAAGTCCACTGAGTTCCTCTATCAGACACAATACTCTTAGGTACTCCATGCAAACATACAATCCTGTTCATATATATCTTAGCCAATTTAGCACTTGTATAAGTAGTCTTCACGGGTATGAAATGAGCCACTTTAGTTAGGCGATCCACAACAACCCATATAGAATCGTATCCAGATCTGGTCCTTGCCAGTCCGGTGATGAAGTCCATACCAATTTTATCCCACTTCCAATCAGGTATAGGTAGTGGTTGCAATAACCCTACCGGTTTCTGATGTTCCGCCTTCACTCTACTACACACGTCACACAAAGCAATGTGCTCCGCAATATCTTTCTTTAAATTGTTCTACCAAAATCTTTCCTTCACATCCATGTACATTTTGGTGTTACCTGGAAGAATAAAATATGGTGAATTGTGTTCTTCTTGCAGAATCAATTTCTGAAGCTCTGGATCTTGTGGAATGCAGATACGCTTTCCATACCATAAAGTTCCTTGTTCATCTTCATGGAATCCTTTTGACTTTCGTTTACTAATTTTACTATTGATCTCCTCTATTTCCTTGTCCAACTTCTGGGCTTCTTTGATTTTATCCAATAGTGTTGGTTGAACTTCCAAATACATGAGATACCCTTCAGGCACTATCTCCAATCTTAGCTCTTTAAATTGAGCACACAAATCATCTGGCAATTCTCCTTTGGTAAGGACATTCACATAAACTTTGCGGCTTAATGCATCTGCTACGACATTCACTTTACCGGGATGGTATTGCAAACTCAAGTCGTAATCCTTGATGAGTTCTAGCCACCTTCTTTGTCTCATATTGAGTTCTTTCTAGGTGAAAATATATTTCAAGCTCTTGTGATCTGTGAACACTTCACAACGCTTTCCCAGAAGATAGTGTCTCCATGTTTTGAGTGCATGGACAACAGAGGCCAACTCTAAGTCATGTGTAGGATAATTCACTTCCTGAGTCTTGAGTTGTGTCTAGGCATAGGCCACAAATTTTCCTTCTTGCATCAAAACTCCACCCAATCCTTGGTGAGATGCATCACAATAGACTTGGAAATCTTTTTCTAGATCTGGCAGACATAAAACTGGTGCTAACACCAATCTTTTCTTCAACTCTTGAAAACTGGTTTCACATCCTTCAGTCCAATCAAACTTCTCTTTCTTAAGTAACTCTGTCATTGGCTTAGCTACTTTCGAGAAATTCTCGATGAACCTTCTGCAGTATCCTGCCAAGCCTAGGAAACTACGAACTTATTTAATTGACTTGGGAGATTCCCATTCAGTTATAGCTGACACCTTCGCGGGATCGACAACTATACCATCTCCAGACACAAAATGTCCAAGAAATCCAACTTCATTCAACCAGAATTCACACTTATTGAACTTGGCATACAACTTGTGCTCCCTGAGTTTCTCAAGAATCAAACGCAAATGTTCTTCATGCTCTTCACTGCTCTTGTTATAGATCAAAATGTCATCGATGAATACGACAACAAACTTGTCAAGAAACTCCATGAACACCTTGTTCATCATGTTCATGAAATAAGATGGTGCATTTGTTAATCCAAATGGCATCACAGTATACTCATACAATCCATACCTAGTGGTAAAAGCAGTCTTAGGTATGTCTTGCTCTCTAATATTTAGCTGAAAGTAGCCTGATCGGAGATCAATTTTTGAGAACACATGGGATCCTTCTAGTTGATCAAAAAGATCGTTGATTCTAGGTAAAGGGTACTTGTTCTTTATAGTCACCTCATTGAGTGATCGATAATCTATGCATAGCCTTTGACTTGTGTCCTTCTCAACAAACAGAACTAGTGCACCCCAAGACGAAGAACTTGGTTGGATAAATCCTTTCTGCAACTGTTCTCCAAGCTGTTTCTTGAGTTCTTTCAGCTCATCAACTGACATCTTATAGGGTCTCTTTGCTATGGCTTCAGATCCTGGTAGTAAGTCAATCAAAAAGTCCACATCTCTATCTGGTGGCATTCCTGGTAATTCCTCCGGAAACACATTCGGGTACTCTTTCACTACTGGTATACTGTGTATGCTAACCCCCTTAAGAGAATTTAGCTTACCCCCTTTGGGTTCAAAGTTAGACTTGAACCTAATCCGTTTCTTATCCGGGGTTGTGAGTGTAACAGTACGATTGGCACAATCTATTAATCCCTCATACTTAGTCATCCAATCCATGCCCAAAATTACATCCAATCCTTGGGACTCTAGGATTATAAGACTAGATGGAAACTTATACTTTCCAAACTCTATTACTAGATCATGACATCCAAAATTTACTATCATCTCTCCACTTGGGGAGCTTACTTTAATAGGACATCCAATAGTTTCAATTGGGAGTCTATTTTTGTGTAACATCCCAATTTAAGCAACCCAGATTAAATGTCAAAAGGGCAAAAATCAGGGGGAACGAAAACTTTTTATTGCATTGCGTGCTTACCTGTTTGCTTGTGCTCAAGCAACTGTTGGTGTATTAGTTGTGTACTCCTCATCTCAACACCAGTTCACAAAAACTATTTTACAAAAAGAGGTGTCTTGACTCATCTTTCATATTCTCAAATGTTCTGGCATTTCAAAGACCTGAGCCAAGATGACTTTGACACAACCAAATACTTTACTAGTTTCTATTGCCAAAACTATGAAGACATATATATACTGTCCTTATGTTTTCAAGACAGAACCTTCAACTACACTTATCTCTAGGTTTTCCAAAAACCTTCATTAAAACCTTTTATTCCAATCTTGGTAGTAATACCAAGATGATCCTTATCCTACTTCAAAGCGAAACCCTTTTTCCAAAATACCCCTCCTTACCTCAAGCTAGGCTTGATGGTAAACCTAGTATTAGTACATAAGTGTTAAGATGAATTTCCTTGATCTGCTGGTTGATGAATTGCCTTGATATGCTGTCTGATGAATTGCCTTGATTTGCTGATTGCCTTGTTTGCATAGGAACTAGAGTGAGATAATCTAGTATCTCATCCCTTAGGACCCAAACCTTTCTTGTGATCATCAAGCCCTTATCAAGCATCCAAGTCTAGATCTATCCTAAGCCACTAAGGTAACCATCTCCTCTCATGCTGAGATCAATCCAAGGATAATCCCTCTTGATGGTTTCCAACTTAGAGGAGACCCAATCCAAGCATGGATCCCCTCAATTCAAGCTATACCTCAGAATCAACCACTTAATGCAAAGTATAAACTCTTCACACCCTCTCAAGGGTTTCCCTCTTGGATACTAGTCAAAATCACCAAATGTGCCAAAATGGCTATGTCTGGATTTTTTATCTAGATACCATCTTTGGAGCTCTACCTTTTCCAAATCTTGTGCATTATTGAGAATGTACTTGAACCATATTGAAGTAAATATTTAGTACTACCAAATCCCACTCTTGCCCTTGACTAAGCCATTCTATTTTTCCCACTCCTTCATGATGGTTTTGTAGTCAAGATAATAATCTTTTATGCAAATCTTATCATCTTGCCTACTTTGGCAAAAGCTCACATCTATATGCTACCTCCCCTTGACCAACTCCTTTCTTGGTTATGATATAATAATCATGGCCTATCAATCCCCACTTCACTTGTTTCCATTGGAGCCTTGTGCTTCTTAAACCCACATGGTTTAGGAGGCTACCTGATGTATCTGCTATGCCAGCTTTATTTTCAACAAAGTTTGCCATCTCTTCTAGACCACCTCAAATGCAACCAAGCCGAACTCTTGATTCCATGATAATATATATGACTTGGTCTATCCATCCATATAACCCTTGTACCAAGGTGAGCTCTGAGCTCCCTAATTTAATCCTGTTTAGGTGGCATCAAAATAACTAAACCCTAGATCCTCCCTTATCTAGTTTCCCTCCTTCTCACCACTTTTCTTCAAAACCAAGGTTAACCTTGATGCCTACATCAATTTTATATCATCTACCTTGGATATAAGCATCCCCAAATAATTCCCACAATTATTTCGATTATTAAACTATTTTATTTTCCTCTACTTACCAAATTCTCAAAATCCTTGTCTATAAAGGCAAGTTTGTTTTTCTCCAAATAACTTTGCCAAATCAATGCATATTTGAGTTCTCCATATCATATCCCATCTTTCCAACTAAAAATAAATATTTTTGAGATTATTTATTATTTCTTTTTGCCCTTTTTCTTAAATGGCAGAAACAAGAAATAATTCCCCCAAAACACTTTTCCACCTCAATAAATCCCAATAAAATTCCCCAATGTGTGGTATGCTATTTTGGACCATATCACATCAAAAACAAAGTTTTCCCAATGTACAATTTTCATCTTAGCTTCATAATCTACTTCGCACTTTTTGAAGAAGTGCATTTAAATGGGATAATAATCATTAGAAAAATCCCGTTTAAATCATGGGGAGATTATTTGACCTCTTCTACCTACCAGTACCATTTACACACTTTGCCCAATGCAAGTTTATCAACTTCCTTCACAAGCCTCCCATTGATCAATTTTTCTAAACCTAGCAAATCTTGTTTCAAACCAAGACCAAACCAGCCCCAATCTTCCCAAGCACTCCTCCACAGCATCATCACCCCCTCCTGGTCGTGTGTACTATAGCCTATCACTGTAGCAAGCCCTAACCTCTTGTCCTTTAGCCCTTGAAACTTGTGAGGAGAGAGGATCCTATCTTGAAAGATCTTTGTGATAAAGGGGCAACATCTACACCACTCCCCTATCCCTCTCAGGTCGTGCCTGGCCCCACACCACCACCAGAACCACCCCCAGGCAGCCAATGGGTAGCCAGCACCTTGCCCTTACCCTAATGGACCTTGCCCATCTCCTCTCGGTTTATAAGGCCACAGGCCACCCCAGCACACCCTCTGCCCTCATTTTCCCCCTCTCCCCCACTTACCTCCCTAGAGCTCCTCTCCCTCTCCCCAGCTCTGTCTAGCCCGAAGGAAGAAGGAGATCAAGCTCTCGGCCTCCCCCACAAAATCGAGCATAGCTCCTCCCCCTGTGCTCCCCTGGCCCTGCATGTCATCCTGCAACCCTCCCCTCATCATACTCTATCTAAACCTGGACTTTTATTTGACATGCAGTAGCTCCTGGAGCCGCCCCAATGAAATCCGGTGAGCTCCCTCTCGGTCGTTGTCGCGTGAGCTCCTCCCCGACGCCAAAACTGCCGGTTCCACCCATCCCTAGAGTCGTCGCCGTCGACCGCGATGCCCCATCGCCTCCACGCCCTTCCTTGAGCCCCTGGTGAGCCTCCCCGCATCCTCCCCGACCGCCCTAGGGTTTCCTCCCTCGCTCGACGTCGCTGGGAAGGAGACGACGCCAGGCCGTTGGATCTCCTCTAATCCAACGGCCAGGGTTGCCCCTTACCCCTTCGCCCCAGATCCCCGTGAGCAGGCCGGACGTTGGGCCGCGGTTGCTCTCACGTCGCCCGCGCACATTGCTGCCCGGATGGGCCAAATCCTCCCCTTGCGGCCCGTCTGCTCACAGATCTGGCCCGCGAGTACCCTCTCCCTTTTTTCCTTTTTTCTACTTTAAATATATCTACAGGATGTCTGTTTGGTTTAAATCCAAAAAAAATTGTAAAACACCATATTATGGCTAGATCTATTTTTTCACACATGCATGCACCTTTTCTCTAACATGCAGACCCAGTTCTGTACCAAAATGATGTCTAGGTTAAAGATGATAAATCATCTATTCAGATCTATCCTTTTCACCAATTAAATTTTCCAGAAAGTTTGGTATCTCCAAATGGAGTAAATACAACTTGTATTGAAAGGTATAATCCATACCCTTCCTGTACCACAGGCCCCATAGTCATTTGCTTCCTAGATTACACGCAACAAAAATAACCAAATAAATCCTTTTCTGCCTTTAGGAAATTCTCTAGGTCAAATAAAATGAGGTTTCGACCAAACTCCAACTCCTAGATTACACACATGCCCATATCCTACTTAATCCAGCAACTCATAATTTGATGAGTCTCTGTTGAATTCTAGTGAATTAAACTCTTCTGTGCAAGGTATATTCGCCAATAAAATCATTACAGTAGCTCTGTAACTCCAAAAAGATTGATTCCAATTTCCGCAGAAAGGTATTCTCAGTCCCTATCATGTGTCCTTGTAATCACCTAAAAATCTTCTGTAGATTAAATCTAGTGAAAAAGACAAATCCCATATAGTACTATCTTTGGGAATTTCTCAAGGGCATTCTGGTAATTTTTTGAGGTGATTCCAACTCCTTTTGAAACAGTCCACCAAATAATACATAATCACCGAAGGAAATAATTTTTGGAACTCCAGAGAAGTTCTGGTGAATTATTTCCTAAAACTAGAGTTTTAATCACTATAAACTCCATTATAAATCAAGGGAAATTGATAAAATAGTGAAACCACTTTTGTTGGGTTCATTTTATCAATACCTATCTGATGGTATCATTCTTATACAATGGTATCATACAGATAAATCTCTTGGTCAAAAACCCCTCTCATAGGTAGTTCCTAGCCTCTAAATCCAAAAGGACCCTTTTTCTCTAATGCCTCCAAATCTTCTCCCAATCCAATCAAATCAAATCTTCAAACATCCTACTGATGTTTATCATGAGTTTATTCTTTGTTTGTTGTATAGTTTGATGCTTGTATGCCTTGTATTGATTGGTGTATTGTTTGTATGCATGTATGCTCGATAACGGCGATAGTTGCGATTGGGTGACGCCGAGAAGAAGGAAGCATCGGGGTTATCTTTATTATTGTGGTATTGGTATTCCGGTTATCTAACGCTGTCAAGGGAAATCTCGCTGGTCACAGGAAGGCCACCATTCATGAACTCCTATATTGCCCTACTCCTGTTTAATAATTGTTTTATATCTCTTTTATGAACTGCACGATTACAATGCATGGTTTGTTTCAAATAAAAGTGCATGAGTAACTTGGCTCCTCCAAGTTATGGATGAGTGTCCATTAGGATACCTAGCCCATTTGAAACCCATTATTTTATCCCTTATATCGAGGCTAAGATGATTAGCATCTTCCCTATTGGAACCCAAGGATTTTAACGATACAACTATTTTGGGTTTTACCCTACTACAAAGTTTTCAAAATAAAACCATTGGAAAGAGGCATTGTTTCCTAGTGGAAGTTTTACTAAAGAAAATCTGAGGTGGATGAAGAGAAAGTCAAGAAAGAGAAAGAGAAGGGATGTTCTAAGCCAATGTCTAGAACAATTTATCCGTGCAACCACATAACCCCAAACGCTGGGGATTAGCTCATAGTTTGTGGTCTTTAGCCGGGACTGCTAGTACTCGCTAAAGGGGAGAAATCCTCTGAAATCCGGACTGCCATGGGAAAGGTACCGGTGCAACAATTGGGTCTCTCACGGACGGTATGAATTTTGGTTAGTACGGGAGGAAGTTATTATCACAATTTCTACTGGTCAAACTATGGTTTGGAGGTAGGGGTCAGTACGGGAGGAAGGACCAGGGCCGTCGTGCCCCATACTCGTACCGGAGAGAACAACCCAAAAGGAAAAGCCGCCGTTGCTAGGGATGGACAAATGAAAAGTCTAGGTTTGATTATCCGAACCCCTGTCTATCATGTGTAGCAGGCCGTAGTTTTATCCCGGCGGATGTATTGATTCTTGTGGGTAAAGTGCACAAACTCTGCATAGTCTAATCTATTCGAATAGCCATGTCCACGGTCAAGGACGGTTGGAATAGCAAGTGCTAGGAGGACCCTTCGGTTATGTTGTGATTAAAATAAAAGATGTGACTTGGTCACGAGGAAAGATAAGAATGAGTTTGATTTTGACCAAAGATGGTCCAAGATGTTTAAAAAGGGTTTTACGGCAAAACTGTTTTAAAATATTTTTTACAAGGATATGGAGATGTCCGGATTTTCTAAAAGGAGGCATATTTTCCAAAAACTCTTTTTTTAACAAAGATGTAGAGATGCCAATGTTAGGTCATTCAAAAGCAATTATAGTATAGAGCTATTTCGCCACATCCCGATATGCATTTATCTTTGTTACCCTTGTCTTGGTGGTTTGCGAGTACATTCGAAGTACTCACCAGCATTGCCCCTGAGTATTTACTTGGCCAGATTGCAGATGTTAAGAAGTGACGAAGGTGCTAACGTCTATGCGAGATAGGACGTCTTCCCAGTCAGTTGCCTGTAGGTTAAGGCATGGGCTCTGCGCTTGAAGACTTCTGCTATTTGTGTTGTATTCGCCATAATGGCCACTTTGTAAGTTTTGTACTCGTTACTATATGGATGTTGTAATGATACTAGTCGGTTGTGCTCATGGCTCACTGATCATGGGAACGTGAATTGCATGCATAACGGGTATTCTCGGACCATAAATCCGGGGTGCCACATTTTGTCTACAAATGCTCTTGATATGAATGAATGTGATGTGCCGGTATAAAAAAGGACAAGTGCTGGAAAGGAATTAATCTTGAACTTACCAGCCACAGCATTAGACTCCTCATGGATTTCTTCCACGTTGATGTGGTTCACATGACACTTCTGAAAAGGGTTTGGCTTGTTGGCTCCATCAGTCTTCTTTTCTTGGTTTTCTGGGCATTCATTTGCATAGTGCCCAGTTTTCTTGCACTTGAAACATTCAACCTGACTGATGTCCCTCTTAGCTGGCGGTTTCCCATTGCCATTTCCACTATGGTGACTCTTGTGTCCACTCTTGTTGCTGCGGTAGTCACCATTGTTGTGTACACGATGTTTATTTCCATTGTGGTGACGGTTACTATTGTGGTGGCTGTTATGATTCCCGTGTTTGTGGGATCCAGAACCTCCACTGCCTTCACCATGGGAACACTTGTGAGACGATCCAGATCCATGCTTATCAGAATGGTGCTTCCTCTTCCTATTCTCCACTTGCTTCATCTTGCTTTCCAAGATGGTGGCTTTGTCACACCGAGATTGATAAGTTGGAACATATGCAACTGATAGTTGCATGCACATCTCATCACTCAGCCCTTCAAGGAACTTCTCCTTCCTTTTTGCATCAGTGTCAACTTCATCTAGTGCATAGCATGCCAGATTGTTGAACTCCTCAATATATTCTGCAACACTGCAATGGCGTTGCTTAAGGTTGTGAAATTCCTTCTTCTTCAAACTCATCACTCCTGAGGAGATATAAGAAGTGCGAAAACCATCCTAAAATATTGCCCAAGTCACTTCTTCAATAGGAGTAGTGATTTGGAAGTTATCCCACCATGTAGCTGTTGGTCCTTCTAGCAGGTGTGGTGCAAATCTGACTTTCTCCTCATCAGTGCAACCAACCGTGACCAAGTCCTTGTTCACATAATGTAACCAGTCATTGGCTACCATAGCATCAGTGGTTCCAGAAAAATTTGCAGGCCTCAGCCTTAGAAACCTTGTGAGCATATCAAAAGTTGGTTTGTTGTTGTTGTTGTTGTTGTTGTTGTTGTTGTTGTTGTTGTTGTTGTTGTTGTTGTTGTTGTTGTTGTTGTTGTTGTTGCTGTTGCTGTTGCTGGTGCTGTTGCTGGTGCTGCTGCTGCTGTTGCTGTTGCTGTTGTTGTTGTTGTTGTTGTTGTTGTTGTTGTTGTTGTTGTTGTTGTTGTTGTTGTTGTTGTTGTTGTTGTTGTTGTTGTTGTTGTTGTTGTTGTTGTTGTTGTTGCTGTTGCTGGTGCTGCTGCTGCTGCTGCTGCTGCTGTTGTTGTTGTTGTTGTTGTTGTTGTTGTTGTTGTTGTTGTTGTTGTTGTTGTTGTTGTTGTTGTTGTTGTTGTTGTTGTTTTTGTTTTTGTTGTTGTTGTTGTTGTTGTTGTTGTTGTTGTTGTTGTTGGTGTTGGTGTTGGTGTTGTTTTGGTTTTGGTTCTGATTCGCAATGAACTGGGTCATCATTTGCATCAACTGAGTCTGGGCTGTCATCAGTTGCTGCATCTCATTGCCATTGTTATTGTTATTGTTGCTGGGATTGGCACGACATGGAGGTATCTGTGGTTTCAATAAGGATAAGAAAGTATAAATACCCCATATATACTAACATGCACAATACAATACATAGCAACAATCATAATAAGCAAGCATAATAAACTTAGAGTTTAAACAACACGAACAACAAGTTTTGTAAAGCAAACACACTAGCATAGTCATCCACATGTTGGATGATCAATGCGACTTGATAGATAAAATGATGATAGATATATAAATAGCCAAGTAGTCAACACTACTCCTCCATATTGACTTCCTCATCCACTAGAGTAAGTCCTGCTACTCCGATTCCTGCCTTGTACTCCTCCACGCTGGTGGTCAAAGCATCGACCTTCGCCTGAAGCTCTCTCTTCTGCGAACGCAGCCTCTCAATCACCTCCTGCTGTGTCTCTAGCTCAAGATCCTTGAGCTCCATCTCAGCCTTCATCTCATTGATCTTCTTGTTCCTATCCTGCACTCTCTTCTCTTGGTTCTTGAACCTCTTGTCTTGCTTCTCGAACCTAGCCTCCAAATCCTTGATTCTCTCCTCCTGCTCCTTGAAGGCCTTGTCCTTCTCCCTCAACTGGACGCGTAGCTCGTCATTGCTAAGCATGACGTTTGTCCTATCAGTATCGAGGTGCCTAAGAAGGCTCTCTAGGTCCTGAAGATAGAGACACACTGGCTCAATAGTCTCCCTAGTGGCCTCGTTGTACACTATAGCCTCTCCCTCCTCGTCACGTATCCCAAATGGGTGGAAGTAGAGGGCCCTAAGCTCGGAGGAGTGACGTCCACATAGACGTCCAAGCAGCTCCTGCGGCATCATCGAGTCCCTTCTCCTTGTCGTCATGGAGTATCTTGAAGGCGATGTCCTCGGTGGAAGGCTCTGACTGGCGTCCTGACTGCGAGACTCTAAATCCCCATAAGTCCTTCCTCTCGAACTTCCTGAGCTGGAGTCCCTTAATGTTAGGGAGGGGACATTGAGCACACTGGTGAGCTCCACAATATGAGATCCGCAACGAGTTCCCTTGAACTCCTCGGCGGTGCTGAAAACAAAGCTAGGCATCTATTGCATAGGATAGAGAAAATTAGAAACAACACAAGTAAAGAGTACAACATAGAGTAGTAAGACAAAAGCCAATAGTAAACACATAATTTCTCAAAACACACAAGTCATGGCATGCAATATTCAATCACAACACTAAGATTCACAACTTAAGGAAATTTTTTTCCATACCACATAGGTTGGTATGATCAAAATTATTAATGCGAGAAAATGATAAGTGTGGTGGTCCAACTATTGGAGTACGTCACAACTCTCACTCATATGCTAAGTCTACGATATCCTCTCTTAGACGTTTTATGGCGGTCTCTATGTATTGGGTATGCTTCTTATCCTCTCTAAGGTCATTTTGATTGTTGAGCATTCTACACTTAAGTCTTTCACCAAGATCCTTGATGGATTTCCATGCTGCATTCCTTGTAGAGTCAAAGAATGACATATGCATTTCAGAGTTGGTGACCATGCAGAATCCCGACTCCTTGTGGTTGTCCTTCTTGTTTTTATACAAGTGGAGTTGTACCCACCAATATTCTTCTCCTTCATCCATCACGGGAAATCCATTGTACACAGCTTCACCATGTATTCCCAAGCTAATCATAAGGTTTTTTAGTGCCTTGCATTGGGAAACTCCGCCTCACATTCTAGGGGCATAGTCATGAGTGGTCCCTTCTTGATGGCTTCGTTGATGGAGGCCGTCTACAAATAGAGATGAGACAGAAGATTAGGAGAGGTTTACGAGATGAAAAGAGACAAGTGTGGAATTTTCAAAGGGTTGCCTTTTTCCTAGTGGTTTCCATAGTCTAATCCATCATAGGGTCATAATCCTACAGGTAACACAGGGATCTGATACCATCTGTATTACCTCACCATTTAAGGTAAAGGCCCCTGTGATTGCAATGCTAATACATAGAGTTTCTCAACACAGTTTTAGATGAAGTACACATATACAAAGGTCATTATTACATCACAATATCCAGAGATATAATAGTTTATACAACTCATTAGCCCAAGGCTAATACATAGAGTTTCTCAACACAAAGTAAATAAATAAAGTCTTCATCTTCATGTGCCATAGGCAAACATGTTGAGTGTAGACTCATAACCCTAGTCACCATCAGAGTAACCTGCAACATAATAAGTTATAGCCATAGAGGGTAAATACATTTGGAATTGTATTGGAAAGTGATACCATAGTAGTATAGTAACATCTAATAACTATATGAATTTGGCCAAGTGTAGCTCAGGCTGGCATTGCTAAAAAATAAGGTTTTGTCTTATTAGTTTGAAATCACTAAGTTTTTATTTGACAAAAACACCCAAGGAACCACCAATATACATTGGTAAACCTTTACCCTTGTTCAACCACAAGTTTTAACTTAGAGACATTGGGATGAGGAGATCCTGGATCATTTCAATGTCTTTGATGCTCAAAATGTCCGTTACCGGGAACACGGCTAAGTACTTAGGTTTTACCCTCTCGAGAGGCGGTGCACTTTCCCCAGAAGACTCGACATGCATCGAGACGAGACTTTTCAGAAGAAATCCCTCAAACCACCACTGACGTGTTCCATCCTATCATCACTACCACCAACTGTCCATCTGGCTGAGTTCTTGCAACCTAGTTAGTCAAGGCAGAGCCCATATGCCATGTGGTTCCACTAGAAGCTTCTCAACACTAAACATGTCAAATCTCTTTGTTCCTGGGTGTCCATCTACAAGTGTGATACACAAGGTAAACCATATACATGGGCCTTGTGTAACCACTCAACACAAACCAATCTTCCCATTCCACCCAGGTGATTCATTAACATGTTGTTTTATTAATAAAAAATATAGGCATAAACTTTACATAGTATCATAACATGAATATTCCACCCTTGCATTCTACTATCTAGGCTAAGCATAGTAGGATAGAATGTCTCTTAACTTAGGGAAAAACTACTAAGACAATATCTATTGGATTTACCATAGCATAGCATATACTTTAAAAAAACACTATGCAAATCCTACTCAAAATATCACTAGTGCATAGATAAAATAATAGGACAAAAAGATGAAGCGTCACTTGCCTTGGTAGTTAGGGGAATAGGGACAATCCTCACAATCAAACTCGCCAAATTCCACAAAATCTACACCACAAATTTATACAACAATATTCAATTCAATATACATACAAAAATAATTATGAATGCATGCAAAATGCAATATGATGATTTGCCACACTTTCCAAATCAAACTTTTTAGTACTAAACACAAAGCATACTTTCTAAAGTCTAAATAAACCAAAATTTACATTAAAACAATTTTCTAAGTAATTTATATAGCCAAAATAAGCCTACAAATGCTTCTTCTTAAAATCCTAATTTTTCAGAAGCAAATGGCCAAATCAAGGCCATAGATGCAAATAGCTTAATTTTCTAAATCCATAGATATAAAATTTGTAATTTTTGGATAAATGGAATAAAAGTTATTTAATTTGCAAGTTTAAATAAATAATAGAACAAAATCTGGTTTTTAAATCAAAACCCTAGCCACACGACACGTTATGATTGGCGCGTACCAGTTTGGCCGGATCGCGTTTCCGCACCATAGGATCTAACTGGCTATGCACGGCCCAGATCAGATCATACCGTTTCGTCAAGTGATCTAATCGTGGCCATTAGAAGCATATCTAACGGACATGGCTTTCCTGACCAAAACCTAGCAGCGGGAATAGCTCAGGCGGCAGTGACGCCACTGGAAGTGACACGCCGACGAGGTCAGGGGCAAGGGGGTGTGTGCTGGATCTTACCACGGTCGCGAGGAAGCGGGGAAGCTCAACATGGACGCGGCTTGGACAAGGGCGCACGGACACGGCAGAAAAACCTCATCGGAGCTCGTACTGGCGTCGGGTGTTCACGAACGGCGATGAAGATGACAACCTAGGGCGCAAAAAGGAAAACGGCTGGCATGAGGAGGTGCACAAGGTCACTGCGAACGCAGTCATGTGAAGCAGAGGTCAAGGGGCACACGGATTTTACCGAGATTGTTCGCCGGAGTTGAGCTGTGCCTCGGTTGCTTGCAGAAGTCGACGGGGACAGCGACCTGGGGCATGATTGTACAAACAAATGGCATGAGCATATGCACAAGGTCAAGGGGAACACGATCGTGTGAACGAGAGGCAGAGGGGTGCACTATGCTTACAGGAATAGTTCGCTGGAGTAGCTCTGTACTTCGGCGGTGCAAGCAGAAATTGGGAAAGCCTGGCGGCGCTTGGTGCTGGCTAAGTGAGGGGAAATGGCTGCGAGGAGGTGGGGGTTAAGTATCCGGAGAAGGGGCCAGAATCACACACGCATTCATTGGAAATTAAGCGAGGATTGATTCGGCAGTGACAACAGGGAGAAACGGCAGTGGAGCTGGTCGTGGGCGCGGGATAGACAACGACGGTCGACGTGGTGGTGGGGCCTGGTTGTCAGTGGGTGGGGTGCGCGCGCGTGGGTGAGAAACTGCAGGGAGAGAGGGGGAGGTTCTCGGGTGGGCCATGGGCTGCCAGGGGGAAATGGGCCATAAGGGTTGCCGCCTGTTTATTTTTTCTCTCTGGTCTTTTCTTTTCCTGTTTTGATTTTCTAGAATAGATTTGAATGGCCATTTCAAATCCAAATGATTTCAAACTTTCACCAAGTTTTTTTGTTGTGATCCTAGTGTGTAAAAGTGTGTCAATCACATCTAATCACTCAAAAATAATTTTGAAGTCATAAAATAAAATAAACCATGCCCCATATATATAATATAAGAAGGGGTTTAAATATGGTTCTATTAGGTTTTTTTTGAATTTTTTTGTGCAAGATAGAAATGCCATGATGTTATGAATGCAATAACATGGTTTTAAATTTGATGAAATTTGGGATGTTACAGTCTCTTTACTCACTTTCCATATCTACTAAACAACATCGAATCCTTAAGTGTGTCTGCCTACGGTTCGTGAATTATGCAGACATGGTCGAGACTCTTCTCCGATCAATAACCAATAGAGGAATCTGGAAATTCATATGGCTCCCACATTTTTCAACGATTACTTAGTGATATCATCAAAGCATCCATTCGGTGATGGTGATTAACATGATCTCATGGTCGAAGGATTTAGGTTACTATGTATTTGAAAGCTTATAGCAAGTGAACTATTTAAATGACTTGATCTTATGCTACGCTTAACTATAGGAGTATGTCCGTCACATCATTATCCTAATGATATGACCTTGTTAATAACATCTCAATGTTCATGATCATGAAACCATGATCATATATTAACTAACAAGCTAGTTTAGCAAGAGGCTTCACTAGGGACTCTTACATGTTTATAAATCACACAAGTACTAATGTTTCCGGTTAATACAATTATAGTATGGTGTATAAAAATTTATCATAAACATAAAGATTTGATAATAACCACTTTATTATTTCCTCTTGGGCATATCTCCAACTGTCTTCCACCTGCACTAGAGTCAATAATCTAGTTTCAAACCTTTTTGTACTCAACACCTATGGCTTTCCGGTGTTGTACGTATACTATTTCTAGTGGTCAACTGATCTTCGGATCCGACACTTTTAGGTCCGTGTGTAATTGCATGTCTTTGCGTCTCTACGCATCACTCATTCTCTAATGAGATGGCTTTGTAAATTTGGTCCTTTGGTGAGACCTTTAGTTCCTTGGTGTTAAAAAATGTTGACAATATTGTCGTACAATATATCTTCATAGTACTATCCCGCTATGAACCACACCTAGTTTGATAACAAACTACTTGACACAAATGCCCTCTTTTGCTGCTATAATAGCAATCGTATACTTAGCCTTTTGTTGTAGTATCTGTCATAATGTCTTAACTTTGAAACTCATCCAAATCCATTATGGAACTTACTTTCCATTATATTTTGCCAGCCTTAGTTTAGATTGAGATAAACTTAATTTGTACTTTGTGACAAAACTAGTATCAATGTAGTACCTTTACAATGAACTAACCATCTATTTGTGACCTCTACAAAAATATTATATCTTTAGTTCTTACAAAAGATCATAATAATATCTTTACTATCGTCCAATAATCATGTTATGAATCATTCTGGTATATGCTCATAACATTTAAAGAATAGGACATATATGTATGTGTACATATCACAGTATGATTAAAAATGCTCTTTGTGATTTCATTCATCAAGTATTTAAAATACTTGAATCTTTGTTTCATTTATACCAAGTGTCGATACACTTGAATTTCGATTTAATCCTACCTGTGTGGCAAGAAACTTTATTGTCATTTCCATATTAAACTCATTCAATATCTCATCTATGTACATTTGGCACAACCATATTATCGTCTCAATCTATCTATATAGATATTTATGCCATACATTCGGGTTTTTCATAAGTCTTTCATCGAGATGAAATTCTTAACCTGTGTCAATAAAAGATACATCATTTCCAATCAACAATATGTCTTTCCACATAATGTATTAGAAATATGTCTTAGCGCTCCCACTTAATTTCTTGCAAATGCAAGCATCTTCATCGTCTCTTATGAAATTAAAATCTTTTAACAATTTCATCACGGCGAAGATTCCAACTCCTCGATGCTTAATTATACCATTGAGGTTTGCATACGCTTTTAGCATCATTTTAATTAACAAAAACCATTTGGATCGTGTTATGCACACGTCCTAGGTAACAATTCTATTAGAAAAACTTTGTTTTGTTTGTTCAACTATCATATACTAATATATGTAGTGGTTGCTGCATTAATTCGTCTAGACTAAATATCGCTATGGAAGATCAAATCTTGTCATAGTAAACTTCTTGAACACAGTCACGAACTCTTGCCCGACATGTCGACTATTTTATAGATGTGAAACATCCATGTCATCCAAACATGACTGTAAGGTCTTACACCTTTGCAGAAGGTCTTTCAAGTTAAAAGCTTGATTTCTCGTGTATGGAACTATAACGGATTCAATGGCTTGAAGCCATTTGACGGAGTTAGGGCCCATCATCACGTCTTTGCATGTAGTTAGTTCATCATTTTCAAATAATGATCTAACTCTCAAATCTTGGTATTTGATTGTTTACCCGACCTACTTGGTTCAATAGGAACTTAGACCTCCGTGACCACAACTTTTGAGACACGTGAGCCATGAGCATGGTTGCTGCCTCTGGAACGCTTTCCGGTGCTGCGCAAGTTTGCACATTATAGCTAAGGTTCTTTTAACCTTATCAAAGTTCTATTCTTCTCCCACTTAAATTTTCACGAAAAATTCCTTCTTTAAGAAACTCGACATTCTAAGCGACAAATGGTTTTGTCTTTGGTGTTAAGGAATACTCAACATTTATTACAAATAACATACAAAGACATGTTTATCCGACTTTGGTTGCAAACATCTTATTTATGCATAGCATACCAATGTTTAAGAAAGGACAATTTGGGTTTTACCCCAAACCACAACTTTATATGGTGTCATTTCAACGGATCATGATGGTGCTCTTTTCAGTCAAAAAGTGGTAGTCTCTAAAGCTTTAATCATTAAAATATAATGGTAGTTTTATAATTACACCTTTGATCTTACCATTTTTAAAAAGGTTTCATTACATATGTCGAACACTCCATACTCTTATGGTGTTTCAGGAAATGAAAATCCATGGAACGATTCCTAGAATATTAGGTGTTTTGCTAAAGTTTGTAACTTAAAATATCTTCCTTTATGATCGAATCATAAACTCTTTATTTTCTTGTTACAATGATTTTCCAACTCATCTTGAAATTCTTTGAACTTTTTCAAATGTTTCATACTTAATCCTTATTTAAGTAAATATACATATATTCACTCAAATTTTCAGAGAAAGCTTATGAAGTTGAAACCCATCGCTCTCAACTACACATAACGAGATTCATACATATATATGTACAAGTTTAAATAAGTTAGTCATTCGTTCCATTTGGCCTATGAACGGAGTTTTAATTATCTCTAGGAAAGTTTCACAAGCGTTATTTGATCAAATAAAATCAAAAGATTCCAAAATTCCATCCACATGGAATTTCTTCATGTATTCTTTCCACTATAATTTAAACGGCGATGTCACTTCTTAAGTGATATTTCAACCAATTTTCTTTTGAAATTTTTAGCATTATCTTTATGGATGTGATTTCTCCAACTAGACTTGTATATCATCCATCTTTCATGGAATACATAAATTATTTGAACAACCTTTTGTTCTCATAATACCCGATAAAACAAATTTTGAAGGTAAGCTTTGATATCAATGAGAAACACAATAACTCTTTATTTCTTCTCGATGAATATCATCACATATTCTTTTGCTAGTTACTTAGGCCATAGTAGTTCATGAATTATGTTGTTTCGTATGACGATTCACACCAACAAATTCAGTATCCAATACTTAAAAACTATATTGTTTAACAAGCAAAGAATACAACCATAACACATATATCCTCTATATACTTAAGCTGAACAATTCTAGTCTTTTCTTTTCTGCCAAATATTTCTTAGATTTCTCTTTCAACATTTATTTTTCTTTTCAAAAGAATCTATCAACATCAACAGTGGTGCCATACTCATGACACATAGTCCAAAGCGTGTATAGTGAAATACTAATATCTTTGGTCTTACACTTTGAAGTAGATCACCATCATCAAATGCTTGGTGTTCTTTCAAATTCCATTCTATAGTAATCTTTTAGTGTAGTAAAAATTTTACCTACTTCAAATAATCATCCTTATCATGGAACTATTCATGATCAAGCTACTTTAGCTTATAACGGTGAATGGCGAGTATAATGTTGCTCTCCAAAACCTTTTGGAGGAATAGGACAACTAGTGTCTCCAACCTTTTGTAAATTCTCATCAAATATGAGAACATAAATTTTTGACATATTATACTCTCTCATGTTGCAACCAAAACATCATTTCATATATCGCAATATCTTCCACACATGATGGTTTCTGAAACAATTCTTTCAGATCCCCGATAACCTTGATATTAAGAATATCAAGAATCATGGAGACAAACATGATACTTATATACTAACACTGGAATTTTTAATCTTGATTTAATACCAATTATTAAACTTCATGAAGTAACTAGAACTTACTGAAATTTTGCAATAGGACTTTTAAAATTTAGAAAAACACTTTAAAACAATATGATACCAGTTCGTAAATAACTAACCAGAATTCTATAGTTCTATTATTTCAATTATAACTAAGCGGAAGGTGGTAAACGGAAGCCAATGACTACAACAACTATGCAAATTCTCTTTGATTCAATTTATGATAAATAGTGTTCAACTTTTAATCATATTGCTATTGAACTCCCACTCAAAACAATATCCCGCATATTGTTTTAGTGATCACATGAACCAAATCCACTACACCAAGTCCGATCATCACGAGAGATGATGTAGTTTCAAAGGTGAACAATCAACATGTCCATCATATCTATTATATGACTCATGCTTTACCTTTTGCTATTTCGTGTTCCGAGACCATGTCTGTATATGCTACTCTCGTCAAGATTAACATTAGTTTCCGCATGAGCAAATCTGGCTTGCTCCTGTTGTATGCACACGTTGAATAGAATACACCCGATCATCACGTGGTGCTTCGAAACAACGAGTCTTGGAAATGGTGCTAACTAAGGACAAACACTTTGTTACTTGATATTTTGTGAGAGGGATCATCTTATAATGCTACCATCACGATCTAAGCAACACAAGATGCATAAAAGGTTTACCATCACATGTAATTCATAATATGTGATATGATATGGCCTTTCTTCTTGTGCTTCCGATCTCCATCTTCAAGAACGAACATGATCTCCATCATCATCGGCATGGCATCAAGGTCAATGGCACCGCTCCATGGTTGTCATCCACCAGTATCAACTATTACAACTACTTTGAATAATAGACACGCAGGTCTTAACGAAATTAAAAGACAACCATAAGGCTCCTGCCGGTTGCCGACTTATAATAAGGATCATTGCATACATCATATATAATCACAATTATGGCCATATCACATCACAACACACCCCTGGAAAACAAAGTTAGACGCCTCTAATTTTCTTTGCATATTTTACGTGGTTTGGGTCTTTCAATAAGTACTGTTCTAACTTACAAACAAGAACCAAAACATTTATGGAAGAACTATCAAGTGCCCATTGTAAATTGAATCTTCACTATGATGGGAGAGACAGACACCCGCAAAGCCACTTATGCAATAAAAGTTGCATGTCGAGCATGGATCAAGTCTCATGAACGATGTCATGTAAGGTTAGCCCGGGACGCTTCATCCCACCATCCCGCAAGATGCAAAGTACACAAGAAGCAATTGATAAAAAAAGCACCACCGCCCACAATGACCATTGTGTTCTACTCGTGCAACAGATCTACATATAGACACAACTCTTATGCCACTGTAGGGGTTCGTAACATGGAAAACAAAAAAATTCTATCGCATGAACACATGAAAGCCAAGATCTAATCTACTAGGTGCAAGGTCTAGGGAGAGGGGGCACCCCCTCCCTTTCTTTTATAGGTGGGAGGGGCGGCTAGGGCTAGCCGTGTCCTCCCCCAACTCCTTTGTTGGTCGGCGGCTTGGTGGAGGGAAGGGAAACCTTCTCTCCCAAGGTTTCCTTCCCTTCCTCCCCTTGGAAACCAATGTTCCAGTTTGACTTTTTCAAACGGGCTTTTTAACTTTCAAACTAGAGTTCGATTTCTCTCTTCCAAGTGTCCAGCCAAGTGTCCTAGGACATGATGCAACCATTCCAATTTGTCATGACCCATCCATGTACCCTTCCCCTTCCAGATCGGTGGACCTTCTAGACCCTTATAGAACATTCCGATGAAAACACTGAAACTATTCCCGAACTCTGGAATTGGACTTTCCTTTTATGAATCTTATTCTCCGGACCATTTAGGATCTCCTCGTGATATCCCGGATCCCATCTGAGACTCTGAACTACATTCGGTCTCTTTACTCACTTTCCATATCTACTAAAAAACATCGAATCCTTAAGTTTGTCTCCCTATGGTTCATGAATTATGCAGACATGATCGAGAATCTTCTACGATCAATAACCAATAGAGGAATCTAGAAATTCATATGGCTCCCACATATTTCTACGAGTACTTCATGATCAAATGAACCATTTACATACGATACCAATTTCCCTTTGTCTCGTGATACTTTACTTATCCGAGGTTTGATCATTGGTATCTCATCATACCTAGTCAATCTCGTTACCGATAAGTTCTCTTTACTCGTTTCTATGATATGTGATCCCTTGTGAGCCATTCACATGCTTTGAAGATAATTGGATGACATTCAACCAAGAGGGCCCAGAGTATATCTATCCGTCATATGGATGAACAAATACCACTCTTGATCCATGTGCCTCAACACATACTTTCCGAACACTCAATTCCACCCTTATAACCACCTAGTTACGAAGTGGTGTTTGATGTCATCAAATCATCCATCTGGTGATGGTGATTAACATGATCTCATGGTGGAAGGATTTAGGTTACTATGTATTTGAAAGCTTATAGCAAGTGAACTATTTAAATGACTTGATCTTATGCTATTCTTAACTATAGGAGTATGTCCATCACATCATTATACTAATGATATGACCTTGTTGTTAATAAAATCTCAATGTTCATGATCAGAAAACCATGATCATATATTAACCAACAAGCCAATTTAACAAGAGTCTTCACTATGGACTCTTACATGTTTACAAATCACACAAGTATTAATGTTTCCGGTTAGTAAATTTATAGCATGGTATGTAAAAATTTATCATAAACATAAAGATATGATAATAACCACTTTATTATTGCCACTTGGGCATATCTCCAACACTATCAACTTGTTGCACCGATCTCATAGATTAGATCTTGGCTTGTGTGTGTTCATGCGATAGAATTTTTGGTTTTCCATGCTACGAACCCCTACAGTGGTATCAGAGCCGTGTCTATGCGTAGATCTCTTGCACGAGTAGAACACAATGTTTATTGTGGGCATTGATGCTATTGTTGTCGATTTCTTTTTGTGTACTTTTCATCTTGCGGGATGCTGGGATGAAGCGGCCCGGGCTAACCTTACATGACATCGTTCATGAGACTTTCTCCACGCTCAACATGTAACTGCCATTTCATAAGTGGCTTTGCGAGTGTCGGTCTCTCCCTCCATAGTGAAGATTCAATTTACAACATGCACTTGACAATACTTGCATCAATTTTGTGGTTCTTGGTCGTAAGATAGAACGGTTTTTATTTGACAGCCCCAAAGCACATAAAACATGCAAAGAAAACTAAAGGCGTCTAACGTTGTTTTGCAGGGGTGTGCTGTGATGTGATATGGCCAAGATTGTGATTATATATGATGTATGCATTGATTCTTATTGTAAGTTGGCAACTGGCAGGATCCTTATGGTTGTCTTTAAATTTCGTTTAAGACATGCGTTTCTATTATTGAAGTAGTTGTAATAGTTGATGCTGCTGGAAGACAACCATGGAGCGATGCCATTGACCTTGACGCTACGCCGGTGATGATGGAGATCATGTTCGTGCTTGGAGACGAAGATCGAAGGCACAAGGATAAAGGCCATATCATATCACATATTATGAATTGCATGTGATGTTAATCCTTTTATGCATCTTGTATTCCTTAGATTGTGACGGTAAAATTATAACATGATCCCTCTCACTAAATATCAAGTAATAAAGTGTTCGTCCTTGGTAGGCACCATTGCTAAGACTCGTCGTTTCGAAGGACCACGTGATGATCGGGTGTGATAGATTCTATGTGTGGATACAACGGGATCAAGCCAGATTTGCTCACACGGATACTAAGGTTGATCTTGACGAGCCTAGCATGTACATACATGGTCTCGGAACATGGAGTACCGAAAGGTAAAGCATGAGTAATATGATTGATATGATCAACATGCTGATTGTTCGCCTTTGAAACTACATCATCTCTCATGATGATAGGACTTGGTGTAGTGAATTCGGTTTGTGTGATAACTAGAACAATGCGATGAATGTTGTTTAGAGTGGGAGTTCACCTAGTTAATTTAAGTATTAGTTATGAACTCGATTTACCATGAACTTAGCCTAAAGTGTTTATAAATATGTTGTAGATCATGGCGGCCCCTACCATCAATTTTAATGCGTTCCTAGAGAAACAAAGGTTAAAAAACAATGGAAGAAACTTAACGGATTTATTTCACAATTTGAGGATTATCCTCAATACTGGTCAGTTGAACTATGTGCTGGATGAATCGCTGGGTGACCCACCTGCAGCTAATGATACCAATGAGTTGAAGAAGGTTTCATCACTCGGAAGAATCAGTACTCAACAGTTCAGTGTGCTATCTTTTATGGTTTGGAATCGGAGCTTCAGAAGCGGTTTAAGAACCGTGAGCCTTATGATATTATCCGTGAGCTCAAAATGATATTTGAGACTCATGTGGCGGTTGAAAGCTATGGGGCTTCCAAGAAGTTCTTTAACTACAAGATGGAAGAAGGCAGCTCCGTTAGTGAGCATGTGCTTAAGATGTCTAGGCACGCGAATAAACTCACAGATCTGGGAATAACGATTCCTAATACGTTGGGTATTCATCGTGTCCTCCAATCACTACCACTTAGTTACAAGAACTTCGTGATGAACTACAACATGCAGCGCATGGATAAGTCGTTACCAGAACTTTTCTCCATGTTGTAGTCTACGGAAGTGGAGATCAAGAAAGAGCACCAAGTGTTTATGGTAAAAAAGACCACCAATTTCAAGAAGCAAGGCACGTCTAAGAAGAAGGGTAATGTAACATCCCAATTTCAGCAACCCTGGTCTTTTGTCAAAAAGGAAAAAATCAGGGGGAACAAAAAAAATTTCTTGTTAAGTGTTACAATTTCAGCAACCCTTCCCCTTCCAGATCGGTGGACCTTCTAGACCCTTCTAGAACATTCCGATGAAAACACTGAAACTATTCCCGAACTCTGGAATTGGACTTTCCTTTTATGAATCTTATTCTTCGGACCATTTAGGATCTCCTCGTGATATCCCGGATCCCATCTGAGACTCTGAACTACATTCGGTCTCTTTACTCACTTTCCATATCTACTAAAAACATCGAATCCTTAAGTTTGTCTCCCTATGGTTGATGAATTATGCAGACATGATCGAGAATCTTCTACGATCAATAACCAATAGAGGAATCTAGAAATTCATATGGCTCCCACATATTTCTACGAGTACTTCATGATCGAATGAACCATTTACATACGATACCAATTTCCCTTTGTCTCGTGATACTTTACTTATCCGAGGTTTGATCATTGGTATCTCATCATACCTAGTCAATCTCGTTACCGATAAGTTCTCTTTACTCGTTTCTATGATATGTGATCCCTTGTGAGAGATTCACATGCTTGCAAGATAATTGGATGACATTCAACCAAGAGGGCCCATAGTATATCTATCCGTCATATGGATGAACAAATACCACTCTTGATCCATGTGCCTCAACACATACTTTCCGAACACTCAATTCCACCCTTATAACCACCTAGTTACGAAGTGGTGTTTGATGTCATCAAATCATCCATCTGGTGATGGTGATTAACATGATCTCATGGTGGAAGGATTTAGGTTACTATGTATTTGAAAGCTTATAGCAAGTGAACTATTTAAATGACTTGATCTTATGCTATTCTTAACTATAGGAGTATGTCCATCACATCATTATACTAATGATATGACCTTGTTGTTAATAAAATCTCAATGTTCATGATCAGAAAACCATGATCATATATTAACCAACAAGCCAATTTAACAAGAGTCTTCACTATGGACTCTTACATGTTTACAAATCACACAAGTATTAATGTTTCCGGTTAGTAAATTTATAGCATGGTATGTAAAAATTTATCATAAACATAAAGATATGATAATAACCACATTATTATTGCATCTTGGGCATATCTCCAACACTATCAACTTGTTGCACCGATATCATAGATTAGATCTTGGCTTGTGTGTGTTCATGCGATAGAATTTTTGGTTTTCCATGCTACGAACCCCTACAGTGGTATCAGAGCCGTGTCTATGCGTAGATCTCTTGCACGAGTAGAACAGAATGTTTATTGTGGGCATTGATGCTATTGTTGTCGATTGCTTTTTGTGTACTTTTCATCTTGCGGGATGCTGGGATGAAGAGGCCCGGGCTAACCTTACATGACATCGTTCATGAGACTTTCTCCACGCTCAACATGCAACTGCCATTGCATAAGTGGCTTTGCGAGTGTCGGTCTCTCCCTCCATAGTGAAGATTCAATTTACAACATGCACTTGACAATACTTGCATCAATTTTGTGGTTCTTGTTCGTAAGGTAGAACGGTTTTTATTTGACAGCCCCAAAGCACATAAAACATGCAAAGAAAACTAAAGGCGTCTAACGTTGTTTTGCAGGGGTGTGCTGTGATGTGATATGGCCAAGATTGTGATTATATATGATGTATGCATTGATTCTTATTGTAAGTTGGCAACTGGCAGGATCCTTATGGTTGTCTTTAAATTTCGTTTAAGACATGCGTTTCTATTATTGAAGTAGCTGTAATAGTTGATGCTGCTGGAAGACAACCATGGAGCGATGCCATTGACCTTGACGCTACGCCGGTGATGATGGAGATCATGTTCATGCTTGGAGACGAAGATCGGAGGCACAAGGATAAAGGCCATATCATATCACATATTATGAATTGCATGTGATGTTAATCCTTTTATGCATCTTGTATTCCTTAGATTGTGACGGTAAAATTATAACATGATCCCTCTCACTAAATATCAAGTAATAAAGTGTTCGTCCTTGGTAGGCACCATTGCTAAGACTCGTCGTTTCGAAGGACCACGTGATGATCGGGTGTGATAGATTCTATGTGTGGATACAACGGGAGCAAGCCAGATTTGCTCACACGGATACTAAGGTTGATCTTGACGAGCCTAGCATGTACATACATGGTCTCGGAACATGGAGTACCGAAAGGTAAAGCATGAGTAATATGATTGATATGATCAACATGCTGATTGTTCGCCTTTGAAACTACATCATCTCTCATGATGATAGGACTTGGTGTAGTGAATTTGGTTTGTGTGATAACTAGAACAATGCGATGAATGTTGTTTAGAGTGGGAGTTCACCTAGTTAATTTAAGTATTAGTTATGAACTCGATTTACCATGAACTTAGCCTAAAGTATTTATAAATATGTTGTAGATCATGGCGGCCCCTACCATCAATTTTAATGCATTCCTAGAGAAACAAAGGTTAGAAAACAATGGAAGAAACTTCACGGATTTATTTCACAATTTGAGGATTATCCTCAATACTGGTCAGTTGAACTATGTGCTGGATGAATCGCTGGGTGACCCACCTGCAGCTAATGATACCAATGAGTTGAAGAAGGTTTCATCACTCGGAAGAATCAGTACTCAACAGTTCAGTGTGCTATCTTTTATGGTTTGGAATCGGAGCCTTATGATATTATCCGTGAGCTCAAAATGATATTTGAGACTCATGTGGCGGTTGAAAGCTATGGGGCTTCCAAGAAGTTCTTTAACTACAAGATGGAAGAAGGCAGCTCCGTTAGTGAGCATGTGCTTAAGATGTCTAGGCACGCGAATAAACTCACATATCTGGGAATAACGATTCCTAATACGTTGGGTATTCATCGTGTCCTCCAATCACTACCACTTAGTTACAAGAACTTCGTGATGAACTACAACATGCAGCGCATGGATAAGTCGTTACCAGAACTTTTCTCCATGTTGTAGTCTATGGAAGTGGAGATCAAGAAAGAGCACCAAGTGTTTATGGTAAAAAAGACCACCAATTTCAAGAAGCAAGGCACGTCTAAGAAGAAGGGTAATGTAACATCCCAATTTCAGCAACCCTGGTCTTTTGTCAAAAAGGAAAAAATCAGGGGGAACAAAAAAAAATCTTGTTAAGTGTTACAATGCCTGTTGATTAATGTTTGTGCTTATGCAACTATTTGTATATTAGAAGATATACTCCTTACCTCAACACTTGTTGACAAAAAATATTTTTTGCAAAAGAGATGTCTTGGGTCATCCTTAATATTCTCAAAGGTCCTGGCATTCCAAGCCTCAGCCAAGATGACTTTGATACAACAAACTCTTTCACTAGTCTCTATGTACAAAAACTATGGAGAACTATGTATAATCTCCTTATGTTTTCAAGACAAAACTTCAACCACTCTTACCCCTAGGCTTTTCCAAAAACCTTTCCTAAAACCTTTTCACTCCAATATTGGTAGAACTACCAAGAGGTACTTACCTTACTTCAAATCAAAACCTCTTCAAAACACCCATGCTTACCCCAAGCTAGGCCCGAGGATGTCTTTAGTAGTAGTTCGACAAGTTTGATAAGATGGGATGCCTTGATCTGTTGTCTGATGAATTGCCTTGATCTACTGATTGCCTTGTTTGCTTATGAAATAGAGTGAGCTAATATAGTAGCTCATCCTTAGGGATCAGACCAATAGTTGAGATCATCAATCCCAAACTAATCAACCCAAACTCAATCTATCATGAGTCACTCAAGTGAATCTCAAATATACTTAACCATATCAATCCTGAGCTAATCCTCTGTAAAAGCACCCAACGCATCAAAGACCAACTACAACCATGGATCCCCACTACCTAATCTATGTTTCAATATCATCCAATTGATGGTAAGTATAAACCCATGCCACTCCCTCAAATGTTTCCCTCTTGCATACTAGTCAAAATCCTCAAATCAGCCAAATTGGATAGTCTGGAATCTTTAACTAGATTCAATCTTTGGAACTTCCTCTAATCCAATATTTTTGCATTTTTGGGAATGTACTTGTGATGGGGATATGCCTACTGGGGTATGCCCAGTAGGACATTTCCTATTGGCCCAAGCTGCCAGCGAGTGGGCCCGCAGGATGGCGACTGGATCGAGACTTGGCGGGGACCCAGGCGACTGGAAGCCGGAGGCCCAGAAGCGTAGCTAGGCCTAGTCGGATTAGGTCAAGGACCCTACGAATCCTTGACCAATTCGGTTGTAGATCTATAAACCTTAGCGAGGTGAGCCTATATAAACCTCCCTAGGGTACGCATAGAGGATACGTTCCATCATACACCCCAGTGACTCGCCGCCTAGTCATCGAGCTCGCCCTTGTACTCTCTCCATAATACAATCTAGCAGGAGTAGGTCTTTACCCTCCGGGGGGCCGAACCTGGGTAAACCCTTGTGTCTCCTCCCTCATGTCGCACCGTAGATGGCTGGCCGCCCATGCCCCATGTTCTACTACTCGCTGCCAATTGCAGCATCTGCCGTGGCCATTCCCACGACAGTGGTGCCCACCTTGGGGCCTGGCCGGTCAGGCCGGTGTTCTGCGGCGAGATCCAATCTTCCCATCAACGAGACGATCGCCACCAGACGCATGATCGTGATCGGTGAGATCCTTCAGATCTTGCTGAGCAGCTACGTCCCGGTGGCACGCCCCGTCACGCACAGCATGATCATGCCGGTCGGCACGATCAGCCTCTTCGTCGGCTTCACCGACACCATCACCTTAGAGGACCTGGCTCGCATCCGCGAGTCACCAGCGCGCGACCAGCTCTCTGAGAGCCAGGTCTGCACTATCCACCACCTCGCCTCCGAGTACGGATCGGCCAACAACAACGTGGCCCAAACCACCATGGTCGCGGACGACGCGGCCCTCAACGACGACGCCGACTCAGCGGCCCCGGCGTCGGCCGCCGGATCCATCATCACCGCGTCGCCCGCGGGCTCCATCACCCAGGTCTCCAACGTGGGAGACTTCGAGGACCCCACCATCCTTGGGATCTTCGAATTCGACTCCGGGTCGGAGAACTCCGGTGACTTCCATGTCGGATCTGGCCGCAACGTTGCGGCCTACATGATGAATGGCGCAGACACCCCACCAGACCCCTTCTCCATGCCGATCCCGCCGACCGCGACGGCAACGGAGGTCGAAGAACACCGCGTCCAACTAGAGGAGGCGGTCCGCAAGGAACAAGACGAGCGTGAAAAATTTCGCCTCGAGCAAGTGATAGCGCAGGAGCTTTTGCGCTACCACCAACTCCGCATCAGGTTGCGCCTGAACCCCACCGTTCAGGGCCGCACCCTGAACTTCGATGACGAGAACAACCCGACTCGCATAACCAAGTGCACGATCTGTAAAAACGCGCCGCCAGGAGGAAGTTTTCGGCCACCACCGGGAGCGACGGCTAACGACGCCCCACCACCACCACCCGGACGCACGCCCCCCCGGGATCAGCCGAGAATCCTGGTCTCCTCATGGGAGCGAGACGCGAATGGCCTCCCGCTGTTCTCCACCCCGATGGACAACATCATCGTGAGCCGAGCCGCGATTAAAAACATCACCGTGATCAGGGAAGGCGCCCTGCAGATCTAGTACGCCAAGGCTCTACTCACCAAGGCAGTCAAGCAACAAAACGCTGGTGCCGACTCACAGGGTCGCATGTACTCGCGTTCGTCGGGCAACAGGGCGGCCTCGAGCGGCTGCCAAGTGGTGTCAAACACCCTTAACTGCCCACCACCCGAGCCCCTGCAGCTCCAACATCGACCCGCACGCGCGACACTCTCCACCAACGACCCGCGACCGGCGAACAACTTTGTCGCCGCCAACGGTCAGCCAGTCGACGCGCGCACCCACATCATCAACAACCAGAGCTAGCACGCATGCCAGCCTAATAACCTGAGGCATACCCTCACCAACCGCCGCGATGGCGAACCAAGGGGGTCGCTGAGCCGAATCGTACCCTAGTGCTTCGGACCAATGATCCGAGGCGAAAGATACCCCACGAACTTCAAAGCGCCAAAGGAGATCGAGAAGTACGACCCCTTGTACAACCCGTCCGTGTGGCTAGACACCAACCTCATGGCGACGGGAGTCGTCGGCCACACCGACTTGCTCGCCGCTCGCTACCTCCCCCTGATGATGGAGGGAGCGTGCCGGCAATGGATCAACACCCTCCCCACGGACAACATCGACTCCTGGAGGAAATGCGTGATGCCTTCGTCAGGCACTTCGAGGGCTCCTACACCCGCGCCACCACCATCGAGGACCTAGAGCTATGCGTCTAGGGACCCCGCGAGTCGACCGACAGCTGGGTCCAAAGGTGGCAATACCTATGGTACAACGCGGCCGGAATCCACCCGGACACCGCAATCCACTACTTCAAGACCTCGTGCCTCTACAAGCCCCTGGTCGCCAAACTCAAGCGGGTCTACAAAACACTCGACAACATACCAGACCTCCTCGAGATCACCAAGCGGTACGTGGAGGAAGACCCAAACCAAGAAACCGACGACGAGTCGCGAGGGAATCGCCGCACGAGCGGCCACGACAATAGGAGGCGACCCAAGCTACGGTACAACAGCACTCGCCTCATCGGCAAGAGCCGCGGTGACGGGCGAGTCGACTTTGTCGCCAACGCCGGGTACGCTCCACGCGAGCGCAAGAGCTTCCGCCGCGACAGAGGTCAGTGCCGCGATAGGGGAAACTACAAGGTGAAGCCGCGGTTTGACCCCGCGGCCCTCCTCAACCAGCCCTGTGTATTCCAAAGCAGGGAGGAGAAACCCGCCATGCACACGACCGCCGAATGCCACTCCCTGAGGGAAATTGAGAAGGTACGATGCGCATGGAAGACACCGACAACCACCCACCAAACGGCAGCAAATTCAGCAACGACGCCAGCTCGCTCCACACCTTCACAAGCTTCAACACGAAGCAGGAGAAGAAGGTCATCGCCCGCGCCGTCGCTGTCAACGCGGTTCCCCAGATCGACATCCCCCAGTTCCTTAACTGGTCCGAGCAACCAATCACCTGGAGCCGCGAGGACCACTCGCCACAGATCGAATATCCGGGCCGAGTTTCCTTGGTGGTCAAGCCCAAGGTGGGGGACTATTGGCTCCCCAAGACGCTGATGGATGGCGGCAGCTCCATCAACATTCTATACCTGGACACATTCAGGCGACTGCGGCTCCCGCAGTCGATGATCGAGATGACCTACACCACCTTCCACGGCATCGTCCCCGGTCGGAAGGCATACCCAATCGGCAAGGTGACGCTGCTAGTCACCTTCGGCACACCAGCAAAGTTCCGCACCGAGCGGATCGTGTTCGAGCTGGTGCCGTTCAACTGCCCCTACCACTGCGTCCGGGGGCGCCAGGCGTTCGACAAATTCATGGCAGCTCCCCACTATGCGTACAACGCGATGAAGCTCCCCGGGCCATGTGGCATCTTCACTGTCCATGCGATCCCGACATGGTCGCAGAATGCGAGGCCAAAGGCGCCAAGATCGCTAACGCTGTCATCGCGGCAGAGGCCAACCACGCAAAGGAGATTGCCAAGTACGCAAGCGGGGTCAACAATGACGACCCCACCATACTCAAGAAGCCCAACTCGGAGGGTGGCAGCTCCACCGCCTTCGAGGAAACGACGCACACTCACATCGTCGAGCTGGTCCCAGGCGACTCCAGCCAGACGGTGACGATTGGGACGGGCATGAGCCCAGCATAGGAAGGCGCACTCATCGAGTTCCTCCGTAAGAATGGCGACATCTTGGCATGGAAGCCATCCGACATTCCTGGTGTCCCAAGGGAACTCGCTGAGCACAAACTCAACGCCGACCCCAAAGTGCGACCTGTCAAGCAGTCGCTGCGGCCCTTCAATGAAGAGCGCCACCGAGCAATCGCCAAGGAGGTGCAGCGTTTACTCGCTGCAGGCTACATCCGGCCAATCAAATACTCCAAGTGGATGGCAAACCCAATCCTGGTCGAGAAGAAAAATGGGACCTGGAGAATGTGTATCGATTACACAAACCTCAACAACGCCTGCCCGAAGGAGCAGTTCGTCCTCCCGCGGATCGACCAAATCATCAATTCAACCGCGGGCTCGAAGTCGCTATGCTTCCTCGATGCCTACTCTGGGTACAACCAGATCAAAATGACAGTCAAGGATGAGGAGAAGACGACGTTCATCACGCCATTCGGAGCATTCTGTTACACCACCATGACCTTCGGCCTCTAGAACGCCGGGGCGACCAACCAGAGGTGTATACAGGAGTGCCTTGAGAGCAAAATCGGTCGCAATATCCACGTCTACATCGACGACGTGGTAGTAAAGTCCACTCACCAGGACAATCTACTCGCCGACCTAGCGGAAACCTTCGCCAACTTGTGGAGGTACAAGATAAATCTAAACCCAGGGAAGTGCACCTTCGGCGTACCTACTGGACAGCTACTGGGGTACGTCGTCTCCAAGCGCGGAATCGAGCGAACCCCGCCAAGATTAACACGATCGCCCGGCTCGGCAGACCCGAGTGCCTGCGCGATGTTCAGAAGCTGGCCGGGTGAGTCGCGGCTCTCAGTCGCTTCATCCCCCGACTAGGCGAGAAGGCGATGCCCCTCTACTGCCTAATGCGCAAGAACCCCACTTTCCAGTGAGACAAGGAGGCAGACAACACGCTCCACGCTCTCAAGGAGGTGCTACTCGCAGCACTGCTACTCGCCGCCCCAGTCGAAAAGGAGCCCATGCTCGTCTACGTCGTGGCTTCCGAGCGTGTCGTCAGCGCCGTCATGGTCGTCGAACGACCAGAGGAGGGCAAGGAGCGCCCGATGCAGTGACATGCATACTATATCAGCGAAGTCCTCACCGAGTCTCGCCAGCGCTACCCGCAGTACCAAAAATTGGTATATGTGGTCTTCAGAGCACAGCGGCCACTGCTGCACTACTTCCAGGAGCACCCAATAACGGTCGTCTCCTCAGCACCATTGCAGGACATCATCCGCAACCGTGAAGCGACCGGGCGAGTCTCCAAGTGGGCCATCGAGATCGGCGTCCACAACATCAGGTACGAGCTGCGCAAGGCGATCAAGTCGCAGGCTTTGGCAGACTTTCTTGCCGACTGGGAGGAGGCCGAGTAGCCAGAGAAACTGCCATACCTCCATTACTGGAGCCTACACTTCGATGGCTCCAAGAACGTAGATGGCGCAGGGGCAGGGGTTGTGCTCACATCTCCGAAGGGCGACAAGCTACACTACGTCCTCTACCTCGACTTCACCCCCTGCACCAACAACATTGCCGGGTACGAGGTGCTACTCCACGGCATGCGGGTGGCCAAGGAGATGAACATCAATCGCCTGCGCTTCTACGGCGACTCCAACCTCGTCGCCGGGCAAGTCACCGGCACCTGCGGTGTAGTCTCCCCCACCATGGCGGCATACCGCCAAGCAGTGGACCAGCTGGGAGGCCACTTCATGGGTTACTCTGTCAAGTGGATTGACAGGAGGAAGAACGAGGAGGTAGACGCACTCTCCCGCATCGGCTCGGCTCGACTCGCACCACCCGCCGGCGTCTTCCTCGACACCATCACCAAGCCTTACGTCTCTCCCCCAAGGGAGATCGACATCGGAATTCCGCTGCAACCAGAGGCAGCCCTGGTCGCACTGATCGCCGAGCCAAGTGACTGTACCGCACCATACATCACTTACCTGGAGGGAGGCACCCTACCCGCTGACGATGGGGAGGCCCGGATGATAGCACGCCTCTGCAAATCCTTCGTAATCATCAATGGCGAGCTCCACAAGAGGAGTGTGACCGGCGAGCTCCACAAGTGGAGCATGACCGGCGTGTTCCAATGCTGTGTCCAACCCGCAGAAGGACGAAAGATCCTCCAAGACATCCACGGTGGCTACTGCGGCCACCACACTGGCGCCCGCTCCCTGGTCGCCAAGGCCATGCGACATGGCTTCTACTGGCTCACCGCACACGCCGACGCGGTCGACATCATCCAACGATGCATCGCGTGCCAGAAGTACGCCAACCAGACTCACGTGCCGAGCTCGGCACTCAAGACCATCCCCATCACCTGGCTATTCGCCGTATGGGGCATGGACATGGTGGGCCCGTTCAAGAAGGCCCCCTCTGGCTTCACCCACCTCCTAGTCATGGTCGACAAGTTCACAAAATGGGTGGAGGCTAAGCCAGTCCGCAAGTGCGACGGGAAAACTGCCACCAAGTTCCTATGCGAGCTCATCTATAGCTACGGTTTCCCGCACAACATCATCACAGACAACGGCACAAACTTCGCCAAAGGAGCCATGGAGGAATTCTGCGAGGAGCACAATATACGAATCGACCTCGCCTCAGTCGCTCACCCGGAGTCCAATGGACAGGCGGAACGTGCCAACCATAGAATCCTCCATGGCTTGAAGTCGCGACTACAAGTTCCACTCGAGCGAACTCCCGGGTGCTGCGTTGAAGAGCTCCCCTCTTTCATCTGGGGCATCCGCACCTCTGTTAATAGGTCAACAAGATTCACTCCCTTCTTCATGGTGTACAGTGCCGAGGCCGTCATGCCAACAGACCTCGAGCACGATTCTCCACGGGTGGTCAATTACACGGAGGCCGACAACGAGCTCGCACGCCAGGACGGAGTCGACCAGCTCGACGAAGCGCGCGATCTAGCTCGCTCCCGCACCGCCATCTACCAGCAAGGGCTTCGCCAATACCACAACCGATGAGTACGGACTCGCACATTCTAGGAAGGCGACCTGGTATTGCGTCTGATCCAGGACAAGAAGGGCATGCACAAGCTCTCTCTCCCCCTTGGGAGGGACCATTCGCTATCGGGCGAGTCCTGGGCAACGACGCCTACTACCTCAACGACGTGAGGCGACGGAAAACTCGATGTCAAGCGGCCATGGAATGTAAACCTCCTACGGAAATTCTACTCCTAGAACTCTAGACATGTACCTCCTACCCTCTATGAAATAAAGAAGATCGATTCGCACAAATTGCGTCCACTCCCCGTACCTTGTGCCACTCGCACTCGTAAAAACAACACTATGCTATTCTCAGAAGTCAACCTTTGGTGACGTGACCGGAACGGCCAAGTAGTGCGGTACGAGGGCACTGGAAAACTTCAGGCCTCGTACCATCCACGAAAAAGCTAACCCAGAGCCCCATTGGAGTCGCCCCGCTCGACTGGCTTCCCGAGCCAAGACAACTGCATTCACTTCCCACAGCAACCCAGTCCTCCACATCCTCGGCGCAGAGACTCGAACGGCAAAGTACCACGCTCGGGGACTGACGATAGCCCAAAGAAGAGCGGCTAGGGAAAAACGCCAAGTAGGAGAGCGCGCCCTGGACTCGCCACGCGACTGGTTTTACGGACCAGGTGGAGTGACGCGCCTAACATAACGCGCCTAGTCCTCACCTACCTCGGGCATGCGACTAGAATGGCCTAGTACCACGCTCGGGGACTCGGCGACCCGACCCCGTTCGCGCCCGGGAAAACGGCCAAGTAAAGAGCACCCCTTGGAGTCGCCATGCTACTGGCTTCCCGAGCCATGGAGAGTCGACCATAACTCACTAACAGTTCAAACAACATATAAAAATGAGGTTAACCCCATAAAAAGGGCGGACGCGCTCGGGGAGTCACACAACCAACAACCAAACCACAAAAACAATGAAAAAAGAACCCCCGCATTCCTTCATAGCAGCACAATTTGCTCGCGTACAAGGAGAATTACATATTTATCGTAAGCTAACGCCCAGTGGCAAAATACTCTCTTCCGTAGGCTTCGACGAGGAGGCGCCACTATCCTTGCGACTACGGATAAAGGGAACCCAAGGATTCGACGTGTACGTCGTGAGATCACCCGCCATGGCCACTCGAAACGGTTGCTCCACCTTGAAGTAGCGGTGCGCCGGCTCGGGGTCATTAGGGGCGATGACCGTTTCCTGATAAGGAATAAGGTCGCCCATCGCCCACACGCGGTCGGAGTACACCGCGGCTCGCTCTGTCAGCTTCAGCACCTCGGCAATCTCGACCTTGGCAATCTCGCACCACCCACTCGTGACCTCGTCAAGGTCGAAGTCGTCGGGAAAATGCGCGAGCCCAAGGCTCAGCGCATTCGTCGCTCCACGACAGAAGGCCGACCGTGTCATGAACTCCACAACCGCCGGGGCCTTCTCCAGATAGCGCCAAACTTCGACGAGGTCGCTGGGGATCACCTCCGTGGGCGATATCTCCTGAAGATACGCCCGGAGGCAGGTCGCTGATAGCGCGGCAGAATTGACCAAAGTGGTGACGCATTGCCACGCGTCGTACGACTGCGCCTCTTCGGCGTTATCAGTGATCAAGCCTGCAATACACAAGCGAATGGTAAGGGAAGCACCAGCAAAACAATGCGAGTCACGCGCTTGGGGATTCGCAGAAGGAAAACTCACCAATCAGTAGTCGACAGAGTTCCGTGATGAAATTTTGAAGAGATGAGAAGCCATTCTGCAGCCCAGCGACGAGCGCGTCCGACACCTTCCGCTCCTCAGCAGCAGAAGCAACAGCCGCCTTGGCCCGTCCTTCCGCCGAACTCGCTTCTGCCTTCGCCTCCTTGAGCTCAAACTCCAGTTCGGCGATTCGCTTCTCCGCTGCGCTCAAGGACGACTGGGCAGCCGTCAACTCACTCGCTGGAACGAGACCCTCGTGAGCCTCCTTCACTACAGCCGCACTATCCTCTGCTTCCACAACAAAACGGTTACAAACGCGACAAGTTCGTGACTAGCGCTAAACACGACAAACACTCACCCGCAGTCGCTCGAAGCTGCTTGTTCGCATTCTGAACAGCGAGGAGCTCCTCGTCCACGCGGTGCTTGGTAGCAAGCCGCTCGGCCGATTCGCGCTGCAGGCCCTGTGCAACAATTACAGCGTCAGCAACAAAACTTCCTAAGTGCCTAGTCGCTGAAATTCAGCGACTAGCCACTCGGGGACTGGACGGTAAAATCTCCTAAGTGCCTAGCCGCTGAAATTCAGCGACTAGCCACTCGGGGACTGGACGACAAAATCTCCTAAGTGCCTAGCCGCTGAAATTCAGCGAGTAGCCACTCGGGGACTGGACGACAAAAATTCCTAAGTGCCTAGGCGCTGAAATTCAACGACTAGACACTCGGGGACTAGATGGCGAAAAACAGTAAGAATCCGACCATTGAAATTCAGTGGCCCGATCCTCGGGGACTGGACATTCCTGGATGGCGGCACCTAGCATGCCGTGAAGCTCCATTGCGTCCATTGACGAGAGCATGATTGGAGTATGCCCGCGATGTTGTTCGACCTCCGTACCGGCGGCCCCAGGCAATTGGCTCGACGGCACCGAGGCACTCGCCGTGGCGGCCCTCTCTACAAAGCGAGGGAACGTCGCCACAGCGGATCCTGTGCCACCCGAAGGCTGCCCGGTCGCCTCAATCGAGGCCGTGGGGCCTGTCCGCTGCGACTCCGTGTCCTACATGGCCTTCAGAGCTACGTCCACCGCAACCGAGTTTCACTCGGGGCAACTGCTGGCTCGTCCGAGATCGTGACGACCTCGTCACCCTTTGTTCTCTTGGCGCCTTCAGCGGACGCCTCAACCTCATCGCCCTTCCTTTTCTTCGAGGGATCGGCTGGCGCCTCCGCGGCGCCCGATGGAACCTTGGCCACCGAAGGGTGACCTATCTTCTTCACTCTAGTCATGCGGAACAACTCCATCAATAACACTCGCCAGTCGAACATGAGTCAAGCAGACGAATGAAAGTTTTGAGAAATACTCACTTGGCGACTGGGATAAATCGTAGGCGAGTACGAATACTGGCCGACTTCTCCAGCTCTGGCCCCAGTTTCCGACTGAGGCCCGTCTCGAACACGCTCTACTCCCAAGACACCGATGGCTTCTTCGAGGACGAGGTCGCGGCAGGAGGTTCAGTGGCGATCGCCGCGGGAGATCCTCTCAGCGGCGAGGCCCCTGCGGCTGGAGCGGCCACCAGCCCGGTAACTGGAACGAACAGCGGCGGTAGTGATGCCAACGGTACCTCATCTTCTGCGACGGTCGCACCAGTCGCCACGGTCGCGTGCGCCGCTACTTCTTTGTCTATGGTGGTAGCATCAGAGCTAGTCGTGGATCGAGGCGGAGACGCCCGCTTAGCCGGCTTCGTCTTCTTCTTTGGTGGCGGCAGCTTCTTCTTCTTTGATGGTGTGGCTTCACGCTGCGAGGTATGCTCGGGGAGCTCATCATCGTCGTCGTGGGCCTCGAGGCTTTTTCTGGCCTCGAGTTCGCATTGATGTTGCCCACGGGTCTTGTGGACCGTGGGTGCAGCGACCTCCATGGCTTCGTCGCCATCGTCGTCAAAGTCAGCGCCATCGCCCCCGTCACTTCTGGCATCACCCTTATCAGGCGATGACTCACTCTCGTCTTCGGCAGATGAGTTTGAGTTCTCGTCATCTACGGGTGGAAGCCAACCTTTCACCACTTGGAATAGCTACAACAACCAAGCAACATTAGCACGACCGTGAATGCGAAAACTACGACTGCGAGTGCATGGGAAATAAAAAACTCACTGTTGGAGCTTGGCGCTTCGCGGTGTAAGGTGCGACCCCGGCCTTTGCATCAAGATACACCGCCTGGGTGACCTTCTTCAGGGCCAGGGTGTAGTCATTGAGTCTCCACTCGGCATGAAAGGACTTCGTTGGGTCGTCCTTGCGTGTATACACGTACATATAGTGGGCACGGCTGGCCAGAGGCACGAGCCGTCGCCCGAGCCAGCAGTTGTAGAGGTTGATGGTTTGGAGGCCCTTCTTCTTTAGGTTGCGGATGTTCTATAACATCTCGTCAACGACCATCCGCTTGTCTAGCGGAAGCTTGGTGACTTGGAGCCGACGCGGCTCGGGCCGGTCGGCGGAGTACCTCGGAAGCGCCACCTCGTCGCCCGGCGGCGACACGGTGACGTAGAACCAGCTCTTCTTCCATTCATTCGATGCTTTGGCGGGCAGCATCAGATTGAAGAACAACGCCTTCAACTTCAGATGGAAGGTCAGGCCGCCCGCAGCTAACATTGGGCCGCCTGCCTCTTCGCGGTTGATCCTCCCATGGAACAGATCTTGCCATAGGGGGAAGTATGGTCGACAGCCCAGGTAGCACTCGCAGAACGCCACGAAGATGGCGAGCTACTCGATGCTGTGCGGTCCCAGGTCTGACTGTTGGATGTCATAGTAGGAGCAGAAGCGGCGGAAGAAGAGGGAGGTGGGGAATCCGAGCCCCCGATCCAGATGGCTGGTGAAGCAGACGAATTCCCCCTCTCGCGGATCTGGGATCACCTCTCCGTACACGGGGATGCGCCATCTCCCGACAGGGAGGATCCCTGCCTCCTCGAACGATCTCAGCAGCGCCTTCGTACACTTGGATCTGCCCCATGGTTCCGCAGGAGGGGCCATCCATTGGGGGATCTGGGGTTGCAAATCGCTCTGGGTCGCTCTGGTCGCTACGCGGAATGGAGGATTGAGAATGAACGAGATCGGAGGAAGTGAGGGAACTGTTTTCCCCTCACCCGTCACTCTCCTTATAAAGTGGTTGTTACCCGCCATTTTCGGGGAGTCGTTACCACGCGGTAATTATGCCGATATTACCGTTGGATTACCCAACGGCTAGTTTGACCAAGCTGACGGTCCAACTTCATCTCCTCGACTCGCTTTCTTCAGCGACTTAACGATTCGCCGACCTGATCACTACCTTAGTGACTTAATTATTCGCCGACCCGATCGCCAAGCTGTGATCTGATTAGTCGCCGTTATTGTGACTCAAATGACTAGTTCTTTCCTTTGTTCAGGAGTCCACCGCCGATTCGACTAGGCATCTGAATTGGACCCGCATACTTCGACTACCAACGAACACTTGTGACGAATCAACAACGGCCTCGGGGAATACTGATGGGGATTGCCTATTGGGGTATGCCCAGCAGCACGTTTCCTATTGGCCCAAGCTGCCAGCTAGTGGGCCCGCAGGACGGCGACTGGATCGAGACTTGGCGAGGACCCAAGCGACTGGAAGCCGGAGGCTTAGACGCATAGCTAGGCCTAGTCGGATTAGGTCAAGGACCCTCCGAATCCTTAACCAATTCGGTTGTAGATGTATAAACCCTAGCGAGTTAAGCCTATATAAACCTCCCTAGGGTACGCATAGAGGATACGTTCCATCATACAGCCCAACGACTCGCCGCCTAGTCGTCGAGCTCGCCCTTGTACTCTCTCCATAATACAATCGAGAAGGAGTAGGTCTTTACCCTCCGGGGGGCCGAACCAGGGTAAACCCTTGTGTCTCCGCCCTCATCTCACACTATAGATGGCTGGCGCCCTTGCCCCATGTTCTACTACTCGCTGCCAATTGCATCATCTGCCGTGGCCATTCCCGTAACAACTTGAACCATATTGTAGTACATCATTAGTAATATCAAGGACCACTCTTTCCGTTGGATAAACCATTCTGGTTCCCACTCATCCATGCTATTTTGGTAGTCAAGATAATAAGATTTTCTGCATATTTTATCGACTTGCCTATTTTGGCAGAAGCTCACATCTATATGCTACCTCCCCTTGACCAAATCTTTTCATGGTTATGATCTACTAACCATGGTCTATCAAACCCTAACTCACTTGTTTCCATTGGAACCTTGTGCATCTTAAACCCACCTGGTTTATAAGGCATCATGACCATCCTGCTATGGCAGCCTTATTTTCAACAAAATTTTGCCATCTCAAATATATCCAATCCCAAATCTTGCTTCCATGATAGTCTATATAACTTGGTATAGCTATCCATCTATCCCTTGTACCAAGGTGATCTCTGAGCTCCCTAATCCAACCATGTTTTGGTGGCATAAAAATATCAAAAACATATATGCTCCCAAATCTAGTTTCTTCCTTTCTCACCTTAGTTCTTAAAAAATCAAGTTGGTATTGATGGATAAATCAAGTATACATCATCTAACTTGGATATGATAATTCATCAAATAATTCCCCTAATTATTTGGATCCTCAAACTATCTAATTACCACTTTTGGCAAAACCCTAGAAGCTTTGTAGATAAAGGTAAGTTTGTTTTTCCCCAAATCACTTTTGCAAACTCAATGCACATTTGAGTACTATACATCATACCCTACCTAACCATCTCAAAATCAAATATTTTTTAGATTCTTTGTTATTTCTTTTTGCCCTTTTTCTTAAATGGTAGAAACAAGAAATAATTGCTTAAAAATACTTTTCTATCCAAATAAATTCCACTAAAATTATCCAATGTGTGATATGGTATTCAGGACCATATCACATCAAAAAACAACCTTGGCCAATGCAAAAATATCAATTTAGCTTCCCAAAATCCTTTCTGCACTTTTTAAATAAATGGATTTAAGTGGGCTAAAACCCCATAGAAAAATCCCAAATAAATCCCTAGGGTATATCATGAGAATATCCACCCACTAGTAGCCTTTTCCCATCTTGGAAAGATCAAAATTCAAGCATTGCTTCATAACCACCAAATTTGGCAATTTTGATCATCTAGCAAAAACCACTAGCAAACCCGCTCCAAACTTTCTCAAATCTTGTCAAGGACTCCTCCATAGAACCCCTAACACCTCTTCTCGACTAAAACTGTAGTACTACAGTAGGATCCACCCTTTATATTTGTCCATGTGCTTGTAAGAGAGAAAGAAAGGCATGCCTCATAAAAATCTTGGGAAATAAAAACCCACCGCCACTCCCCCTCTCCCTGGTTGAGCTGCTGGTCACACACACCACCGAACACCACCCACACTGCCCTATCCCAACCCGACTCCCTTGTCCATGCCCAAACATGGACCATTTCCATCATACACCTCCCCTTCTTTGTTTATTAGGCAAGATACCAGTACAACGCTCTCCTACTGCATCATTTTACTCCTTTACCCTCACCTACCACTCCTCGAGCTACAGATCTCGCACCTCAGCTCCCCCTCGCCATGGAGGAGTCTCTCCTCTCGGCCTCCTTCGAAAAGTGGAGTGCATAGCCGATCCCGACCTTCCTCAACACCTCAACTACCCTCCACAACCCTCCTCTTGATCCCCTGCACACCTCCCACCTAGCCCCTGCCCCTGCATGTTGATGGAAAGGAAGGTCTCACCACCTTAGCCTTCTTAAGATCCGGCATGCATGACCCTCTCCCTATCCCGTTTCCCTCTGGTATGTACTAAATCTTAACCACCTCCTCAAGACTGTCCTCACCGTGCCTTTATTTTTGCTTGGTATTGCCCAGAACAAGATTCGGCGAGCATCCGTGGCGGCCGACACAGGAGCTCCCATGCAATGTTATCCCCGGCATCAAAACGGACCTTTTCGCCCATCCCTGCACTCTCCGTCGTGTGCCACCTCTTCTCCGACGTCTCCTAGCCACCCTCAATCCCTCAAGTGAGCCTACGGTGACATCTCCTTCCTGGTTAGGGTTTGCCCTCCGTCGAGCAAGGGAAGGGGAGGAAGAGGACATAGGGCTGTCGATTGTGTTCTAATC
Organism: Avena sativa; assembly: GCA_916181665.1. Lineage (NCBI taxonomy): Eukaryota > Viridiplantae > Streptophyta > Magnoliopsida > Poales > Poaceae > Avena > Avena sativa. The sequence goes on along the minus strand of OV702282.1, from coordinate 22,888,514 downwards.
GGACGGCCTTGGGCACCTCCTTACCCCTTCGGCCCCCGGTGAGGCTGACCTGTGGGCCTCGCCGTGACCCGTTCATATCGTGGCTCCCACGTGCAACCTCGCCCGGGTGGGCTAGAATTCGCCTTGGCGACCCATTCACTTTGCAGATCGGGCCCAGCCAGTGCCCTTCCCCTTTTGTTTTTGTTTTTAAACTAGATCTGTTATTTATTTAGTTGCTTTAATACAAAACAAAAATGAAAAATATAAATGTTTTCCCAGATCTTATTTTTACCAAGTTTCTATGTGTTTTAACTAACATGCAGAACAAGCCCTATGCCCAAAATGATATTCAACTTTCTCTGGTAAAATAAATGCAAGGAGGTATCTATTTCCACTAATAAATTCCCTCTGGGAGTTTGGTAAATCCAAATGGTTTAAATCCACTTTGTGCTGTGAGGTATCTATGATACCTTGTTTGACACCTTGACCCCATGCCCTTTTGCTTCCTGGTTTGCCCTTAATAAAAATAACAAAATCAAGATATTTATATATTGAGAATTTTTCTTAGGGCAAACAAAATTTGTTTTGACCTAATTCCAACTCCCAGTACACTTGAACACAACCCTCTATAAAATACCAGTAACCCAATATTTATTGAGCTATTTTTGATTTTTGGTGAAATAAACATTTCTGTCCATGGTTTATTCACAAATAAAATTACTATAGAAGTTATATATATCCAAAAAGGGTGTATCAAATTTCTACAGAAAGGTATTCTAAATACCTAACACGTGTATTTGGAATCACATAAATAGCTCATGTAGGTTAAATCTGGTGAAAAGGACAAAAACCATCCAGTATTGCGTTCAGGAATTTCCTAAGGGCATTCTAGTAAATATTTTAATGTTCTTACAACTCTCAGTGAATAAGTCCGCCAAACACTACCTAATCATCCAAGGAAATAATTTTTGGAGCTCCATAAATTTTCTGGTGAATTATTTCGTAAAACAAAAGTTTTAATCACTAGAAAATGCTTTATAAATCAAGGAAAATTGATAAAAGAGTGAGACCACTTTTGTTCGCTTCATTTTATCAATATCTATCTGGTGGTATCACTTTTCTACAATTTTATCATACAAAACATGTCCTTGGTCAAAAACCCCTCTCTTAGGTAGTTCCTAGACCATAAATCCAAAGGAATCATTTTCCAATGCCTCCCAAAACTTCTACCAATCTCATCAAACCAATCATCCAACACCCTACTGTTTTATATCATCTGTTCATCCTTTGCTTGTTGTCTGGTTTGATGCTTGAATGCATTGTATTGATTGTGGTGTTGGTTGTTTGCATGTTTGCTCGATAACGATGACAGCTACGATTGTGTGACGCCATGAAGAAGGAAGCATCAGACTTTTAATATTATGGTTATCGGTATTCTGGTTTACTAAAGAAGACTCGATACATCTCGCTAGTCACAGGAAAGCCACCTTCTTGCTTATAAGCCCTTGTCCTACTGTTTTATTTATGTATGCTTTACCTACTATTTCTCGAAACTGCATTTTTTATTTATACGATAAGCTATATATGGTAGTGGTCTGGCTCCTCCAAATCATTACATGTTTGTACTATTAGTACAATACCTTGATGACACCTACTTGTCCCTAGTATGATAGATGGTGCATAACACCATACACCTTTGGAGACCCTGTTTTTAGCCGAAGCAAAACTACAGGATGGGAAGACCCATAAAAGTTTTATAAAAAGGTTTTACGTATAAACCTTGGTGAGGTTCGACCTACCAAGAGAAGTTTGAGAAAGGAAAAAGGGGTTTGTTTCACAAAATATGATGAAAAGAAAATGGAGGAAAATGGTTTATGAAAACGCAACCGTTTCTTTGAAATTTTTCCAGAATAATTATCCCATAAAACCACATTACTCCCGAATGGGATATGGCTGGGTTGGAAGTTTGTCTATTCTGGTATAGGTGCCTCACAACTACTATGGGGGATGTCAATCCCCGGAGGCTGGGCCTTCACCTGTAAAGGCCCATGTGGGACATCGGCCTGGAGAAGGCACAAACTGTCTAAGGACGGCCATACGTTACTATGAGCCCCTCACTGAAAGATCCCACTTTGTGTAGTGTAAAATGTGCTCCGGTTGGTCCTCGGTACCTGACGTCCCGGTGTTGACTGGAAACGACTCATAGGGTAGGCACTTATACTGGAGTGTGGATTGCGAAGGTCTTGACCGGTTACTCGACCCACGATCGGTGTAGATCAACGCATGGTACTCGGATGGTGTGGGTAAATTGTACAACCACTGCAGAGTATAAATCTATTCGAATAGCCAAGTCCTCGGTCGTGGACGGTTGGGAAGGTTTTTGTAGAGCGGTGCTGCTTTTGATTTAAAAAGGATTTCGGAAAATAAATGGATTTGGAAATGTTTTGACCATGGGATAGTTGAAAAGGATATATGTTTTGACCATGGGATGGTCGAAAAGGAAGAAAAGAAGTTTGGTCATGGGATGACCGGAAGGAAGAAACAAAGGGGTGACCCCCAATCCTAGTGTTTTCTAAAAAAATTCAAAAAGGTTTCCAAATGTTTTACAAATTTTTTTCAACAAAGATATAGAGATATGCTATATCTACAAGAGAAATTAATTTATAAAAGAACCTCTTATGGAGCCACCCTAACACAGCCCTATTGCATATCCTTTATTATTGTTCTCTTAAGGTGGTTGGCGAGTACATTCAAAGTACTCACCGACATTGTACTTGGCTATTTACTTGCCTAGACTTTTAGAGGATCGAGAGAGAAATGGAGATGATGACATCTATGCGAGTTAGGACGTCTTCCCAGTCAGTTTCCTATAGGTTAAGGCATGACATGGGCTCTGCGCTTGAAGACTTCTGCTATTGATGTTGTATCGCCATAATGGCACTAATGTAAGTACTGGTACTTGTTATTAATGGATGTTGTAATCATACTTGTCGGTTATGCTCACGGCTCACTGATCATGGAACGTGAATTGCAGGCATAATGGGGATTCTTGGACCGTAAATCCGGGGTTCGGCAAACTTGGTATCAGAGCCATCCTGACTACAGGAGACCTTAGTTAGCCTGGACGTTAGACATGACAACCCCTATTTCTAAAAACACTGGCTTTCAAAAAATATTTTCTCAAAGGCGTTTCAAAAAGATTCCTTATCTTATCCTCTCCGACTTAAACTTTTTGAAAATGGCTTACTCTATCTCTCGTCTAACTTCAAATTCTCAGTTTTCAAAAATAAGTGTGACTTGGAGACCGCGAAGACAGAGGTACCTAGATGAAGAGACGTAGAGTAAGCAAACCAAAGGAGCTACCAATGACGAAAGACACTACAAAATCTCCCTACCAATAATCGCCCCAAAGGATCAAGAACGACATCAATAACCCAAATGTCAAGACCCAAGTAAGAACCCCCATGATGTCCGTACCTAGGACCCATAGCCCCAGTATAGTATTCCCTTTATAGCGCGTAGTCACCCATTAGTACCTATGGTATGCTCTTTTTGTTTGTCATGTGCTTATATGATGCTTGAGAATGTGTTTCTTGTCTACTTCGGATCATTTGATCCTATGATATGACCAACTCGTTTGTGTCTCACGCCATGACCCTTCATAATCCATAACCCGAAACCTCTCCTCAGCAGGATGGTCACATAAAGAAATCCACGACAACCCCTACTAGTGCCTTAGTTGTAATCGCCCCAAAAAGGGTAACAACCTATTAAACCCTCTGCCGAATCAACGGGAAGTCCTCACCATAACACAAACGCCCCAAAATCCTGAATATAAGGATGCGTGAAGACAGCGAGTCTACTCTGTCGTCGATCCAAAGCAACACAAAGAGTTCAAGCAAAGACAACCACTTTTAAGCTAAATACAACTACCTCGATAGAAGACTAAGAATAAGCGTCGCTAAGCACTAAAACTACCTAGAGTTAACCACTCTGGCTTTGTTAGGTAACCATCACAACAAGGTAGTCGCAATAATGCGTCACTCAAAGACCTCAATTCAAATGTCACGCAGATGCCCAGGACTAAGGATCTACCCCAACCTCGAAGACCTCAAGTAAAGCTCTAAGGTGGAAAGGCTGCGTCTTTCCACTCAAATCGAGATGACCGCTTATGACAAGGTAATACAGGAAAACCTCCAATCCAAGAATCTGCCCCAAGAACCACCTCGAGAGTCGTTAAAGGAACATAAAACAGACCTCATCAACAATCTGCATCAGTCTGCTCGATCCTCCCAACACCCGAGACATTCGGAATTAAGATGGCAAGACTACCCGTCGCCAACAATACTACTCTCCAAGGAGTAGAAAGAAACCGAAAGCATCGACTTTCTCTAAATACGTGATGAAGCCTCCTCTTCTATATCTGCTAAAGACTCACGTAAAAGATCTCCGACTCTTTTAACCCCGAGACTAAAAATGAAGAGTTGTCCTTCTATGAGTATCAAGACATCCTTCGATCACCACCCCCGGAAGATCCATCTGTTGAAGTAGCCCCCGAAGAAGGAATGACCCTCACTTTCACCGCTGAAGAGCTGAATATTCCCCACACCATCGACGAACCACAATAACCAAAGTTGATACCCAACCCAATGACGGCGACAAGATGCAAGAACTCAGCTTGCTAGTATCCTAGTCTGAGGTCCCCCCTTTCATGTTTTACCCATGACGTTGCATCAGACTCAGCCCAGAATGTCCCAATCCTACAAGACCTCCTCTCTAGCCCATCAACCGCAAACGGCAATCTCTAGCCCATCGGACCCCTAACTAGCCCAGAACTAACTAACCTGAAGCTAATTAAACAAACTTCCCTCTACGACTACTACCCCAAAGAAGTGATATCGTAATCTTCCATGAAGCGTCTAATACAAGGTTGGAAGAAGAAAACCACCTCCGGGTGAAAGGTGCAGCGCCCTTTCCCAACATCATCTTACGACTCCAATAAGGAAGGTCTGCGACTCCATCAATCACCCCTAGTGTTGCTCTAAGGGCGTATTTCCCACCTAAAAACCCATAAAACCCTGGTGTCCAACCCTAGTCATCGCCAAGAAACAAACACTCCTAACTCAGAATCATGAACACTAATGGGGATATGCCTACCGGGGTATACCCAGCAAGACGTTTCCGACTGGCCCACGACCTAGCGAGTGGGCCTGCAAGACGGCGACTGGATCAAGACCTGGCATGGATCCAGGCGACTGGAAGCTGAAGGCCCAGGAGAGTAGATAGGCCCAGTCGGATTAGGTTAAACGAGTACTGAAACCTTAACAGATTCGGTTGAGATTTGTAAACCCTAGGGAGGGTGAGTCTATATAAACCTCCCTACAGGGCGTGTAGACGTACGTTCCATCATACACCCAAGCGACTCGCCGCCTAGCCGCCAAGCTCGCCCCATTGTACCACCATCATAATAAAATCTAGCAGAAGTAGGTCTTTACCCTCCGGGGGCCAAACCTGGGTAAAACCCTGTGTCTCCGTCCTCATCTCGCACCGCAGATGGCTGGCCGCCCTTGCCCCTCGTTCTACTACTCGCTACTGATTGCAGCATCTGCCGTGACCATTCCCACGACAGTGGCGCCCACCGTGGGGCCTGGCTGGTCTGACCGGTGTTCTGCAGCGAGATCCAATCTGCCCATCAACGATACGGTCGCCACCGGCCGCATGATAGCGATCGGCGAGATGCTCCAGATCTTGCCGAGCAGCTACGTTCCGGCGGCGCGACCCTTCACGCACAGCATGATCTTGCCGGTCGGCATGATCAGCCTCTTCGTCGTCCTCACCGACGTCGTCACCTCGGAGGACTCGGCTTGCATCCGCGAGTCGCCGCCACTCGACCGGCTCTCTGAGAGCCAGGTCCGCACGATCCATCGCCTCGCCTCCGAGTACAACTCGGCCCACAGCAACGTGGCCGAAAACTCCGCGGCCGCGGAAGACGCGGCCCTCAACGACGACGCCGACTCGGCGACCCCGACGTCACTCGCCGGATCCATCACCGCGGCTTCACCCGCGGGCTCCATCACCCAGGTCTCCAACCTTGGAGACTTCGAGGATCCCTCCATCCTTGGGATCGTCGACTTCGACTCCGGGTCGGAAAACTCCACCGATCTCCACGACGGGACCGGTCGCCACGCCGCGACCTACATGGCGACTGGCACCGATCCGGCGGAGGATCCCTTCTCCACCCCGATCCCTCCTAACACCACGGCAACGGAGGTCGAGGAACTCCGCCTGAAGCTGGCGGAGGCAGTCCGCAAAGAACAAGCTGAGCGCGAAAAATTTCGCCTCGAGCAGGTGACGGCACAGGAGCTGTCACGCTACCACCAGCAGCGAATCAGGTCGCGCCTGAACCCCACCGTCCAGGGGCGCGCCCTGAACTTTGACGATGAGAACGACCCGGCCCGCATGGCCGAGCGCGCGATCTGCGAGAAAGCGCCACCAGGAGGAAGCGCCCGGCCCCCACCAGGGTCGACGGCGATGGGCGCCCCACCTCCACCCAACCGCACACCCCCCAGGGATCAGCCGCGGATAGTGGTCTCCTCACGGGAGTGAGACGCGAATGTCCTACCACTGTTCTCCACCCCGATGGACAACCTCGTGGCGGGCCGAGCAGCGGCCGACAACATCAGGGCCACTGGTGACGGCGCCCTACAGATCCAGTACGTCAGGGCCCTGCTCGCAAAGGCGGTCGAGCAGCAAAACGCAGGCGCCGACTCGCAGGGTCGGGTGTACTCGCATTCTTCGGGCAGCAGAGCGGCCTCAAGCGGCCGCCCAGTGGCGGAAAACACCCTCAACTGCCCGCCACCAGAGCCACTGCAGCTCCAACACCGACCCGCGAACACGGCACTCTCCACCAACGACCCCAGGCCAGCGACCAACTTCGTCGCCGCCAACGGTCAGCCCATCGACGCCCGCACCCACATCATCAACAACCAAAGCTGGCGCGCACGCCAGCCCGACGACATGCGACACATCCTAACCAATTGCCGCGACGGCGAGCCGATGGGGTCGCTAAGCCGACTCGGGCCCAGGTGCTTCGGACCGATGATCCGAGGCGAAAAGTACCCGGCGAACTTCAAGGCGCCGAAGGAAATAGAGAAGTACGACCCTTTCGTGTGGCTGGATACCTCATGGCGATGGGGATCGCTGGCCACACCGACCTGCTAGCCGCCCGTTACCTACCCTTGATGATGGAGGGGACGTGCAGGCAGTGGATCAACACCCTCCTCCAGGACAGCATCGACTCCTGGGAGGAGATGTGCGACGCCTTCGTCAGGCACTTCGAGTGCTCCTAAACCCGCGCCACCACCATCGAGGACCTGGAGCGATGCGTCCAGGGACCCCGTGAGTCGACCCGCAACTGGGTCCAGCAGTGGCAAGAACTATGGTACAACGCGGTCGGCATCCACCCGGACACCGCGATCCATTGCTTCAAGACCTCGTGCCGCTACGAGCCCTTGGTCACCAAGCTCAAGCGACATTCTCGCACGCTCGACAACATACCGGACCTCCTCGAGATCGCCAAACGGTACGCATAGGAAGATCCAAACCAGGAAACCGACGACGAGTCGGGAGGCCAACGCCGCACGAGCGGCAACGATAATGGACGACGGTCCAACCTACGCTACAGCAACACTCGCCACATTGGCAAGCGCCGTAGTGACGGGCGAGTCGACTTCATCGCCAACGCCGGGCACGGGCAGCGCGAGCCCAAGAGCTTCCGCCGCGACGGCGGCAACTACAAGGCGAAACCAAGGTTTGACCCCGCGGACCTCCTTAACCAACCTTGTGCGTTTCACAGTAGGGAAGGGAAGCCCGCCACGCACACGACCGCCGACTGCCACACTCTCAGGGAGATTGAAAAGGCACGGCGAGCGCGGGAGGACCCCGACAACAACCCGCCAAACGGCGGAAAATTCGGCAATGTGGCTGGCTCGCTCCATACCTTCACAGGCTTCAACACGAAGCGCGAGAAGAAGGTCATCGCCCGCGCCGTCGCCGTCAACGCGGTGGCCCAGGTGGACGTTCCCTAGTTCCTCAACTGGTCGGAGCAGCCCATCACCTGGAGCCGCCAGGACCACTCGCCACGCATCGAGTACCCATTCCGAGTCGCCCTGGTGGTCAAGCCTAAGGTGGGCGACTACTGGCTCCCCAAGACATTGATGGACGGCGGCAGCTCCATCAACATCCTGTACCTGGACACCTTCAGGCGACTGCGTCTCCCGCAGTCGATGGTCGAGACGACCTACACCACGTTCCACGGCATCGTCCCCGATCGGAAGGCGTACCCGATCGGCAAGGTCACGCTGCCAGTCACCTTCGGCACACCAGCAAACTTCCGCACCGAGCGGATCGTCTTCGAGCTGGTACCCTTCGACAGCCCCTACCACTGCGTCCTGGGGCGCCAGGCGTTCGCCAAGTTCATGGCAGCGCCCCACTACGCGTACAACACGATGAAGCTCCCCGGGCCGTGCGGCGTCATCACCATCAACGGCGACCCTGACATGGCCGCCGAGTGCGAGGCCAAAGGAGTCGAACTCGCCGATGCCGTCATCGCGGCAGAGGCCAACCACGTCGACGAGCTCTCCAAGTACGCGAGCGGGGTCAACAACGACGACCCCACCATACTCAAGAAGCCCAACTCGGAGGGCGCAAACACCTCAGCCTTCGAGGCAACGATGCACACCCGCACCGTCGAGCTGGTCCCAGGCGACTCCAGCCAGACGGTGACAATCGGGACGGGCATGAGCCCAGCCTAGGAAGGCGCGCTCATCGAGTTCCTCCGTGAGAATAGGGACATCTTCGCATGGAAGCCCTCTGACATGCCTGGTGTCCCTAGGGAACTGGCTGAGCACAAACTAAACGCCGACCCCAAAGTGCGACCCGTCAAGCAGTCGCTACGGCCCTTCAATGAAGAGCGCCGCCGAGCTATCGCCGAGGAGGTGCAGCATCTACTCGCTGCAAGCTTCATCCGGCCAATCAAATAATCCAAGTGGCTGGCAAACCCAGTCTTGGTCGAGAAGAAGAACTGGACCTGGAGGATGTGTATCGACTACAAAAACTTAAACAGCGCCTGCCCTAAGGAGCAGTTCGTCCTCCCGCGGATCGACCAAATAATCGACTCCACCGCGGGCTCGGAGTCGCTGTGTTTCCTCGACGCCTACTCTGGGTACAACCAGATCAAAATGGCTGTTGAGGACGAGGAAAATACGGCATTCATCACGCCATTCGGAGCCTTCTACTACACCGCCATGACCTTCGGCCTCAAGAGCGCCGGGGCAACCTACCAGCGGTGCATGCAGGAGTGCCTTGCGAGCCAAATTGGCCGCAATATCCACGTCTACATCGACGACGTGGTAGTGAAGTCCGCTCGCCAGGGCGATCTACTCGCCGACCTGGCGGAGACATTCGCCAACCTGCGGAAATACAAGATACAGCTCAACCCAGGCAAGTGCACCTTCGGTGTACCAGCAGGACAACTACTGGGGTATGTCGTCTCCAAGCGCGGGATCGAGGCGAACCCCACAAAGATCGACACGATCGCTCGACTCGGCAAACCCGAGTGCCTGCGTGATGTCCAGAAGCTGGCCGGGCGAGTAGCTGCTCTCAGTCGCTTCATCCCCCGCCTGGGCGAAAAGGCGATGCCCCTATACCGCCTGATGCGCAAGAACCCCACCTTCCAGTGGGACAAGGAGGCGGACGATGCGCTCCGCGACCTCAATAAGGTGCTACTCGTAGCACCGCTACTCACCGCCCCCGTCGACAAAGAACCCATGCTGGTCTACGTCGCGGCTTCCGAGCGCGTCGTCAGCGCCGTCATGGTCGTCGAGCGGCCAGAGGAAGGCAAGGAGCGCCCGGTACAGCGACCGGTGTACTACATCAGCGAGGTCCTCACCGAGTCGCGCCAGTGGTACCCACAATACCAGAAACTGGTATACGCAGTCTTCAGAGCATAGCGGCGACTGCCGCACTACTTCCAGGAGCATCCGATCACGGTCGTCTCCTCAGCACCGTTGCAGGACATCATCCGCAACCGCGAGGCGACTGGGCGAGTCGCCAAGTGGGCCGTCTAAATCGGCGTCCACAACATCAAGTATGAGCCGCGAAAAGCGATCAAGTCGCAGGCTCTCGCGGACTTCATCACCGACTGGGAAGAGGCCCAGCAGCCGTACCTCCACTACTGGAGCCTACACTTCTACGGCTCCAAAAACGCGGACGTCGCAGGAGCAGGGATCGTGCTGACTTCACCGAAGGGCGACAAGCTCCGCTACGTCCTCTGCCTCGACTTCACCCCCTGCACCAACAACATGGCTAAGTATGAGGCACTACTCCACGGCATGCGAGCTGCCAAGGAAATGAACGTCAACCGCCTACGCTTCAACGGAGACTCCTACCTCGTCGCTAGGCAAGTCGCTGGCAGCTACGACGCCGTCTCCCCTACCATGGCGGCATGCCGCCAAGCAGTGGACAAGCTGGGGGGACACTTCGCAGGCTACTCCGTCGAGTGGATCGGCAGGCGGAAGAACGAGGAGGCCGACACACTCTCTCGCATCGGGTCGGCTCGACTCGCACCACCCGCCGGCGTCTTCCTCGACACGATCACCAAGCCATTAGTCTCTCTCCCAAGGGAGATCGACATCGGAGTCCCGCTGCAGCCAGAAGCCGCCCTGGTCACACTCATCGCCGAGCCAGACGACTGGACCAAGCCGTACATCGCCTACCTGGAGGCTGGCACCTTGCCGACAGACGAGACAGACGCCCGGATGGTTGCACGCCGATGCAAATCCTTCACCATCATCGATTGAGAGCTCCACAAGTGCAGCGTGACCGGCGTGTTCCAACGCTGCGTCCAATCCGCCGAAGGACACAAGATCCTCCACGACATCCACTCCGGCGACTGCGGCCACCACGCCGGCGGCCGCTCTCTGGTCGCCAAGGCTATGCGGCACGGCTTCTACTGGCCCACCGCACACGCCGATGCCGTCGACATTGTCCAACGGTGTGCCGAGTGCCAGAAGTACGCCAACCAGACACACGTGCCGAGCTCAGCGCTCAAGACAATCCCCATCACCTGGCCATTCGCTGTGTGGGGTATGGACATGGTAGGCCCCTTCAAAAAGGCCCCCTCCGGCTTCACCCACCTCCTGGTCGCGGTCGACAAATTCACAAAGTGGGTGGAGGCCAAGCCAGTCCAGAAATGCGACGGGAAGACCGCCACCAAATTCCTACGCGAGCTCATATATCGCTACGGGTTCCCAAACAGCATCATCACGGACAACGGCACCAACTTCGCCAAAGGAGCCATGGCCGAGTTCTGCGAGGAACACCACATCCGGCTCGACCTCGCGTCAGTCGCCCACCCGGAGTCCAACGGCCAGGCAGAACGGGCCAACCAGAGCATCCTCTACGGCCTAAAGCCGCGACTCCAAGTACCACTCGAGCGCACCGCCGGGTGCTGGGTCGAGGAGCTACCCTCCATCATCTGGGGCATCCGCATCTCAGTCAACAGGTCGACAGGGTTCACCCCCTTCTTCATGGTGTACGGCACCGAGGCAGTCATGCCCACCGACCTCGAGCACGACTCGCCAAGGGTCGTCCACTACACGGAGGCGGCGAACAAACTCGCATGGCAGGACGTAATCGATCAACTCGACGAGGCACGTGACCTAGCTCACTCTCGCACTGCCATCTACCAGCAAGGACTCCGCCACTACCATAGCCGGCTGGTGAAAACTCGCACCTTCCAGGAAGGCGACCTAGTGCTACGACTCATCCAAGACAAGAAGGGCATGCACAAGCTCTCCCCCCCGTGGGAGGGACCATTCGCCATAGGGCGAGTACTCGACAACGACGCCTACTACCTCATCGACGTCCGCGGGGACGACAAACTCGACGTCAAGAGACCATGGAATGTAAACCTCCTACGGAAGTTCTACTCCTATAACTCCACATATGTATCCTCCAGTCGCTATGAAATAAAAAATATTGGTTACCGCAAATTGCGTCTACTCTTCGTGTCTTGTGCCACTCGCACTCGTAATAACAACGTCAAGCTAATTGCAGAAGTCAACCTCTGGTACAGCGATCGGCACGGCCAAGTAGTGCGCTACAAGGGCACTGGGTTACCCCAGGTCTTGTAACGTCCACAAAAAAACGCCTACCCAGAGCCCCATTGGAGTCGCCTAGCTCGACTGGCTCAATGAGCCAAGACAACTACCTTCGCTTCTCACAGCGACCATGATCCTCCGCGTCCTCGACACAGCGACTCGAACAGCCAAGTACCACGCTCGGGGACTGATGACCAGTTCAGCACGAGCGGCTAGGGAAAACGCCAAGTATGAGAGCATGCCCAGGATTCGCCATGCGACTGACCCGACGGGCCAGGCAGGAGTGATACGCTCACCCTAACGCTCCAAGTCCTCACCCACCCTAGAGTTGCGCCTAGAACAACCAACTACCACGCTCGGGGACTCGGCTACCCGACCTCGTTCGCGCAAGGGAAAACGGTGAAGTACAGAGCACTCATGGGAGTCGCCTTACGACTGGCTCTCCGAGCTCGGGCGATTCGACATCAATAACAAAAAATTCCAATCACAAACACATAATAAACGAGGTAAACCCCATAAAAAAGGGCGGACGCGCTCGGGGACTCGTTCAACCCTCAATCAGAAACACACGACAATTCACAAAACAACACGATATCTCATTATAGCATGTCGCAATTGTCACAAAATACAAAGTATGCCCAACGGCAGAACTGCTACTAACGCCCCAGGGCACAATATTTTACTCTGCGGGCTTCGACGACGACTTGCCATCACCCTTGCGATTGCGAATAAAGGGAGTGTACGGGTTTGACGGGTACGTCGTCAGCTCACCCGCCATCGCTGCACGGAAGGGTTGCTCGATCTTGAAGTCCCGGTGCGGCGGCTCGGGGTCGTTGGGTGCGACGACCGTCTCCTGATAAGGAAGGAGGTCACCCATTGCCCAGACACGCTCGGAGTACACCGCGGCGTGGTCCGTCAACTTCAGCACCTCGGAGATCTCCACCGAGCCAGTCGACGATGGGTAGCCACTCGTCACGTCGTCCAGGTCGAAGTCCTTCGGGAAGTGAGCAAGCCCAAGGCTAAGCGCCGTCGCCGCTCCGCGTCGGAACGCCGATCGCGTCATGAACTCGACGATCGACGGCGCCTTCTCCAAGTATCGCCACACCTCGACGAGGTCGCTGGGAATTACTTCCGTTGGCGACATCTCCTGAAGATACGCCCATATGCATGTCGCCGACAACGTGGCCGAGTCGACCAGCGTGGCTACACATTGCCGTGCGTCGAACGAATTCGCTTCTTCCGCGCTATCAATGATCCGACCTGCGGACGGAAGGTGACAGTGAATACATCAAAAATTACACAATGCATATGTTATAGGCAGAGGCAGGCACACTCACCAATCAAAGGGCAGGAGAGCTCCGTGATGAAGTTTTGAAGAGCGGAGTAATCATCTTGAAGCCTAGCAACAAGGGCATCGGAAACCTTACGCTCCTCAGCGGCGGCCGTAACAGCAGCCTTGGCTCGCCCATCCGCCGAGGTCGCTTCCTCCTTCGCTTCCTTCAGCTCGCGCTCAAGGTCGGCGATCCGCTTTTCCGCTAAACTCAACGCCGATTGCGCCGCCGTCAGCTCACTCGCCGGGACGAGGCCCTGGCGAACCTCTTCTGCCTTCGCAGCAATCGCTTGGAGTCCCTTGTTCGCTTCTTGAACAACGACAAGTTCCTTCTCCGCGCGACACTTCGCAGCTAGCCGGTCGGCTGATTCACGCTGCAAACCCTGTGCAAAAGTGAAACAGTTAGCAAAACGAAATCCTAAAGTGCCTACTCGGTGAAATTCAGCGACTGGACACTCGTGAACTGGCAATAAAAAAACCTAAGTGCCTACCCGCTGAAATTCAGCGACTATACACTCGGGGACTGGCGATCAAAAATACTGAGCGCCCACCCGCTGAAACTCGGCGAATGCACACTCGGGGACTGGGCGCAAGAAATAAAAGTACAACACTAACATAATCTAACCACTGCAATTCAGTGGCCCGATCCTCGGGGACTGGACATACCTGGATGGCTGCACCCAGCATGCCATGAAGTTGTAGTGCGTCCACGGAGGTGAGAAGGGCCGGAGTATGCCCGCGCCGTTGCTCGACCTCCGTCTCGGCGACTCCAAGTGCGCGGCTCGATGGTGTGGTACCACTCGCCGTGGCCGCTCTGGCCATGAAGCGCGGGAAGGTCGCGATGGACTCGGCGGCACCAAAAGAGGCCGGCTCGGTCACCCCTGGCGAAGGAGCACCCTCCTTGACTACCGAGGCCGCCACCGCCGCAGGATCACTCGGGGCCACCGTCGTGTCGTCAGACACCGTGACGACCTCGTCGTTCTTGGCCTTCTTGGCACCGTCTGTGGGGGCAGCGACCTCGTCAGCCTTCCTCTTCCGAGAGGGGTCCTCCTCAGCGACGACTGGCAGCACCTTGGCTACGGACGGATGGCCTATCTTTTTAACCCCAGTCCTGCAAATCGAGAATATAAGCAAAGTCGTTCGACTGCGAGGAAAAACAAAGCAGGTGAATAAAACTCACTCGGCGACTGGAATGAACCGTAGCCCCGTGCGGATGCCGGTCGGCTTCTCCAGTTCGGGGCCTAGTCGCCGACTGAGGCCCATCTCCAGGACGTCGTGCGCCCAAGACACGGACGGCTTCTTCGTCGTCGAGGCCGCGACAGGAGCTTCCGAAACGTTTTTGGCGAGAGCTTCCCTGGGCGGTGAAGCCGCTGCGACCGGAGCAGCCCCCGACCCAGAGACTGGGGCGAATGGCCGAGGCATCGAGGCCAGAGGCACCTCGCTCAGGACGTCGGTGATATCTGGCGCCGCCATCGTCTGTGGCGCTTCGCCCCTAGCCAAACTGGTGGTGTCGGAGCTGCTTGGCGAATGAGGCGGAGACGCCTGTCTCGCTGGCTTCGTCTTCCTCTTCGGAGGGGCGTTTACCTCCTTCTTCTTCTTCAACGGAGTGGCCTCGCGACGCGAGGTGTGCTCGGGGAGCTCGTCGTCGTCATCGTCATCGTCATGACGTTCGAGGCTTTTGCTTTCTTCGACCTCACGCTGCCGCTGTCCGCGAGTTTTCTGGACCAGTGGGGCGACCTCTTCCTCGGATTCGTCGTCGTTGCCGCTCCTGTCACTCTCGACGCCGCCCCTTGCTGGAGGCGATTCGCCCCCCTCCTGGACGGACGAGCTCGAATTCTCTTCGTCCGCGGGCGGAAGCCACCCTTCCACCACTTGAAATAACTGCAATAGGCATAAGACAATGTCAGTATAACCGCGACAACATTAACTACGACTACGAATGATAGAAAGATGACTTACCGTCGGGGCTGGATGCTTCGCGGTGTAGGGGGCGACCCCAGCCTTCGCGTCGAGGTACGCCGCCTGGGTGATCTTCTTCAACGCCAGGAGGTAATCCTCGAGATGCCACTCGGCGAGTCATGATTTCGTCGAGTCCTCCCGGCCCGTGTACTCGTACATGTAGTGGTCACGGCGGGCCAGGGGGGACGAGTCGCCGCCCGAGCCAGCAGTTGTACAAGTTGATGGGCTGGAGACCTTTCTTCTCCAGGCTGCGGATGGTCTGAAGCATTTCATCCACCACCATCCGCTGGTCTGTTGGAAGCTTGTCAACTTGGAGTCGGCGCGGTTCGGGCCGGTCGGCGGAGTATCTTGGGATCGCCACCTCGCCGTCTAGAGTCGCCTCGGTGACGTAAAACCAAGACTTCTTCCATTCACTCGCTGCCTTGGCAGGTAGCATCAAATCGAAAAAGGAGGCCTTCGACTTCAATTGAAACGTCAGGCCCCCCGCGGCAAGCATCGGGCCGCCTGCTTCTTCGCGACTGATCCGCCCGTGGAACAGATCATGCCATAGGGGAAAATAGGGCCTGCAGTCCAGGTAGCATTCGCAGAACGTCACGAAAATGGCGAGCTGCTCGATGCTGTGCGAGCCTAGGTCCGACGGTTGGATCTCGTAGAAGGCGCAGAAGCGCCGGAAGAAAAGAGATGTTGGGAATCCCAGCCCCCGCTCTAGGTGGCTGGTGAACATACGAACTCTCCCTCGCGCGGGTCCGGAGTCACCTCTCCGTCCGCAGGGATGAGCCACCTGCCGGCGCGTAGGATCCCGGCCTCCTCGAAGGACGCCAGTTGCGCTCTCGTGAACTTGTACCTGCCCCATGGTTCGGTGGAGGGGGCCATTGGCGGAAGGATTCGTGGGGGTCGGAGGATTTCGGTTCGGCTGGATCGCGATGCGGAGGAAAACAAAGGTGCGCGCAATCGGAGGAAATGACGAGGAGGTGGTTCTACGATCGCCTACCATTCCCTTTATATAGCGGTTGTTACCCGCCAAATCAGGGAGCCGTTACTACGCGGTGATTACGCCAAAAGTTACCATTAGATTACCCCAACGGCTAGTTTGACTGCGTTTTGACGGTCCAACTTCGGCCACTCATCTCGCCGACCCGATCACTACAACAGTGACTGAATATTTTGCCGACCCGTTCGCCAAAGCTGCGACCAAAATGACTAGTTTCCTCCTTTATTCAGGAGCCCGCCGCCGATTCGACTGGATGTCCGCATTGAAGCCGTATGCTCCGACTGCCAGCAACCACCTGCGTCCAATCGACGACGGCCTCGGGGACTACTGATGGGGATATCCCTACCGGGGTATACCCAGCAGGACGTTTCCGACTGGCCCACGACCTGGCGAGTGGGCCTGCAAGACGGCGACTGGATCAAGACCTGGCGTGGATCCAGGCGACTGGAAGCTGAAGGCCCAGGAGAGTAGATAGGCCTAGTCGGATTAGGTTAAACGAGTACCGAAACCTTAACAGATTCGGTTGAGATTTGTAAACCCTAGGGAGGGTGAGTCTATATAAACCTCCCTACAGGGCGTGTAGACGTACGTTCCATCATACACCCAAGCGACTCGCCGCCTAGCCGCCGAGCTCGCCTCATTGTACCACCATCATAATACAATCTAGCAGGAGTAGGTCTTTACCCTCCGGGGGGCCGTCCTCATCTCGCACCGCAGATGGCTAGCCGCCCTTGCCCCTCGTTCTACTACTCGCTGCCGATTGCAGCATCTACCGTGACCATTCCCACGACAAACACTGCATGAAGAACAACATCCGACACTTCTCCCGACTAAGAAGATACTTAGGGAAAGTTCTCCATCCCCAAGTCAACCGTCCAATCAACGCCCCGGTGTGCCAAAACCACGAAGACAGAAAAGTTGACTTTAGCAAGAAAGGATTGAAGAAGGCTCAACTCACCATCTCGCCTCAAGAAGGAAGGACCCTGTCAACGCTAAACCTATCTAGAATCGTCCTAAGGGGAAAATACTATGTCTTTTCCATTTGTTTAATCTAAACATATCGATCCGAAGCCACTCAGTTCCGACCCGTAGATTGCCACGCCTGTTTGTTGTAAAACATGTTAACATCTAGTAATTTCTCCTCTGAAATTGTTAAGCGGATTTTATCACCCAACCCTACTCCTCCCTAATCTTGGGACAAGATTATTTTAAGGGGGAAAGGTCTGTAACATCCCAATTTCAGCAACCCTGGTCTTTTGTCAAAAATAAAAAAATCAGGGGGAACAAAAACTTTTTCTTGTGAAGTGTTACAATTCCTGTTGATTGATGTTTGTACTTATGAAACTGTTTATATATTAGAAGATATACTCCTTGCCTAAACACTGGTTGACAAAAACTATGTTTGCAAAAGAGATGTCTTGTCTCATCTTTAATATTATCAAATGTTCTGGCATTCCAAGCCCGAGCCATGATGACTTTTATACAACAAACTCTTTCACTAGTCTCTATGTACAAGAACTATGGAGAACTATGTATAATCTCCTTGTGTTTTCAAGACAGAAATTCAACCACTCTTACCCCAGGCTTTTCCAAAAACCTTTCGTAAAACCTTTTCACTCCAATCTTGGTGGAACTACCAGTAGGTACTGACCTTACTTCAAAGCACAACCTCTTCAAAACACCCATGCTTACCCCAAGCTAGGCTTGATGAAAGGACATTTACTATCATAATCACTTTTGTTGTTCGTTAACAACAAGTAGATCATTTTACAATATGTTACTGTCTACGGGTTGTTATATTGCTAAGTGAAGAGGACCCTTACACTATGGAAATATTCCTACAAGATTGACACGATTCTGGAATTCCAGACCAGAGTCTCCGGTGTGGACCGAAGTTTCCGCAGGAATCCCCGGAGGAGGCATCAGGATTCTGGCTGAGATAGTCTTATAGGGGGTCCAGAGCAAGGTCCGGAGACTACTGCGGAGACTCTGGTGTGAGCCTCAGACAGGAGACTCCGGTGCCGCTGGACCAGAGACTCCAGCCCACTTGGCTCACAACTGGGCTCGTTTAGTCAGTATGCTGGTCCGGAGGCTGGTCCGGAGATGGGCCGGAATCTCCGGTGTAGACCGGATTCTCCGGTGTGCAGGCCGGAGTGTCCGGTCTGACTTTTCTCCAACGGTCAGAAAACGGTTCGTGGAGGAGGCTACTTATAAATAGGGGACCTTATCCCCTTCCTCCAGCTGCTCGACCCACTCAAGAACTCTACCCCCATTTGAGCCAGCAAATCAACAACATCTCTTCATCCAACCATCCAAAGTCATTGATCCTTGTAGAATCGAAGGAGGAGGCCTTGATCAACAGCTTCACCAAGAGAGATCTTCATTTCCCCCCTCATTCACTTGAGGGCCCTATGCTCTAGTGTTTCTTGGCCCTAGCTATGATTTGGTTCTGACAAGCTTGTCCTTGATTGTTTTGACAGCTTGCTTGTATTTGGGAGCCTCCAATTAAGTTGTGGATGTGTGCCCCAAACTCTTTGTAAAGGTGCCGGCTTCCACCTAGAAGGTTGCCGATATAGTGGAAGGTGAATCGAACCCTTTGGGGTGAGGTTTATCGGAAAAACAAGTGAGGCCTCTCGTGGCGTTGGTGGTTTGAAACCACCCCCTCTCCAAACATAGACGTACTTTCCCTCAAAAGGAAGGAACTACGGAAACAAATCCTTGTGTCTCCGCGTCCACCACTTTGGTTACTTCTATGCTTTACCACACTTTACCTACTTGTTCTTGCTTAGTGTTGTGCTAGTTAGTGCTTGTTTGACATATAGGTAAATTCACCTTAGTTGCATAATCTAGAAAATTTACCTTCCGTGTCAAACCCTAATTTGAAAAAGAAGAAAATTTGAAGTAGCACCTATTCACCCCCCCTCTAGGTTCCCATATGACCATTTCAATTGGTATCAGAGCCTCGACTCTTTATTCGGGCTTTACCGCCTAAGAGTATATGGGTAGAAACGATGGGGAAGGTGGTGGTGATCCTACCTCTATAACCATGGATGATCTCAATAACTTGGAAACAAGATTGAGCTCCACCATGGCCAACGAGATCAAACAATTGCACAAACTACTTGAGCAACTTGTTAAAGATAAAGGTGGCTCATCATCCCCTTCTCCTCAAGAGGAACCTCCATCAGTATTACCTAAGGTGAATGTCCCGGCATCACCCGAGGGTATGGTGGTGGGGGGTAATCAAGACAACACTAATTCCTCCACAAAAATGGATGGTCGGAAGGGAGAGCACCATGACTCTCATGGATGGTACTCTCTCGACCCTCCAATTCCTCACCCTCATATAAACAATAGAGGTGACCCACCAAAGCTAGATGCATCTACTTTTGCTCAATGGAAATCTCTAATGAAATATCATGATCGCAGCTCTTGTATTGAGTTATGGAACATCATTGAACAAGGACTCTATATTGGGGATCCCAGAACCTTGACAAGTAGAGAAGTTGTCAATAGTCAACTCAACGCCATCGCCTTGCACATCATACAACAAGGATTTGTACAAACTATTACCCACACATTGAGCACCTTAACACTTCCAAGGAAGCTTGGGATGCTCTCACAGAGTTGTATGTTTGGAATGAGAGCATGAGAAGGAACCGGTATGATGCTCTAAGCAATGAAGATGAAGGCTTCTATATGAAAGAAGGTGAAGATCATGAAGACATGTATCGTAGGATCAAGTCCACCGCCACCGCTTTTAATAATGTGGGTGCCTCACATGTGGATGATGCTTGTATAAAAAGGAAATATGTGAGTGCACTCATGCCCTTTGAGCCCACCGACTTGAAGAGCCTACAAGGAAGACACAACTACCACCTCATGACCTCCAATGAAGTTATGCAAGAGATGGCCTCTTTTAAGGTTGCCGCCAAGAATGCCAAAGATGCCCGTGCTCGAGCCCTTGGAATGAGAAATGTTGTCAACCTTGCATTGAAGGCCAAAGTTGTGGATCATGCGGATGAAGATTTTAGTGATGAAGGCATATCCATGAGCCACCCCGATGATTTCAAGATTGCTCATGGCGAACATATGGCCTTCTATGCAAAGAATTTTTGGATGAACCCCGCCAAGGCCAATATGGAAATGAAACGAAGAAGCAACCCAAATGGAAGAAGAGAAAATGTCAATAAATTGAGAACTTGCTTCAATTGTGGAGACCGCTATCACTTTCTGGCGGGTTGTCCCTATGAGAAGAGAGAAGATCATGGGGGTAAACTTGTGCTGAACAAAACTTCCAAAGCTCCTTACAAGAAACCCTTCATAAAGAAGAATCCCATTAACAAGAAGTCGGGTGAAATTGTGTTGATCACTCATGAAGAATACTCCTCCGACGATGAAGATGATGAAGATAATGAAGAGGAAACATCAAGTTGTGTGGCTGCTCTTGCCACTACTTCTTCTCCCAAATTCTCCCTCTTTGACTCTCCAAATGATAATCTCTCCAACAAGAATGTCACTTGCCTTATGGCAAGAGGAACGAAGGTATCTTCATCATCTCATCTCACCCTCTTGAGTAATGATGAAAATGATGATGAAATGTCTCTTGAGGTTAAAAAGGAAATAATTTCTTTTGATGAGTTCATGAATAACCTGCAAGGGGAACACAAAAGACATTTTGTGGACCTCTTAGATCAACTTTCTCGTACCCAAGAGCTTCTTGAACAAATATGTATACTAGGAAGAGAACACATGATTGAGGTAGAAGCCCTAAATAATGCTCTAGAAGAAGATCAAGAGACTAGAGTGTCCCTTGAACTAAAACTTGAAGGGCTTGATGGGGCTAATGACTTAATTGTGAATAGAGTCATCAAGTAAAGAGTTCATGCGGTTTCTAAATATAAAAAGGCTAAAAAGGAAAAGGTTGAGTTTGGTGTTGTTCATGAAAAACTTGCCGAGGACTATAGGATGCTTGACAAGGCTCACAAGGCCTTGGAAAGTGAACTATTGTTACTCACAATGTCACATGAAAAGCTTCAAACTCAATTGACCAATATTTCTTCTCCTAGTAATTTCATTCCTTCTAGTAGCACGAATATTCTTGAAGAAAATGTTAGGTTGAAGGGGGCGATAGCTAAGTCCACCTTTCCAAAAGGAAACAAGTCCATTGATGACCTCTTGAGTAAGCAAAGGTCAAATGGTGAGAAAGGAGGCATTGGTTTTGTCTCCAAAGCCAAGAAGAAGAACAACAATAATAAAAAGGCCAAGCCCGCACAAGGGAAAGCCAAGGCCATTGTGGGTAGTAAGACCACAAGTGGCAAAACTATGTCTCATGATGATTTTGCGGGAAGTGCTAACCCTCACTATGTTTTAATGTGTGATTATTAAGGTGATGTGTATGCACAATATGTTAGCCCATTTTATGGTTATGTTGCTTGGTATATTTGGGTCCCCAAGACCCTTGTTGCTAACGAAAGAGGACCCATTGAAAAATGGGTACCTAAAAACTAGCTTGATCTTTTGTAGACATATGCTTCCGAAGGGTCAAAGTGGGTGCTTGATAGTGGTTGCACAAGTCATATGACCGGAAGCTCATCTATTGTCAAGGAATTAAGGCCAAATGATGATCAAATATCCATGACATATGCCGACAATTCCAAGTCTAAGTTAATGGGTTTTGGCAAGGTAGTGGTTGCCCATGATATCACACTCGTGGACGTCATGCTTATTGAGACCATTGGTTACAATTTACTTTCAGTTCGTGCTCTTGGAAAGATGGGCTTTGCCATCTTTATTGATGATTATATTGTGGTCCTCATGTGGATAAAGTATCTCAAGGTCGCTTTCATTGGGTACGTCGAAAATGACTTGTATGTGGTGGACTTTTCAGGGAAAACAACTACAAGTGCGATGTGCTTATTCGGAAAGGCCGATGTGGGTTGGTTATGGCATCGCCTACTAGCCCGTGTCAATATGAGAACTTTGCAAAGTCTCCACAAGGATGGCCATATTTTTGGACTAAAAGAAAATGTTTCCTTTGCCAAAGATCATGTTTGCAGGGCGTGTGTTCAAGGAAAGATGCATGATGCTCCCCACAAGCCAAAGAACCGCATCAAGTCAACGAGGATCTTGGAGCTCCTTCATGTGGATCTCTTTGGTCCTCCATCTCATGCAAGTCTTGGTGGGAAGAAATATTGTTTGGTGATTGTTGATGACTTTTCAAGATACTCATGGGTATATTTCTTCAAGTTAAAAAGTGAGACCCAAAAGACCTTCATCGACTTCATCAACTTGGTTCAACGTTAATACAATGTCCCCGTGTTGATAATAAGAAGCGACAATGGAACCGAGTTCAAGAACTAAACCTTGAATGATTTTCTTAGATATGAGGGGATAAAACATCAATATTCCGCTGCATACACCCCTCAACAAAATGGTGTAGCCGAGAGGAAGAACCGGACTCTTATTGAGATGGCAAGGACCATGTTGGCGGAGTTTAAATCTCCATACAAATTTTGGGCCAAAGCCATATCCACCCCTTGCCATGCATCGAACCGGCTCTACCTCCTCAAGGAACTGAACAAGACTCCATATGAAATACTTACCGGTAACAAGCCCAACATATCTTACTTCTCACTGTTTTGTTGTAAGTGTTTCTATCTCATAAAAGGTGTTCGTTTGTCCACATTTGATTCCAAAGCATTAGAGGGTATTTTTGTTGGCTATGGTCTCGAATCTCACACTTATAGAATCTATGATAAGCTCTCTGGAGCCATCATATAATCTTGAAGTGTGACCTTCGAAGAATATGATGGTCCCCAAGGGGGGCGTGTTGATGCTTGTGATGCAGATGATGAAATGCCTCAGGATGCCATAGGAAGAATGGGTGTGGGATATATCCGCCCCGTTGAGGAATCCCTTATGGCGGATCAAGAAGAACTATGCTCTACTCAAGTGGAGCCCTCATCTTCACAACAACAATAAGATCCATCCACCAAGGAGGACAATGACCCAAGCCAAAGACAAGCTGTGGACCCTCAACATGTTGATCAAGGTGACACCTCTAGTGAGGAGGAGCTTGAGTCATAATTCTCCAGAAAGTCAAGTGCTGCCAAGTCAATTACACAAGGAAGATCCATACAAACTGCCTTGAGATAAGATCAACTCAATTCTAGTAGTGTGCCTGATCAAGACCAAGGTCAATCTTTGCCTCTTAATGAACAGAATGATTCAGATGATGATCAAGGTCAAGTTGATGGTCAAGACGAGGACCAAAATGACGAAGAGGTCCCTCCAAGAAATAACAAGGATATCCATACTCATCACGAAGCTAGAATGGATAGGATGTTGGAATTAAGAGATCACTCTCTAGAGAATGTGGTTGGAGATCTTAGGAGAGGAATTCCCACAAGAGCACAATTGAAAAGGTTTAGTGAACATCAAGCACACATCTCCATGATTGAACCAAAGAAAGTGTGGGAATCTCTTGAACATACGGAATGGTTGGAAACAATGCACAAACAGCTCAACAACTTCGAGAGAAACAAAGTATGGAAGTTAGTTGAGAAGCCAAAGGATTGCTGCAATGTTATAGGAACCAAGTGGATAATCAAGACCAAGCAAGATGAGCATGGAATTATAGTAAGGAACAAGGCAAGATTGGTTGCACAAGGGTTCTCTCAAATTGAAGGCATTGATTATGGAGAGACATATGCACCCTTGGATCGCCTTGAGTCCATCCGTATCCTTCTTCCTTATGCGTCACATCATAACTTTATGTTGCAACAAATGGATGTAGAAAGTGCATTTCTTAATGGACCATTGAATGATTTGGTATATGTAAAGCAACCCCCGGGATTTGAGGATCCCAACTTCCCAAACCATGTCTACAAACTTGATAAGGCGCTCTATGCGCTCAAACAATCCCCACACACGTGGTATGAGCACCTTAGAGAGTTGTTGTTTGACCGTGGGTTTGAGGTTGGGAAAATTGATCCCAATCTTTTTACTAAGAAGTTCAATGGGGAGATTTTTGTATGCCAAATATATGTTGATGACATTATCTTTGGATCATCTAACAAAGCTTTTAATGATGAATTCTCAAAGCTTATGATTAGTAGGTTCCGGATGTCTATGATGGGGAAGTTAAGGGCATTCCTTGGTTTTGAGATCAAGCAAGTTAGAGGAGGGACATTCTTCAACCAAGCCAAGTATACTCAAGATATTATCAAAAGATTCAATATGCAAGATTTAAATGGAGCTCCTACTCCCATGGCAATAAAGACTCATCTCGAACTAAATCCAAATGGTAAAGATGTGGATCAAAAGGTATACCGGTCCATTATTGGTTCTTTGCTTTACCTTTGTGCATATAGACCCTATATTGTGTTGAGTGTAGGTGTGTGTGCAAGATATCAAGCGGCTCCTAAAGAAATCCATTTGATGGCGGTCAAGAGAATCTTTCGATATTTGGTTCATACCCCATATTATGGTCTTTGGTATCCTCGAGGGTCAACATTTTCTCTTAGTGGATACAAACCCTAATTCACCAAGAGGCCTCGATCTTTGGAGAATCGAAGGAGGAGGCCTTGATCTATATCTTCACCAAGAGAGATATTCATTTCCCCCTCATTCACTTGAGGGCCCCCATGCTCTAGTGTTTCTTTGGAAACCCTAGATTTGATTTAGTTCTTACAAGCTTGTCTTTGATTGTTTTAATAGCTTGCTTGTATTTGGGAGCCTCCAATTAAGTTGTGGATGTGTGCCCCGAACTTGTTGTAAAGGTGTCGGCTTCCACCTCGAAGGTTGCCGATATAGTGGAAGGTGAATCGAATCCCTTGGGGTGAGGTTCATCGAAGAACAAGGGAGGCCTCTCGTGGCGTTGGTGGTTTGTAACCACCCCCTCTCCAAACATAGACGTACTTCCCCTCAAAAGGAAGGAACTACGAGAAATAAATCGTTGTTTCTCCGTGTCCAGCACTTTGGTTACTTCTATCCTTTACTGCACTTTAGTTACTTGTTCTTGCTTAGTGTTGTGCTAGTTAGTGCTTGTTTGACATACAGGTAAAATTCACCTTAGTTGCATAATCTAGAGAATTTACCTTTCTTGCCAAACCCTAATTTGAAAAAGAAGAAAATTTGAAGTAGCACCTATTCACCCAACCTCTAGGTGCCCATATGATCCTTTCACTTGAGGATGACTTTAGTAGTAGTTTGACAAGTTTGCTAAGATGGGTTGCCTTGATCTGCTGTCTAATGAATTGCCTTGATCTATCGATTGCCTTGTTTGCTTAGGAACTAGAGTGAGATAATCTAATAGCTCATCCTTAGGGATCAGAACAATATTAGAGATCATCAATCCCAAACTAATCAATCCAAACTCAATCTATCTTGAGTCACTCAATTGAATCTCAAATCTACTTAACCAGATTAATCCTGAGGTAATCCTCTGTATTAGCACCCAACTCATCAAAGAACAACAACAAACATGGATCCCCTCTACCTAATATATGCTTCAATATCATCCAATTTATGGTAAGTATAAACCCTTGCAACTTCCTCAAATGTTTCCCTCTTGCATACTAGTCAAAATCCTCAAATCTGCCAAATTGGCTAAGTATGGAATCTTTAACTAGATTCAATCTTTGGAACTTCCAATAATCCAATATGTGTGAATTTTTGGAAATTTACTTGGACCATATTTTAGTACATCATTATTACTATCAAATCCCACTCTTTCTCTTGGATAAACGATTCTCGTTCCCACTCATTAGTGATGGTTTTGTATTCAAGATAATAAGCTTTTCTGCAAATATTATCTTGCCTATTTTGGCAGAAGCTCACATCTATATGCTACCTCCCCTTGACCAAATATTTTAATGGTTATGATATACTAACCATGGTCTATCAAACCCAACTTCACTTGTTTCCATTGGAACCGTGTGCATATTAAACCCACCTGGTTTATAAGGCATCATGACAATCCTGCTATGGTAGCCTTATTTTCAACATAGTTTTCCATCTCTTCTAGACCACCTCAAATACATCCAAGCCCAAATCTTGCTTCCATGATCATCTATATAACTTTCTCTATCTATCCATCTATCCCTTGTACCAAGGTGAGCTCTGAGCTCCCTAATGCTACCATGTTTTGGTGGCATAAAAATATCAAAACCCTAGATGGCCCCAAATCTAGTTTCTTACTTTCTCACCTTGATTGTTCAAAAACTCAAGTTGGTATTGATGGATAAATAAAGTCTACATCATCTACCTTGTATATTACAATTCACCAAATAATTCCCCTAATTATTTGGATCCTAAAACTATGTAATTCCCACTTTTAGCAAAACCCTAGAAGCTTTGACTATAAAGGAAAGTTTGTTTTTCCCCAAATCACTTTTGCCAACTCAATGCACATTTGAGTACTATACATCATACCCTACCTTCCCATCTAATTGTTTGTTATTTATTTTTGCCCTTTTTCTTAAATGGGAGAAACACAAAATAATTGCTTAAAAATACTTTTCTATCCAAATAAATTCCACTAAAATTCTCCCATGTGTGATATGGTATTCAGGACCATATCACATAAAAAACCAACCTTGTCCAATGTAAAAATATAAATTTATCTTCCCAAGATCCTTTCTGCACTTATTGAATAAATGGATTTAAGTGGGCTAATACCCCAAAGAAAAATCCCAAATAAATACGTAGGGTATATCATGAGCATATCCACCCACTAGTAGCCTTGTCCCATCTTGGAAAGATCAAAATTCAAGCATTGCTTCATAACCACCAATTTTGGCTATGTTGATCATCTAGCAAAAACCACTAGCAAACCCCCTCCAAACTTTCTCAAATCTTGTCAAGGACTCCTCCATAGAAACCCTAGCACCTCTGGTCGACTAACAATGTAGCACTATAGTAGGAGCCACCTTTTATTTTTGTCCATGTTTTTGTAAGAGAGAAGGAAAGGCATGCGTCATAAAAATCTTGCGCAATAAAAACCCATCGCCACTCCTCCCTCTCCCTGGTCGAGATGCTGGTCCCACACACCACCCAGTACCACCCACACTGCCCTATCCTATCCCAGCTCACTTTCCCATGCCCAATCATGGACCATGTCCATCATACACCTCCCCCTCTTGGTTTATTAGGCCAGAGACCAGTACAACGCTCTCCCACTACCTAATTTCACTCCTTTACCCTCACTACCACTCCTCGAGCTCCAGATCTCGCCCCTCAGCTCCCCCTCGCCATTGAGAAGGAGGATCTCTCCTCTCGGCCTCCTTCGAAAAGTGGAGCGCATAGTCGATCCCGACCTTCCTCAGTGCCTCAAATACCCTCCACAACCCTCCTCTAGCTCCCCTGAACACCTCCCACCTAGCCCCTGCCCCTGCATGTTGCTAGAAAGGAATGTCTTACCACCTCCTCCTTCTTCAAGACCCGGCGTGCATGACCCTCTCCCAATCCCGTTTCCCTATGGTATGTACTGAAGCCTAACCACCTCCTCGATATTGTCCTCACCGTGCCTTTATTTTTTGCTTGGTACTGCCCCAGAACGAGATCCGGCGAGCATCCGTGGAGGCCGATGCAGGAGCTCCCACGCAATGTTATCCCCGGCGTAAAAATGGACCTTTCTACCCATCCCTGCACTCGCTATCATGTGCCGCCTCTTCTCCGACGTCTCCCCACCACCCTCGAGCCCTCAGGTGATCCTCCGGCCCCGCCTCCTTCCTGGTTAGGTTTTGCCCTTCGTCGAGCTAGGGAAGGGGAGGAAGACGACCTAGGGTCGTCAATCGTGTTCCAATTGGACGGCCCCGGGCACCTCCTTACCCCTTCGGCCCCTAGTGAGGCTGACCTTTGGGCCCCGCCGTGGCCCATTCAAATCGTGGCTCCCACGCGCAACCTCGCCCGGGTGGGCCGGAATTCGCCTTGGCGGCCCATTCACTTTGCAGATCAGGCCCAGCCAGCGCCCTGCCCCTTTTGTTTTTGTTTTTAAACTAGATCTATTATTTAGCTAGTTGCTTTAATACAATTTTTTTTGAAAAATACAAGTGTTTTCCCAGATCTTATTTTTACCAAGTTTCTGTGTGTTTTTACAAACATGTAGAACAAGCCAAATGCCCAATATGATATTCACCTTTGTCTAGTAAAATAAATGCAAGTAGGTATCTATTTACACTAATAAATTCCCTCCGGGAGTTTGGTAAATCCAAATGGTTTAAATCCACTTTGTGCTGTGAGGTATCGGTGATACCTTATTTGACACCTTGACCCCATGCCCTTTTGCTTCCTGGTTTGCCCTTAATAAAAATAAAAAAATCAGGATATTTATTTCTTGAGAATTTTTCTTAGGGAAAAAACTTTGTGTTTTGACCTAATTCCAACTCACAGTACACTTGAACACAACCATCTATAAAATAGCAGTAACCCAATATTTATTGACCTATTTCTGATTTTTGGTGAAATAAACATTTTTGTGCATGGTTTATTCACAAATAAAATCACTACAGAAGTTATATAAATCCAAAAAGGGTGAATCCAATTTCTACATAAAGGTATTATGAATACCTAACATGTGTCTTTGGAATCACATCAATAGCTCCTGTAGATTAAATTTGGTGAAAAGGACAAAACCATCTAGCATTGACTTTGGAAATTTCCTGAGGGCATTCTGTTAAATATTTTAGTGTGATTCCAAATCTCAGTGAATCATTCGACCAAATAATACCTAATCATCCAAGGAAATAAATTTTGGATCTCAAGAACTTTTATGGTGAATTATTTCCTAAAACCAGTGTTTTAATCACTAGAAAATGCTTTATAAATCAAGGAAAATTGATAAAATAGTGAAACCACTTTTGTTGGCTTCGTTTTCCAATGCCTCCCAAAACTTCTACCAATCTCATCAAACCAATCATCCAACACCCTACTATTGTATATCATGTGTTCATCCTTTGCTTGCTGTATGGTTTGATTCTTGAATGCATTGTATTGATTGTGGTGTTGGTTGTTTGCATATTTGCTCGATAACGGCGATAGCTATGATTGTGTGACGCCGAGAAAAAGGAAGCATCGGACTTTTAATATTATGATTATAGGTATTCTGGTTTTCTAAATAAGTCTCGGTACATCTCGCTGGTCACAGGACATCCACCTTCTTGCTCATAAGCCCTTGTCCTACTGTTTTACTTATGCATGCTTTACCTACTGTTTCTCGAAACTACATTGTTTATTTATACGATGAGCTATATATGGTAGTGGCCTGACTCCTCCAAGTCATTACATGTTTTTACTGTTAGTACAATACCTTGATGATGCCTACTTGTCCCTAGTATGATAGATGGTGATAACACCATACACCTTTGGAGACCCTGTTTTTAGCCGAAGCAGAACTATGGGATGGGAAGACCCGGAAAAGTTTTATAAAAAGGTTTTAGGGATAAACCTTGGCGAGGTTCGACCTACCAAGAGAAGTTTGAGAAAGGAAAAAGCGTTTTGGTTTCACAAAATATGCTAAAAGAAAATGGAGGAAAAAGGTTTACGAAAACGCACCTATTTCTTTGCAGTTTTGCCAGAACAATTAACCCCTGCAACCACATTACTCTGGAATGGGATAGGGCTAGGCTAGATGTTTGTCTATTCTGGTATAGGTGCCTCAAACATACTGCGGGGGATGTCAATCCCCGGAGGCTGGGCCTTCACCTATAAAGGCCCATGTGGGACATCGGCCTGGAGAAGGTACAAACTGTCTAAGGACGGTCAGACGTTACTATGAGCCCCTCACTGAAAGCGCCCACTTTGTGCAGTGTAAAATGCGCTCCGGTTGGTCCTCGATACCCAATGTCCTGGTGTTGAGGGGAAACGACTCATAGGGTAGGCTCTTATACTGGAGTAGGCATTCCAAAGGTCTTGACCAGTTACTTGACCTACGATCGGTATAGATCAGGGCAGGGCAATCATATGGTTTGGGTAAAGTGTACAACCTCTACAGACGGTTGGGAAGGTTTAGATAGAGCGGTGCTGTTTTTGATTTAAAAATGATTTCAGAAAAGCAATGGCTTTGGAAATGTTTTGACTATGGGATTGTTGAAAAGGATATACGTTTTGACCATAGGATGGTCAGAAAGGAAGACAAGAATTTTGGTCATGGGATGACCGGAAGAAACAAAGGGGTGACCACCAATCCTAGTGTTTTCTAAAAATTGTTCAAAAAGGTTTCCAAATGTTTTACAGAAGTTTTTCAACAAAAATATAAAGATATGCTATATCTACAAGAGAAACTAATTTATAAAAGAACCTCTTATGGAGCCATCCTAGCATAACCATATTGCATATCCTTTATTATTGTTCTCTTAAGGTGGTTGGCGAGTACATTCAAAGTACTCACCGGTATTGCCCCTGGCCACTTACTTGGCCAGACTTTCAGAGGATCGAGAGAGAAATGAAGATGATGATGTCTATGCGAGCTAGGCCATTTTTCCAGTCAGTTGCCTGTAGGTTAAGGCATGACATGGGCTCTGCGCCTAATAGAATTCCTCTATTGATGTATCGCCATAATGTCACTAATGTAAGTACTTGTACTTGTTATTAGTGGATGTTGTAATGATACTTGTCGGTTATGCTCAAGGCTAACTGATCATGGGAACGTGAATTGCAGGCATAACGGGGATTCTCGGACCGTAAATCCGGGGTCCGACAGGTAACTTCAAGAAGGGCAACACGAAATATGTTGCTCCTGCAAAAAAACTCAAGGCTAGTCCTAAGCCTGATACTGAATGCTTTTACTGCAAGGGAGTTGGTCACTGGAAGCAGAATTGCCCCAAGTTCCTGGCAGATCTAAAGAACGACAACATCAAGAAGTAAGGTATATTTGATATACATGTTATTGATGTGTATCTTACTAGTGGTCGTAGTAGTATCTGGGTATTTGATACTGGTTCGGTAGCTCATATTTGTAACTTGAAATAGGTACTGCAGAATAAAGGAAGACTAGCAAGAGACGAGATGACGATGCACGTTGGAAATGGATCCAAGGTTGATGTGATTGCTGTCGGCATGCTCCCTCTTCATCTACCATCGGGATAAGTTTTATACTTAAATAATTGTTATTTGGTGCCTGTTTTAAGCATGAACATTATCTCTGGATCTTGTTTATTGCAAGACGGTTACTTGTTTAAGTCCAAGAATAATGGTTGTTCGATTTATATGAGTAATATATTGTATGGTCGTGCGCCTATGATTGATGGTCTATTCTTATTGAATCTCTATAGTAGTGATACACATGTTCATAATATAGATGCTAAACGTTTAAAATTTAATGATAATTCTACATACATGTGGCACTGTCGTCTTGGTCACATTGGGATAAAGCATATGAAGAAAATCCATTCCAATAGACTTCTTGAATCACTTGATAATGAATCACTTAAGAGATGCAAAGCATGTCTGATGGGAAAAATGACTAAGACTCCATTATCTGGAATAATTGGGCGAGCTACGGACTTATTAGAAATTATACATACTGATGCGTGTGGCCCGATGAGTGTGGCATCGTGCGATGGTAATCATTATGTCCTTACTTTCTTGGATGAATTGAGTAGATATGGGTATATCTATTTCATGAAACATAAGTCCAAAACTTTCTAGAAGTTTAAGGAATTTCAAAGTGAAGTAGAGAATCAACATAACAATAAGATTAAATTTCTGCGATCTAATCGTGGAGGTGAGTATCTAAGGAACTAGTTTGGCGAGCATTTGAAGAAATGCGGAATACTTTCACAATTGACACCGCCGGGAACACCACAACGTAATGGTGTGGCCGAACATCGTAATCGAAATCTCTTAGATATGGTTCGTTCTATGATGTCTCTTACAAATTTACCGTTATCATTTTGGGGTTATGCATTATAAACATCCGCATTCACTTTAAATAGGGCCCCATCTAAATCCGTTTAAACGACACTGTATGAATTGTGGTTTGGGAAGAAACCTAAGTTGTCGTTCCTTAAAGTTTGGGGATGTGAAGCTTATGTAAAGAAGTTACAGCCCGACAAGCTTGAACCCAAAGCGGAAAAATGTATCTTCATAGGATACCCGAAGGAAACTATTGGTATACCTTCTATCACAGATCTGAAGGCAAATCTTCGTTTCCAAGATTGGATTCTTTGTGGAGAAGGAATTTCTCTCCAAAGAAGTGACTAGATGGAAAGTAGAACTAGACGAGGTTGTCAAACCTTCTCTCGAATTTGAGAGTAGCGCAGCACCAAAATATGTTCCTGTGCCGCCTGAACCAATAGGCGAGGAAGCTAATGATAATGATCATGAAACTTCGAACAAAATTACTATGACACCTTGCAGGTCGATGAGGACTCGTACCATTCCTGATTGGTATGATCCTGTTATGAGTGTCATGTTGGTGGACAACACCGATGACCCTGGGATGTATGAGGAAGCAATGATAAGCCTAGATTCCAACAAATGGCATGAAGCCATGAAATCCAAGATTGGATCCATGTACAAAAACCAAGTATGGACTTTGGTGGACTTACCGGATGGTCGCAAGTCTATCGAGAATAAATGGATTTTCGTGAAGAAAACAGATGCTGGTGGAAATGTAACCGTCTATAAAGCTCTACTTGTCACGAAAGGGTTCCGACAAATTCAAGGAGTTTACTACAATGAGACTTTCTCACCTGTAGAAAAGCTAAAATCTATGAGGATTTTGTTAGCAATCGCTGCATATTACGATTATGAGATATGTCAGATGGACGTCAAAACAGCGTTCCTCAATAGTGACATTGATGAAGAGTTGTATATGGTACAACCCAAAGGTTTTGTCGATCCTAAAGATGCTATCAAGGTATGCAAACTTCAACGGTCCATTTATGGATTGAAGCAAGCATCCCGGAGCTGGAATCAACATTTTGATAAGGTGATCAAAAGCTTTGGATTTATACAAACTTATGGAGAATCTTGTATTTAAAAGAAAGTAAGTGGGAGCTCTTTAGCATTCCTAGTACTATATGTGGATGACATATTGTTGATTGGGAATGATATTGAACTTCTTAAAAGTGTCAAAGACTATTTGAATAATAGTTTTTCAATGAACGATCTTTGCGAAGCTGCATACATAATAGGCATCAAGATTTATAGAGATATATCAAGATGCTTAATAGAACTTTCACAAAGTACATAGTTGCACAAGGTTCTAAATAGATTTGGAATGGAAGATAACAAGAAAGGGTTCTTGCCCATGTTGCCAAATATGACCTTGAGTAAAACTCAAAGTCCAGCTACGGCAGAAGATAGAGAGAGTATGAATAAAACTCCCTATTCCTCATCCATAGGATCTATCATGTATGCCATGATGTGTACAAGACCAGATATTGCATATACTGTTAGTTTGACTAGCAGATATCAAGTGATCCAGGAGTAGATCACTTGATAGCGGTAAAAAATATCCTAAAGTATTTAAGAAGAACTAAGGATATCGTTCTTTCTTATGGAGGTGATGAACAACTCGTTGTAAACGGTTACACCGATGCTAGTTAGAAAAATGATACAGATGACTCTAAGTCGCAATCTGGATCCGTATTTACTTTGAATGGTGCAGCAGTGAGCTGGAGGAGTGCTAAGCAAAGTGTTGTGGCGAGATCTTCAACTGAATTGGAATACACAGCTGCTTCCGAGACTTCACAAGAGGTGATATGGATGAAGGAGTTCATTACGGAGCTTGGTGTGGTTCCCAGTGCATTGGACCCAATGGCCATCTACTGTGACAACATGGGTGACATAGCCAATGCACAGGAGCCAAGGTCACACAAGAAGCCGAAGCATATGAAGCTACATTTTCATGCTATTCACGAGCATGTCCAAGATGGTGACATAAAGATTTTCAAACTACATATAGATCTGAATGTGGCAGATCCATTGACTAAACCTCTCCCTAGGGCAAAAAATGACTAACACCAAACTGCCATGGGTGTTAGGTAGATCGCAATGTAATATAGATTATTGACTCCAGTGCAAGTGGGAGACTGTTGGAGATATGCCCAAGAGGCAATAATAAAATAGTTATTATTATATCTTTGTGTTTATGATAAATTTTTACATCCCATGCTATAATTGTATTAACAGGAAACAGTAATACTTGTGTGTTTTGCAAACATAAAAGAAGTCCCTAGTAAAGCCTCTTGTTAAACTAGCTTGTTGATTAATAGATGATCATGGTTTCCTGATCATGGACATTAGATGTTATTAACAACAAGATCATGTCATTAGGAGAATGATATGGTGGACACACTCCTATAGTAAGCCTAGCGTAAGATCAAGTCATTTAGTAGTTCGTTTGCTACAAGCTTTCAAGTACATAGTAACCTACTCCTTCGACCATGAGATCATGTTAATCACCATCACCGGATGAATGATTTGATGACATAAAACTCCACTTCCGTAACTGGGTGGTTATGAAGGTGGCATTAGGTATTTTGAAAGTATGTGTTGAGGAACATGGATCAAGAGTGGGATTTGTCCATCTATATGATGGATAGATATACTCTGGTCCCTCTAGGTGGAATGTCATCCAATTGGCTTGCAAGCATGTGACTAGGTCACAAGGGATCACATATCACGGAAAGAGTAAAGAGTACTTATCGGTAACGAGGTTGAACTAGCTATAAGAGATACCGGCGATTAAACCTCGGATGAGTAAAGTATCATGAGACAAAGGGAAATTGGTATCATATGTAAACGGTTCATTCGATCACGAAGTAATCATAGAAATATGTGGGATCCATATGAATTTCTAGATTCCTCTATTGGTTATTGATTGGAGAAGTGTCTTGATCATGTCTGCATAATTCATGAACCCGTAGGGAGACACACTTAAGGATTCGATGTTGTTTAGTAGATATGGAAAAGTTATAGAGACTGAATGTTGTTTGGAGTCTTGGATTGGATGTAGAACATCACGAGGAGATCTAGAATAGTCCGAAGAATAAGATTCATCTAAGGAAAGTCAATTTCTGGGGTTCAGAAATGTTTCCGGTGTTTTGAACGGAAGCTTCTAGAAAGTTCTAGAAGGTCCACCGCTTCAGCGGAAAGAGGGTACAAGAATGTGTCATATCAATGTGGAATGGTTGCATCATACCCTAGGTCACTTGGCTGGACAATGGGAAGAGAAATAATCAAATCCTAGTGGAGGGAGGAGAGAAAACCTCGTCTCCCTCCACCGCTGGCCAAGGAGAGGGTGTTGGGGGAGGACTCGCCCTCCCCCTCCCCAAACTGCCTCTCCCTCTTATAGAAGGTGGGAAGGGGGCAGCCCAAATGCTAGCACCACCGCTGCCTCGTGCCGCCGCCCTAGCGCCGTCCCCGACGCCACCTCCTCACCTTGGTGCCTAAACCCTAGCCACCGAGGAACAACTCTACTCTACCATACCTGCTCCGGGTTTAGGCGAAGCCCTACATGATCTACTCCTCCACCTCCACCACCACAACGTCGTGCTGCTGGAATCGCGAGGGGATCTACAACCTCCACTGCCTTCTGGAACAAGGGACAGGAAGGTCTTAATCGAGTACCGAACGTGTGACAGACTGCGGGAGCGCTGCCGGAACACGGCGCTGGAAGGATCATCTACGCGATATTGAGATTGGCAAGTGAACGACTACATCAACCATGAGAATCCGATCTCGTTAAACGCTTTGGATCTTCGAGGGTTAGTACTCTACAACTCGTTGCACCGATCTCATAGATTAGATCTTGGATTATGTGTGTTCATGCGGTAGAATTTTTTTCCAAGATATGAACCCCTACAGAGATGCATACATATACTTGAAATTTTGGAAAAAATCAGCGTAGGGAAGCACCTTCCCTAACTTGCCCAGGTCAAAGGGACCTTCGCCCCTGAGACCAACCAACCAAAACATGCCGAGTGGCCTCCCAAACCATCATCAGCCGTGGATCGATCAATACAAAATTTGAACTTATTATTATAGTTCACCGTAGATCTAGCCCTAGAACATGCTTGCATGTGTAAAACTGTACTACTAGATAAGAACTACTAGTACTCATCACCAAAACAATGTTAACCAACCACCAATAAAAGCTTGACCTCATCTCATCATCAAGATCAAGGGTTTCTAGGATTATGTACATACCGCACTGCCACCGCGATGTCTGAGGGATGTGACGGCTCTATAGATGAGGTTGCAGGGGCCTCCTCTTTCCGCCTACCCTCCTAATACGAGTAAGTTGCGGTGGTGGTGGACGTTAATGGAGCGAAGCGCAATGGCGATAAAAGTAGAGACAAGGAGTGCATGTGAGAGAGATCTGGTGCTGGTGAGGGAATAAATGCAGCGTGGGAAGATGTATGTTGTGTAAAAAGCAAACCTTGCCTTTATCCGCAATATCCACCTGTAAGCAAATCGAACGGCCGTCAATATAGTACTACTAGACCTACTATAGAAAATTGGGCACGGCAGCTTGAATGCTTTAATAGGGAAACATCAAACACATAATACGAAAGTATATTACATCGTCCCTACAAGCAATACTATATATGATGTTGCAAGTGATGATACTATAATATAGTATGAAAGTGGTACGTACGAGCATTCTAAATTACATGGTGACTACTACTAGCTATAGAAATGATGTTACAAGTGCTGATAATATGCTTTTCTGCATCTTGGTCAAACTTTAGAAAGCTCGAGGCAGGGTTGGCACGAACCACATTGGCGCCTCAAACATTTTCTCCCAATGTTCATCTCACGTGTAGTTAAGTGATGAACTTATCACAGGCCCCCTGTAACATCCCTAAAATCATGTTTCAAAGCTCATGCATATCATCCATGCATCCATGATCATTTAGGGTTCCATTTCAAAACCATTTCAAAATCAGGAGCATATGTTGCTCATTATTTTATGTGAGTATGCCCTAACCTTAGTGCTACCTTCTTTTGAGAAAGGTACTTATTGTATTCAGTAATGTTTTGAATTCAAACTTAAGTGCTTCCAAAAGCTTGAGCAAAGTTTCAAAAACAAAGTATGAAATAAAACCAAATGTATGCCTATTATTATATCTCATAAAGGCTTGGTTTTATTTTATTTTTCAAATGACCCAAGTATGTTTGAGTAAATAGAAGTGTTTGACACTTATTTTAGTACAAATTTTACTGTACAAAAATCCAGAGAAGGTTTGAAATAAAACTGATTTAAAATAGAGTTTGAAAACCATTTCTAGAAAATCAAACAGAAAA
Source organism: Avena sativa (assembly GCA_916181665.1). Classification (NCBI taxonomy): domain Eukaryota; kingdom Viridiplantae; phylum Streptophyta; class Magnoliopsida; order Poales; family Poaceae; genus Avena; species Avena sativa. The sequence goes on along the minus strand of OV702282.1, from coordinate 22,850,833 downwards.
AAGAAAAGGAGTAAAGAGGAAAAAAATAAGCAAACGGCCAATCTGACCCAACCCAGTCCAACTCAACCCAGCTATCCCAGCAACTCCCTCCCTCGAATCGTTTTTCTTTACTCGCACCCACACCCACAGAGTCGCTGACTGTCTGGACCCACCCCCTCTTCTTTTCTCTCGCTGACAACCGTGGCCCACACGGCTGTCTTCATCTCCACCCCCAGCGACTGGTTCATCCCCAAATCATGCGGGGCATTTCCTGTTTAATTCGCGGCTTCAATTCCCGTTCAATGCCTGAGTAATTCACGCCCCCATCCTCGCCTACTTAAGCACCATGCCGCCCTCTTCCTTTTCCCCCAAACCACACCTCACCGGAGCCACCAGGCTGCACGAATTTCTCTCTAGACGCTCTCTGCTCCGACGAGTTCGTCGTCGAATTCTGGTGAGCACCGCGCTCCCCTCTGCCTATGGTTCATACTGGCTTGTTCTATATCTCCATGCGCACCTACTGACACTCGCCATTTGCTCGCGCATGATCTATAGCCTCGGCAGCGTCAACGACTGAGCTCCGCCACCCTCTGCTCGAACTCCGGCGACCGTTCCCCGTAAGTCCCAGCTTCCCCTCTTCCTCTGTTTGAGCATGAGATCCCCAGTGTCCTGTGCATCTAACGGCACCCTTCTCTCGTCTTAGCATGGCCCAGAACGTCGACTCCATCGCCAACAGAGAACACCGTCGCCAGGGACTTCTCCGATGAGCAATCCGCGATGACTCCGAGCGCCCCTTCGCCAACCGAGCACATGTTGAGCATCTCCTCGTCACGGCGATTCTGGTGAGCATCCTCCTACCTCCCCGCGCGACCTAGTTCGCCGGCTCTGCCGCTGACAGAGCGCGCCGCCGCCTGTCGCCGCCACCAGCGCCGCCATTTGTTGGTCAGTCGCTAAGAGCCGTTCGATTTAGATCTAGTGGACGCGATAGAACATAGCCGAAGGGGTAAGAAGAGATCTGAGCCGCGCGTTTTAGTTAGATCTAACAGTGCGCAAGCACGATCCGGTGCGAAGCGTTACCAGCCAACCAGAGACTGCCGCGTGGCATGTTCTTTGTTTTAAATTTCTGAATTACATCTATTAGATGTTTGAATTTGTTTAAATCATAACTTTTGAATGCCACGTCCAAATTTGACAAATTTTATATCAATGGAATCAGGAGAGAAAATCCATTCCATATAGGCAATGTGTTTAATGTTTTGCCTCTGTTAAAATGGTTATTTTTACAAAATCATTTGTAGGCCTATTTTGTGTATAATAATTATTTGGGAAATGTTTTAATGTTCAAATAAAGTTTGTTTGGAAAGTTTTGAACTTGTTTATGATTCAGTACCATGCACTTTTCTTGTTTGGTGTAGAAAATCATCACATGGCATTATGCATGCATCCATATATTTTTGCTTGTATTTATTTTGTATGTGATTTTGGTGCTATTATTTTATGTGTAGATTTTGGTGCAAATAGTGATTGTGATTGTGAGGATTGTAGATACTCTCCAAACTACCAAGGCAAGTGGTGCTTCATGATTTTATTCCTAAGTTTTTCAACTTTGCATTAGAAATATTTTGCTAGTCTTGCATGGTTATTTTTGATCTATATGCTATGCTTGGGAAATCCTAGTAGTTGTAGAATTGCTAGAAATATTTCTAAGTCTTATCAATGCCATGCTTAGTCTAGCTAGTAGCAACCAAGGCTGGTTATATTCATGCTATGAATAAATATTTCTAAGTCTTTGGACTATGTTTTTACTTAATAAAACAACTAAGTGAATGAAACACCTGGGTGGAATGGAAAGAATGGGTTATGTTGAGTGGTTACAAAAGGCCCATTTCTATCGTTTACCTTGTGTATCTCACTTGCGGAAAGCCACCCAGGAACAAATGGATTTGAGAGGCCAAATGTTAAGAAGCTTCTAGTCCAGCCACTTGGCAATATGGGCTCTGCCTGGATCACATAGGTTGCAATAACTTAGCCATTTGGACAGTTGGTGGTAGTGGGATGATAGGTTGGAACACGTCCATTTGGTCTAAGGGAAGGCTTCTGAAAGGTCCTGTCTTGGTGAAAATCAAGTCTGGTGGGGAAAGTGCATAACCTCTGCAGATGGAAGAATCTAAGTACTTAGCCATGTCCCTGGTATTGGAAAACTTGAGCATCAAGACATGGAAGCTATCAAGAATCTCCTCATCCCAATTTATAAGTAAAAACTTGTGGTTGAACAAGGGTGAAGGACCCCAATGTCTATTGGTGGTTCCTTGGGAAAGTTTTTCACAAAGAAAGAAAAACTTAGTGTTTTTAACTAATAGGCAAAACCTATTTTGAGCAAAGCAAGCCTAAGCTACACTTAGCCAAAATGCATATAGTATTTAGTCCACCAATATTCTACTAAGGTATCACTTGCCAATACTATTCCAATGTATTGACCCACTGTGGCTGTAACTTGTGATGATGCAGGATATTCTGATGATGAATAGGAATCATGCGTCTACACTCAACATGCTTGCCTGTGGCACATGAAGATGAAGACTTATTTATCTTATTATAAATTTGAACTCTTATATTAGGCCTGTGGCCATGGAGTTTGTAAAAGACTATGTTTGTCTCTGGAATGACTTGTAATAATGACCTTTGTTTCTGTGTAATTCATCTTAAACTGTGGATGCTAGCATTGATCCAGGGACTAGCATTGCAATCACATGGATCCTTTCCTTTACAAAGGAGGGATCTTACAGATGGTATCAGAGCTCTGTGTTGCCTGTAGGATTATGACCCTAGGATTGGAAACCACTAAGGAAAAAATTTCAACAACTTCCACACTTGCCTTTTCTTCTCGTAAACTTTTCTAATATTCTTTCTCATCTCTATTTGTAGATGAACTCCCTCAACGAAGCCGTGAAGAAGGGACCACTCATGACTATGACTTTGGAATGTGAGACCGAGTTCCCCAAGGCTCTCAAGGACCTCATGGTTGCCATCGGAATACATGGGGAAGCTGTGTACAAAGGTTTTTGTAACATCCCAAAAATACTAAACTTGGATCATCAAACTCTAATCATCAAAATTAGGGTTACAAAAACTTTTCTACATAAAATTATGAATGCATGCATGTGAGTATGCCTTGAATTTGAAATTCTTTTGAACCAACTTGTAAATGGATGCTTAGGTGAAATAAACATTATCTAAACATTTCCCACACTTTTCCTAAAGACAAGTAAATCAAAACAAATAAAATAAAGTAATGGTCATTTTGACCAATTTAACTCCCATGCCTACTTTGACAGTCTCAAACTTTCAGAACCTAACAGAAACTTTTCTGGATCTTTGCACGCCTTGAATTTACTCATAAAAAGTATCAAAGCCCACTTTGTGCTCATCCAGAAACTTTAAAATGCATAGTTTAAATGACATTTCAAAATTGAATCATTATTATATGGGAAGATCCCACTTTTCCAAAAACCACTCAAACAAGCTCAACTTTCAAAACCCAAACATCTACAGAATCACCAGCACCAATCTAGCACACCCACCAAAAATATTTTCAAAATTCAAAACTTGATTTCATGCGGCCATTTCATCAAACAGGTTGCAGACACAAATCATACAAAATCTAAACACTATAGTGAGCAGTGATTGAAGCCTAATTTGTTCCCTATTTAGCTCACAACCAGCTCAGTAGATCATCTAGCAAGATTAACCAAGCACTAGCACCACTGTGAGCTTTCCAAAACCATCAATGGTGAACAGCCGAAGCCAACCTTGTCACCCCTATGTCGACAGCAAGCTAGGAAGAGAAACAAGCCAAGCCAACATATCTGGGAGGCAGCCCACCGTCCACTGCCACTCCCTGTCCACCGCTCGAACCTTGACACCCACTGGACCACACGCACAGACCACGCCCAGACCGCCAGCAACCATGCCGAGCGTGCGCTAGAGCGCCACCCTCGACCGAAGCCCACAGACCGCGCTCCGCCCTCGCCGCGTGCATACACAACCCCCACCGACCAGGAGACCGCCAAACATCCCCGTTCGCCGCCCCGTGACGCGCAGCCACCGCTCGCCTTCGAAGACGCCGCCTCTGCCGCGCAGAGCGTCGCCTGTTCCAGACCAAGCCATACCGCCCCACGCCTCGAAACCATGTCGTTGAGCATCGCCAGGGAACACCGCACCGTCCCCTACCTTCGCCCATGCCAATAGCCGCCTGTACAATCTCCCCCGATGAGCTCACCGTGCGCCCCGATGGTCCCCTCGCTCGACTATAAATATAGGTCAACCCCGCTCGAATACTTCACACCATTCTACTCCCCTCCCATCACTGATCGTGCCACACCGTTCCCGGAGCAAGGCGAGCAACACTTTGCCGGAATTTCACCGGAGCCCGCCGCCTCTGGAGAAGAAGGGAGCCATCGATTTCGTCCATCCCAGGAGTTGCCGCGACCACCCTTGAGTTCGTCGTCGTCGACTTTGTCGTTCGCCCGCCTCGCCGACCCTTGCCAGCACCCCGGTGAGCCCCCAGCAACCCCCACTGACCGCGCTAGGTTTCTTTCTCGCCGGCGTTGCTCAACGTCGACGATGACTCTCAGCCGTTGGATTAGAATCAGATCGAACGACCCACGTTGCCCCGTACCGCTTTGCACCCCCTGTGTCACTAACGCGTGGGGACACCCACTTAAGCAGCCCGCGGAAGCACTGCTCTTAGCAGGCCGGCCCGTTAACCTTTCCCGCGCAGCCCAGTTATTTGAATTAAATCTTTTCTATTTTATTTCAAAATCACTTCTGTACCCAACTTCAAAAATCAATCCAGATCGATTCAGTACACCAATTTGAATGAAACTAATTTTGTTATAAAGGTCTGGGAATGCTGAATCCAAGCCCATTGGATTCAAGTCATTTGGATCTATAGATCACCCATGGTAAAAATAACAAGGCAGAAGCTTTTCTGCATTCAAACATTTTTCAAATCTAAACCATAATAGATTTTGAGTTGATTCCAACTCTCAAAAATCACATTTAACCATACCTTTCAGAATATATAAATATATATAGGTTTACTTGCAGAAATAATGTTCAAGTAATAAAAGAATGCCCCATAGGGATTTCTAGTCATTTTATTTAAATAAAATAAAAGGGTAAAACCTTATTAAATTGTGACACCACTTTAAATCACATTCCCATGGACTAAAATATGTGGTGATGACATGTGTCAAAATGATCCCATGTTTGGTTTGGAGAATATTAAATCTTAAGTAGTTTTTCAATGAGTAGAAATTACTTTTCTAAAATTAAAAAGAATTAAACCAAGCCTTAACCTTGTAATGTAGAGATGATGTTAGATCATCTATAGGACCCTTGTGTGTGATGATTGCAAGTAGCTAAGTATTGTTTGGTGATTGTGTACCTCGTATTTATTCATAGATGCTAGTACCGACCAAGGATACGAGGAGGAAGGAGGATACTACGTGGAAGAAGCTGAGGAGAACTTCAACCACTGCTCTGCACAAGGAAAGCTAACACTTGCAATTTAGCAAGATTATACTGATATAGATGCAAGCTAACTCTTGCAAGATACCCTACTGATGCCACAAACCACTACTTGTTACTACGCCTACTGTATGCCTTAAGCATATGTGATCATACCCACTTGATAAACCAATCCTAGTTTTACTTGCAAGCTTCTTACTTTATTTCTTTATCAAAGCTCTTACTTAGAGTTTACTTAAGAGATTGGTAGATACTAGAAAGATATGTGAAGGTTGCATAAAGAGCATAAAATTTGGCCTAAGTTAGAAACCTTGATATCATCCTAAGATATAAGGTTGTACTTAGTTGAAACTCCCCTAGTCTACCACCCCTCATTAGTGCTTACCCCCACCTGTAGATGCTAGTGCTAAGCATAAAACTTGATCAACTTTAGATGGGAATACCTGGTGTAAAAATGGTTATGAAAACCTTGGAATGATGGATCATTCTATTGAAATGTTTTGGACATGTGTTTCCGAATACTTCATGATTTTGGTGATGAAAATGTGGAGGCATGAGCCTTAGCCCTTTATAAAACTGATGGTTGTCTGGATGCGATACCATTCCAATTTTATCGTACAACCACAATACCCGAAGATTGGGTAGGGCTTGACTGGAAACTTATATACCTTAGTATTAGTTCCCTCACAGCCAAGGTCTGAGCTGAGGCTACCTTGTGAAGATTGTCCACCTGTGCATTACCCAAGATGACAGTTGGTCATGGTTGGGAGGCCAAACTCACAGAAGAGGTGCTTATACTAGGGCGTGTAATTGAAAGGTTAGGATTGATTATACGCATACTGAGTATGGTGAATTCAGGATTTGTTCCTGACGGATGTATCGAATGTTGTGGTGAAAGTGTACAATCTCTGCAGAGTGTCAAACTATTCGAATAGCCGCGTCCGCGGTTATGGACAGTTGGAGTGGCCATACTGTTCCCCCGTCAGACTTTTCAAAATGACTTGTGAAATTATTTGAGACTTTGACTTGACCACAACAGAGTTGTGACATGACTACAAGATCCCATTTAGGAGTTATAAAATTGTGACTAGCCTTGGAACTTAGTAGAGATAAATCTGGCTTTTGCAAAACAACCCTGGAGCCTAGTGTACTATTATCAAAAACCCCTTTTACTTGTTAGTATTAGTTTGTGAGTACTTAAAGAGTACTCATGGCTTTGTCCCTGGCTATTCCCATGGCCAGACTATGAAGAGGAGTACCTGGAGGATGGACCCCAGGAAGGTTACGATAACTAGGATCATCTCCCATCGTCAGCATTGCCTGTGACCCCGAAGATGGAGCTTCGCCTACGCTACCGTTATTATTACGTATTCCGCTGCTTGATGTTGTATTAAGAACTGGATCATGAGATCCCTATTTGTGTAAGAACTTATGTACCGTTTGTAATGGATGATGTACTATGGTATCCAATTCTGTTATGTCTCGCAAAAATGGTAATCCTGGGATTGCGATGTATGTCATAACAGGCATCTGGGATTAAAAATCTGGGTGTTGACAAGTTGGTATCAGAGCCATCCTGACCATGGGAGACCCTAGTTAGACTGGAAGTTTGAATCAAAAACTTAGTTTCAAAACCGAAGAAAACAAATATTTACAAAAACTTATTCTCATTCTTATCCCTTTGATTCTTTCATGAAAATTCATGTTCGTCAAAAACCCTTACAAAATACATAAAATTTTGACACACTTGATCACCCTGCTAACCTACTCATCCTCTATTCTTATAGATGGATGTGAAGTACAACAAGTTTTATCAGTTGGGGAATGGAGGAGACCTTATCTTTGAGAGGGATTTGGACCAGCTTTCGGAATTTCTGGAGCGTCCGCACCCCGAGTTCTTCGGAGCTCAGCTCAATGATCAAGGAGGAGAAGATCTGCAGTGGATAATTGTTACAAGTCTCAGAGGAAAGATTGAACCTCCCACTGCGGAAGGAATTCAGTTTACCTTAAGAGAGAACAACTGGCTCGATGGACTTGCCAGGGCCATGCAGGAAGCTCTTTCCCGTCTGTGTGGGCAGATCATCAATCAGATCAAGGGTACTCTTTTTGAGTTTTGCCCAAGGCGTGATGCAAATGGACAACCACTGGAAGCCCCATACCACCCTGAGCTGAAGACCCAATTGGACCACCTTAGCTTCATGATGTACGATCGTCAGCAGGAGTTGGACAACTGCTGTGACTACTGCAACCACAAGTCTGCCATCATCAAGATGAAGGATCAAACCATCGCCATGCTAGCAAAGGATCGCAAGTCTCGCCGCCGGCAGCTCCACAAGAAGGAGCGCATCATTTCCCGTCTTCGCCACCGCATCTCATATTTGGAGGAGACCATCCACGAGAGAGACATGCAGTTGGAGGAAAAGGAGAATGCCGGAGAGGATCTTCGTGGAGACCCCTACTCCTATCTCAGCAATGACGATGATTTTATGGAGGATCAGGCTATGGACTTCTTCACCGATGAAGACGATTTTGCCTTCATCGATGATGATGAGGAAGATGACGAAGCCACAGATTCCAAGGAGTAGTAGCACTTGAGCACTAGCGTAGTGAGTAGTATTCGGTCCCACTGTATCGTAGTTTCCAGAATGGTTCTTAAAACCATCTGTTTTTCTTTGTTGTGGTGTGTGTTGTATCGTGTGCTATGAATGAATCAATGAATGAATGAATGAATGAAAAGGATTTTGCTAGAAAATCTGAGTCAGACTTTAATTTTTTTTCTAGAGACCCAAAACTTTAGAAATTTCCCTCTTTTCTCATGATCTACCTCAATCTTCAGATGCCACGTGGAGGAAGTGGTTCAACCCCGGACCCGATGCTGCAGATCCTGCAAATGTTGACTTCTGACCATGAAGCTGAAAGAGCGGAACGTCAAGCCAACCTAGCCACTCTGCAGCAGATATCCCAACTTGCCCACAACAACCAAGGCCACGGAAATCAGGACAACCATGGATCTAAGCTTAAGAATTTCCAGAATACCAACCCACCTGTTTTCACTAAGTCAGAAGAACCCCTAGACGCCAATGATTGGCTGCAAACCATGGAAAATAACTTAGAAGTCGCTGGAGTGGAAGCCAACGAGAAAGTCCTGTTCGCCACCCACTATCTAGCCAGAGATGCCAGGCCATGGTGGAACAGTGTTCGCGCAATTACCGGAGGCTAGATGATGACCTGGGAGGAATTCAAGGTCAAGTTCATCAGAACCCATGTGCCACCGGGTTTGTTCAAGAGAATGAGAGACGAGTTCAGAGAGCTGAAGCAAGGAAGGATGACTGTAGTGTAATACCGTGACAAATTTTTGTCATTAGCTAGGTATGCACCGGATGAGATCGACACCGAAGCCAAGAAGAAAGAAAGATTCTTGAATGGTCTACATGATGAGATGTAGACTGTGTTAGTCAATATCCCCTTTGCTGATATTGAAGCCCTTGTTGACTCTGCTATCCAGATGGAAGGAAAAATCAACCAAGCCAATGAGAACCGCAAGCGTCGTATGATGCATCAACCAGGAACCCATCAGACCCCACAGTATCGCCCCAACCCATCTCCAGGATTTGCCCCAAGAACCAACATACCCCCGATGAACCGTCCGACCTATCCCAACCGTGAAACCATAGGCCCAGAGGAAATCACAACAACCCCGGCAACTCTAGCAATATCAATCGTGCCCCACCCAAGTTCAACACCAACAATGCTACCGCCAACACCAACACTGCCCCGAGGACTGGAAGCAATGTTGTGCCTGTCACAGCCAAGGACAAGTCGCAAGTGACCTGTTATGACTGTGGAAATAAAGGCCACTATTCCAACGAGTGCCCCAACAAGAAGAATGCTACAGCCCCCAATGCCAATGTCCCAGATCAACAGCAGCGTCGTGTTCAGCCAGGAAGAAGATTTGCCCCAGGGAATTCGCTCAACCGCAATGGCCGTCTTTTTCTCATGCATGCTGAAGAAGCTCAGGAAGCGCCAGACGTCGTGTTGGGTATGTTTTATGTTAATTCAGTACTTGCAAGAGTGTTGTTTGACTCTGGTGCATCGCACTCATTTTTCACCGAAGAATTTGCATGCACTAGTAAAATTCAACCAACCAAACTGAAGCATGTCATGATTGTTCAAATTCCCAGATCAACCACCAAGGCTAGGCAAATTTGCAAAGCCGTCCCTATCCGAATCCATGGCATTGATTTTTATGCAAATCTGATAGTACTCGGAACTAAAGGTTTGGAAGTAGTACTAGGAATGGATTGGATGTCCAAACATAAAGGATTGATTGACTGTGCCAAGAAAGCCATAACCATGACCAGTACAGCCGGAATATCAGTCGAGCATATATCTGAAACCTTACCTCGCCAATTCAAGTGCAACAAGAGTATAGCCCAACCTACCATTGACCAAGTATGGATAGTCTGTGAATACCCCAACGTATTTCCAGATGTTTTGCCCGGTATGCCCCCAGATCGGGATATCGAGTTTATCATCGAACTAATCCCCGGAACAGGACCCATAGCCCAGAGACCATATAGTATGAACCCGTCAGAGCTCGCAGAACTGAAGAAGCAACTGGATTCCATGCTAGAAATTGGATTGATTCAACCAAGTGCGTCACCTTGGAGATCACCTGTCTTGTTTGTGGACAAGAAGGATGGAGGTAACCGTTTGTGTACGGTTTATCGGAAATTGAACGATGTCACTATCAAGAACAAGTACCCCTTGCCCAAGATAGAAGATTTGTTTGATCAGTTGACCGGTGCCAAGGTGTTTTCTAAGATTGATCTTAGAACTGGTTATCATCAACTCAAGATTCGCGTAGAGGATATTCCAAAGACTGCCTTTACCACCAGATATGGATTGTACGAGTATACAGTCATGTCTTTCGGACTAACCAATGCCCCCGCTTATTTCATGAATCTCATGAATAAGATTTTTATGGACTTCCTGGATAAGTTTGTCATCGTTTTCATCGATGACATTCTGATTTACTCCAAATCGGAAGAAGAACATGAGCTACACCTAAGGACCATTCTTGGAACCCTTAGAGAGCATCAGTTGTATGCCAAGTTTAGCAAGTGTGAATTCTGGTTACAAGAGGTAGGATTCCTCAGTCACATTGTATCAGCCGGAGGAATTGCCGTTGACCCTGCAAAAGTGAAAGATGTAGTTGATTGGCAAGCCCCAACCACTCAAACCCAAGTTCGTGCTTTTCTCGGATTGGCGGGATATTACCGCAAATTCGTAGAAGGATTCTCGAGTATCGCCAGACCCATGACCCAATTGCTGAAGAAGGACAAGAAGTTTGAATGGACCGACAAATGTGAAGCAAGTTTTCAAGAACTCAAGAGGAGATTGATTTCAGCGCCAATCTTGATCATGCCAGATATCACGAAGCCCTTCGATGTGTATTGTGACGCATCCAAGATCAGTCTCGGATGTGTGCTAATGCAAGAAGGCAAAGTTATATCTTATCTATCCCGACAACTGAAGCAACATGAGCAAAATTACCCAACCCATGACCTCGAACTCGCGGCCATAGTTCTAGCCCTGAAAACATGGAGGCATTACCTAATGGGAAACCGTTGTGAGATTTATTCGGATCACAAGAGTCTGAAGTATATATTCACTCAGAAGGAGCTGAATATGAGACAGAGGAGATGGATAGAGCTAATCAAGGATTATGATCTGGACATTCACTATCACCCTGGTAAAGCCAATGTGGTAGTAGATGCCCTTAGCAGATTGCCGTGCCGCTTGAACTCCATGATTTTGAAGGAGCAACCAAGTCTGCACAGAGATGGAAGATTTTCGGATGGAATTAGTAAGTGAAGGATTTTTGGCTAGCATAGAACTCAAGGCCACTTTGATCAGTCAGATTAAAGAGGCGCAGAAGGGAAATGCCAGTATTGACGGAATCAAGCATCGTATCGATACATGCAAAGTACCTGGATTCACCGAAGACGAAGAAAGAGTTTTGTGGTACAAAGGACGCCTTTGTCTACCATCAGATTCTGAGTTGAAGGAAGTTATCTTAAAGGAGGCTCATGATACTCTTCATTCTATCCATCCCGGAGGAACTAAGATGTATCAAGATTTAAAAGAGCAATTTTGGTGGCATAAGATGAATAGAGAAATCGGAAGCTATATCGCCAAGTGTGATATTTGTCTGCGAGTCAAGGCCAGACATCAAAGACCCGCTGGATTGTTGCAACCATTGCAGATTCCGGAATGTAAATGGGATTCCGTTGGAATGGACTTTATCACTGGAATGCCTACTTCTAGTAGGGGAAATGACTCTATCTGGGTCATAGTGGACAGATTGTCCAAAGTCGCCCATTTCTTGCCCGTCAAAACCACGTATCAGAGTTCGAAACTAGCAGAGTTGTACATCGCTAGAATCATTAGTTTGCACGGAGTCCCCAAGAACATCGTATGGGATTGAGGAACTCAGTTTACCTCGAGATTCTAGAGGAAAGTTCAAGAAGGTTTAGGAACCCACCTAGATTTCAGCACCGCGTATCACCCTCAGACCGATGGACAAACGGAGCGAGTAAACCAAATACTCGAAGATATGCTTAGAGCATGTGTGTTAGAATATGGATCCAAGTGGGAAGACTGTCTGCCGTTTGCAGAATTTTCATACAACAACAGTTATCAAGCCAGTTTGCAAATGGCCCCATTTGAATTCATGTACAGAAGAAAGTGTAGCACCCCTTTGAACTGGTCGGAAGTAGGAGAGAGTCAAATCTTCGGACCCGACATCCTACGAGAAGCAGAAGAGAAGGTTCACAAGATTCGTGAGCACCTCAAGACCGCCCAATCCAGACAGAAGAGTTACGCCGACAAGAGACGTAGAGACATCGCCTTCAGCATAGGAGATTTTGTTTATCTGAAAGTGTCGCCATTGAAGGGAATGTAGCGTTTCCAACTCAAGGGAAAGTTAGCCCCCAGATATATCGGACCTTTCAAGATTCTGAACCGTCGAGGAGAAGTATCGTATCAATTGGAACTACCCGAAGAGATGTCAGCCGTGCACAATGTGTTCCATATCTCGTTACTTCGCAAGTGTCTCGAAGTCCCCGAGAAGACTGAAGTGTTCAAGAATATCGACCATCAGACCATAGAGATCAACGATGACCTGACCTATCCCGAAGTACCCATCCGTATTTTAGAAGAAGCTTACAGAACTACCCGAACCCGAAGCATCAAGTTTCTCAAGATTCAGTGGAGCAACCACATAGAAGAGGAAGCTACCTGGGTGCGCGAAGATCACATCAGGACGGAGTTTCCCGATCTCTTCAAATCCTAGGTAATCTTTTCGTCCTTTCTCAAATCTCGGGACGAGATTTTGTTTAAGGGGGGAAGGTTTGTAACATCCCAAAAATACTAAACATGGATCACCAAACTCTAATCATCAAAATTAGGGTTAACAAAAACTTTTCTAAATAAAATTATGAATGCATGCATGTGAGTATGCCTTGAATTTGAAATTCTTTTGAACCAACTTGTTTGTGTGTTCCATTGCTTGTAAATGGATGCTTAGGTGAAATAAACATCATCTAAACATTTCCCACACTTTTCCTAAAGACAAGTAAATAAAATAAAATAAAATAAAGGAATGGTCATTTTGACCAATTTAACTCCCATGCCTACTTTGGCTGTCTCAAACTTTCAGAACCTAATAGAAAATTTTCTGGATCTTTGCACCCCTTGAATGTACTCATAACAAAGTATCAAGGCCCACTTTGTGCTCATCCAGAAACTTTCAAATGCATAGTTTAAATGACATTTCAAAATTGAATCTTTATCATATGGGAAGATCCCACTTTTCCAAAAACCACTCAAACAAGCTCAACTTTCAAAACCCAAGCATCTGCAGACTCACCAGCACCAATCTAGCACACCCACCAAAAATCTTTTCAAAATTCAAAACTTGATTTCATGCGGCCATTTCATCAAACAGGTTGCAGACATAAATCATACAAAATCTAAACACTATAGTGAGCAGTGATTGAAGCCTAACTTGTTCCCTATTTAGCTCACAACCAGCTCAATAGATCATCTAGCAAGATTAACCAAGCACTAGCACCACTGTGAGCTTGCCAAAACCATCAATGTTGAACAGCCGAAGCCAACCTTGTCACCCTTTTTCGACAGCAAGCTAGGAAGAGAAACAAGCCTAGCCATCATGTCTGGGAGGTATCCCACCGTCCACCTCCACTCCCAGTACACTGCTCGAACCTTGCCACCCACTGGACCACACGCACAGACCGCGCCCAGACCGCCAGCGACCATGCCGAGCGTGCGCCAGAGCGCCACTCTCGACCGAAGCCCACAGACCGTGCGCCGCCCTCGCCGCGTGCATACACAACCCCCACCGACCCAGGAGACCGCCAGACATCCCCATTCGCAGCCCCGTGACGCACAGCCACCGCTTGCCGTCGAAGACGCCGCCTCTGCCGCGCAGAGCGTCGCGTGTTCCAGACCAAGCTGCACCGCCCCACGCCTCGAAACCATGTCGTTGAGCATCGCCAGGGAACACCGCACCGTCCCCTACCTTAGCCCATGTCGATAGCCGCCCGTACCATCGCCCCTGACGAGCTCACCGTGTGCCCCGACGGTCCCCTCGCTCGACTATAAATAGAGGTCACCCCTACTCGAATTCTTCACACCATTCTACTCCCCTCCCATCACTGATCGTGCCACACCGTTCCCGGAGCAAGGCGGGCAGCGCATCGCCGGAATTTCACTGGAGCCCGCCGCCTCTGGAGAAGAAGGGAGCCACCGATTTCGTCCACCCCAGGAGCTGCCGCGACCATCCCTGAGTTCGCCATCGTCGACTTCATCGTTCGCCCGCCTCGCCGACCCTCGCCAGCACCTCGGTGAGCCCCCAGCAACCCCCACTGGCCGCGCTAGGTTTCTTTCTCGCCAGCAATCCTAGTTTTACTTGCAAGCTTCTTACTTTATTTCTTTATCAAAGCTCTTACTTAGAGTTTACTTAAGAGATTGGTAGATACTAGAAAGATATGTGAAGGTTGCATAAAGAGCATAAAATTTGGCCTAAGTTAGAAACCTTGATATCATCCTAAGATATAAGGTTGTACTTAGTTGAAACTCCCCTAGTCTACCACCCCTCATTAGTGCTTACCCCCACCTGTAGACGCTAGTGCTAAGCATAAAACTTGATCAACTTTAGATGGGAATACTTGGTGGAAAAATGGTTATGAAAACCTTGGAATGATGGATCATTCTATTCAAATGTTTTGCACATGTGTTTCCGAACACTTGATGATTTTGGTGATGAAAATGTTGAGGCATGAGCTTTAGCCCTTTATAAAACTGATGGTTGTCTAGATGCGATACCATTCCAATTTTATCGTACAACCACAATACCCGAAGATTGGGTAGGGCTTGACTGGAAACTTATATACCTTTGTATTAGTTCCCTCACGGCCAAGGTCTGAGATGAGGCTACCCTGTGAAGATTGTCCACCTGTGCAGTACCCAAGATGACAGTTGGTCATGGTTGGGAGGCCAAACTCACAGGAGGGGTGCTCATACTAGGGCGTGTAATTGAAAGGTTAGGATTGATTATCCGCATACTGAGTATGGTGAATTCAGGATTTGTTCCTGACGGATGTATCGAATGTTGTGGTGAAAGTGTACAATCTCTGCAGAGTGTCATACTATTCGAATAGCCGCGTCCGCGGTTATGGACAGTTGGAGTGGCCATACTGTTCCCCCGTCAGACTTTTCAAAATGACTTGTGAAATAAACTGAGACTTTGACTTGACCACAACAGAGTTGTGACATGAGTACAAGATCCCACTTAGGAGTTATAAAATTGTGACTAGCCTTGGAACTTAGTAGAGATAAATATGGCTTTTGCAAAACAACCCTAGAGCCTAGTGTCCTATTATCAAAAACCCCTTTTACTTGTTAGTATTAGTTTGCGAGTACTTAAAGAGTACTCATGGCTTTTTCCCTGGCTATTCCCATGGCTAGACTATGAAGAGGAGTACCTGGAGGATGGACCCCAGGAAGGTTACGACAACTAGGATCATCTCCCATCGTTAGCATTGCCCGTGACCCCGAAGATGGAGCTTCACCTACGCTACCGTTATTATTACGTATTCCGCTGCTTGATGTTGTATTAAGAACTGGATCATGAGATCCCTATTTGTGTAAGAACTTATGTACCGTTTGTAATGGATGATGTACTATGGTATCCAATTCTGTTATGTCTCGCAAAAATGGTAATCCTGGGATTGCGATGTATGGCATAACAGGCATCTGGGATTAAAAATCCGGGTGTTGACATTTTACACCATGGGACATCGGTAAGAACCCCTTCTTAGACGATTCCATGTTGAACTTCTTCAACACTTTGTCCAAATAAGTACTCTGACTCAATCCCATGAGACTTCTTGATCTATCTCTATAGATCCGGATTCCGAGGATGTATGTTGCCTCACCCAAGTCTTTCATTGAGAAACTCCTTTCCAATGATTCCTTGGTTTCTTGCAACATCTGTACATCATTTCCAATCAGTAATATGTCATCCACATATAAGATTAGAAAATTTACTTTGTTCCCACTAAACTTCTTGTACAAACAAGAATCATGATCACTCTTGATGAAGCCAAACGATTTGACTACCTCATGAAAGCGAATATTCCAACTCCGAGAAGCTTGCTTCAACCCATAAATGGATTTCTGAACTTTGCACACCTTGTCAGCATTAGCCGGATCGACAAAACCCTCGGGTTGTATCATATACACGTCCTCGGTTAAATTTCCGTTAAGGAAAGCCGTTTTGACATCCATCTGCCATATCTCATAGTCGAAATAGGCCGCTATAGCTAACATGATCCGAACTGATTTAAGCATCGCTACGAGCGAGAAAGTCTCGTTGTAACCAACTCCTTGAACTTGTCGGAACCCCTTCGTGACAAGGCGTGCTTTATATATTGAAACTTTTCCATCCATATCAGTTTTCTTCTTAAAGACCCATTTGGACTCGACGGGTCTTGCACCGTCTGGCAGATCAACCAAGTTCCAAACTTGATTTTCATCCATGGACTTTAACTCGGATCTCATGGCTCCAAGCCATGACTCGGAATCAGATCCCACGATCGCTTCCGAATAATTTGCCGGCTCATCACTTTCTAACAGTAACACATCACGAATACTTCGTAATCTTGCCGATCTTCGTAGTACAGGTGCTGCTGCCGGCTCAGCTGCCACGACCGACTCAACCTCCAAGGTTTTTTCCGAATCGCTACTAGCCGGTTCCTCTCGAATTTCTTCGAGTTGCACCGTGCTCCCACTTACTCCACGACTGAGAAACTCTTTATCAAGGAAGACACCGTTCCGAGCGACAAACACTTTGCCCTCTTCTCGGTTGTAGAAGTAGTAACCCAAGGTTTTCCTCGAATACCCCACGAAAATACACTTATCCGACTTGACTGTAAGCTTGTCCGACTGAATTCGCTTGACAAATGCTTCACAACCCCAAATCTTAAGAAAAGATAAACTCGGCTTTTTGCCTGTCCACATCTCATGCGGTGTCTTCTCTACCGATTTTGATGGTAGTCTGTTTAGTGTGAACGCCGCTGTTTCTAAACAATAACCCCAAAATGATAAAGGCAGATATGTCCGACTCATCATTGATCGTACCATGTCCAACAAGGTTCGATTCCGCCTTTCTGAAACACCATTCCTTTGTGGCGTTCCTGGCGGAGTAAGTTGAGGAACTATTCCACAACTTTTCAGATGGTCATCAAACTCATGGCTCATGTACTCGCCTCCTCGGTCCGACCGAAGAAACTTTATTTTCTTTTCGAGTTGATTCTGTGCTTCATTCTGGAATTCTTTGAACTTTTCAAAGGCTTCCGACTTATGTTTCATCAAGTAGATATATCCATACCTACTCAAATCATCAGTGAAGGTAATGAAGTACTCATAACCACCCCTGGCTGCCGTCCACATACATCACTATGTACTAGTCCCAACAAGTCGGACGCCCTTTCGCAACTCTTTGCAAAAGGTGTCTTGGTCATTTTGCCGAGTAGGCAAGATTCGCATGTCTCAAACGACTCCAAGTCGAACGAAGTTAGGAGTCCATCATCATGGAGCTTCTTCATGCGTTTACAACTTATATGACCAAGCCGACAGTGCCAAAAGTAAGTCATATTCAGATCATTTGGTTTCAACCTTTTAACATTTATGTTATAAACCGACTCACCATCAAGATTCAAAATAAATAACCCATCCTGGACGGGTGCAAATCCATGAAACATATCATTCAAATACAAAGAACAACCATTATTCTTGATATTCGACTCATAGCCTTGCCTCATCAAACATGAAGCAGAAATAATGGTTCGACTGAGCACTGGAACATAATAACAATTATTCAGTTCCATAATGAATCCGGAAGGTAAATGAAGTTGCATCATGCCGACTTCCAACGCAGCAACTCTTGCTTTGTTGCCGACTCGAATATCAATCTCGCCTCTTGCTACGCTCCTAGTTCTTACCAGTCCCTGCAACGAGTTGCAGATGTGAATAACTGATCCGGTATCATATACCCAAGAACTATTAGGTGCATCAGCAAGATATATGTCTATAAAATTGCAAACAAGTGTACCTGAGTCGGAAGTCATACCTCCACTCTTGGCTTTATCGGCCAAGTACTTGCTGCAGTTCCTCTTCCAGTGGCCATCCGCCTTGCAGTAGAAGCAAGTGGATCCGGCTGAAGGAGATGGTTTAGTCCCTGAGGAAGCGCTTGGGACCGGGTCCTGAGCCTGCTTTCCTCCTGACTTAGCCTTCTTCTTAGTCAAAGAACTCTTCTTGAAGTTAGCCTTATTCTGCACCATCAACACTTGACTGGTGCCCTTCTTGAGATCCGCCTCTGCCTGCTTGAGCATCCCATGCAATTCAGTGATCTTCTTATCCATACCATGCATGTGGTAGTTCGAAATGAACTGTCCATATGCACTTGGAAGAGA
Organism: Avena sativa; assembly: GCA_916181665.1. NCBI lineage: Eukaryota > Viridiplantae > Streptophyta > Magnoliopsida > Poales > Poaceae > Avena > Avena sativa. Next base: position 22,832,261 of record OV702282.1, on the reverse strand, counting down.
GTTCAGAATTATATCCGTAGCGAACTCTTCGCTAATGGGATAGCCAAGCCTCTCCAAAGACTGCACGTAACCAAACATTTTGATCACATGCGGACTTAGTGGATCACCATCCTTAAGCTTGCAACTCAGCAAAGCCTGAGAGACTTGATACATCTCAGTCTTCGCCTGAGCTTGGAACATACTTTTGAGGCTTTCGATCATATCGTAGGCCTCAACATGCTCGAACTGCTTTTGCAAGTCCGGTTCCATGTGAGCAAGCATAAGAAAGCTAATATCTGTGGACTCATCCTTAGCCCGACGGTAGGCATTGGTGGCTGCGACAGTTGCATTCTCATTCAGCTCATCTGGAAGTGGGTTGTCTAGGACATGGTCCTTCTTTTCTTGTTTGAGAACAATTCTCAGATTTCGATACGAGTTGGTAAAATTAGTGTCGTTCAGTTTATCTTTCTCAAGAATGGTTCTCAACACAAAACCGGATATCTGAGAGTGACTGCTACTTGGTGCCATGATCTACAACAGAAAATATGCAAAACACTTAAGACATGTATTCATAAAAGAGCAAGCATATTAAACATTTTAATATTTTATGCTCCCACTAGAACCAACACCCCTCCGATGGTTGCTTAGTGATTCAGGATCCTAAATAAGAAAGTCGGCTAGTGAGGTTTAGCATCACCGCTAGCCGCCAAGTGATCTAGGTAGACAACTCCTTGTCAGTCGTATCTCATACGACTCCTGTTGGACGGGTGGCATCACATGCCCCGGCTCCCATCCGAATTTTCCCCGAGTCCCACAACCGTTGTGATAGACCCGTCTAGCTTACCGAGTGTTTCCGCAGTAAGAGTCCGACTCGAACCCACATAGTCGGAAAGAATTGGCAGCACCTCAATTTTATGAGCCAACTACCAAAAATGTCCGACTTGTGATGGTGCAAACACCGGCGGGAAAACCTACTAGACCTTCTTTGAGGGATTAAATTTTACCGACTATCTAATAGAGGTAAAATAGAGACATAACAATAACACAAAATAAAGCAATTATAATGTGAAATGGTATGGCTCTCTTCATGGCGATCTCCATCTCCACAAAGCTTGTAATCCGACTCGTGCCAACTCTTGTCACTTGTCGTCTTACTCCATGTCGCCGACATGTACAACGCCTTGCATGCCTTCCAGGTTCTCTAAACAGCTACACTAGCTTAGTAAAGTAAATTACATGGAGAATCCGACACGCAGGTCGTTATACAATAAAATGACAGCACCTAGGCTTCAGCCGGCTGACAAAAACCGTGACTCACAGATCACGTATGGATTACACACATGCATCACATGCACATGAACCATACCATTCACAACTTCCTACAAAAACAAGTTATGCATATATACAATATCTACCGGCGCTGTGAAACTTCCAATGACATCTAAGGCGCTACGACAGGGCGCAGCCGGCGGTCCGAACATGGATTCCGACCATCGTTCCGATTCGATCAAACTCTTTGATCTTCGATCATCGCTTCTGGATTTACGTGTCACATTCTACCCCGATGGCGGAAGCCGACTGGTAGGGGTATGTCGTTCCACAACCTCAGCAGTATGATCACGGAAATCAGATCCACCATTCCCCGAGTACAGTTGATCCAATCAACCTCGTACAAAACCGATCTATCTCATAGATCGACCACCAAACAGCACATAGATCTCATATACATCCTACCGCATATCACATATGTGAGATCTCGAGCCTAAAACCAGAAGCTATCGCTCTGATACCACTGTTGGGCCACGCGAAGATAAAACAAAAATTTTCCTCTAACGTGGTGATCCCAAGATCCAGCTGAGGTAGAAGGCCACGAGGTTTACCACTAGACGCGCAGTTGCGGATTACTGATGAAGCGCGTTAGTTGATGCAGTGCAGTCCTCACGATCCGATCGTCCTAGTGTTGATCGCACAACACCTTTGCTGGTATCCACACGTACAAGGAGGAGCACCGGCGGCGAACTGCTAGGTTCGTAACGACGGCTGGACTGCAGTGGAGCTAGGGTTTCCAACACATGGAATGACCTAACCGAACAACGATTAACCTTTCTGGGTTACGGTGCTCCACTATTGTCACATCCCAAGATTTTTCCAAATCTTGTAATGTGAAAAATAATAAATAAAATAAAACTTTGTTGATTTTCAAGGTGAGAAGAAACTTTTTGATCCCAATTTGGAAACTTTCAAAACCTATTTGGACCAAATAAATCCTAAAGGGATTTAAAAAGATAAACATTTAATAAAGGAAAATAAAAATATTTGGAATTACTATTTTGAATCTCTTAATAAAAGATTTTGTTTTCAAATGAAAAGGTGGATTATAAATAAAGATTATTTTATAGAGCCAAAATAAACCTTGGCCAAACTTTTGAAATAAAATGTTTTGCTTTGATTAAAAGAGTAAAGGTTTATTAAATAAAATAATAAGGATTTATTAATATCCAATTTTTATTTAAGTAAAGGCTTTTCCTTTTTAACAAAACATTAAAACTTATTAAATTATTTTAAATAATTTTTCCAAGTATTTTAAGTTCTCAATTAAAACCTACTGAAGTGTTTTTGGTTTTATTTTAGATTTCAAAATAAAGATTTTAATAAATCCTATTTGAATTAAATGAATAAGGTCTATTCATTTAATTATTATTGGACCCTAAAAAATGTTATTTTATTTTTAAATAAGTTTTTCAAGTATCTTATATTTTCAAATAAAACCTACTGATTTGGTTTTGATAATATTTAGTTTTCAAATGGAGATTTTATTAAATAAATCAAAACCTATTTGAATTATTAACTAAGGTCTATTTTAATTAATTATTAAATAGATCCTAAAAAAATATTATTTTATTTTAGGACTTTTGTTTATGTTGTTAAACAGAACCAAAACTCAATACAAGTTTGGAGGAGGTTTGAATTGTTTTGGTTGTTTGATTTGATTGCTTGAATTTCAAAACAGAAAATATAATTGGAAAAAGGAAAAGTTCAGAACAAAAAAAATGTGTAAAGGACACAGCCCAACCCAGCCTGGCCCAACTAGGCCCAGCAGCCCATTTCCCTCTCCCCTCCCGAAGCGTTTTCTTTCACTCGAACTCACACCCGCTAAGTCGCTGACTACTGGACCCCGCTTCCCCTCTCTCTTCTTCGCTGACGAAGCGGACCCACGCAGCCAGCTCATCATCTTCTACCTCGCGGTGACCACGCCTCCAACGCCTCCTCGCCGTTTCTGGCCGTTGAAGCCGGTGTAAATTCGCGTTATTGCCTCCATTAATTCCTCACTCTACCACGCCCATTTAAACGCCAGCGTCTCCCTTCCATTTCCCCTCTGTCTCCTCCCCCAAGTGCGCCCCCAGGCTGCCGAATTTCGCTCGACACCGCCCACTGTCCGACGATGCTCCGGCGAGGATTCCAGCAGCCCCACGCCACCCCTTGCCTCCTCGAGCGCGTAGCTGTGATCCCCATCTCCTGGCGGACCTTTCTGCATCCGCAGCTCGCTCGCGCGCGCCACTGAGCCTCGGCAACGACGACTCCTAGCGCCGCCACCGTCTGGTTTAACTCCGGCGAGTGCCCCAGGTAGTTTCCGTCCGCCCCTTCCCCTCTCGTTGACGCACGCAGGTTCTACTCTCCCTCGCGCGTCTAACGGACCCCATGTCTCGTTCTCCTGTGCCTTGTAGCCCCGCCCCCAACATCGACCAGAGCGTGCCCGACGCCGAGCGAACTCCGGTGAGCAATCCAGGGCAACCACGAGCGCCCCTCGTCGAACCAACAACACGTTGAGCTTCCCCACGCTACTGCGATCACGGTGAGCATCCTCCCATCCTCTCTCGCTTCCTGCTTCGCCAGCACCGCCGCCAGTAGCCACCGCAGCGCCGCCCGTCTCTGGTAAGTGTGCTAGGTGCCGTGCGATTAGGATCCAACGGCTAGGATAGAAAGAGAGCGAAGGGGTAACGATGAGCCTACGCCGTGCGATATCAGTTAGATCCAACAGCCTACAGCACGTGATCCGGCCGAAGCGGTATGGACGAATCAGAACACGCCGCGTGGCATAGATCGATTTAAAACAGAATTTGTAATCTGATTTAGATGCAGATTTGAAAACCATATAACTTTAGTTCTACACGTCCAAATTTTGCAAACTTTATATCAATGGAATCAGTGGAACAAGCCCTAGCCAACCATGCCATTTTTTTAGTAAAAAGCTTCTGGTATAATGGTTGTTTTTGCAGAAACTTTTGTATGCTTGTTTAGATTGTAAAAATTGTTCAAAAATGATTTTGAGGTTGAAATCTTTGGAAAATGGTTTATTTTGAACCTACTGACCATAGGAAACAGTTTGTGGTTACAAAAATGTATTTGGTGAAACAAAAGAATGATTCTTTGATTTAAAACCATTTCTAGTCAAATAAAAATATAGATTATTTATTAAAAATGGTTTTGGAAGAAAACCTTTGGGAAATGTTTTGTTTTAAACTCTCTGACCCTAAACACAAAGTTTTATGGTTTGAAAACATATTTTGTGAACCCTATAGATTAATGCCTTAGTGAAAACATTTCTACACCACATAAAATGATACCTTGTTTTGAAAATGGTTTATAAAGTGAAATCTTTTGCAAATGTCTTTTGCCACTTTATAAAATGACCAATAGGTGTTTTCAAATTTTTATGTCCCATTAGGAACCACTTTTCCAAATAAAACAATCCTTGGCATGCTTGCATGCATTATCTTGGTTCTATGATTTTATGTGATGTTTTTCTTGATTGGTAGTTTGAGTTTGTGCCTTGCTTGATTGAATTGTAATGACTTGAAGAGTGTGATTGTTGCAAGGACAAGGAGTGAAATTATACCCTCTACCAAAAAGGCAAGTGATTCTTCATACTTTTGTCCAATTACTTTCACTATGCATTAGTGATTTTCTCAAAGTAAAACTTGCATGGAATTTTGCTAAGTATAAACCTTGCTATGGGAAAACCTAGTAGATGAAACCTTAGAAGAATTTCCTAAGTTAAGATTCCTACTACTATCATGCTTAGCTTAGCTAGTAGAAAACAAGGGTGGAATATATATTCACACTATGGAAAAATTTCTAAGTCTGAGGACTTGTATTTTGTTTAATAAAACAATTAAGTTAATGAATCACCTGGGTGGAATGGTAATTGCTTGGTGGATTTTGGTTGAGTGGTTCACAAGGCCCATGTTTATGGTTTACCTTGTGTATCTCACTTGTGGATGGCCACCCAGGAACAAAGAGATTTGAGATGTCAAATATTGAGAAGCTTCAAGTGCAGCCACTTGGCATTATGGGCTCTGCCTGGATCATATAGGTTGCAAGAACTTAGCCATATGGACAGTTGGTGGTAGGGTTTGATAGGTTGGAGCGCGTCCATTTTGGTCTAAGGGAAGGCTTCTGAAAGATCTGGTCTTGGGAAACCAAGTCTTGTGGGGAAAGTGCACCACCTCTGCAGAGTGTAAAATCTAAGTACTTAGCCATGTCCTTGGTAAAGGACAATTTGAGCATCAAGACATGGAAGCTATCAAGAATCTCATCATCCAAATTTCTAAGTTAAAAACTTGTGGTTGAACAAGGGTTTAAGGATCTTCAATCTTTGATTGGGAGATGCCTTGGGAAGGATTATTTTGTCAAAGCAAAAACTTAGTGTTTTCAAATGATAAGGAAAATCTATTTTGAGCAATGCAAGCCTCAACTCCACTTTGCCAAATGCATATAGATGATAGACTCCACTATACTACCATAGTATCACTTGCCAATACAATTCAAATGTATTGACCCTTGTGGCTGTAACTTGTTATGTTGCAGGTTTGATTGAGTTAGTGAAGTGTGTTGATTAGGATTACAAAGTCTACAACCAACATGTCTGCCTGTGGCACTTTGAAGATGAAGGACCCCATGTCTATAGTTATTCTGCTGCAATGTAATGTAATAGCCAAATGAGATATGTAAGATGTAATAAAATTATGTTATTCCTGGTTATAAAGTTGTATTATGACCTTTGTTTCTTGATATTACATCTTAACTGTGGATGCTAGCTATTGATCCAGGGACTAGCATTGCAATCACAGGGATCCTTTTCCTTTACAAAGGAGGGATCTTACAACTATATATAGGGAGTGAACGTGGGATCTGCTCGCGCGACCCATTCACTAAAGCCCATATAACACTAGTCACCGTGAGTCCAACTCACTAACTCAGTCCTAATCAGGTTTAGGTCCAGCCCAACCAGATTATATGTTCAAATCCAATCCGAACTTTCTCCCGCTCTTAAGTGTGTGACCCCGCAGGCTCATGGCTACTAGGACACGATTGGAGTCCGACTCTCAATCGATCAGTCGGTAGCGGCTCCTAGCAGAACGTGCCGACTCCCAAGTACCAAAGAGTCATGACGACTTGCCTTTCCAATGCGACTTACGTTCGAGTCCCTTTTGCCTCACGATATACCTTGTCAGACTATAGGCGAATAATTGTCATCCCTTAAATAGTCCGACTCTCTTCTCGATCCGAGATAAGTGATTCACCCGACTAACTCTTAGTCGATCGCCTCGGTTAACACTTAACCGAGTCGTGCATGGCCATGCTTTTTCTGAATCATACCTCACGAGAGGGCCCAGAGAATATCTCTTCAAGTGGAGGGGCAAAATCCCATCTTGGTTATTCACATCACGCAGCTTGATTCTCAGTCGACCCGAACTCTGCCTTTATAACTGACCAGTTACGGATCAGCATTTGACAGAACCTAAGTCGGTGATCCTCAACTCGAACTATGCAACAACCTCAGGTCTAAGGATTACATTGATTGAGATATATAAATGACAGCTAGTTCTTTGTACCTCAATATGGGTCAATCCGACTCGCTAAACTCTTTATCCGAGTCTATGTAAGTTGGAATAGCATCTCCATGCCCATGACAAGTGGAACCGAGTCATCAAGCCAACTTTCACATTGATCTAAATTGTGTGTCCAGCACAACCTCAATGACCAAGAATATTTAGTACAAACAACATGAATGCATAGTTCCACAACCGAATCACATATTCAATGATACACATCAGATGTTTATATAAGGACTACTTAATATCTTTATGAATACAATGGGAAATATCATCATACATGATTGCTTCTAGGGCATATTCCCAACAATCACTGATATGCCGTCTGGGCCGACCAGTAGCCGCACTGCCGCCTGCGTCCATGAGCTCGCCGTGACGCTGCCTGGGCGGCTGGGCCAACAAATAGCTAAATGTGACACGGTGAGTACGTTCATTAGCTCGCCGAGACGCCGCCTACGTCCATGAGATCGCCGTGACGCTGCCTGGGCCAACCAATAGCTAACTGTGACGCTGAGTATGTTCATTACCTTGCCGAGACGCCGCCTGCGACCATGAGCTCGCCGCGCCAACGCCCTCCACCTCGATGAGCCCGATGAACGGTGGACGCCGGTAACAAAGGAGCACGACTACGCTGTCGTGTCCACGTTGCACTGGTTCACGCGCCCGGACATGTACTGTCGCCGCATATGGACGAGGTGGTCGCTGCTGCGTCGAGCATGGTGACAAACAACTGCTGCACCATGAGCCGTGGCCGGCATCGATGAGGCCGAACGGTCGTCGCTGGCCAAAACCGCGGGGGAGGGCGCCTCCTACTTCCCCGGTGCCCCTTCTGATCGTGCGCTTCTGGAGTGGCGAGGTGGGTAAGCTCGTGTCGCTGTGGGGAGGCGGTGAGCCCGCCGGTGTGCTCCATATAGGGGGCGGCGGCGCCGAATTTTTATCGGGGTCGGGACAGGTCAGTGTGGGATTCGAGCAGACCGCACGGCGGGGAAGCTCGCACCGGCGTGGGGAGGTGGGAGAGCGCGCCGGCGGCAGATTTTGTCGTTGTCTGGGACGGGTTTGATGGGGAACTCCATAAGATAGAAATCACAGCCTGCCATGAATGAATTGAAGACAAAAGGCAAGCAGTACGGTTGCTGCTGCCGCCGCCGCGCACCTCTATCTCGACGGCTAATTCCTTCTTGTTCTTCTTCTTCCGGTTGCTGCTGCTCTTGGTCTTCCTCCCAGTCCGCGCAACCGCCACGGGGTACGGGCACCGGGGCCAGCGCCGAGGCGTTCACAGAGCGCGGCGAGGAGGAGCGGGAGGCAGCGGGGGCGCGTCCGGCGGTCCTCGGCGGACCCGAGGACGAGCTGCTCCTAGAGATCACTGTGGGGCGGAGGGAGGTGGGGGAGCGCTCGCCGGCGTTCTCAATCGGAGGCGGCGGCGCTGAATTATTTTGGGAGCAAGACATGTCGTGGGTGGAGCAGAGACATGACTCAGGGAAGGGATGGCGGTTTTGCAAAAAGACCCTTCTATAAGTGGTTATTCTTTACATGTTATTTTTTACCTATATGTTATTACTGACAATGGGTCCACTCAGCGCCACGTCGTCAAATACATCACTACGGCACCCGCGGTGACCTCGAGTGATGCTTCGACGCGAGTTTGATGACCCTATTATACAATGACCGTATTAATTTTGCTAAATTTTCGCCTCGCCCGTACCAGGGGCGAGATGACGGCGCGAGATTCATTCGCCAAAAGATTAGCTGCCCACGCGCCCGCGTCTCTTTGGTGGTCCCATCCGTATAAATAGTGCAAGTGCCAGCCAATAGCAATTCTAAACTTTTTTAAATTAGCCAGCGTTCATAATTAGTGTTCCGTACGTATGTTTCCATGGCTCATAGCTAGCTACTTCGAACTGACAACAGTAGTAGCCGCTTATGACTTTCACTTTCTTGGCTCAAGTTTTTTTCTTCTTAACTGCATTTTTGGAGAAACAATTTACTCCACTAACGTTTTGCTCTGATTTAATTGTAATCAAATAAACCATTAGACAATTTAAATGGTATAAATACATGCCAAGGCAAGTTGGTTGCAAACCAAACGCAGACACTATTCTACCAAAAATTTGGAAGAGCAGCGGCTATAATCCAAACAACACCACCTTGCCAAAATTTTGGTTATGCCCTCGGTTTGGTCATGCCAAAAATTTGATAAGGCTTGTTGGTTCTCAAACCAAACACACCCTATACCTATACAGCAAGAATCACAGGGCTTGAATGGGAACTGATTGATCAAACAGCTACGTCGCTACTGGTGTTGTCATGACACTAGGCTGATGTGCTTTTTAGCCGCTGCAGTAGTCGCCTCTTCTTGTGTTTGATCACTAGGCGTGCAGCCACCAGAACCTCGACCACCATATCTGCCACGGCCATTACGACCACTCCTATTTCGTCCACCAAAACCAGATTGTCGAACGGCATGTTACCCGTTAATTGCCATTGTAGCCATTGCCATTATAATTTCTTCTGATGTTCTGACGATGTTCGTAAAAACCCTCATCGAATGCACCGAAATCCCCTCCAAAAGAACCTGAAGAAAAGTTACCTTGATCGTCTCCCTAGTTTTTGTTTTGCTGTCAGTTATTACCTCCACCATGAAAATGGTTTTGGTTCTGACCTTGTGCCATCCGAGCGTCCCCATTGTAATGATGCGGAGGATATCCTTGGAAACCACGAGTACCTCCACCATTAGGGCCAAACGACTGACCTCCAAACTGCCGCCACGGCCATTGCCATAGCCAGATCCTTCTCCCCTCTCAAATTGGGGTTGTTGCCTCTCAAAACTAACATGGTTGTTTGTCAAAGGAGCACCTCTACCGACGTTGCCTCCTCCAAAACCATGCTGGAAATTGATCCCCTCTCCCCGCCATGAACGACCTTGGACGCTCAGACGAGGAAGGGACGTTCGTGTATGGAACGATAGGAGCGTTTACTCTCGACTCAGACCATGTCAACCATAAAACCCCATGGGTTTGGGCTGGTAGGATTTTTCGTTACTCAATTTTTGTCCCGTTGTTGAGGCTCTAGAATCGTGACTTAGGCCCTTATGGCCCATGAAACGACCCTCACCACGTATGGAAACAACTGGGGCCTTTTGCCCATTTTTTTTAACGTTCACTAGGGGGACAAAGCCCCACCTGAATTTTTTCATTTATATGGAGGAAGACCCAAAGCGTCCATATAGATTACAAGGGATCAGGGAGGGAGAGGGAGTTCGAGAACAGACGGCAGCTATCTGCCGAAGAATAGCAGCCAGTCGTCGGAGTCGGTGGCTCGATGAGCAGGTAGCCGAGCTTTCCATAGGCGGGCATCGTCCCGACATCTTTTGAGGAGCAGGGGCAAGGAAGGTTGTTGCTCCTGGAACACCACCGCATTTTGGTGCTTCCACAGGTGCCAACAGCAGAGAAGGATGAACGTCGTAGTCGTTTCTTTTGGGACCGCGACAGGGGGTGGGAGGGTGTGTAGGCGACGAACGTCCATGTCCCGCGGGAGTGCCAGCCCGATCTTTCTTCAGAAACTTTGGGCGAAGGCACACCCCATGCCGTGACCCAGCATACCACTGCATGTGTAGTACACTATAATCGTTGACATGACATCCACATAACACCGTTCTGTAAATATCACATCCCTCAGAATGGTACAACAGAAACATTGCGGGTCCTTATTACAAACATACACACATTATTATTATTACAATACCAGAAGTTTAATACTTTAAAAGATTCAACTTACAAACCGAATATAAAGTGTTTCAGCAGAAGTTTAAAGTAACAACTTCATCTCAGAGTTTAGCTCAATAGCTTATTATATAAGGTTCATGATGCTCGTCTCAATTGGTTACTAATAACTAAGCAACTAATCTGACTCGTTGCCGTCCACTCCATATCGGATCTCGTAGTCCACTCCTTCAACACCTCCTGACAGGTCAGGCTCCTCATAGAAGACATCTTCTTGGCACTCCGCTGCATACATTGGAGTATCTTCTGGATCCTCAGAGTGTAAGCAGGGGATCAAAGGAAAGGGTGAGTTACAGCGTTACCCAGCAAGTTTATTATATGGAAGGTAGGAAGTTTGATGATCTATCTACCACGTTGGACTATAAGTCCTCGGAACTATGCGGTTTTCGTAAATCTTTCTTCAAAGATTGATTTTACTGGGAAAATCTATGTCCATCAGCCTTCACAGGTTTACCAGAACTTTTATGGAGTTCCTTTCCTGCCACATTCGTAGCTTCTTCCCGGAACAGGGAGTAATAAGTTATGCTTCTTACACTCTGCAGAGGTGCATTACTTTACCCATGAGATATGAACTCCTTGTTGCACAACCAGACGTACTTTTCCGTCCACAATTCCATGATGTGGGGCCCAGTAGGTGATCCAAGCCAATCACTGCCCCCTTCGTGACCCCGCATGCCTCCTTGGTGTACACCATGCCCACCCATTAAATTACGGCAATGGTTTGTACAGACCGTTAGATGCCTGAACTATCGTGGGACGATGAGGGTTCCCATCCATATGTTGCATATCCTCTATAAATTACCAATTAATGCACGCTACAAGGATAACAGCCACGACCTGCACATCCGACTACATGCAAGAGGAAGAAAATACAGCTGACTTCTCTGTCCCATTCCAAATCTCATGGTTAACGTGTAATATACGGCGCTAGAATCACTGATGTCAGGGGTTGTTAAATTCCGAGGTGATTATCATCGTTGCCAATAGAACCCTAAGTTCTATAGCTTCTTTATATCATCATTTAGGATGATATCATCAATTTATTTATTTGAGAAAATAATATTTTCTTTCCTTAAAACATAGATGATAACACATAATTTATAAATACTTTGGTAAAGACTCTTCAAAGGACATGAGCAAGTGATGAACTTGCCTTGTGATTGCAAGGTAGTGAAGTCGTATCCTTGCACTGGACCTTGATCTTCTATGTATACAAAACATCATTATTGCCCGGTAAGGACAATATTTAAAGAAGCAAAATGGATATGCATAGTAATGTAATGCATTATGTATTATTTATCTTCTTTGTGTGTTTTATCCAATATTTTAGTTTTTTTGGAATTTCTTTAAGTAGTAAAGAAATTCATTTTTAAAGAATAATATTATTTCATAAATATTACATTCACTATTTTTTTATGTAATATATTATTAATAGAGTTAAAGCTAATTCTTTTTTATTTAATATAAACTCTTGTATTTATTTGTTTAATAATTCTTTTAAGAATTAGCATTTAAAATAAAGAGAATCTCTTTTGGTAACTCTAAATATTTATTTAGTATTTTTCTAAAATACTACAATAACAAAATATAATAAAAGTGATTTTTATTTATTTTTATCCTTTTTATTTAATTTTATAAAAATTCCATTGGGAATATAAATTATAAAATTCTTTACTAAAATTGTATATATATATTAAAAATAATTTCTTAATTTCATTAAATAGGCTGGATTATTATGAATCTAAAAATATAATATTTCTATTTTTCAGACTTCTATTTTATTTCCTAGAATTTATTGAGTTTTAGGGGTATTTTGGTATTTTATTAACTAGTAAAATTTCCTTTTAGGATTTTGGGCCAACCATTGGGCTTATTGGGCCAAACTTGGCCCAAGTGACCTAGTCAAAAGCCCTCCCCGAAGGGGTTCTGGACGTATCGGCCCTACTCTCTGCCTCTCCCTCTCCCGACCTTATCTCTTCTCCTTCTCGACCCCGTGGGCGCTAGCGCCGCCGCCGTGCGATGCCCGCCGTCGTGGTCCTCCCTGGCCGCCGCCGTGGTGTATGGCGAGGTTGTTGACCACGCTCCTTCGTCTCCTCCAACTTTATTTGGCTCCGGGGCACTCCTACGGCCAGGCTAGCCCTGTCCCAAACCCTAGGGTTTAGGGTGGTGCTGATGACGCCGCCTCCGGTGCTCCCGTGGTCCGGTGAGGTATGGTTGCATTGCTGTGGGGGTGTTGTGCGTCCTCGTGTGCTGCTGTGGCTGCTGCCGCGGCTAGGTGCGGGTTGCAGCGCCCCTTGGGGTGCTCCTCATGCAGCCGTGCGCTCGTCGGCCCTTCTGCTTCCTCTTCAATTCTCCAGGGAGGACCATAGGTGAGTTTGTTCTTGGTTATCACCCATGCCTCTATCTCCTCTGAGTTCATCTATGTGTAGCTAGTGGCTATCCCTCATTAGGGTTCATATTGGTTCTAGGGTTCTTCCCTGGTTCTAGGGTTCATTCCTATGTGTGCTTGTAAGATGATGATTTGATCTGGTAGTGATGCCTAGTAAGGATTGTGCTCACTACACTTCAGTGATTACTATCATGATTTGATTATCTGATGCTATTGTTGATCTAATGCTAGTGGTTCTATAGTGTTGCCTCTAACTGGTAATTTAAGCTTGGTTAATTTGATGGTTTTACTATGAAAGCTTGGTGGTTGTGTTGATGCTTAATGTGTTCATCTACTTTCAGTACTTTAGTACTGACAGTAGCACTGTCAGTGGTGATTCACTTGCATCAGTAGATGTTGGCTTGTGGGTTCATGTGTAGATTGAGATTAATTTGTTTCTTACAGTGATGCTCTGTATACATGAACTTGATCATGATTCCTGGTAATTGTTTCCAGAAAAATGATAGGTATTGTCTTGCTGATTTATTTATGAAAGCTAAGTAATTGTTTGGCTTGGTTTTAGGATTTGTTCTTGTGACACCATCTTAGAATGGTACACAAGTTGATTCTATTACTGGGCTTTACTATGATCATTGCTTAAGGTTGGATAGATGCCAAAAAACAAGTTGAAAGCTTCTCTTAATAATTATGCCTATGATGTTGGTCTGAGGCTTAGGAACTATGTTCCTATCTTGCTGTCCCTTTCAGATATGCTAAAGTATCATGGTTGTTCAGTGGATCTTGGATCCTAATTGGCTAAGATGATTTGTTTTCTCATAGCTTTATATGCATGCATAGAATTTATGAAATCTGAGGTGCTACTCCTTTTAGAAGATGTGCCCAGAATTTATAAACTATATGAACTCATGTTGGGAATAGATGAGTTGTTTGGTTATCACCAGGATCCACGAGGCTGGCCTGAGATCCTGGTTGGTTTGATAGATTTATTATTGGCCTTTATATTTCAAAACCTCTATGATAGATTCATGTAACACCCTCAGAATCGGCCCTATGCAAGTCTTAGCGATTCCCGCCAAACCCGCATAAAAACGATTCAAAGGTGCCCACCAGGCACTTGCGTGCGTGTGGAAAACGAAGTAATATCATTACAAAATAGTCGATGATGGAACCCACAAAACAGATATATACAACAACGACTCCATGAGTAAAGCATATAGATATACAATACAAAGATCCAAATCACCTTGAAAACGATACAACATCCGACTATGGACAAGATGCAAATGGGTCTAAGAGCCCTGAAGAATAACCAATGGCGTCCATAACCCTGCCTAGGACAAGCCGGAAGGGTAACCCTGCTAACAACGTCGATCTCAAACCTGCTTAAATAAAAGGGGTGCCGACAAAGGGCAAAGGAAAAAGGAGAGCGGTCAGTATGAGGCCAGTACACGGCGAGACTAGAATTCGGCGGTCCTCGCCTACATAGGTATGGTGGATTGAAGCGGCAACGCAACATGCACTAAACAACCTATAGAGACTCGATACAACTGTCGGCTATTAGAGAGGGATAAGAAAGACCTATTCGGATCCAACCTGATACTAACACCAAACATACTCATCCTAGTATTTCTCCCTCGAGACCAAACGAGGAAGTCAACCGAGGAACTCACACAGTTGGCAATTTTATTCATTCCATTATAGTTGCAGCACTTACTAGTCAAATATAGATATCACGAGTCATCCTGATATAATAAGTAGTGGACATTTTTAGTGAACCATTCCGTTATAGTTACGATACTTACTAGTTAGATACATATAACATGAGACATTCAAGAACCCAACAGTTGTTGGCACTTTTATTTGCATTCGATTATGGTGAAGTTGATTACTAGTCATCACATAGTCAAGTTTATAACACTACTTTAGTTATAGTTGTCTATGATCGAGATACTGTGCTCCAAGTCGTCCATAACCGCGGACATGGCTTTCAGAAAGTTTTACCCTGCAGGGGACACAAATAGCAACACACGCACGATCAACCTCGGAAAAAACCAAATGAAAACCCAATGAGGCATCACGACAGAACATTCGCAAGATTCATATTTAATTTTAGGGAGCCACCCCACCAAGCTACCCGCGACGAAGTTGTCCTGCTCCGAGACGGACCCAGAGGTTTGTGCCAATGGTTGTAAACGACTGGGAACCCGAAAGTGTGACTAGGCTTGTCGATACCAAGAAAACATTCCACATTTGTTCCTAAACAGTACAGGTGCTCCACGCGCAATAGTAAATAAACCAGTAAAGCATGGCATAAGTACATGATAGTAATAAAGTCCCAAACTACTTGTGGCCCCAAGGAATTAAATATGACTCAAGCTAGGGTTAGGGGGATTCATGGTCCCACATGCGGATAGTGTGAATATTCAAAGAACAGGTATCAAGTACTCGGAGTCCTACGGGACACAGGTGGACGGTTCAAAACCAAATAACATCTATTGCCCACCTGTGCCTCTGCATTATTTACCTACTTCAATTTTAGTTATTAAACGGTAATTAAAGCCATGATCATCTCCAACATTAAACATGCGGCATTACTCCATCAACTGTGGTACTTGACAACACGCAACAACACTTGAGCAAGTGACTACGACACGCAAGTACAACTATCTAACAAATAACAGGTAATAGGATGTGTCCAAGGCAATATAAGGCTGCAAGGGATATCACGGGTACGAAAACTAGAGCATCGCAACATAGATAGCAATAGATCAACAGGAGGAAATAAAGACTATAAAGTAAAATAGGTAGAAAGGGGGAGAATGCTCGCCTGAAAACATTGCCGAAGGTTCATCCGAAGATCGGGCCAACACTCGCATCCACTCATCGGCCTAATCCGTGAAGAAGAAAAGCACTAGAGGAAACACCGGATGCACTATTTAATACTACGGCAAAAGATCGGGCATGATGCATGTATGATGTATGACATGACAAAAATGCGATGCAATTAGATATTATTAAGCGAAACCGGGGTCCCGACATTTAATTAGATGGTTCAAGTTGTTTAGATACCCCGCAAATTAAATGTTGTCTTATCAAGGCAAAATATTTCACGTTTCGCTACACAAATTTAAATGGGGCCAATATAAAGCTAGATTATCCCACATATGGTCCACGTATCTAATTATGAGGTGAATCGGCATAATACCCCCAAACCACATGATATGAGTGCAAGCATGTACAATTAAATGCAACAAGTAGATATCATATATTATAAAAATAGGGGTCGGATTGGGGTCACACATGGGGATCTCGACGATCTTTGGGGTTCACTGAAGGGGTTTGGTGCTCCGTGAATCTTCAGGCCTCGGCCATCGAATTCCGGAAACGGTCTTGCAATCCGTGAGGAAGATCTTGGCGTCCCGCGTCCTTGTGTCCATGAGATCAGGGGCTCTCCGGGGTCTCGGCCCTTGGTAGTTGTCGATGGGCTCGGTTTGGCGTGGCTGGTTCATGGATTTTTCCTGGGTCGATGTCGATCTTGTCGAAAGGTACCGGGAACATGGTATGTTCATTCTAGATTTGAGCTTCCTTACAAAGCCATCCAATTTCCAAAGGGCATAGCACCCAGCCTCACCACGGTTGAGCAGTGAATATGCGTTAGACACAGCTCATACAGGAGACTTGCAAGGTAACCAACAACGAGGACCTGGGGAAACCAGGAGGCGGCAGCCGGTGCTGGCGAGGATGTGCAGGGATGGAAGCGGTGTCGTCCATGGTGACAGTGGTGGCAGAGGTGGAGGGCGTGCGAGGCTCTGCTCGCGGGACCAAAAACCAGGGCGGTGGGGTACATGAGATGGTCGGTGACGGCGCGCGCGAGGCCTGTGGAGGAGGCCAGGGCGGTGGTTCTGAAGGGGATGAGGGCGTCGCAGATGGCGGAGGGAGAGGGTACGGGCGCAGGCCGCGCTGTCTCCAGCGACAAGAGGTGGGCCGGTCGGAGGAGATCGGGACGTCGCGAACGGCAGAGGGGTCGCACCTGCGGGCGATCTTGGTAGAGGGGCGGTGAGGGGACGCATGAAGGGGCCCCTGGCGGTGGACGCGGCCGCGGGTGGCGGGCGACGAACTTGGATGGCATGGGGGCTTCTGGCGGCCGGAGGCGGCGGAACCATGGCGAGGAGGAAGGAGATCGATCACAGGGGGTGTCGGGTTCACGATGTGGGAGGCGCGCAGTCGATCGCGAGACATGAGCGAGGTTGGGTGCGGGATTGCTGGGAAGGTGGTGGGTGGTGGGGCCATAAGCGGTAGTGGTCGGGGGTGGGCGGGGGATCCAAGGCGGAACAGTGTTGACTGCAGGGTGGGGCCAGGTTGGTCGGGCGATGTGGGAGCGTTCGGTGTGGCGTGTGTGTGTGCTAGGTGTAGCGGCGGGCAGGGAGTGGCGGCTGGGGTAGGTTAGGGTTTGGGTTTGGTTTTAGGGTCTAGATATTTAGGGTTGAGGTTTGGGGTAGTAGGTGGTCTATCCGGTTGGGCCTTTGGGCCCTATTGGGTGGACTGCCTCCTCGATAAAAAAATTAGCTTTGATTATATATTTAGTTGTAGATAATCTTTTGTAATTAATTTTTAGACAAAACAAAATATTCGGATGGACCGGATTTTCTAGTTCAAATAAATAGGAAGGTAAAGAGAAACAAATAGGCTTTTGGAGAAATAGTTTTTAGGTTAAAAGATGCATGATGATGCATATAATAAAAACAACATCGATTTTCTAGTTGTGATTTTAGCCGGGGTGCTACAATTAACCCCACTTGGGTGATTACTGAGAGGTTAGTTCTAAAACAACACATGCTTTTCTGTTTATATAAGATGAACAGATTATGTGGATGTTTTATGATACTCATCACAAGAATTGATGATTGTGGTGGCCTGGTCATGCTGGTTGTGTTGCTGGCCTGATCTGGTCCTTCACCTCCTAGTGATGTTCCTGTTGCTTCTGTTTCCTGTGCTTGGCCTTGATCAGCCCTGCACCTCCTAGCTCCTGCAACTTGATCTTGCTATCCACCTAATCCACCCCCTCCTTATGTCACCATCTGGTGATGCTTAGAGTGATTTGGTGTGTGGTATTGGCTGGTGGTTTTCTTCGCTTTGCTAAGATGAGTGTGTTCTTGGTGTGGTGTTTGAGATGCAAAGATGAACTAGTGGGCTGCCACGGCTGTTCTTGCTCCTTTTACTTGTTTGAGCTGCTGTTACCGTGTCGACAGCACTCACCATGCATTTGGTGATTGTGTTGCATGTGTGCCTGGTACATGGTTATGGATCAGACCAGTGAGGTGTCTCACCCTTTGATCTTTTTACTATTAACATTCCTGGTGAAACTTTCCCTTCTTACTTGTTGTGAATATTTGACCTGCGACTTATTTATTATAAAAGATCAAATTCTTTCATATTGGTGAAACTTTCCCATATGAAAATTACTCAATGATGTAATTTTGAGCAGTGCAACTCACTGCTCTCTACTAAGAGTAAAATTTAACAATTAACTTTTATTTTCATTTGTTTTGTTTTAAATTTTTCAGGTACAAGATCTGGAGATTCAAGATTTAGTATAAGATTATATAAATAGATTCCTCTGTAATCTTTATTTCATTCTTTTGTAAGAATGTTGTAATAGTTTATTCATTCTTTTAATTTCCTCCTTTGTAAATTCTTTACTGTAATGAATCTTTATTACTTGAATGAGTTTATCTTTGTACTTTGTTTATGAAATAAACATAAGGAATAAAGATTCATTTCTTATTTGAATTTCTTTTTATTGAATTCCTTTATTACTATTTATTATCTCTTTGTCAAAGAAAATAACATTACTAAATCATGTTTGGAATTCATTCTAAAATACCAAATCTTAACTTGAAAATATAAGTTCAGATTTCAAATTTAAATTCAAATTCTTATCCCCCAAACACACCAATTCATAAAGATCATGTCAAAATCTATAACGATCACTCTCCAGAGCTATTCGTACACCCAGAGAGAGAGTGAAAGAAACTCTGATCACTTTAGTTTTTTATTTGGCGAAAAATTTATCCATATTTTATAGATTAATGCATGCATATGCACAAATTCCTAAATCTACCATTCGTTGGTTCCTAAATGCTAGGATGTTACACCCCAGGAAGAGGTGGTCCGCTGTCTCCTCTGGCCGCCACAGATAGGGAAGGTTGCCTCAGTCGCAGGGAGGATGTTCTTCCGTGCTGCGGGTCTGAAGACGGCAGCGGGAGAGGAGCCACCCAAAGAACTGTACCTTGGAGGGGGCGCAGCTGCCCCAGACGAAGGCGAAGTAGTTAACCTCGACACCGCCCCAGGTACGCATACAATACATCTCCGCAGAATCTTTTGGCCGTATGCATCTGATCGAAACGAGGATTTGAACTTGTCAATGATTGCGTGATCAGAAACGACCCTCTGTCTCTGTGGCGATCGCCGAAGATGACGTACCTGCGATGGAGACGCATCCTATAAACTGCGATCCACTCAACGGCATTAAAATCTTCTTCTGAAAGGACAAATACCGGCGGCTCTAATGGCGGCCTGCGACATAGCAACTCTGGCGATGACCTGCGGAAAACCAGAGGAGACACATTAGGGCTTACCCTGGGGGGCTGCAGCACTGCCCATTCCAAAGCCGCCTCTTGTCTTGTTCTCCTCTACGCAACACTCTTCTCCAATCTCCTTTCTTCCCTAGACGCTCTTTGCGACGATGTCGGAGGCACCCGCCTTAGGGAGCCGGCGAGGTACCGCAGGGAACACTACGAGACAGCCACCTCGTCGAGACCATCCTCAACGCCGTCCAGTGCCCATAAGCGACCAGTAGGCCGACCGACGGCGACGGCGAGAGGATCGCTCTTAGAGTCTCCCATCGCCTCTTACATCATTGATTAATCCCCGCAATCAAGAGCAACTCTAATAGATCCCATAGAAATACAAAAACCTTATAGTAACCCTTTTTTATTGCTCACGCGAGGAAACCTGGTTCGAGCAGATCATGTGCTTTTTGCGAAACCATAAAAAAATTAAATGCATGTCAGATTCATCCTGCGGAGCGCTACTTCCCCAGGTTTCGCAAGTGAATCGAGAGGTCACCATATCTCCGTGAGTTGGTGTGAGAGACAATTCCTCCCGCCTTCTCCCTTCTGTGCCTACGCCACCGCCGATCTACTCACTCCGGTGTATCCCCGCCCCGTCGCAACTTCCTACAGGGGCGGAGCCAGAAACAGTTTAAGACTGGTGCTAATAGAGCCTTAGTGGTGCTAGTTACCAAGGATTTTCATATTTGTATACTTAAAATTATGGCATGCTCATTGTAATGTAGATGTTAGGATGGTGCTATAGCACGGGTAGCACCACCCGTTGATCCGCCCCTGACGTCCTAGACTTTCCATTAACCCCACTGATCTCCTGCTAGTAGTTGTGATGGCCGCACAATCCCAATCGAGCCGTCCCTAGATCAGGAATCGACGAAAAATACACCAGCTAAGTCAGGCAACGTTGTTGAACCTCGCCCTAGGTGGCAATTCCCGCCGCGGCTAAGTCAGGCTCGGGATCTCGGGCAATTCCCGCCGCGGCTAGGAAGAAGCGCAAGATAATTGGATCCAACAGCCGCGTCATCCTAGGTGGCACTTACGTCGTGCCTCCCACAGCCAGGATGAGCCCGTGCCCATGTTGTTGCCTCCTCTTGCACCCCGTCCCGTGAAGACGAAGAAGGTGGCCACACGCCAAAAAGAAAACTGCCCCGCCACCACTACAAGGAATCCTGCATTAAATGACACTTCAAAAACGTCATTGAATCATCACCATAATCAGGTTGTGATGATTTTGTGACGTTTTACACTACAACAGGAACCCCCTTCAGCGATGCATCGATGCGTTGCTGAATGTCCATATAAGCTTTGTTACCACCTACACCAACGGATTTCATATGTGTTTCCGTTGGTAGAGTTGAAAGGGTCTACAACAATGCATATACATGCGTTGGTAACCAACCCAAAGAAGCGTTGTAATATAGCAACATATATAATTAGAGCCTAACAACAGTTCATATGTGTTGGTGGGTATGATGAATGAATGGATATTGAAATGGACAGAACAAATCATTGCAAAAGCATATAAGAGTTGCTAGATAACATGAAAGATTATCGGTAGCTTAAATGTCGCCATGAACAATTCATTGTTCAAAAGCTAGGTGTGCATAGGGGATGCTATATATATATAGTAAACAAAAAGAAGTCATATATTAAATCAACTTTGTATCTTTACAAAGAGCATGATCCAATGAATACAAGTTCTGCATATCTAAAATGACATTCTAAAACATAATCTCGAACTATCGGGTAGAAGCACCAATCTTGAAACTTTCTCTCGGTATCTTAGTCATGCATCATCCATTTAGTTTGGCAATCTACAAGAACAACACCAAAATATGAGATAACTTACCATTAGTGAGACAAAAAAAACTTGTGAATAAAATAGTTCAAATTAAAATAGCTGAAACATACAAAGGTTGAAGGCCATGAGACAATAAATCTTATTACATGACTACCTCTGGGAATACGGAAGGAAGTTGATGATTATCTTCTCTAAATAATGAGGTCGGACATATGAAAAGAACCAGAGAACTCTTCCCGTTAGATATAAATTATATTTTATCGTAGCAGATTCTTGTGTGTCCTCTTCTTTTTAATCTAATTTTTCTTCCCAGGCTACCACATTCGTTGAGGAGGGCTTACTAGGGGGTGCAAACCGACTTACACCAAGTAGCTTACTGCCTTTCGAGCTTTTGACTAAACCTATTGGGGTTCGCAGAGTAAAGATTAAATTAATACAACAGAAAGAATAAAATAAGTAGCATAGCAACTACATAAGAATTTTCTTTTGACTAGGCCTGTTATAGACATGTAGTTCATAGAGTAAAATATTTAAAAGAATATAGCAGATATAACAAAGATGCATCCTAGTAATTGCCTATGGATTTATGTGTTGTGCTGACTAAGTAATGGAATCCTGATTAATTGATACCAAGTCTACAGAAAATTTTAAATTTTCACCATTCAGAAGTAACCGAAGTTAAACAAAAGTAATGAGCATGAAACTAAATTAAGATATCTCTTCACACTTCAGAATATATGCTAGTACACGATAAGATGCCTAGAATAATATATCTGAGCAAGATAATAAATGACCATAGGACAATGACATCCTCTTCTTCTGTAAAATCATGTCTTTCTATTTCTCATAGTTGCAGGGCACACAAACTGAAGATTTTACCGCTGATCTGAAACTACATACGACACAAGACGAACAGAAATTTTAAAACATGTGTATAGCTCCAAGTAGAGATTACCTAAACAACACAACCAGTATAACATGGAATATAAGAAGTTAAAAAATTTAGATCTTACTCGTCTTTCTCCTTGAGTAGAAGAGGGGTTTTATTAAAGATATGATTATAAGTCAGCACGGTTTCCTCTATTTCTGCAGCCCACAAGGTACTCTCGTGGCTAGCCCTACAAGTTTTATAACATTGACGTTCATAGACGACAATCATCGAAGGCAAGATGAATATTATGATCTAATAAATTCATTTTGTTACGCATGTACAGTAACAAGCTTAAGCTGGTCTGTAAGATAATTCTTCTACTCCTTCCGATTCATATTAGTTGGCTCAACTTTATTTAGATACGGATATATTTAGACTAGATACTTTTAACTAGATATATATGAATCTAGATAAAAAAGAGTTAACTAATACGAGTCGGAGGGAGTATTGTATAAAAAGGAAAGCACTATGGCCTGAACAAAACGAGATAGACATAGTAATCAACCACATAGCTCCGGAATAAATTAGACCGTAACACATATCTGGCCGAAGCGCCACTAAAGCTACTGGACCTAAGATGTTGCAAAATTAGGAACAGATCATATGCTAACATGAGTAAACAAACGATCTGATGTAGGACCTGCCCACCTGATTAATGAAGCCGAAGCCGGTGAGGGCGATGGTTGCTAGTTGATACTCGTGGCAGGGAACCTCGGAGCGAGCGCCCATGAATGACGATCGGGAACAGCAAAAGGCACAACACAGATCCACCAAGCACCAATCACGTGACCTAAAAAATATGAAGAATGAATGAAGCGGATCAAGAATTGCAGATGTTGGGTGGGGTGTTAGAGACAAATTGAAATTCTAGATCTGAATATGATTGGCCGACATCCTACAATGTCTCTGCATAGAGTGGTAGCCGTCGATGATCGTCTATGGAATGGACTTTTGCTCGCCGGCTCGCTGCTGCATAAAATTAACGAACCTTGACATCTGAATCGCGAACAAGAGCACATGGACAGAAGCACGACCGGTAGAACCCAGGGATGGTGACAGGGATAAGATCAATATATGAGGCCAAGGTAGAGAGACTAACATGGGCTTATGAACAATGGTGGCAGCGGTCGCCGGTGATAACCGGCACGAGAGGAACTGCCGGGGGCGAATTAGCAGCAGGAGGAGAGGATTGGGATTGAGGGGAAATGAGTAACGCTACAGCTACGGACTAATTTTTACGGAAATAGACTTACGGACTCAGGTGGCATCACGTCGTACGTTCACGGGCCGAAAATCACGGAAAGGAGAAAAACTAAACCAATCGGCTGTTAGCACGTCCGTCCGTAGAAATTTTCCGTAAGCAGGATTCCGTAGGTCTAGCTTTTCCGAGGGGAAATATCCAGGGAAGTGGTGCAGGGAGGTTAGAGATCGTGTCTTATATTTCCACTCATAGGGGAAGTGTGGGGAAGTACATTCTCACACGCATGGATAATCCATTGGAACGCGGTATTCTCAGTCCTATCTGATCACGCAAGCCTCGTTGCAGAATCTCCATCTATGCGGATGATGCCGGAATTTTTGTCAACCCTGCGAAAGAAGAGCTCCAGGCTATCTCTGACATTCTAGACCGCTTCGGAAAGGCCAGTGGCCTCATCACCAACCTAATTAAGACGGAGGTTTTCCCCATTAGATGCGAAAATTTCGACCTTCGGAATGTCCTCTCTGCCTTCCCGACAAAGATCACTACGTTCCCAGGAAAATACTTGGGTCTGCCACTACACTTCAGGCGACTCTGTAAAGTAGATCTACAGCCCCTCATTGACAAGATTGCAGGAAAGCTTCCTGGGTGGAAAGGGAAGTTTCTGGCTCGACCTGGAAGAATTGCCCTTGCCAAGTCCGTCCTCATGGCCATCGCAGTCTACCATGCTACAGTCATTCCCTTATCCAAATGGGCTAGAGATAAGATTACTCGTATTGCAAGGAACTTCGTCTGGGCTGGCGACGAAGGCGAGCACGCGGAAAGAGGAAGAGCTTTAGTTAGCTGGACGACGCTCTCTAGACCAAAAGATCTGGGCGGGCTTGGGATGCCTCACCTGCAACGGACAGGACGGGCCCTCAGACTCCGATGGCCTTGGCTACAGTGGACTGACCCCCAACGCACCTAGGCGGGTTCTAAGCTCCCCTGTGACGATGCCGACATGGATCTCTTCAGAGCTTCCACGAAAATCTCCCTGGGAGATGGTGAGACGGCCTCATTCTGGCACGACAGCTGGTCTCAACATGGCCCCATACGCCTTTGGGCGCCGGACCTTTTCAAGATTGCTTTGAGAAAAACCAGAAGCTTGGCCAAAGAACTAGCTGACGGAAACTGGATACGCGCCATTTCTAGCCTAACCACTCCGGTGCATCTTGCCCAGTTCATCAAAGTTTGGGACGTGGTTGCGAGCACGCAGCTGACTCCAGGACAAAAAGATGGGATAGTTTGGACTTTGACGGCGGATGGAAACTATAGTGCTACCTCTGCGTACCTTGCGCAATTCCACGGCAGTCACCCCAAGTTCATTGCCCAAAAGTTGTGGACTGCCCATGCCGAACCCAAATGCAAGATTTTTGGTTGGCTGGCCATGCATGGAAAGCTCCTTATGGCTGATAACTTAGCCGCTAGGGGGTGGACGCACGACCCTATCTGCGCTCTTTGCCTTAGCGTGCCCGAGACGGCCGATCACCTCTGCAAAGATTGTCCTTTTACTACAGCAGTCTGGAACCTCACCCAAGTTTGGGACAACGCTGCAGGGGTGTTTCATGGCCACGACTTCCATTCCCTCACAGAATGGTGGGACAATCTGATTGTCGGAATACCATCGAACGCAAAAAGAACTTTAAGTGGTCGACTCTTATATGTCCTCTGGAACGCATGGAAAGAGAGAAACGGACGAATCTTCACCGGACGGCGGCTGACTTATGTCGAGGTGGCTGAGATCGCTAGGGAGGATATCAGGCAACGCGCCCGGGCTTTTGTGGCCTTCGGGCCTGCCATTCCCGCGGAGCCTGATTAGGCGTTTTTTGGTTTTTTGTTCTGCGGTGTTTTTCCGCATGTTTTCACCTGAACCAAAACATGCTCCCATGTACCATGTGTTTCGTTTTCCCCCTATCTATTTGAAAAGGCAGAGCTCCTGTCGGTTGCTCCAAAAAAATCCATTGGAAAATATCCGTAGCTATACCGTGGTTCCTGTTATAGTGATAGAACGCCGAAATCTGACCATTAGCAATTGGGCCTCGACCTTTATAACAGGATGTTCATTACGGAAAACATCATAGAACAGCTTTTTAGGTTTTTGGCCTCGACCTTTTCGCGAGCACCTCAAATTGGGCCTTGGCCTTTTTAGGGTCCATTACATTTTCTGGCCTTGGCCTTCTTTTTACATTCTTTATTTGGTCCTCGGCTTTTTCGGTCTAGTTATCTCATGGGCCTTGGCGTTTTTGGTGTCCATTCAGTTTTGGGCTTTGTCCTTTTTATGGTCCAATTATTTTTTGGGCTTTCGCCTTCCTTTAGTTCCTGCTTCTTAAAAATGTGAAAATGCACACATATAGTAATCAATTTTTAGTTGGGTTGTAGCCTTTTAAGAGCCCATATATTTCCAGGCTACTTTGGGCCTTGACCTTTTAACATACAACAATAGCAAAACATCACAGCATTTAAATTAGGAAATTCAGCAGCTAGAATATAAAAAACATTGCAAATCTGCAAAATTCACAGCAACATCACAACATATATAGAAAAATGACCAGGTTCAGAGATTCACCAACATGTTAAGCAACAAGTTCAGAGATTCATTAAAATGACCAGGATCATAGATTCACCAACATGTTAAGCAACAAGTTCGGAGACTCATCAAAATGAGAAACCTCCCGGACATAAGACCAAGTTTCACACAAAAATGACATTCGACCAGCAACAGCTTCATAGCAAAACCCTCTCTAATTCCCAGCAGACATGTTGTTAGCTCCAAACACAGCCATCATGTGAGAAACCCTGGCATCATTTTCTTCAGTCCGCTTGAGCAGCGCCTGGTAATCCTTGTCAAGTTGAGATTGTGCTCCGTCAGCCGCATCTGCCTTCTTCTTGATGGCAGACACTTCTTCCTCTGACTTCATCTTGATGGAAGCCAAGTGCTCTTTCATCTCTGCACTTTGGTCCTGGGATCTCTTGAGCTGATATTTCAGATGGAGAACATGAGAAGATACAGCAGCTGTGCATGACTTGTTCAGCTTGCTACTGGTACCGGTGTTGGGGATATGCTATATGAGTATCCTCATAGCATGTCTCTTATCCGGATAACCCGGGTGGCACACAGTTGGTAGCATGGCCCATGGCCTGCTAGGCGGCCCAGTTAAATGGATCTAGAAGGGAAGCCCATGCTGGATAAAGCAAGGCTACAGAGGAGTCACTAACGTACCCGGAGCCTCGGAGTGCAAGACACATTAGACTGATTGTATATTGTGTAGGACTCTGTAACCTGTCCGGCTAGGACGTTCCCTGTAACCCTAGGACCCGGCGACTATATAAGTCGGGCATATGGGAGCCTTTAGGGCATCAATTAACATACACCTCGCATAGCGAACCGATCCCTGTAACTCGGTGTATTACCACTATAGTGATTTATAGAAGGAGTAGGATTCCGCCACCGTTGTGGGATTGAAAACCTGGGTAAGCTGTGTTACCTCATACCCATCAACCATCCACCTTACCCCACGTCTCTAAACACGCACTGTGAGGACCCCTCTATGGCGTACTCGTCGGCAATACTATGACAGTTGGCGCCCACCGTGGGGCAAGAGGCGCTTCAGGCTCTACAACGGGCTAGGTCCAAGA
Organism: Avena sativa; assembly: GCA_916181665.1. Taxonomy (NCBI): domain Eukaryota; kingdom Viridiplantae; phylum Streptophyta; class Magnoliopsida; order Poales; family Poaceae; genus Avena; species Avena sativa. The sequence continues at coordinate 22,804,984 of OV702282.1, read as the reverse complement.
TCTTCGCGGGAATCGGCAAAACCATAGCCATCGGCCACGTTCTCTTCTCCGACAACGTTCCGATCGTTCCTTCCAACGAGTTCTGGATCCCGGCAAAGAAGAACCCTACGCGATGCTCGATCGTCCCCATCGGAGACATCCACCTCTTCATCGTTGAAACCGACTCGGACACTAGTTCCCTGAGAGTTGGAGGAGCGTCAAGACCCGCACGGACCGCCTACGGGCAGGATATGTTCGCGGAAGGATCGATGTAGGATCTCTCTTCGGAGTTTGCCGACAAAGATAGGAAATATTCAAGGCCCACCCAAACCGCCCCTATGCATGATATAACGGTGGAAGATCGCTGCAAGTCCATCGGCTTCACCCGTGTGTCTGGACAACAGAGATCCAAGTTCGTCGGAGTGGTGACCATCTTCAATATGGCATGTTGCTTTTAGACAGAGGGTGAAAACCCCCGCGATTACCTTGACAGGTGGCTCCGTATACGGGCCGATCTGGCACATTACCCCAATGATGATGCGATGTATCAATTTGTGGAAGGACTGGACCAAGGTACACTTCTCCGACATACGCTAAGGTGGCAGCAGGATTCAGGACGCCTCACTTTCGAAAGCATGGTGAACACCGTCAACAACTATGCGGAGGCCGAGGAGGCAGCTCAGACAGGCCTTGCGCTCCTTGATGGCGCCCCTCCGCCTTAGCCACCTCCGCCACCGCCTCCGGTCGTCATCGCAGTAGCTGCACCACCACCTCCAGTCATCTTCGCTGCTATTGCACCTCCACCGCCCATCATCGAGGAAACCCCGGCACCCTCCGACTCCGTGCTTGACGCGCTCTACGCCGACATCAGCGCTGACTCGGAGGAGATAGACTTCAGCCCGGAGGAGCTAGAATCTGCCATGCAGGAGATGGAGGAGGATTACAAATGCGACGAGCAGGCCAACAACACTGTCACGTCCAAGAGGTGTTCGTCGCCATTGGTACATCGATGGATGAAGATCAACCACCGAACAAGCCCCGCCTACAGCGCTGGACAAAGGGAAGGGACCACCTATTGCTGCCGACAATGATCGTGCAAAGGTGATGCCCCCTCTGCCTAACCTAGTGCAGCAGCTGCAGGAACTCGACACTGGTCCGAGTAACAACAACATCGCAAACCCGCCGCCCCTGGCATCTACGTCTGCTGCTGCCCAAGTCACTCCAGCTGATAGAGTGATGTACGACAATCTCCTTGTAGAGCCCATGACCGTGGCACATATTCGCAATGTAGTCCAGCTTGACGAGAAGGTCCAGCAGCTGCTGGAGGAAGCGTAGGCCATCGCGGAGCAAGGCGCTAAGCTGGATCGAGATCTGGCCAACGCGCAGAAGTCAATAGAGAAAGCTAGAGCAATGGAGGCCGAGTACAAGACTCTGCTACAGCAGTAGAAGGCTAAGAAGGCTCCGGTTCGCGTCATCAACGATCCTGGTGTACGGCGAAACCTAGGATGGGCTCCCTTGAAGCCGGCACAAGCCAAACCATACATTGACAGCGAAGGCAGGCAGGTGATGCCCACTCTTCTCCTCAACCTCGCCGTTGCCAATACCCTTCTGGAGCAGGATAGATCACCCGCAGCTGTGGATAAGTTCTATGACCTTTGTGGCCAAGGCGGTGAAACAGCAGGAAAAGGCCACCTCTTAGAGGCTTGAGTCTGACCCAGCGTTCTGCCAGTCTATCCAGCCAAAACCGCCAAGGGATCGATCTCCTCATGATGTCGTGTCCCAGACGGATTCGTTAGAATGAAGACAGAGGGATGCACGTAACAGTAAGGATGCTATCCCCATATCCTCCGACCACGGAGGCAAGGCTCAACCTCGTCACCCATCTCCACCGCCCCACTCTCCCCGACATCGCGAAGACCCTAAGGCTCACCGTCGTATGGATATGCCTCCGCCAAGGCAGAGTGGCATCGTCATCCGCGACAACACGGAGCAGACCCGTCATGATGGAGAGCGCAACCAAGGACACAAGAGCAGGTCGTGCCATGACCCTCCACATCCGACAAGCAATCGTGAGAAGCGTGAGGTGTCGCAGGAGGGTAACATAAAAAAGGCTAACCCACCGCCACCTCTGCCTCCGTCGCCCCCTAGCAGCCACCATGGCGGAGGAGGCCCGCGTCGTTCACGCAGCCCATCCCCTGATGACAAGAAGAAGAAAAGAAGACCGGAGCCATACGACACATGTTCACGCTTGGACAAGATTCGCGAGGCTCAGTAAGGACAATACTTGGGACCACATTGCTTTGGACTTGTAATACGGACCACAACTTACCCCAAGGGTTTCCGGATTGACAAGATCATCAAGCCCTATGACGACACCGCCAAGCTAGCTACATGGTTGCAGGATTACGGCAACGCGGTGGAGATGGTCGGGGGTAACCCCAATATCGCCGTCAAGTACCTCCCATTGATGTTGGTGGGCACGGCCCGGCAATGGATTGATGACTTGCCGGAGAAATCCATCTGCAACTGGTTGGACATGCAAGAAGCATTCACCAAGAACTTCGAGGGTACGTATAAGCGTCCCTGTACTGTTGGTGATCTACAGCTGTATGTGAAGGATAAAGACGAGTCATCTCGCGCCTACCTCTCTCACTGGCTGGATATGAAGAATTCCTACACAGGAGTACACGCCCAGACCGCCATGTCCGCCTTCATCGATGGGTTGGAGACAGGTACGTTGCTCCGACATAAGTTGAAGCGCTTGCAGGGCAATCACTGGCTAGATCTCAACCAGATGATCCAGTTAGCTAGTGAGTTCGCAGCTGCCGACGACGATGCTCGCGGCTCCCTGCCGGCAACGATCGTTCCAACTCAAGCTAGGAGGAACAACAACACCAAGCGGAAGAGTCCGCCAGAAGAAAAGAAAACCTCCGCATGGTCGCCATGACATTTCCAGGACGAGGTGATGGCGGATAGCGTGGCCAAGGACGGGGAGCTGGCCGTGGGAAGCAGTGAGGTAGTGAAACCACCTCGGCAGCGCTCGACGTCCCCAAACCTACGAAGAGTACCGCGACATGCCGTTCGTCGTACACCTCGACGCAAACGGCAAGGACACTCACACCAATCGCCATTGCAAGTTTGTCAACGATCTCAAGGAGGACCCAGAGTCCGGCTACAAACAAAGTTGGAAGAACAGACCGCGAGGAAAGGGCAAGGGGAAGAAGAAGGAAGAGGAGTCCAAGGATTCAAGTGACATGGATGAGGATGTTGACCCCAAGCACGCCGCCAAGAGCGATGGAAAGGGCAAGAACCCCTTCGAGAAGAAGGCGGCCGTTTTCCACACTTTCCTTGGAACCCCCACTGTCCGACAACAAAAGACCTCTATGAGGATACTGATGGCCACTCTACCCCTAGTTCCCCAGTACCTGCGCTGGTCGGAGATTCCAATTACTTGGGATAGGAAGGATCACCCAGACCTCATCCCTACGGAGAAATAGTACGCCATGGTCATCAACCCCCTGATTGACGGCAATGAGTTCACCAAATGTATGGTGGATAGTGGAAGTAGCATCAACATCATATACTTGGATACACTGCACAAGATGAACTTGACAGAGGCTAACCTAAGGCGGACCAGCACCATCTTCGACGGCGTAGTTCCTGGTCGGGAGGCTCGGTCCCTTGGGTGCATCACTCTCCAGGTCACTTTTGGAGATGTTAATAGTTACCGCCAAGAACGCATGACCTTTGAGGTGGTCCCCTTCAAGAGCGTGTACCACGTCATATTCGGACGCGACATCTTCCACGCCTTCATGGCCAAGCCATGCTTCATCTGTAGGGGTTCGTAGCATGGAAAACAAAAAATTTCTATCGCATGAACACACAATCAAGATCTAATCTATGATCAAGCCAAGATCTATCTACTAGATCGGTGCAACAAGTTGATAGAGTACTAACCCTCGAAGATCCAAAGCGGTTACCGAGAGAAGATTCTCGTGGGTGATGTAGTCGTTCACTTGCTGATCTCAAGACCGCGTATACGATCCTTCCGGTGCCGTGTTTCGGCAGCGCTCCCGCAGTCGGTCACACGTATGGTACTCGATGAAGACCTTCCTCTCGCTTGTTCCAGCAAGCAGCGGAGGTTGTAGCTCTCTCCTCGCGATTCCGGCAGCACGACGGCGTGGTGTCGGAAGTAGAGGGGAGATCCCACAGGGCTTCACCTAAGCTTGAGCGAGTATGGTGGAGTAGAGGGAGCCCCGGCGATCTAGGGTTTAGAGGACCAATGTTTAGAGGTAGCTAGCAACTAGAGTTTAGCTAGTCGGTAGCGGTTTAGAGGAGATCTAGATTGGTCGCAACTAGAGGGGGGGCGGCGGCCAACCTAGGGTTTCTTGGGTGCCTAGGGCAAGGGGGATACCTTGGGGTGCGCCCCTACCCCTCCTTATATAGGTGGGGGGGGGTGTAGCACCCCGGGTAAAACCACTACTAGAAAATCGCTTGTTGTTTTATGTTCGTGCATCATCCTTATATCATCATGCATTTGTTCGCCTAAAACTATTTTCAAAAAACTCTATTTTTGCTTTCTACTTACCCCCTCTTATTTCAAAGTATAAGGTCCAGTCTGTCCAGATCTTATATTTTTCTAAAAACTATTTATAAAGGTTTATCAAATAAAATTATTAAAAACTAGTCCGGGGAGACAGTCCGGCCGGTCAGGCCAGAGGCCCCACCGGACCAGACCATCTACGACCCGGCCCAACTAAACCCTACAAGATCTAGACCTAACCCTAACACTAGACCAGCCCCAAACCTCCCCATACCTAACCCTAGCCGCCAGGCACCCCAACTACCCCGCCCCGCCACCACACACCCGCGCGCATGCCAGCCTCGCCTTCGCACCCCGCCTGCAACCAGCCACACAACACCCAACCCGCCTGCTGCAGCCTGGCCCCACCCCACTTACCGCATCGCCACCCACGCTCCCCTTGATTCCTCGCGACCCACACGCGACCAAACCGCCGCCGCCAGCGACCTTGTCGCCAGGGCTGCTCTCCCTCCCGTCGCCTCTCCTCGCCTCCCTCCCTCGATGCCAAGCCACCGCCGCCCTCCTTCCTTCCTAGCCAACCACCGCCACCGGACCGCCTCCCCCCTCTGTCGCCGACCATCGCACGACCTCCTCTGCACCCTCCTTCGCCTCCAGGAGCCCCTGCCGCCCGAGCCCATCGCCCCTCCGCTCCAGCTTGCCCGCCCGGCCTTCCTCCGCTCCTTCCCGTCCGCCAGGCCGTCGACCGCCTCGCCGACCACCTCTGCAAGCGCCACCCTCTCCGTTCCCGGCTTTCAGCGCCTCGTCCCCGCCCTCTTCTGTGTCGCCCCACGCGCGTGCCCTACTGCACCACGTGCCGTGCATGCCACCATCATCTTCGGTCGCTTCTTGCCATGATGTAGTTGCTCCAACCCGCTTGTGTGTCCTGCGGGTACGTGTGGAATCCGTTGTTTGGTGAGATGGGACAAGAAACGGTCCCGTGTAACCCATTCAAGTTAGATCCCTTATCTATCTGTTTCAGTATGGGGATCTGCGGATGTACGAAGTGGTGCTTCTTTGGTGTTGGCGCAAAGTGAAGTGGTACTGTGGAGATTTTGACGTGGTTGTTCGAAACAGCCCAATGACAAGATCGACCAGTTGAAGGAGCCTGTTGCACATTGTCGCGGAGGTACCCGACGCCCGAAGAACACGCGAGTACTCGGTACCATTGCAAGATCGCCTCCGACCGTAGAAGCCGAAACAACAAGACCCTGAATCCGAAGGTCATCTACATGGAACGCCAAGAACTTCTACCGAAGACCGATCCCTGCGAGACCGAACCCATCGAACCCTCGAACCAAGACCTTCGCCCCGATGTGTGACCCTCTGTCCGAGACCCCTATTTTATAAATGCCATCTTATAAATTGTTGCATATTGAATTGTTCATGTCGCATATATATCATGTGGTTTGGGGGCCTTATGCCGATTCACCTAAATTAAATATGGAGGCCATATGTAGGCTTTTCTAGTCTTATATTGGCCCCGTTTAAATTTGCGTAGCGAACCGATGCCATGTTTTTTCGTGATAAGACAACAATTAAATTGCGGGGTATCTAAACAACATGAACCATCTATTTAATTGTCGGGACCCCGGTTCCGCTTAATTTTTCCTAATTGCATCGCATCTTTGCCATGTCATACATCATACATGCATCATGCCCGTTCTTATGTCATAGAATTAAATAGTGCATCCGGTGTTTGTGCTAGTGCTTTGCTTCTTCACGGATTAGGCCGATGAGTTGATGCGAGTGTCGGCCCGATATTCGAATGAACCTTCGCAATGTTTTTTAGGCGAGCAATCTCCCCTTTCTACCTATCTTACTTTTATAGTATTTATTCCCTCCTGTTGATCTATTGCTATCTGTGTTGCGATGCTCTAGTGATATCCCTTGCAGCCTTATATTGCCTTGGGCACATCCTGTTACCTGTTGTTTGGTAGATAGTTGGACTTGCGCGTCCTAGTCGCTTGCTCAAGTGCTGTTGCGTGTCGTCCAGTACCACAGTTGTTGGAAGGCTGTCATATGCTTTATGTTGGAGATGATCATGGCTTTAATTATTGTTTAATAACTAAAATTGAAGTAGGTAAATAATGCAGAGGCACATGTGGGCAATAGATGTTATTTGGTTTTTAATCGTCCACTTGTGTCCCGTAGGACCCCAAGTTCTTGACACCTGTTCCGAGATCGAGCACGCTAACCACAGGTGGGGTGTTTGGGCACCCCCATCGATTAGTACCTGATTTCAAAGTACTGTACCGGGGGCCACAAAGTAGTTTGGGGCTTTATTACTATCATGTACTTATGCCATGTTTTATTGCTTTATTTACGATTGCGCGTGGAGCGTCTGTACTGTTTAGGAACAAATGTGGAATGTTTTCGCGGTATCGACAAGCCCAGTCACACTTTCGGGTTCCCAGTCGTTTACAGCCGTTCTCGCAAAACTTGGGTCCATCTCGGAGACCGGCCGACTTTGTTACGGGTAGCTTAGTGGGGTGGCCCCCATGTGCTTGCTTTGGGTATGGGAAACGTCGTGTCCGAAACCCCGTCGACATACCGTTGGGTGTATGTTTTGTGATCTTGTACCTACCTGATCTGACAACAAGGGTGTAGGTGCGTGTGGAAACTTTGGTGCACCCCTGCAGGGTTAAATCATTTCGAGAAGCCGTGTCCGCGGTTATGGATGACTTGGAGCATAGTTCTCGATCATAGACAACTATAACTAAAGTTTACTGCTATAATTTGACTTGTTTCCGATATTACTAGTAATCAGCTTCACTACAACGGAATGGCTAAATAAAAGTACCAACAACTGTTGGGTTTGGGCTATCTCATGCTAATTGTATCTGACTAGTAAGTGTTGCAACTACAACGGAATGGTTAACTAAAAGTGCCCACTGTTTATTATATCAGGATGACTATCTATACCTGACTAGTAATTGCTGCAACGATAACTGAATAAATAAAACTGCCAACCGTGTGAGTTCCTCGGTTGACTTCCTCGTTTGGTCTCGAGGGGGAAATACCAGGATGGGTATGTTTGGTGGTAGTATCAGGTTGGTTCCGATTAGGTCTTTCTTATCCCTCTCTGATAGCCGACAGTTATATCGAGTCTCTATAGATTGTTTAGTGCATGCTGCACTACCGCTTCAGTCCACCATACCTATGTAGGCGAGGACAGCCAAATTCTAGTCTCGCCGTGTACTGGCCCAGTACTGACCGCTCTCTTTTTTCCTTTGCCTTTCTCGGCACCCCTTTTGTTTTAGCAGGTTTGAGATCGACGTCGCTAGTAGGGTTACCCTTCCGGCTTGGCCTGGGCAGGGTTATGGACGCCATTGGTTATTCTTCAGGGCTCTTAGCTCAATTTGCATCTTGTCCGTACTTGGACGCTGTATCGTTTTCAAGGTGATTTGAATCTTTTTACTGTATATCTGTATTCTTGACTCATTGAGTCGCTGTTATATATGTTTTGTGGGTTCCATCGAGGACTATTGTGTAATGATATTACTTCGTTTTCCACCCGCACGCAAGTGCCTGGTGGGCACCTTTGAATCGTTTCTATGCGGGTTTGGCGGGAAGTGCTAAAACTTGCATAGGGCCGATTCTGAGGGTGTTACAGGGGGCGTCCAAGGGTGTTCCCAACCCAGGTGGAAACCCTCCCTAACTCAGAAACCCTCCCTAACTCGGAAACCATGTTGGGATTTGACTTTTTCAAATTGCCTTTTTGACTTTCAAATTAGAGTTTGATTTCTCTCTTCCAAGTGTCCAGCCAAGTGACCTAGGACATGATGCAACCATTACACTTTGTCATGACACATCCATGTACCCTTCCCCTTCGGGATCGGTGAACCTTCTAGACCCTTCTAGAATATTCCGGTGAAAACACCGAAATCATTCCCGAACTCCGAAATTGGACTTTCCTTATATGAATCTTATTCTCCGGACCATTTCGGATCTCCTCGTGATATCCCGGATCCCATCCGAGACTCCGAACAACATTCGGTATCTTTACTCACATTCCATATCTACTAAGAACATCGAATCCTTAAGTGTGTCTCCCTACAGTTCGTGAATTATGCAGACATGATCGAGACTCTTCTCCGATCAATAACCAATAGAGGAACCTGGAAATTCATATGGCTCCCACATATTTCTATGATTACTTCGTGATCGAATGAACCATTTACATACGATACCAATTTCCCTTTGTCTCGCGATATTTTACTTATCTGAGGTTTGATCATCGGTATCTCTGCATACCTAGTTCAACCTCGTTACCAATAAGTACTCTTTTCTCGTTCCCGTGATATGTGATCCCTTGTGAGCCAGTCACATGCTTGTAAGCTAATTGGATGACATTCCACCGAGAGGGCCCAGAGTATATCTATCCGTCATATGAATGGACAAATCCCAATCTTGATCCATGTGCCTCAACACATACTTTCCGAACACTCAATGCCACCTTTATAGCCACCCAGTTACAGTTTGGTGTTTGATGTCATCAAAGCATCCTTCCGGTGATGGTGATTAGCATGATCTCATGGTCGAAGGAATTAGGTTACTATGTATCAGAAAGCTTATAGCAAGTGAACTATATTAAATGACTTGATCTTTATGCTACGCTTAACTATAGGAGTATGTCCATCACACCATTCTCCTAATGATATGACCCTGTTGTTAATAACATCTCTATGTTCATGATCAGGAAACCATGATCATATATTAACTAACAAGCTAGTTTAATAAGAGGCTTTACTAGGGACTCTTTTATGTTTACAAATCACACAAGTATTAATGTTTCCGGTTAATACAATTATAGCATGGTATGTAAACATTTATCATAAGCATGAAGATATGATAATAACCACTTTATTATTGCCTCTTGGGCATATCTCCAACAGTATCCCAGTTGCACTAGAGTCAATAATCTAGTTTCAAACCTTTGTGCATTCAACACCTATGGCTTTCCGGTGTTGTATTTACACGATTGCTAGTGGTCAACTGATCTCTCGATCCGACACTTTCAGGTCCGTGTGTAATTGCATGTCTTTGCGTCTCTACGCATCACTCATTCTCTAATGAGATGGCTTTGTATAAATTTGGTCCTTTGGTGAGACCTTTAGTTCCTTGGGGTTAAAACATGTTGATAATATTGTCGTACACTATATCATCATAGTACTATCCCGCTATGAACCACACCTAGTTTGATAACAAACTATTTGACACAAATGCCCTCTTTTGCTGCCATTATAGCAGTCATATAATTAGCCTTTTGTTGTAGTATCTGTCACAATGTCTTAACTTTGGAACTCATCCAAATACATTATGGAACTTACTTTCCATCATATTGTGCCACCCTTAGTTTAGATAGAGATAAACTTAATTTGTACTTTGTGACAAAACTAGTATCAATGTAATACTTTTACAATGAACTAACCATCTATTTGTCACTTCTAAAAAATAATATATTCTTAGTTCTTCTAAAAGATCATAAGAGTATCTTTACTATCGTCCAATAATCATCTTATGAATCATTTTGGTATACACTCATAACATTTAGACCATAGGACATATCTGGATTTGTACACATCACAGCATGATTGATAAAGTACTCTTTGCGATTTTATATATCAAGTATCAAAAATACTTGAATCTTTATTCAATCCTTCCTGTGCAACAAGAACCTTTATTGGAGTTTCTATATTGAACTCATTCAATATCTCATCTATGTACTTCTGGCACAGCCATATTAGCGTCTCAATTTATCCATATAGACATTGATGCCAAATATTCGGGTTCTGCCTAAGCCTTTCATTGAGATGAAATTCTTAACCTATGTCAATAAAAGATACATCATTTCCAATCAACAATATGTCTTCCACATAATGTATTAGAAATTTGTCTTAGCGCTCCCACTTAATTTCTTGCAAATGCAAGCATTTTCATCATCTCCGATGAAATTAAACTCTTTTAACAGTTTCATCATAGTGAAGATTCCAACTCCGCGATGCTTACTTCAACCATTGAAATTTGCATACGCTTTTAGCATCCTTTGAATTAAAAAAACCCTTTGGATCGTTTTATGCACACGTCCTAGGTAACAATTCTATCAGAAGAACTTGTTTTGTTTATTCAACTACCACATAACAAAATTATATGTAGTGGTTGCTACATTAATCCGTCTAGACTAAACATCGCTTAATGAAAGATCAGATCTTGTCATAGTCAACTCTTTGAACATTGTCGTGAACTCTTTCCCGGCATGTCGATAATTTCATAGATGTGAAACATACATGTCTATTTCTTTATATATACAAATACGACTGTAAGGTCTTGCACCTTTTCAGAGGGTCTTTCAAGTTCAAAGCTTGATCCCTCGTATATGGGACTATCACGGATTTTATGTCTTCAAACCATTTGACGGAGTCAGGGCCCATCATCTCTTCTTTCCATGTAGTCGGATCATTATTATCAAATAATGATTTAATTCTCTAATCTTGGTATTTGACTGGTTACCCGACCTACTTCTTTCAATAGGAACTTAGACCTCCGTGACCACAACCTTTGAGGCACGTCAGCCATGAGCATTATTGCTGCCTCCGGAACACTTTTCAGCGCTGCGCAACTTTGCACGTATAGGTAAGGTTCTTTTAACCTTATCAAAGTTCTATTGTCCTCCCACTTAACATTTCACGGAAAATTCCTTTCTCAAAGAAACTTAACGTTCTAAGCGACAAACATTTTTGTCTTTGGTGTAATGGAGGAATACTCAACGATTATACAAAATAACATACAAAGATATGTTCATCCGATTTTGGTTGCAAAACATCTTTCTTATGCATAGCATACCAATGTTTAAGAAAGGGCAACTTGGGTTTTATCCCAAACCATAACTTTATATGGTGTCATTTCAACGGAGTATGATGGAGCTCTTTTCAGTGGAAAAACAGTAGTCTCTAAAGCTTTAATCTTTAAAATATAATGGAAGTTTTATCAATTACACCTTTCATCTTACCATGTCTAACAAGGTTTCATTGCATATCTCGATTATTCCATACTCATATGGTGTTTCGGGAAACGCAAATCCTTGGAACGATTCCTCAAATCTTAGGTGTTATGCTAAACTTTATAACTCAAATATCTTCCTTTATGATCCTATCATAAATTCTTTATTTTCTTGTTACATTGATTTTGCACTTCATCTTGAAAGTCTTTAAACTTTTCAAACGTTTCACACTTCATCCTTATTAAGTAAATATTCATATATTCACTCAAATTTTCGGAGAAATCATATGAAGTTGAAATCTATCGCCCTTGACTACACATAATGGACTTCATACAACAATATGTACAAGTTCCAATAAGCTATTCATCTGTTCCCTTTGACCTATGAGCGGAGTTTTAATTATCTCTAGGAAAATTTCACAAGCGTCATTTGATCAAAAATCAAAAGACTCCAAAATTCCATCCAAATGGAGTTTCTTCATGTTTTCTTTCCAATATATTTTAAATGACGATGTCACTTCCTAAGTGATCTTTCTTATCAATTGTCTTTCGACATTTTTAGCAATATTTTTATGGATGTGATTTATCCAACATGATTTGTAAATCATCCATCTTTTATGGATTATGACAATTATTTGAACAACCCTTTTGTTCTCATAATACCTGATAAAACAAATCTTGAAGGCAAGCTTTGATGTTAACGAGCAACACAACAACCCTTTATTTGTTCTCGATGAACATCATCACATATTCTTTTGCTAGTTACTTAGGCCATTGTAGTTCATGAATTGTGTTGTTTCGTATGACGATTCACACCAACAAATTTAGTACCAATACTTAAGAACCACATTGTTTAATAAGCAAAGAATATAGCCATAACATGTATATCCTCTATATACCTAAGATGAACAATTCTAGTATTTTCTTTTCTGCCATATATTTCTGAGATTCTCTTTCAGTATTTCCTTTTCTGTTCGAAAGAATCTATCAACATAAATAGTGGAGCCATACACGTGACACATAGTCCAAAGCATGTATAGTTAAATACCAATGTCTTTGGACTTGTACTTTGAACTAGATCACCATCATCAAATACTTGGTGTTCTTTCAAATTCCATTCTTTAGTAATCTTTTGGTGTAGTAAACATTTTATCAAATATTCACCCTTATCATGGAACTATTCATGATCAAGCTACTTTTAGCTTATAACGGTGAATCGCGAGTATAATGTTGCTCTCCAAAACATTTTGGAGGATTAGGACGACAAGCGTCTCCAACCTTTTTCAAATCCTCATCAAATACTAGAACATAAACTTTTCCATATTATACTCTCTCATGTTGCAACCAAAACATCATTTCATATATCACAATATCTTCCACACATCATGGTTTCTGAAACAACTCTTTCAGATCCTAGATAACCTTGATATTAAAATAATCTTTTGAATATCAAGAATCATGGAGACAAACATGATACTTATATACTAACACTAGAATTGTCACTCTTGATTTAATACCAATTATTAAACTTCACGGAGTAACCGGAACTTACTGAAAGTTTGCAATAGGACTTTTAAACTCTAGATTAACACTTCAAAACAATATGATACCAGTTTGTAAAGTAACTAACCGGAATTCTATAGTTCTATTATCTCAATTATAACTAAGCGCAAGGTGGTAAACGGATGCCAATGACTACAACAACTATGTAACTATGAGTACCGTACATGCTAGGATCGTCAAGATCAAACCTTAGCTTCCGCATGAGAAAATCTGGCTTTCTCCCATTGTATACACTCGCAGAATCTAACACACCCGATCATCACATGGTGCTTCGAAACAACGAGCTTTGGCAACGGTGCCTACTAAGGATGAACACTCTATAACTTGATGTTTTTTTGAGAGGGATCATCTTATAATGCTACCGTCGCGATCTAAGAAATACAAGATGCATAAAAGGATTAACATCACATGCAATTCAAAATATGTGATATGATATGGCCTTTCTTCTTGTGCTTCTGATCTCCATCTTCAAGCACGAACATGATCTACATCATCACCGGTGTGGCGTCAAGGTCAATGGCGCCGCTCCATGGTTGTCGTCCACCAGCATCAACTATTACAACTAATTTGAATAATAGACATGCAGGTCTAGATGGAATTAAAAGACAACCATATGGCTCCTGCCGGTTGCCGACTTACAATAAGGAACATTGCATACATCATATATAATCACAATCTTGGCCATATTACATCACAGCACACCCCTGCAAAACAAAGTTAGACGCCTCTAATATTCTTTGCCTGTTTTATGTGGTTTGGGGCTTTCAATAAGTGTCGTTCTAACTTACGAACAAGAACCACAACGTTGATGCTTGAACTATCAAGTGCCCATTGTAAATTGAATCTTTACTATGATGGGAGAGACAGACACCCGCAAAGCCACTTATGCAATACAAGTTGCATGTCGAGCATGGAGCAAGTCTCATGAACGATGTCATGTAAGGTTAGCCTGGGCCGCTTCATCCCACCATACCGCAACGATGACCATTGTGTTCTACTCGTGCAACAGATCTACATATAGACACGGCTCTGATACCAATGTAGGGGTTCATAGCATGAAAAATAAAAATTTTCTACCGCATGAACACACAATCAAGATCTAATCTATGATCAAGCCAAGATATATCTACTAGATCGGTGCAACAAGTTGATAGAGTACTAACCCTCGAAGATCCAAAGCGGTTAACGAGAGCAGATTCTCGTGGGTAATGTAGTCGTTCACTTGCCGATCTCAAGATCGCGTAGACAATCCTTCCGGAACCGCGTTCCGGCAGCACTCCCGCAGTCGGTCACACGTACGGTACTCGATGAAGACCTTCCTCTCCCTTGTTCCAGCAGGCAACGGAGGTTGTAGCTCTCTCCTCGCGATTCCGGCAGCACGACGGCGTGGTTTCGGAAGTAGAGGGGAGATCCCGCAGGGCTTCACCTAAGCCAGAGCGAGTATGTTGGCTTAGAGGGAGCCCCGGTGATCTAGGGTTTAGAGGGCTGATGTTTAGAGGTAGCTAGCAACTAGAGTTTAGCTAGCTAGTCGGTAGCGGTTTAGAGGAGATCTAGATTGGTCGCAACTAGAGAGGGGTGGCGGCCAACCTAGGGTTTCTTGGCCGCCTAGGGAAAGGGGGATACCTTGGGGTGCGCCCTACCCCTCCTTATATAGGTGGGGGGCGTCCAAGGGTGTTCCCAACCAAGGTGGAAACCCTCCCTAACTCAGAAACCATGTTGGGATTTGACTTTTTCAAATTGCCTTTTTGACTTTCAAATTAGAGTTTGATTTCTCTCTTCCAAGTGTCTAGCCAAGTGACCTAGGACATGATGCAACCATTACACTTTGTCATGACACATCCATGTACCCTTCCCCTTCCGGATCGATGAACCTTCTAGACCCTTCTAGAACATTCCGGTGAAAACACCGGAATCATTCCCGAACTCCAAAATTGGACTTTCCTTATATGAATTTTATTCTCCGAACCATTCCAGATCTCCTCGTGATATCCCGGATCCCATCCGAGACTCCGAACAACATTCGTTCTCTTTACTCACATTCCATATCTACTAACAACATCGAATCCTTAAGTGTGTCTCCCTACGGTTCGTGAATTATGCAGACATGATCGAGACTCTTCTCCGATCAATTACCAATAGAGGAACCTAGAAATTCATATGGCTCCCACATATTTCTAAGATTACTTCGTGATCGAATGAACCATTTACATACGATACCAATTTCCCTTTGTCTCGCGATATTTTACTAATCCGAGGTTTGATCATCGGTATCTCTGCATACCTAGTTCAACCTCGTTACCAATAAGTACTCTTTTCTCGTTCCCGTGATATGTGATCCCTTGTGAGCCAATCACATGCTTGCAAGCTAATTGGATGATATTCCACCGAGTGGGCCCAGAGTATATCTATCCGTCATATGGATGGACAAATCCCAGTCTTGATCCATGTGCCTCAACACATACTTTCCGAACACTCAATGCCACCTTTATAGCCACCCAGTTACGGTGTGGTGTTTGATGTCATCAAAGCATCCTTCCGGTGATGGTGATTAGCATTATCTCATGGTCGAAGGAATTAGGTTACTATGTATCAGAAAGCTTATAGCAAGTGAACTATATTAAATGACTTGATCTTTATGCTACGCTTAACTATAGGAGTATGTCCATCACATCATTCTCCTAATGATATGACCCTGTTGTTAATAACATCTCTATGTTCATGATCAGGAAACCATGATCATATATTAACCAACAAGCTAGTTTAACAAGAGTCTTTACTAGGGACTCTTTTATGTTTACAAATCACACAAGTATTAATGTTTCCGGTTAATACAATTATAGCATGGTATGTAAACATTTATCATAAGCATGAAGATATGATAATAACCACTTTATTATTGCCTCTTGGGCATATCTCCAACATCATCTACAACAAGCTCAAGATACCCGGACCAAACAGTGTCATCACCATATCCGGAAGCTTCACCAAGGCAAGGGACTACGAGATTGGAGAAGCAGCCTTTGCAGAAGCTGTCCTCTATAGCGAAGAATTCAAGGAGATTTAGAGCAAGGTCGATGCCTCGGAGATGCCGACGTCGAAGAAGCAGATTTCTGATCTGCCCCAGCATTCAAGGACGCCATCGAAACCAAGCTGGTGGAACTTGTGGTAGGCGATGCCTCCAAGACCACCGCCATTGGGACGAACCTGGATCCCAAATAGGAAAGCATGCTCATCGATTTCCTCCGTGAGAATAGGGACATCTTTGCGTGGCAACCTGCCGACATGAAAGGTGTACCTAGGGAACTTGCCGAGCATAGCTTGAATATTTACCCAAAATGCAAACCGGTGAAACAACATCTACGACGCTTCGGAGACAAGAAGAGACGTGCCATAGGCAAGGCGATGGCTAGGTTACTTAAGGCTAGTTTTATCCTAAAAGTCCTTCACACCCGATGGTGGCAAATCCTGTACTTGTCCCCATAAAGGGAACCAAAGAATTAAGAATTTGCGTTGATTACACCAGCTTGAACAAACCATGCCCCAAAGATCCGTTTGCTTTGCCTCTTATTGACCAAGTCATTGACTCGACGGCTGGCTCGGAACTTTTGTGATTTCTCGATGCATACTCAGGATACCACCAAATTAAGATGAGGAAGTCGGACCAATTGGCCACTTCGTTCACCACACCTTACGACACGTTTTGCTATGTCACGATGCCCTTTGGGCTAAAAAACGCAGGTGCTATGTACCAGCGGACAATGCAGCATTTCTTACATGATCAAATTGGTCGAAACGTTCACGCCTATGTGGAAAATATAGCGGCGATGTCTAAAAAGTCAAACGACTTAATCTCCGACTTAAAAGAAACCTTTAATAATCTCCGGAAATACAACATGATGCTTAACCCTAAGAAGTGCGTCTTCGGGGTTCCAGCCGGAAAATTGTTGGGCTTCATCGTTTCCTAGCGTGGAATCGAGGTCAACCCGAAGAAAATCAAGGCCATTCTAAACATAAAACGTCCGACATGCCTGAAGGACATTCAACGATTCAGCAGTTAGTCGGTTTGTTAGCCGACTTGGAGAGAAGGCTCTGCCGCTATACAAGTTGCTGAAGAAGGCGGACAAATTTAAATGGACAGACGAGGCAGATGCAGCATTGAAGCAGCTAAAGGAGATACTATCCTCGGCACCTATCCTTGCAGCACCCGGACCTATGGAGCCTATGTTAATTTACATGGCGGCCACCAACCGGGTGATCAGCATCGTTGTCGTGGTAGAAAGGAAAGAACCAGGGCATGAGTACGGAGTTCAATGATCAGTTTACTATGTAAGCGAGGTCTTGACGGAGTCCAAGCACCATTACCCGCACTACTAGAAGATAGCTTATGGAGTGTTCCTTGCTTCTCGGAAGCTAAGGAACTACTTCCAGGAGCACCCTATCACAGTTGTGAGCAAAGCTCCATTGTCCGACATCATCAACAACAGCGACGCTACAGGAAGGGTCGCGAAGTGGGGCATTGGGCTTGTCGCCTTCGAGATCACCTACAAGAGACGTGACGCTATCGAATCACAGGCCTTGGCGGATTTTATTGCAGATTGGACGGAGATGCCAGATGCTACCCCCATGCCGGAGCCAGAGTACTGGGTGATGCACTTTGACGGATCAAAGCTAATCAATGGTTCGGGGCTGGTGTACTACTATAGTCACCAAACGGGGAAAAGCTACACTACGTTCTGCAGATCCACTTCGAGGCTATGAACAACATGGCGGAGTATGAAGCACTCAATCACGGACTACGCGTAGCCAAGGATATTGGCATCAAGCGCATAGTTTGTTGTGGAGATTCTGAATTGGTTGCCCAGCAGCTGGCTGGCACCTAGAATGCGCGGAACCCTATGATGGCGGCATATCGAGACGAAGTGGACGAGATAGCCAAGAGCTTCTTGGGCTACGAAGTCAAGTATGTGCCTAGGGAACAAAACGAGGCGAATGATCTACTGTGTAAGCTTGGATCAGGGCGCAACCGAATTTCGCCTGGCGTTTTCCTGGAGCATCTATGGACACCATCCGTGAAGGGAGCGGACATCGACAACCCGGACAGAGTTGACTCTTTCATTCACACAGTGACAATGGTCCCTCCGACTTGGACACAACCGTTCATGGAATATTTCGTACACGGAACTTTGCCCGACGACGAGGTCGAAATACGACAGATAGTACAATGAGAAAAGGGCTATACCATAATCAATGGACAGATCCACAAAATAAGCACCACTGGTGTATACGTTAACTGTGTTTCCCAGCAAGAAGGTATTGAAATCGTACGTGAGATCCATCTCGGAGATTGAAGGCATCACGCCGCTCCTCGATCATTGGTCTCCAAAGCCTTCAGGCAAGGATTCTACTGGCTGACCGCGAAGGTAGACGCCAACAAGCTGGTGGAGACGTGCATGTGATGCCAGTATTATGCCCGTCAACCCCATGTTCCTGCTGAAGAATTGCGAACAATACCAATAACTCGGCCGTTTGCAGTCTGGGGTCTAGACATGGTTGGACCATTACAAACGGTACCATGTGGGTTTACGCATCTGCTAGTAGCAGTTGATAAATTCACCAAATGGATAGAAGGTAAACCCATTAGAAAGCTTGATGGTACAACTGCCCTTAGCTTTGTCCGGGATCTAGTGGTGAGATTTGGTCTCCCACATAGCATTATCACCGACAACGGCAGCAACTTATCACTCGGAGAAGTGGAAGCTTATTGTTGGGAACAAGGGCATCCGAATAGACCTAGCGTCTGTGGCACACCCACAGTCCAATGGGCAAGTCGAGCGAGCCAATGGATTAATTCTGCAGGGAATCAAGCCATGTCTTGAGGCACCGCTACATAGAGCAGCTGGAGCCTGGGCGGAGGAACTACCATCTGTGCTGTGGAGTTTACGAACTACACCCAACAGAACCACCGACTACACCCCGTACTCCATGGTATATGGAGCAGACGCCATCCTGCCTTCCGCCATCCTTCATGATTCACCAAGATTTGCCGCCTACGACAAAGATGACGCTGAAGAATCCAGACGCCTAGATGTGGACCTTCTCGATGAAGAGCGCGTTTTGGCATGCCAAAGATCCGCCATCTACCAGAGGAAGCTAAGCAGCTACCATAGTCGCCGCGTTTGGCATCGCTCGTTTAAAGAGGGGGATCTAGTGCTCTGACTTAAGAAGAAGAAGTCACACAAATTATCCCCGCCATGGGAAGGACCATTCATCATAAGCAAAGCGCTGCTCAATGAGTCTTACTACCTCGTTGACAATCGTGAACTTGAGGATAGACCCAGCGAAGATCATAAGCGTAAGCGACGTGACCCAAATGATGACTACCGGGAGCTTGATCGGCCATGGAACATAGCACAACTACGTCCTTTTTACACTTAGCATATTTTTTATCTACTGTGTACCTCTCATATGCTCAATGAAATAAAGCTCTCTGGTTCACTCATATTTCCTAGTCTTTTACCTCCTTTAGTGTTCATTTTTGGATCGTATAAAACCTTTATGCGCAAGCTTTGCATTTGCACTTGTGAAAATTCCGCCTACGATCGTTAGCTTAAGTTTTCTGGTCTACACGTTCTTTGTTGTTTTTATGTGGATTCTGGAGTAGTGAATTTTGGTACTTGTTGTCGGAGATTTTGTGCTTAGGTTTTTGACAGTGCCATTGGGAATCATCACCTAAGTACATGATTCCGACTACGAGTCTTCCGACTCACAAAAGGTCAAGCATAAATCCCAGAGTAATGGATAAGCCAGCACTTGCTTAAAAACAATTACATGCTGGAACCAGTACTTGAGTAGCAGGAAATAACACCTATTGTTTTTCCGCCTTAAGTTAACATAGTTGTTTTTCCACATACACTTAACCAGAGGAAACAAATATTACAAAGTGTTTTTTCATTCCTCTGGCACGGGGGACTTTGATGCAGCATCATCGGCAGCAAGAGAGCCATCTTCCTCGAAGTCGGTGGTCTAGAGGGACTCGGAGGAGCTCTGGTGATCACCGTCAATGATCTCTAGAGGCACGAAGACGTTGGGATCGACCAGCTCGGCAACCCTAGTGTCAAAACCCGCGTGCGATGACCAGATAGCCTTCTGGTCAATGTTCTGGCCTTCATCGTCTATGTCGGGGAGACCTGAGGTCACCGTAGCAATGTCGGCGTTCTCATAGTGCGCCTTGACCATCGACAGCACCATCCTTGCATCAGCCCGGGTACATGAAGCCTTCCAGCTTACGATACGCTTGGGGGCTTGACGCAAGATCTCCGAGAACTTCATCACGGTGTCCACCGCCTTGATGTTAATATTGAGGGGCTTGGCGATCTCCTTGGCTTGCTTGACGGTGGTGCTGATAAAGTTGCCGGCTAGGACCATGCATTCCTTTGGTGGAGGAGGCGACTTGGTCAAACCAATTGGATCTGCAATTCCGACAAAGGAACGCATGAGTTCAATAACACAAAGTTCAAAGTACCTAACTTACAGAAGTACAAGATGGAGAATAACTTACCAAAGATGCTCGTCTCGGCATGCTGGAGCGTCTCCTCCATGGAGTCCCATTCTTGTCGGAGGATCTTGTATGCTTCAAGATGGCGCTGATTTTGCTCATCGACAGCTTTCTTCTGCTCTTTCAGCATCCTCCTCCTTCGAGCGGTTGATCTCCATGTTGGAAGACTCCTGCAAGGCCTTTATGGAATCCTCGTGCATCTTGAGGGTATCAGTCCTCTCCTGCTTAAGGATCTTGTTTTTGTTATCCAACAACTCAATGTGCTTGGACTGCTCAACAATGTCCTTGGCCTTGGCGATGGTTTCTGCAAGTCGGAGAAAAAGAATAGTACACAGTGAGTAGTCGGAGAGTGACGGCACAAGACCAAGTTTGAGTACGAAAACGAAAGGAAAAACAGACTCTTGCTCTTGGTGATCTGTTCCTTCAAGAAGGCAGTTTTACCCTTTTCGGCTTCCAACTCTGCGCGCATCTTGTGGAACTTCTCGTTGGCGATGCCTCTCCGAGCATTCTCATTTTGTGGAAAGAAGATTAGAGTCACTTAGTCTACTTGGAGCATCTAGCCGGATAAATATCCACCTAGAGGCTTGGGGGCTACAGTGAGATTTTTTAACTCGGAAAAATGCTTAGCTTTTCTTTAAGCATCTAGTCGGAACTAATTCAGTTTACAACAAGAATCTTGGGGGCTACAGTACGAGTTTTTAATTAAGCAAGTATGCTTAGTCTTTCTTTAAGAATCTAGTCAGAACTAATTCAGTTTTCAACTAGAAGCTTGGGGGCTACAGTATTGAAATATACAAACACTGCGTATGCTACTCTGAAAGTATCTAGTCGGAATAATTCATTCAAATTACATACTTGGGGGCTACAGTGAGAAGTTTTCTAGCTTAGTCACTCTTAGAGAATTCAGATGCAAAGACCTTTAGTTTTTCGTCTAAATCCTCGGGGGCTATAGTGGGATACTCATATGAAATGCAAAAGGCAAATAAAACTTACAAGTGCGATGATCTTGAGATTGGTGGCGCTCTTGGCAAATATCTTGCTGAAGGAAAGACTATTTCCTCGAAGGATATTAGCTTTCCTCAGGAGCTCCTCAAGACCGCAAGTCGGAGAGGTTGGCGTTGCACCAGGAGCCAAAGTTGAGCTACTCAGCGTAAGCGCCGGGTAGACTAACTTCTGGAGCTCTGTGGAGGTCCTGGGTGCAGAGGCGCCGCCTTCGAGTGACGTTCCGCCTACCACCATCGCCTTACTTCTACTGATGGCATGCTTTGTCGGAGCTTCAACCATTTTGGAAGCATTACTTTCTTGTGTCGCCTGCTCACCGGCAACGACGAACTCCGTGGAGGCAGCTGGGTCCACTTCCATGGCAGAAGGGCCAGATGCATCCTTGGCTTGAGAGCTTCTCGGAGCAGTGGCAGGCTGGACGCTAGGAGTGGTAGGGGCGATGGCGGGAGATGCGTGGTGAGACACATCCCGGTGCAACATATCTTTGATGTTTTTAGAAGCACCCGATGTTTTGGAGGTCTTCTTTAAACTTAAACTGGCCTTCTTCATGAAACGTGCAAAAGTATAAGTACAAGATTAAGATGAGCAATAGACAATGTCGGAGGATGAGAGTCTTACACAACAGTGGGTGCTTTCGTAAAAGGCATCGCGCTAATCTTTTTCTTCTCCGCCTCCAGGGCAGCGGTAGTCTTCTTGGAGGCTCCACCCTCCGTCTTCTTCATCTTACCTCCGTCGGCAGCGTCAGAGGTGGAGCTCTTCTTCTTACGCACCAACGGGGCATCATCATCAGACACGACGGTGACTTCCTTCATCTTGGGGACATAGATTTGGACAACCATGTCGTCCTCCTCTAGACTTTTAAGATGTTAAATGAAATCCCAAAGTGTTAGATGCGATGATAATGGCTAGTCGGAAAAACTGGAGAAAATGTCATACACGGAAAATAAATAGGTACCTCTAGGCACTTGCCCTCCTCGAACATGTCGTAGGTGATGGCGAAGCCACGCTTCCTGTCCTTCACCTTGATGATGTACTTGAGGCGGAGCTTGATGGAGTCACTCGAGAAGTTCTCCTCGGAGATGCGGAGGCTATCCTTCCTCTCCTTGGTGTACTGGTGCATCAACTTCGTGCGGTTCTGCAGAGGCTGGATCCGCCTGACGAACCAGCACATGGCCAGGTCCAATCTGGTCAGACCCGTCTCTACAACCCACTCTATCCGCCTTATGGCGCGGGAAGCATCATCATCGGAGGGAAGGGAGGCCTGGGATCTCCATGTCGGGGATTCGGCGGCAACTCCATCGACAAAGTCCGGATACGTTCCTTCTCGGCCGGCTAGAGGGATATCTGGGCCGTAGAAGTACATCTGTTGCCAGTTCTTGCAGGACTCGTTGCCGACGATGTCGGGGAACCGCCGTCCAGGCCGGATCTTAAAACTAATTGTTCCACAATTCCTGAGCTCGTCCTTGCACACTCCGGCTTCCCTCTTGACGATAAAGAAATATATAAATAAGTATAACCTAGGCCTAATCCGTAGGTAACCCTCGCAAAGCGCCGTGTAGTTGCTAAGCGCGAGAATGCTATTAGGGGAAAGGTTCTGAGGTTAAACCCGGTAATGATTGAGGACATCAAGGAAGAAGTTGGAGATGGGCAGGGAAACACCACGTACCAACTGAGCTTTGAGGTACACCTTCTCTCCAACTTGGGGAGAAGGGGTGACCTTGCCGGCCGGTGCTGCTCGCCAGACAAGCCCCACCATCGTAGGGAGGTAGCCTTCGACGACCGGCTCCTTGATATCACTGTTAGTGATATCTGAGCCGCGCCAATCCCCCTTGTGGGAGTCGCCCTCTTCCTCCAGCAGCTCCAGCGCCGCTGGGTTATAGTCGCCGCCGGTGGATTGCACCACCGCGGACTTGGGCAGCAACAGGCCCTCTAGGGGCGCGTGGATGGCGCTTGCCGGCTTCGCCGCAGCGTCAGCCGCTGCTGCCATGGATGGGTTAGAGCTGCTGCTCGCCATTGAGTTGGGAAAGGGGGTGACTGGGAAGATTGGTAGGCTAGGGTTTTTGCGTGTGTGCGGAGGACTCGAGGAGATGCTCGCAGGAGGAAGATGATGACGCAGGAGGAGAATGAGGTGAAAAGTAAAAATCCACCATAGTTGTAATTTATAACCCCTGGTGTCAAGATTCGTGCAAGGTGATCGAATGGTCGGCGCGTGGACGATGTGTGCGGGCGCGTGCGCAGAAATTTCGCCACGTTCCCAACCGCGACCGCCAACGGTTCGTATCCTTCGCGCGGGAAAATAGGACATGATTGTTTTCTCTGCATGTGTGAGTTACGAGGCGCCGCTGACCTGTGTCTACGTCGTTCTAGCTGACACGAGCAGGTGAACCATCACATCAGAATATTCTGGCATGGACGGATCCAGTCCGGGTACGATAAGAGTATGATGGAAGATTTAGCATTTCTCCGACTTACAATTTGAAGACGGAGAGCATTGCAGGGTTCTTGGGAGGAATACAAGATATTGCTTGACGATTTGCCGACATCCATCTAGACGGAGCATTCAACCTGAAGAGGTAAGACGGCACAATATCTCAGAGTTCTCCAGGTGCTACTGTTGGGGATATGCTATATGGGTATCCTCATAGCATGTCTCTTATCTGGATAACCCGGGTGGCCCACAGTTGGTAGCATGGCACATGACCTGCTGGGCGGCCCAATTAGATGGATCTAGAAGGGAGTCCCATGCCGGATAAAGGAAGTCTACGGAGGAGTCACCGACATACCCGGAGCCTTGGAGTGCAACACACGTTAGACTGATTGTATATTGTGTAGGACTATGTAACCTGTCCGGCTAGGACTTTCCCTGTAACCCTAGGACCTGGCGACTATATAAGTCGGGCCTATGGGAGCCTTTAGGGCATCAATTAACATACACCTCGCACATTGAACCGATCCCTGTAACTTGGCGTATTTCCATTATAGTGATTTATAGCAGGAGTAGGATTCCGCCACCTTTGTGGGATCTGAACCTGGGTAAGCTATGTTACCTCGTACCCGTCAACCGTCCGCCTTACCCCACGTCTCTAAACACGCACTGTGAGGACCCCTCCATGGCATACTCGAGGGAAATACCATGACAACCGGACTGAAGGCCAACATTCTTCAGGAATGTCCTTCTTGTGCAATCCTTGGTAAGAAATTTTGAAACCACCTCAACAGCAGACTTTGGCGGTGTACCTTCTGGAACAGGAATAGCAATCTCAGCTTCCATCTCAGCCCGGAGATCAGTTTCCAAAAGATGCATGGATTCAGAATAGCACAGGTGCAAGACTGGTTCACAACTATGAAATGCACAAGTCACTTACTATTGCAGCTTTACCTTCCTCAGAGAAACCATACGTCTTGATGTGATAGGTTGCCTTAAAGAGGTTGATTGAATCAAGCTCTTCACCCTTGTGCACCTCCCTCTGGAAATGATGTTCAGCAAGAATTAGAACATAAGCTTGTGGAGACAAGAGTAAAATGCAAAAGGAAATTCTTTAAGAGGGTTCTTACAGTTGCATACACATGAGCAGCATAGCTCCAAGTGCCAGTCTTTTGGGGAAATTTGACCAAAGCACGACTATCCTTGTTCTTAATACATGTGTTCTGCAGATGGGCACAATTATGTAAGATATCCAGCAATATGCACACTATAAAGATGAGCAATATGTCTAGCATAACATACAAAGATGCCCTGTCACAATAATATGCATACATTTCTTTCACTGAAGCAAAAACGTACCTTGTGGCTTGGGGTGACCCATAGAGTAGTGAGAGCTTGCCATTCTTGATCTGACACACCCTTAACAGGGGACTTGATGCTGACTTCATTTGCTTGCATTTTGTCAAAATAATCCCTTTTGAGGATGTAGCGCCTGTTCTTCGACACGTTCTTTAGTATGTCACAACAAGCATTGCGGATGACCTCCGAGTCTTTGTCCATGTTGAAATTTTCCTACAAAGCAAACAAGGGAAAGGACAAGGTTAGTTATCATGAACTTTAATAATCAATCAAGCACTACTATCAGTTAACCAATGAACTCCTGATCAAGAAGATTACCCCCACTTTCCCAACAAAGTTGGACACCATATTCTTGTCCTTCGTGTACTCCTTGAAAGGAGGAAAGATTGGCATCTGGGCTCTTGCAATCATTCCACCCTTCGATGCAAACTTGGCAGCCTGCAAAGGCTTCTCGGGACATTTCATCTGACGAGGTTTAATCTCGTCAATGCCCATTGTTATGGATTTGGGTTTTGGAGAAGATGGGGATGCTGGAGATCGTGGCACGGTTAACAGACAAGCAACCAGGGGACACGAGATTTACCCAGGTTCAGGCCCCCGGAGGGAAAACCCTACTCCTGCTTGTCTGCTCTTTGATTACGGCGGAACCAAAGGTTACAGGGTGCACAGATTCGATCTGGCGTGGATGCGTGTGCGAAAGTATGAGTCGAGTTTGGTTGAGCCAGCTAGGACGTGCCCTCCTGGCCTTTATATAGACTTAGGCAGGTCCCGGGCGTAGTCCTAGTCGGTTACAAGTTCTTAGGGTTTTACCCCTTTGAGTTTCCTATCTCCTCTAGTCTTGCTCTCCAAGGATCCGTAGACGTCATGGGCCTTGGCCACCCGAAAATCTTCATGGGCCAGCGTATGTCTGCCGTGGGCCTTCCTTGGGTTGGACTAGGTATGCTGAAGTTACGTACCCGTAGGGTATAACCATGTCAGTAGCCCCCGAGTGATCAGTCGAATCGTAGATTCGGCTGAGGACTCTTCAATCCTTCGGGTGCAACTCTGTCTTTCAAGAGAATGTGTAGGGATTGTTGATACGTGTGCCTGACTCACCCGACGGATCAGGGTCAGTTAACTGTCTTAGGACGAAACAACACGATCTTCTTCAGGTTCGGGTCCCTTAACCCGGACCTGGAACATATGCTGGCGTAATTCAACTCAGGCCGCGGAGGACTTATAGGAGTGGAATTCCAGTGTTTTTAATTGGCGTACCCAACGCGTCCGTCGGGATTTTTCATCGTACCTGCTGGTACGGATTCATACTAGCAGAGCGCAGTCAGGTGCGTTGCCAGGCCATCAGATGATATCTGTAGGTCTTATCTTTGCGTCGCAGACGCAGCATCCGAACATTTATCACCTCGGAGGTGCTTCGGGTGGCCAACGAGATTGTTGCTCACTCAGCGTTCTGTTGGGGCAGAGTTGCCAAAAAGTTTTTGCGTGCTGATCCGAAAGATCGCAGTCGAAGATTTCATAGGGTGCGCGACCAGCGCTCCCTATGGGAGTAGCCCCCAAGTGTCTGTTCGAGTCGTAGACTCGAACGGAGACTTTTAGTTTAAGCGTTGTTAAGTCCGAAGGACTCGAAAATTTTCGGATGCTTAAATCCATCCTCCCTATGGGAGTAGCCCCCGAGTCCGTAGTGGAGTCGTAGACTCGACGTAGGACTCAGAGAAGTAATTTTGTCCTCATTTGTCTGTCGGGTGCGCGGCCAGCGCTCCTGATAGGAGTAGTCCCCAAGTATTTAGTCGAATCGTAGATTCGAGTGAGTACTTTTAGCTGTGGAGCCGAAGTGGTGCTAGTATAGCGCTTGATGACGTTAGTGCTTACGATCGATGACCTCAAGCGTCTGCTACGCCAGAGATGACTTGACTGGACGAAGCGTGGGTCCCACTTGCTGACTTTGAATTGACCGGTCACACGGGGCGTGGAGATGATTACGGCACCTCCTCGATTTCCGCGCGTAGTGGACGGCGTGGTAACGACGGTTCGTTGTGGTGTTGACACGTGTACGGCCAGATCTACCGTTGGCGTTAGGTCTTCTCGATAGACGGCCATCATGCGTCGTCTTCGCTGTTATAATCCTGGGTGAAATCGTGCTCTGTTTTTCACCGCACCAGTTCATCTGTTCACTGCCTCCTTGTTCTTGAGCGATTCTCGCTGCGCGCGGAACTTTCCTTCCACATTTCCTTCGTTCTTTCTGCATTGTCATCGCCACCACTGCTGCAGCGCCATGGGGAAAACAAAGAAGTCCTCGTCTGCTGTTGGGACTAGCGCCGCCGGAGGCAAGAAGAGCACCGCCGCTGCTCGCATCACTGATGGTGGCTGGCGGCGATCAGAGCGATCTCTGCAAACTGCGCGAGCGGAGCCTGATTCCGCAGGATACGACGGCCGTCAAACTTCCCGGTAATGAGGTAATCCCCCGTCCCCCATCTGGGTATCGGGTTATGTTTGTTGCCTTCGTCTTGCGTGGGTTTTCGTATCCAGTCCATGACTTCCTTCGTGGACTGCTTTTCTTCTATGGGGTTCAACTCCATCATCTGTCTCCCAACTCCCTTATCCACATTGCGTGTTTCATCACGCTTTGAGAGTGTTGGCTTGGCATTAAGCCGCACTTTGGCCTCTTCCGGAAGCTTTATTCCTTGAAGAGGCAGTCTGGTTCGGATGGTGTGTATCCCATTGGGGGTTTCATCATCTCTCTCAGTCCCAATGTCCAATTCTTTTCCTTTTCCATGTCCGAATCTGTCCAGTACTAGCGGAGGAAGTGGTTTTCCATCCATGACTCCGTACTGCCTGGGCAAGATTTTGGTCTCGTTCCTTTTGACCCCTCCCAATTGATTTAGAAGAAAAGATCCTGGAAAAACCAAATCTTAGACGGTGAGGAGGCGGAGATAGAGGCCCTGTACCGTCGGGTGGAGGATCTCCAACTGGTTCCTGATAAGGAGGTGAACGGTGTCGACATCATCCGGACGTTTCTTGAGCGTCGGGTGCAGCCTCTCCAAGCGAGGGCGCATCCGATGTTTCTTTACTCTGGGCGCCGTGATCCGACGAGGGTTTCGAGTGAGAAAATCTCCGAGGCGGAACTTGATAAGGCTCTTCGCGTGCTGCTGAAGTTCAAGGCCGATGAAGAACTCCCGGGGAAGTCGCTGACTCCTCCCTTCTCTTCGACGTTGGCCGTGCCGAAGGTGTAGATTTGCGCACGTGGTGCTCCCCTTTTGTTTTTGTCATCTGTGTACTTTTTCCTTTGTTTGCTTAACAAAAGTTCCTTCTCATCTTGTAGAGCTTCAAAGTGTCGGGCATGACAGCGCCATTGCCCGAAAGGTATCCGAATGCCCCGGACAATGAAGTGGTGGACTCCGTGTCCGAGCTGCCGTCAGCGCGATCTCCAGCGGAGGATGCCGACGAGTCGAGTGAGGACCATTCGCGCAAGCGATCACGGAGCTCCAGCGAGTCTTCGGATGCCTCGACTCCTCCGACTCCCAGAAATCCTCTGGGCCTTGAGCGTCATGATGATGTTCATGGGGTTTCTTCCTCTTACCTTCCTGCCATTCCTGTGCGAGCTGTTGCTCCGCACCCGCCAGCAAAGCGGAAGAAGGAAGAAAAGAAGGAGGAGAAGAAGGAAGAAAAGAAGGAAGAGAAGAGGGCCCGAAGGGCTTCTCCTATCTTCGACCTGAGCGCGTTGGGCTCGTAAGTTTCTCTTGTTGCCACTGTTGTCCTTTGTTCCCTTGTTATTTTTGCACCTGTGTTGATTGGTTCGTATGCAGGCAATCCTCCGACGGCTCTAGTGATGGTGGGCAGGAGATGATGCGGGAGTCGAACATTGCGTCGCCTCCTCCTCAGACGGTGGCCACTTCTGGTGACGCTGCGCCAGTTCCTCCTGTGCAGGAGAGGCTGGTGGTTGCGCCCCAGAATTTCGCAGGAGGCCCCGCGGGTTCGCCTTCGGAGCACGTAAGTTTTCCTGCCTGATGTTACGGGGGAGCCCCCGAGTGTCTTCGAGTGATGATGTTGTTTTTGCTTCTTTGTGTTGGGCATAGCCCCCAAGTCCTGTTCTTACTGCTATTGCCTTTTTCTGCAGCCTTTTGTCCAAGAGGCCAAGCGGCTGGTAGAGGAGCGCCTGGCGCTGGAGGCGAAACTGCGGCAGCTTCAAGGTATTCGTCTGCCTTGTAGTACTTCTCTGTGTTATCCTGGTCCTGTTCTTTGACACTTGCCTATTGTAAATGCAGAGGAGCATAATGACTCTCTCCGTGAGGTCGATGCTCTGAAGAAGAGCCTTGGCCAATCGGAGCAGAAAGCCGAAGCTGCCGCTGGTGCAAAAGAGCGCCTTGAGCTGGAGCTGACGAAGGCAGGCGAAGCGAAGGAGCGTCTGCAGCAGGAGGCTGCAGATCGTGAGGAGCAGCTGGCCACGGTTGCGGCTGCTCGTGAAAAAGGGGTGGCGGATAAGCTCATGGCTGCTGCCAAGGCTATTTCGGGTGAGTACAAGATTTTGGACTTGTTTCTTTTTCTACGGATCTTCTTCAATGCTGCCTTCCTTCATGTTTTCTTCTTTTTGTCTCAGATGCCGCAGGCATCGAGTTCGACCGCGGTGCTTTGGAGCACGGGAGTTGACGAGGTTTAATCTCGTCAATGCCCATTGTTATGGACTTGGGTTTTGGAGAAGATGGGGATGCTGGAGATCGTGGCACGGTTAACAGACAAGCAACCAGGGGACACGAGATTTACCCAGGTTCAGGCCCCCGGAGGGAAAACCCTACTCCTGCTTGTCTGCTCTTTGATTACGGCGGAACCGAAGGTTACAGGGTGCGCAGATTCGATCTGGCGTGGATGCGTGTGCGAAAGTATGAGTCGAGTTTGGTTGAGCCAGCTAGGACGTGCCCTCCTGGCCTTTATATAGACTTAGGCAGGTCCCGGGCGTAGTCCTAGTCGTTTACAAGTTCTTAGGGTTTTACCCCTTTGAGTTTCCTATCTCCTCTAGTCTTGCTCTCCAAGGATCCGTAGACGTCATGGGCCTTGGCCACCCGAAAATCTTCATGGGCCAGCGTATGTCTGCCGTGGGCCTTCCTTGGGTTGGACTAGGTATGCTGAAGTTACATACCCGTAGGGTATAACCATGTCAGTAGCCCCCGAGTGATCAGTCGAATCGTAGATTCGGCTGAGGACTCTTCAATCCTTCGGGTGCAACTCTGTCTTTCAAGAGAATGTGTAGGGATTGTTGATACGTGTGCCTGACTCACCCGACGGATCAGGGTCAGTTAACTGTCTTAGGACGAAACAACACGATCTTCTTCAGGTTCGGGTCCCTTAACCCGGACCTGGAACATATGCTGGCGTAATTCAACTCAGGCCACGGAGGACTTATAGGAGTGGAATTCCAGTGTTTTTAATTGGCGTACCCAACGCGTCCGTCGGGATTTTTCATCGTACCTGCTGGTACGGATTCATACTAGCAGAGCGCAGTCAGGTGCGTTGCCAGGCCATCAGATGATATCTGTACGTCTTATCTTTGCGTCGTAGACGCAGCATCCGAACATTTATCACCTCGGAGGTGCTTCGGGTGGCCAAGGATATTGTTGCTCACTTAGCGTTCTGTTGGGGCAGAGTTGCCAAAAAGTTTTGCGTGCTGATCTGAAAGATCGCAGTCGAAGATTTCATAGGGTGCGCGACCAGCGCTCCCTATGGGAGTAGCCCCCAAGTGTCTGTTCGAGTCGTAGACTCGAACGGAGACTTTTAGTTCAAGTGTTGTTAAGTCCGAAGGACTCGAAAATTTTCGGATGCTTAAATCCATCCTCCCTATGGGAGTAGCCCCCGAGTCCGTAGTGGAGTCGTAGACTCGGCGTAGGACTCAGAGAAGTAATTTTGTCCTCATTTGTCTGTCGGGTGCGCGGCCAGCACTCCTGATAGGAGTAGTCCCCAAGTATTTAGTCAAATCGTAGATTCGAGTGAGTACTTTTAGCTGTGGAGCCGAAGTGGTGCTAGTATAGCGTTTGATGACGTCAGTGCTTACGATCGATGACCTCAAGCGTCTGCTACGCCAGAGATGACTTGACTGGACGAAGCGTGGGTCCCACTTGCTGACTTTGAATTGACCGGTCACGCGGGGCGTGGAGATGATTACGGCGCCTCCTCGATTTCCGCGCGTAGTGGACGGCGTGGTAACGACGGTTCGTTGTGGTGTTGACACGTGTATGGCCAGATCTACCGTTGGAGTTAGGTCTTCTCGATGGACGGCCATCATGTGTCGTCTTCGCTGTTATAATCCTGGGTGAAATCGTGCTCTGTTTTTCACCGCACCAGTTCATCTGTTCACTGCCTCCTTGTTCTTGAGCGATTCTCGCTGCGCGCGGAGCTTTCCTTCCACATTTCCTTCGTTCTTTCTGCATTGTCATCGCCACCACTGCTGCAGCGCCATGGGGAAAACAAAGAAGTCCTCATCTTCTGTTGGGACTAGCGCCGCCGGAGGCAAGAAGAGCACCGCCGCTGCTCGCATCACCGATGGTGGCTGGCGGCGATCAGAGACGCGGGAGAGCGATCTTCGCAAACTGTGCGAGCGGAGCCTGATTCCGCAGGATACGACGGCCGTCAAACTTCCCGGCAATGAGGTAATCCCCCGTCCCGCATCTGGGTATCGGGTTATGTTTGTTTCCTTCGTCTTGCGTGGGTTTTCATATCCAGTCCATGACTTCCTTCGTGGACTGCTTTTCTTCTATGTGGTTCAACTCCATCATCTGTCTCCCAACTCCCTTCTCCACATTGTGTGTTTCATCACGCTTTGCGAGTGTTGGCTTGGCATTGAGCCGCACTTTGGCCTCTTCCGGAAGCTTTATTCCGTGAAGAGGCAGTCTGGTTCGGATGGTGTGTATCCCATTGGGGGTTTCATCATCTCTCTCAGTCCCAATGTCCAATTCTTTTCCTTTTCCATGTCCGAATCTGTCCAGTACTGGCGGAGGAAGTGGTTTTACATCCGTGACTCCGTACTGCCTGGGCAAGATTTTGGTCTCGTTCCTTTTGACCCCTCCCAATTGATTGAGAAGAAAAGATCCTGGAAAAACCAAATCTTAGACGGTGAGGAGGCGGAGATAGAGGCCCTGTACCGTCGGGTGGAGGATCTCCAACTGATTCCTGATAAGGAGGTGAACGGTGTCGACATCATCCGGACGTTTCTTGAGCGTCGGGTGCAGCCTCTCCAAGCGAGGGCACATCCGATGTTTCTTTACTCTGGGTGCCGTGATCCGACGAGGGTTTCGAGTGAGAAAATCTCCGAGGCGGAACTTGATAAGGCTCTTCGCGTGCTGCTGAAGTTCTAGGCCGATGAAGAACTCCCGGGGAAGTCGCTGACTCCTCCCTTCTCTTCGACGTTGGCCATGCCGAAGGTGTAGATTTGCGCACGTGGTGCTCCCCTTTTGTTTTTCTCATCTGTGTACTTTTTACTTTGTTTGCTTAACAAAAGTTCCTTCTCATATTTTAGAGCTTCAAAGTGCCGGGCATGACAGTGCCATTGCCCGAAAGGTATCCGAATGCCCCGGACAATGAAGTGGTGGACTCCGTGTCCGAGCTGCCGTCAGCGCGATCTCCATCGGAGGATGCCGACGAGTCGAGTGAGGACCATTCGCGCAAGCGATCACGGATCTCCAGCGAGTCTTTGGATGCCTCGACTCCTCCGACTCCCAGAAATCCTCTGGGCCTTGAGCATCATGATGATGTTCATGGGGGTTCTTCCTTTCCCCTTCCTGCCATTCCTGTGCGAGCTGTTGCTCCGCACCCGCCAGCAAAGCGGAAGAAGGAAGAAAAGAAGGAGGAGAAGAAGGAAGAAAAGAAGGAAGAGAAGAGGGCCCGAAGGGCTTCTCCTATCTTCGACCTGAGCGCGTTGGGCTCGTAAGTTTCTCTTGTTGCCACTGTTGTCCTTTGTTCCCTTGTTATTTTTGCACCTGTGTTGATTGGTTCGTATGCAGGCAATCCTCTGACGGCTCTAGTGATGGTGGGCAGGAGATGATGGGGGTGTCGAACATTGCGTCGCCTCCTCCTCAGACGGTGGCCACTTCTGGTGACGCTGCGCCAGTTCCTCCTGTGCAGGAGAGGCTGGTGGTTGCGCCTCAGAATTTCGCAGGCGGGCCTGCGGGTTCGCCTTCGGAGCACGTAAGTTTTCCTGCCTGATGTTACGGGGGGAGCCCCCGAGTGTCTTTGAGTGCTGATGTTGTTTTTGCTTCTTTGTGTTGGGCGTAGCCCCCAAGTTCTGTTCTTACTGCTATTGCCTTTTTCTGCAGCCTTTTGTCCAAGAGGCCAAGCGGCTGGTAGAGGAGCGCCTGGCGCTGGAGGCGAAACTGCGGCAGCTTCAAGGTATTCGTCTGCCTTGTAGTACTTCTCTTTGTTATCCTGGTCCTGTTCTTTGACACTTGCCTGTTGTAAATGCAGAGGAGCATAATGACTCTCTCCGTGAAGTCGATGCTCTGAAGAAGAGCCTTGGCCAATCGAAGCAGAAAGCCGAAGCTGCCG
This sequence comes from Avena sativa, assembly GCA_916181665.1. NCBI lineage: Eukaryota > Viridiplantae > Streptophyta > Magnoliopsida > Poales > Poaceae > Avena > Avena sativa. The sequence goes on along the minus strand of OV702282.1, from coordinate 22,770,997 downwards.
CTGGTGCAAAAGAGCGCCTTGAGCTAGAGCTGACAAAGGCAGCCGAAGCGAAGGAGCGTCTGCAGCAGGAGGCTATAGATCGTGAGGAGCAGCTGGCCACCGTTGCGGCTGCTCGTGAAAAAGGGGTGGCGGATAAGCTCATGGCTGCTGCCAAGGCTATTTCGGGTGAGTACAAGCTTTTGGACTTGTTTCTTTTTCTACGGATCTTCTTCAATGCTGCCTTCCTTCATGTTTTCTTCTTTTTGTCTCAGATGCCGCAGGCATCGAGTTCGACCGCGGTGCTTTGGAGCACGGGAGTGCTCTAGATGATGTCACTGTACCGGTCGAAGACCGCTGCAGCACCGTCGTCAACTCCCTTGCCAAGGCGAAAGAGGTCCTTGGTCGCTTCTACTAGGAGCTCTTCCCGAAGGGCGCACCCTTTGAAGATGTGGATGCCCTGGCAGAGGCTCTGTCAGCCGAAGCGCCTGCAGCGTACAAGCGCAAGCAGAAGGGCATCGGCGCGGCCGTCGGGCTGGCGATGGCCATGGCGTCTGGGGCGGAGCTGGACCTGCCCCAGATTACTTTTCGGATGCCTACGGCTGCGGATGGACCCGAGGTAGCTTTTGCCTACTCCGCTCGCTGCAGACGATATGGGCCCAAGCTCATTGACTTGCTGTCTGAGTACGCTCTGCGGCAGCAGGGCGAGGCCAAAGCTAGGCAGTCTGGTTCTGAGGCGACTCAGTGTTCTGCACCTGAGGCATAGTAGACGTAGGGTAGTTTGTAGTCTTCTTTTGTTGTAAATATCTTTTGTAGTACCATCCTTGTGCCACGTAGTGGCCTTATATGTTTTAATGAATTCCTCCGAGTTGTGCTTTATCCTTGGCTGAATGTCTGTGAGGCTTCTTCTTTATGCTGCTGTAGGTTCCTTCGGATGCTGACCCAGTTGGTACTTCATCCGAAAGTCCCTTGCGAGCATCATTGGATGATTCTTCGCAACTTGCTTTTCTTCGGGATCGCGTGCGTATCTTGGAGAGAGATTTTCTTGGGTTACGCGGTCGCGCTGACGTTTGGAAATCCAAAGCAGACCGTGGTGCAGCCAGAGAGGAGTATTTGCTGGCGGAGCTGGGTCGGCTTTCCGAGCAGCTGCAATGTAAGTTGATCCTTCTTTCGGGCTGTAGCCCAGTACTTCGGGTGAGCCTGCTGGCCGTATTCTTGTTTTGTGCGGTTGTCGCAGGTGCCAATCTTGCTCCGAGGGAAGAAAAGGAGCGTATTGCTGTTCGAGTCAATTGCTTGACTCAACAGGACATGGAGGCCGGCAGCTTCTTCTGGATGGATCGTGATCACGCCATAGTTCTGGCGATGGTGCAGGATCGCGTCTACCAAGTTTCGCGGGTGCTTCGCCAGGTGCAGACATCACTTTCCTCGGTGTTGCACGTCATGTTTCCGTTGGACGCCGTGCCGACGACCCTTGCAGGTCTGCTGACGAAATTTCGAAGAGCCAGCAATGTCAAGGAGCTGGTGCGGCAGCAGCTCGTCGCAGGGGTGAAGGCTGCCTTGTCTCTTGTGAGGGTGCACCGCCCTGACGTAGATTTGGCTGCTGTGGCGACTGGGCCACCTCCTCGACCAGATGGTAGCGAGTGGGATATGCGTCCGTATTATGCGGCTGTAAGGCAGTATGCCGAACAGATTGTAGATTTGTTTGAGCAGTGTGCTCAGGATATTCTTCAGAATAGGTAGGACCTGAAAATAAACAGATAAATGTAAGATTTGTATATTGCGGCTGGGCGTTTATGTGCCCTTTGTTGTAAAGGTTTGTGAGCACGCAGTGCTTTGATTGAGTACATGCCCTTTTCGTTTGCCTGACGTAGTCAGCTACTCAGGTGTACACGTTTGGTCCTCAGTCGATGAAATCGTGAGGTGGGGGGAGCCCCCAAGTGCGTATGTAGCATGTAGTAAAGTTGCAGAAAATGGTCAGCCGAAGGTTGGGGCGAGACACTTAGCTTTATTTGTATCGTAATGGAGGAGGTACATGGTTCGGCTGAGTAGCCTTGGCTGAAAGCCTTATTGAAAGTAAAAGGGGGGTAGGTTGCTACGGGTAGAATCGTCACAGGTGCGAGACGTTCCACGGGTTGGAGTATGTGACTCCAGACTCCACGTGCTTGAGGCGATAGGCCCCACCTGGGATGACCTCGGTGATGGCGTAGGGTCCTTCCCATGGTGAATCGAGTTTATTCGGTCGCTTTTGCTTGAGTCGCAAGGCGAGATCTCCTTCGACGAAGGACCTTGGGCACAGCCGACGGCTGTGATAGTTGCGGAGACTCTGCTGGTACACCGCTGATCTAGCTGCTGCTATATCCCGTGTTTCGTCGAGTGTGTCGACGGCATCTTCGAGTGCAGCCGTGGACTCGGCTTCGCTGTAAGCGACGACTCGTGGAGCCTGATGGCGTACTTCGGCTGGTAGCACGGCCTCGGCCCCGTGCACCATGAAGAACGGTGTGTAGCCGGTGGAGCTGTTTGGCGTAGTCCGTAAGCTCCACAGTACAGACGGTAGCTCTTTCGTCCAGTTTCCAGCTTTGTGCTCGAGTGAGATAATGAGGCACTTCTTGATGCCGGCGCCGATTAGGCCGTTGGCCTTTTCCACTTGCCCGTTTGTTTGCGGGTGTGCCACCGAGGCATACGTGATATTGATCCCGAGGCCTTCGCAGAAGTCCTAGAATTCTTCGGAGATGAAGTTCGATCCGTTGTCGGTGATGATGCTGTGCGGTACGCCAAACCTGTAGACGATGGATTCGAAGAACTTGACGGCGGTTTTGACCTTCTGGTTAGTGACTGGCATGGCTTCGATCCACTTGGTGAATTTTTCGACTACAACTAGGAGGAAGACGTGTCCTCCTTTCGAGGATTTTGGCAGTTTGCCGATCATGTCGAGGCCCCATTGGGCAAAAGGCCAAGCTATGGGTATGGGTCTAGGTTCGGACCCAGGTGCGTGCGGTTTGTTGGCGAATCGTTGGCACCCGTTGCATCTTCGGACGATGTCCTTCGCGTCGCTCATGGCCGTTGGCCAGTAGAATCCTGCTCGCAGAGCTTTGGCGACGAGGGAGCGACTGCCTGCATGGTGGCCGCAGATGCCCTCATGGATATCTTGGAGTATGGCTTTGCCGTCGTCGATGGTGACGCACCGTTGTAGTACACCCGTAATTCTGCGTTTGTACAGCTCGCCGTTGATGATGGTGAAGGCTTTTGACCGACGAGATATGCGCGGGGCATCTGTCGGGCTGTCAGGCAATTCTCCGTTTATCAGGAACTGGAGGTATGGGAAGTCTCTTCGACTGCCATGACCTGCATCAGGTTGACCATGGAAACTTCGGTATCCAACTTTTCGGGTCCTTCATGACCTTCGGGTAGCGTAGCCCCCGAGTGTTCTGCTTCTTCGAGTGATCCCTTGGGGAATTTCCGCTTGATGGATGGCACGCAGATCTGTTCGAGGAACACACCTGGTGGTACCTTTGCGCAAGTGGAGCCGATGTTGGCGAGTCTATCGGCCTCCTCGTTGCTCTCTCTTCCAACGTGCCGAAGTTCGCAGCCGTCGAATTCTCCTCCGAGTGCGTTGTATAGCACGCGGTACGCGATCATGTTTTCGGCGTGTGCGTCGCACTCATTTATCGTCTGCTGTACGACAAGGTTGGAGTCACCGTAGATGACCAGGCGCGTTGCGCCACATATTTTTGCCATCTTCATGCCATGGATGAGGGATTCGTATTCGGCCTCGTTGTTGGAGGCTCTGAATTTCATCCGAAGGACGTACTTCATCTTGTCACCTTGCGGGGAGGTCAGTATGACTCCTGCCCCTGCTCCGGCTTCGCGTTTGGAGCCGTCGAAATGCATTGTCCAGGACTGTGACATGTCAGGGGTGTCAGGAAGCTGCAGCTCCATCCAGTGCACCAGGAAGTCCGGAAGGACTTGAGATTTGATTGTGTGTCGCTTCTCGTAGACGATGTCCAAGGGTGATAGTTCAATGCCCCACAGGGCCACACGTCATGTGGCCTCTGGGTTATTCAGGATGCTGTTCAGGGGTGCCTCGTTGACGACCATCACCTGATGCTCCTGGAAGTAGTGGCTCAGTCGTCGAGCCATCATGAAGACGCCGTAGGCCAGCTTCTGGTAGTGCGGGTACCGCTGTTTTGTTGGAGTGAGTACCTCACTGAGGTAGTAAATTGGGCGCTGGACCCCGTGGGTCTTGCCTTCTTCGGGTCGTTCCACCACGAGTACGGTGCTGACCACCTGGTGTGTGGCTGCTATGTACAGCAGCAGGGGCTCGCGCTCTTTTGGCGTGACAAAAACGGGCGAGGTGGAGAGGAGCCGCTTGAGGCTTTTGAATGCGTCGTTGGCTTCTGGTGTCCATTCGAACTTGTCTGCCTTGCGCAGCAGCTGATAGAATGGTAGAGCCTTCTCGCCCATGCGGCTGATGAACCTGCGTAGTGCCGCTACTCGCCCTGCGAGCTGCTGAACGCCTTTGAGGTTTTTCGGCTTCTCCATTGTCATGATAGCTTTGATTTTCTTCGGGTTCGCTTCGATCCCTCGTTGAGAGATGCAGTACCCGAGCAGCTGACCCGAGGGGACGCCGAAGGCGCACTCTTCTGGATTGAGCTTGATCCTGTAGCGATCGAGGTTGTCGAACGTCTCGCGGAGATCGTCGATAAGTGTTCTTGCCTCCTTGGTTTTTATGACTATGTCGTCGACATAGACTTGGACGTTGCGACCGATCTGGTGCTTGAGGCAGGCCTGCATGCATCGTTGGTACGTGGCACCCGCGTTCTTTAGCCCGAAGGGCATTGTGTTGTAGCAGAATACTCCGAACGGTGTGATGAACGCCGTTTTCTCTTGATCGTCGACCTTGAGTCGAATCTGGTTATAGCCTGAGTAGGCGTCGAGGAAGGAGAGCTTCTCACAACCTGCAGTCGAATCGATGATTCGGTCAATCCGAGGTAGAGGGAAGTGGTCCTTAGGGCAGTGTTTATTTAGTGACGTGAAGTCCACGCACATCTGCAGGATGTCCGTGTCCTTCTTCGGGACCATCACCGTATTTGCCAGCCACTCTCTTTCCTTGATTTCCCGTATGAAGTCTGCTGCGAGTAATCTGTTGATCTCCTTGCCGATAGCTTTGGCTCGTGGCTCCGACAATCTTCGGATAGACTGCTTGACTGGCTTGGTGTCTGGGAAGACATTGAGTGCGTGCTCGGCGAATTCCCTGGGAACTCCTGGCATGTCCGCAGGACACCAGGCGAAGATTTCCCAGCGCTCACGGAGGAATTCGACGAGCGCGCCTTCCTATGCGCTGCTGAGGTCGTTGGCGATCAGCGCCGTCTTGGAGGCGTCTGTCGTTGGACCTGCACTTTCTTGGTGTTGATGGTGGAGTCAAAGGACATATCGGGTGCGTTCTGCCTTGTGACTGGGGGTAGCCCATTGTCCTTCACCTCGCGGAGCCTTACGAGCTCGTCTTGCATGCCGAAGGACTGGGAGATTTTGTTGAAATCCCTGTCGCATTGGTCCGATCGGGTGAAGCTCCTGTGGACTGTGATGACGCCCCTTGGTCCTGGCATCTTGAGTAGTAGGTATGCGTAGTGTGGGACGGCCAGGAACCTTGCGAATGCTACACGTCCCAGGATAGAATGGTATTGCGACGGCCAGTACACCACTTCAAATTCTAGGCGCTCCTGCCGAAAGTTGTCCGGCTTCCCGTAGATGACGTCGAGCCCTATTTTCCTAGGGGGGAGATGCCCTTCCCTGGGACAATGCCGTGGAACGTTGTGTCTGATTGTTCCAGGCTACATTGCGGGATCCGCATAGCTGCTAGAGTGCTTGCGAACATTAGGTTGATGCCGCTGCCGCCGTCCATGAAGACGCGACTCATCTCGAAGCCTCCGATCTGCGCCTCCATCACCAGGGCAGCATGACCTGGGCGAGGGATCTGGCAAGGGTGATCCGCGCGAGTGAATGTGATGCAGGACTCCGATCCGCTGAGGTACTCAGGGATTGCAGGCGGAGTTGCCACGGCCAATTTGATTTGTCAGGTGATTTTCTTCTGCACCCTGTTTGTTGGGCGTCCCTTCTGAATCATGTTTAGTGCTCCCTTTGGTGGGGGATATGGGACCCCGGTGTTGTTTTGCGCTGGTGCGACTGGTTGGTTTTGACCTCCAATAGGCGGCGGTGGAGGAGCTCCGTGTGCTATTTCACCTGGCGCAGGTGCGTTTCCGAACGCAGGAATTGGAGCTTGTTGCCTCATCTGCATCATGCCTTCGCTGAGTTTCTGGAATTCGCGGCAGTCCTTGAGAATGTGGCTAGCTTTCTTTTTGCCATCCTGTTTGTCGATGTAGAAGTGGATGGTGCATGGACCCGAAAGTTTGTCGAATGCTGAGGGTCCGTTGTCGCGGTCGCGGCGTTGCCACGACTGCGTTGGTCGCCCATTGTCGCGGAAGTTTCCGCTGCGGTATCCTCCGCTGCTGCGGCTGTTGTCGTTGCGGCGGTCGGCATAGCCGGCCGCGACCATGTCGGGTCCGTCGCGGTCCTCGTAGACGCGCGATCTCCTCTTGCTGCGGCGTTCGCGTCTTTGGCCGTAGTCGTCCTCTTCATCAGATTGCGGTCGCTGGATGCAATCTTCGCCGTCTGCCCAACTATTGGCGATTTCCATGAGGTGGTCGAGTGTATTGGGCTTTACACGCCCAAGTTCCTCCTTGAAGTCTTGGCGCTTGACGCCGTCCCTGAAGGCGTCGATGGCCCTCTCTTCGGAGATGTGTGCTGCGGAGTTTTTGGTCGTAGACCAGCGCAGTATGTACGAGCGAATAGATTCACCCGTCCTTTGAGTGCAGGCTCGCAATTCTTCGATTGAGGCGGGCCTCTTGCTGGTGCCTTTGAAGTTTCGGATGAAGCTGTAAGCGAGCTCCTGCCAGCTTGGGATGGATCCTGATGATAGTCTGCTAAGCCAGACCCGCGCCGCGCCTGTCAGCTGCAGCTGAAGGCATTGCATGGCGGTTTCTTTGTTGCCTCCGTGAAGCTTGACGGATGACAGATGGTCACTGAGCCAGGACTTTGGATCTTGCGTGCCGTTGAACTTCGGAGTGTCCGAAGGGAGATTGAAGTTGCGTGGCATCTGCGTTCGCCGAACGGATCTGCTGAAGCCCCGATCCCCGCAGAGTTCTCCTTCGTCTTCATCCATCTCAGATTCAGACGAGCATGCGCTTTTGGCGCGTGCCTTGTCGATCTTGCGCTGTGTAAGCTTGTCTCTGGCGTCGTAATCGCGTTTGTGGTGGTTGGAGCTTTTCTTCCTTCGAGGATGATCGTGCTCCTCTTCCTCTTCGGATGAGGGTGTGGGGCTCCGGTCGCGCCTGGCCGGAGCTTTCTTCTTCGGCTCCGCAGGAGCGACTTCGTGGAGCGCAGCTCCGATTAGTCCTAGTCCGGTTAGTGCGGACTTATGCATGGCCCTTTTCGGGTCCCCCTACGGAGGTGGGTGAGCCGCGAGATACGCAGTGGCTGCCATGATCGCAGCTTGTGGCGTCTTCGGGATGATGTTGCCGTCAGCGTCCATATCCATGAACAATGTATGGAGAGTTCGGGTCACGTCGCGCCGTTCCTTCGGGTCCATGTTTTCCACCCGAGAGCGGTGCTTGTTTCCCTGGTTTCTGTTTGTGCTAGAGCCGGGTTCCATGGCGGAGAGCGCAGCTCGTCGCGCACTGGACTCAGAGGCTGCTTGCTTGCGTTTGTCGAGCGTCTTCTGCATCTCGACTTGCTTCTTGTGCTCCTCGATGAGGAGGTAGTGGTATGCCCTCAGCAGATCACGTGGGGAGTCCAGAGGTAGGACTATTTCACCTGCGACAGCACGGCGTGCTTCGACCCATCCTTCTTTGCTAGTTGGATGAGGTGGCCGCCGTTTTCCCCGTTATCGCTGTTTCCACCGTTTTTTCGCCGTTTCTGTCCTGCGGGTTGGGGTTGGGCGGCGGGTTAGGCGTTTCCTCGTCGGTTTGGTTGACTGCGGCGCACAGATAGCGTCTGCAGATTGGTTGGCTGCTGCCGCAGCTTTCAGATCCGGAACCGTAGGTCCCTTCATCCGAAGGTGGATCGCACAGATCGGAGTTGCAGCTGCTGCTGCTGTAGAACTCATCTGTTGATGGTGACGTGCGTAGCACGGGGTGTGGAGCCCATGAAGCGGGCCTGATTGACGGCACGGGCACCCGCTCAGGGAGGCGGAGGGTGCCGGTTTGTCCCACCTGGAAGCAGAAGGTCCCGAACAAAATTTCGAGTCCGTCGCCTACGGGCTCGAAATCCTTCATGGTGGCCGGCGAGTGGGCGGTGAAGTCGAAAGCACCGAAGAGGAGGTGATTCTCCGTCGCCGCGGAGTTGTAGATCGATCGGGTTGGAACCGTCACGACCGCACAATCAGCAGCCCCAATTCCCACAGACGGCGCCAATTGACGAGGTTTAATCTCGTCAATGCCCATTGTTATGGACTTGGGTTTTGGAGAAGATGGGGATGCTGGAGATCGTGGCACGGTTAACAGACAAGCAACCAGGGGACACGAGACTTACCCAGGTTCAGGCCCCCGGAGGGAAAACCCTACTCCTGCTTGTCTGCTCTTTGATTACGGCGGAACCGAAGGTTACAGGGTGCGCAGATTTGATCTGGCGTGGATGCGTGTGCGAAGTATGAGTCGAGTTTGGTTGAGCCAGCTAGGACGTGCCCTCCTGGCCTTTATATAGACTTAGGCAGGTCCCGGGCGTAGTCCTAGTCGGTTACAAGTTCTTAGGGTTTTACCCCTTTGAGTTTCCTATCTCCTCTAGTCTTGCTCTCCAAGGATCCGTAGACGTCATGGGCCTTGGCCACCCGAAAATCTTCATGGGCCAGCGTATGTCTGCCGTGGGCCTTCCTTGGGTTGGACTAGGTATGCTGAAGTTACGTACCCGTAGGGTATAACCATGTCAGGAGTACTCTAGATGATGCCACTGTGGCGGTCGAAGACCGCTGCAGCACCGTCGTCAACTCCCTTGCCAAGGCGAAAGAGGTCCTTGGTCGCTTCTACCAGGAGCTCTTCCCGAAGGGCGCACCCTTTGAAGATGTGGATGCCCTGGCAGAGGCTCTATCAGCCGAAGCGCCTGCAGCGTACAAGCGCAAGCAGAAGGGCATCGGCGCGGCCGTCGGGCTAGCGATGGCCATGGCGTCTGGGGCGGAGCTGGACCTGCCCCAGATTACTTCTCGGATGCCTACGGCTGCGGATGGATCCGAGGTAGCTTTTGCCGCCTACTCCGCTCGCTGCAGACGATATGGGCCCAAGCTAATTGACTTGCTGTCTGAGTATGCACTGCGGCAACAGGGCGAGGCCAAAGCTAGGCAGTCTGGTTCTGAGGCAACTCAGTGTCCTGCACTTGAGGCATAGTAGACGTAGGGTAGTTTGTAGTCTTCTTTTGTTGTAAATATCTTTTGTAGTACCATCCTTGTGCCACGTAGTGGCCTTATATATTTTAATGAATTCCTCCGAGTTGTGCTTTATCCTTGGCTGAATGTCTGTGTGCCTTCTTCTTTATGCTGCTGTAGGTTCCTTCGGATGCTGACCCAGTTGGTACTTCATCCGAAAGTCCCTTGCGAGCATCATTGGATGATTCTTCGCAGCTCGCTTTTCTTCGGGATCACGTGCGCAGCTTGGAGAGAGATTTGCTTGGGTTACGCGGTCGTGCCGACGTTTGGAAATCCAAAGCAGACAGTGGTGCAGCCAGAGAGGAGTATTTGATGGCGGAGCTGGGTCGGCTTTCCGAGCAGCTGCAATGTAAGTTGATCCTTCTTTCGGGCTGTAGCCCAGTTCTTCGGGTGAGCCTGCTGGCCATATTCTTGTTTTGTGCGGTTGTCGCAGGTGCCAATCTTGCTCCGAGGGAAGAAAAGGAGCGTATTGCTGTTCGAGTCAATTGCTTGACTCAACAGGACATGGAGGCTGGCGGCTTCTTCTGGATGGATCGTGATCGCGCCATAGTTCTGGCGACGGTGCAGGATCGCGTCTACCAAGTTTCGCGGGTGCTTCGCCAGGTGCAGACATCACTTTCCTCGGTGTTGCACGTCATGTTTCCGTTGGACGCCGTGCCGACGACCCTTGCAGGTCTGCTGACGAAATTTCGAAGAGCCAGCAATGTCAAGGAGCTGGTGTGGCAGCAGCTCGTCGCAGGGGTGAAGGCTGCCTTGTCTCTTGTGAGGGTGCACCGCCCTGACGTAGATTTGGCTGCTGTGGCGACTGGGCCACCTCCTCGACCAGATGCTGGCGAGTGGGATATGCGTCCGTATTACGCGGCTGTAAGGCAGTATGCCGAACAGATTGTAGATTTGTTTGAGCAGTGTGCTCAGGATATTCTTCAGAATAGGTAGGACCTGAAAATAAACAGATAAATGTAAAATTTGTATATTGCGGCTGGGCGTTTATGTGCCCTTTGTTGTAAAGGTTTGTGAGCACGCAGTGCTTTGATTGAGTACGTGCCCTTTTCGTTTGCCTGACGTAGTCAGCTACTCAGGTGTACACGTTTGGTCCCCAGTCGATGAAATCGTGAGGTGGGGGGAGCACCCAAGTGCGTATGTAGCATGTAGTAAAGTTGCAGAAAATGGTCAGCCGAAGGTTGGGGCGAGACACTTAGCTTTATTTGTATCGTAATGGAGGAGGTACATGGTTCGGCTGAGTAGCCTTGGCTGAAAGCCTTATTGAAAGTAAAAGGGGGGTAGGTTGCTACGGGTAGAATCGTCGCAGGTGTGAGACGTTCCACGGGTTGGAGTATGCGACTCCAGACTCCACGTGCTTGAGGCGATAGGCGCCACCTGGGATGACCTCGGTGATGGCGTAGGGTCCTTCCCATGGTGAATCGAGTTTGTTCGGTCGCTTTTGCTTGAGTCGCAAGACGAGGTCTCCTTCGACGAAGGACCTTGGGCGCAGCCGGCGGCTGTGATAGGTGCGGAGACTCTGCTGGTACACTACTGATCTAGCTGCTGCTATATCCCGTGCTTCGTCGAGTGTGTCGACGGCATCTTCGAGTGTAGCCGTGGACTCGGCTTCGCTCCAAGCGACGACTCGTGGAGCCTGATGGCGTACTTCGGCTGGTAGCACGGCCTCGGCCCCGTGCACCATGAAGAATGGTGTGTAGCCGGTGGAGCTGTTTGGCGTAGTCCGTAAGCTCCACAGTACAGACGGTAGCTCTTTCGTCCAGTTTCCAGCTTTGTACTCGAGTGAGCTCATGAGGCGCTTCTTGATGCCGGCGCCGATTAGGCCGTTGGCCTTTTCCACTTGCCCGTTTGTTTGCGGGTGTGCCACCGAGGCATACGTGATATTGATCCCGAGGCCTTCGCAGAAGTCCTGGAATTCTTCGGAGATGAAGTTCGATCCGTTGTCGGTGATGATGCTGTGCGGTACGCCAAACCTGTAGACGATGGATTCGAAGAACTTGACGGCGGTTTTGCCCTTCTGGTTAGTGACTGGCATGGCTTCGATCCACTTGGTGAATTTGTCGACTGCGACCAGGAGGAAGACGTGTCCTCCTTTCGAGGATTTTGGCAGTTTGCCGATCATGTCGAGGCCCCATTGGGCAAAAGGCCAAGCTATGGGTATGGGTCTAAGTTCGAACCCAGGTGCGTGCGGTTTGTTGGCGAATCGTTGGCACCCATTGCATCTTCGGACGATGTCCTTCGCGTCGCTCATGGCCGTTGGCCAGTAGAATCCTGCTCGCAGAGCTTTGGTGACGAGGGAGCGACTGCCTGCATGGTGGCCGCAGATGCCCTCATGGATATCTTGGAGTATGGCCTTGCCATCGTCGATGGTGACGCACCGTTGTAGTACACCCGTAATGCTGCGTTTGTACAGCTCGCCGTTGATGATGGTGAAGGCTTTTGATCGACGAGATATGCGCTGGGCATCTGTCGGGCTGTCAGGAAATTCTCCGTTTATCAGGAACTGGAGGTATGGACGTGTCCAAGTCTCTTCGACTGCCATGACCTGCATCAGGTTGACCATGGCAACTTCGGTATCCAACTTTTCGGGTCCTTCATGACCTTCGGGTAGCGTAGCCCCCGAGTGTTCTGCTTCTTCGGGTGATCCCTTGGGGAATTTCCGCTTGATGGATGGCACGCAGATCTGTTCGAGGAACACACCTGGTGGTACCTTTGCGCAAGTGGAGCCGATGTTGGCGAGTCTATCGGCCTCCTCGTTGCTCTCTCTTCCAACGTGCCGAAGTTCGCAGCCGTCGAATTCTCCTCCGAGTGCGTTGTATAGTGCGCGGTACGCGATCATGTTTCCGGCGTGTGCGTCGCACTCATTCATCGTCTGCTGTACGAAAAGGTTGGAGTCACCGTAGATGACCAGGCGCGTTGCGCCACATATTTTTGCCATCTTCATGCCATGGATGAGGGCTTCGTATTCGGCCTCGTTGTTGGAGGCTCTGAATTTCATCCGAAGGACGTACTTCATCTTGTCACCTTGCGGGGAGGTCAGTATGACTCCTGCCCCTGCTCCGGCTTCGCGTTTGGAGCCGTCGAAATGCATTGTCCAGGACTGTGACATGTCAGGGGTGTCAGGAAGCTGCAGCTCCATCCAGTGCACCAGGAAGTCCGAAAGGACTTGAGATTTGATTGCGTGTCGCTTCTCGTAGACGATGTCCAAGGGTGATAGTTCAATGCCCCACTGGGCCACACGTCCTGTGGCCTCTGGGTTATTCAGGATGCTGTTCAGGGGTGCCTCGTTGACGATCATCACCTGATGCTCCTGGAAGTAGTGGCTCAGTCGTCGAGCCATCATGAAGACGCCGTAGGCCAGCTTCTGGTAGTGCGGGTACCGCTGTTTTGTTGGAGTGAGTACCTCGCTGAGGTAGTAAATTGGGCGCTGGACCCCGTGGGTCTTGCCTTCTTCGGGTCGTTCCACCACGAGTACGGTGCTGACCACCTGGTGTGTGGCTGCTATGTACAGCAGCAGGGGCTCGCGCTCTTTTGGCGTGACAAAAACGGGCGTGGTGGAGAGGAGCCGCTTGAGGCTTTCGAATGCGTCGTTGGCTTCTGGTGTCCATTCGAACTTGTCTGCCTTGCGCAGCAGCTGATAGAATGGTAGGGCCTTCTCGCCCATGCGGCTGATGAACCTGCTTAGTGCCGCTACTCACCCTGCGAGCTGCTGAACGCCTTTGAGGTTTTTCGGCTTCTCCATTGTCATGATAGCTTTGATTTTCTTCGGGTTCGCTTCGATCCCTCGTTGAGAGATGAAGAACCCGAGCAGCTGACCCGAGGGGACGCCGAAGGCGCAATTTTCTGGATTGAGCTTGATCCTGTAGCGATCGAGGTTGTCGAACGTCTCGCGGAGATCGTCGATAAGTGTTCTTGCCTCCTTGGTTTTTATGACTATGTCGTCGACATAGACTTGGACGTTGCGACCGATCTGGTCCTTGAGGCAGGCCTGCATGCATCGCTGGGACGTGGCACCCGCATTCTTTATCCCGAAGGGCATTGTGTTGTAGCAGAATACTCCGAACGGTGTGATGAACGCCGTTTTCTCTTGATCGTCGACCTTGAGTCCAATCTGGTTATATCCTGAGTAGGCGTCGAGGAAGGAGAGCTTCTCACAACCTGCAGTCGAATCGATGATCTGGTCGATCCGAGGTAGAGGGAAGTGGTCCTTAGGGCGGTGTTTATTTAGTGATGTGAAGTCCACGCACATCCGCAGGATGTCCGTGTCCTTCTTCGGGACCATCACCATATTTGCCAGCCACTCGCTTTCCTTGATTTCCCGTATGAAGTCGGCTGCGAGTAATCTGTTGATCTCCTTGCCGATAGCTTCGGCTCGTGGCTCCGACAATCTTCGGATAGACTGCTTGACTGGCTTGGTGTCTGGGAAGACATTGAGTGCGTGCTCGGCGAATTCCCTGGGAACTCCTGGCATGTCCGCAGGACACCAGGCGAAGATTTCCCAGCGCTCACGGAGGAATTCGACAAGCGCGCCTTCCTATGCGGTGCTGAGGTCGTTGGCAATCAGCGCCATCTTGGAGGCGTCTGTCGGATGGACCTGCACTTTCTTGGTGTTGATGGTGGAGTCGAAGGATATATCGGGTGCGTTCTTCCTTGTGACTGGGGGTAGCCCATTGTCCGTCACCTCGCGGAGCCTTACAAGCTCGTCTTGCATGCCGAAGGACTGGGAGATTTTGTTGAAATCCCTGTTGCATTGGTCCGATCGGGTGAAGCTCCCGTGGACTGTGATGACGCCCCTTGGTCCTGGCATCTTGAGTAGTAGGTATGCGTAGTGTGGGACGGCCAGGAACCTTGCGAATGCTACACGTCCCAGGATAGCATGGTGTTGCGACGGCCAGTCCACCACTTCAAATTCTAGGCGCTCCTGCCGAAAGTTGTCCGGCTTCCCGAAGATGACGTCGAGCCCTATTTTTTCCAGGGGGGAGATGCCCTTCCCTAGGACAATGCCGTGGAACGTTGTGTCTGATTGTTCCAGGCTGCATTGCGGGATCCACATAGCTGCTAGAGTGCTTGCGAACATTAGGTTGATGCCGCTGCCGCCGTCCATGAAGACGCGACTCATCTCGAAGCCTCCGATCTGCGCCTCCAGCACCAGGGCAGCATGACCTGGGCGAGGGATCTGGCAAGGGTGATCCGCGCGAGTGAATGTGATGCAGGACTCCTCCGCTGAGGTACTCAGGGATTGCAGGCGGAGTTGCCACGGCCAAGTTGATTTGTCGGGTGATTTTCTTCTGCACCCTGTTTGTTGGGCGTCCCTTCTGAATCATGTTTAGTGCTCCCTTTGGTGGGGGATATGGGACCCTGGTGTTGTTTTGCGCTGGTGCGACTGGTTGGTTTTGACCTCCAATAGGCGGCGGTGGAGGAGCTCCGTGTGCTATTTCACCTGGCGCAGGTGCGTTTCCGAACGCAGGAATTGGAGCTTGTTGCCTCATCTGCATCATGCCTTCGCTGAGTTTCTGGAATTCGCGGCAGTCCTTGAGCATGTTCCTAGCTTTCTTTTTGCCATCCTGTTTGTCGATGTGGAAGTGGATGGTGCATGGACCCGAAAGTTTGTCGAATGCTGAGGGTCCGTTGTCGCGGTCGCGGAGTTGCCACGACTGCGTTGGTCGCCCGTTGTCGCGGAAGTTTCCGACGCGGTATCCTACGCTGCTGCGGCTGTTGTCGTTGCGGCGGTCGGCGTAGCCGGCCGCGACCATGTCGGGTCCGTCGCGGTCCTCGTAGACGCGTGATCTCCTCTTGCTGCGGCGTTCGCGTCTTCGGCCGTAGTCGTCCTCTTCATCTGATTGCAGTAGCTAGATGCAATCTTCGCCGTCTGCCCAACTATTGGCGATTTCCATGAGGTGGTCGAGTGTCTTGGGCTTTACACGCCCAAGTTCCTCCTTGAAGTCTTGGCGCTTGACGCCGTCCCTGAAGGCGTCAATGGCCCTCTCTTCGGAGATGTGTGCTGCGGAGTCTTTGGTCGTAGACCAGTGCAGTATGTACGAGCGAATAGATTCACCCGTTATTTGAGTGTAGGCTCGCAATTCTTCGATTGAGGCGGGCCTCTTGCTGGTGCCTTTGAAGTTTCGGATGAAGCTGTAAGCGAGCTCCTCCCAGCTTCGGATGGATCCTGATGATAGTCTGCTAAGCCAGACCCGCGCGGCGCCTGTCAGCTGCAGCTGAAGGCATTGCATGGCGGTTTCTTTGTTGCCTCCGTGAAGCTTGATGCATGACAGATGGTCAATGAGCCAGGACTTTGGATCTTGCGTGCCGTTGAACTTCGGAGTGTCCGAAGGGAGCTTGAATTTGCATGGCATCTGCGTTCGCCGAACGGATCTGCTGAAGCATCGAGCCCCGCAGAGTTCTCCTTCGTCTTCATCCATCTCAGATTCAGACGAGCATGCGCGTTTGGCGCATGCCTTGTCGATCTTGCGCTGTGTAAGCTTGTCTCTGGCGTCGTAATCGCGTTTGTGGCGGTTGGAGCTTTTCTTCCTTCGAGGAAGATCGTGCTCCTCTTCCTCTTCGGATGAGGGTGTGGGGCTCCGGTCGCGCCTGGCCGGAGCTTTCTTCTTCGGCTCCGCAGGAGCGTCTTCGTGGAGCGCAGCTCCGATTAGTCCTAGTCCGGTGAGTGCGGACTTATGCATGGCCCTTTTTGGGTCCCCCTCCGGAGGTGGGTGAGCCGCGAGATACGCAGTGGCTGCCATGATCGCAGCTTGTGGCGTCTTCGGGATGATGTTGCCGTCAGCGTCCATATCCATGAACGATGTATGGAGAGTTCGGGTCACGTCGCGCCATTCCTTCGGGTCCATGTTTTCCACCCGAGAGCGGTGCTTGTTTCCCTAGTTTCTGTTTGTGCTAGAGCCGGGTTCCATGGCGGAGAGCGCAGCTCGTCGCGCACTGGACTCAGAGGCTGCTTGCTTGCGTTTGTCGAGCGTCTTCTACATCTCGACTTGCTTCTTGTGCTCCTCGATGAGGAGGTAGTGGTATGCCCTCAGCAGATCACGTGGGGACTCCAGAGGTAGGACTATTTCGCCTGCGACGGCGCGGCGTGCTTCGACCCATCCTTCTTTGCTAAGTTCGATGAGGTGGCCGCCGTTTTCCCCGTTATCGCCGTTTCCACCGTTTTCGCCGTCTCTGTCCTGCGGGTTGGGGTTGGGCGGCGGGTTAGGCGTTTCCTCATCGGTTTGGATGACTGCGGCGCACAGATAGCGTCTGCAGATTGGTTGGCTGCTGCCGCAGCTTTTGGATCCGGAACCGTAGGTCCCTTCATCCGAAGGTGGATCGCACAGATCGGAGTTGCAGCTGCTGCTGCTGTAGAGCTCATCTGTTGATGGTGACGTGCGTAGCACGGGGTGTGGAGCCCACGAAGCGGGCCTGATTGACGGCACGGGCACCCGCTCAGGGAGGCGGAGGGTGCTGGTTTGTCCCACCTGGAAGCAGAAGCTCCCGAACAAAATTTCGAGTCCGTCGCCTACGGGCTCGAAAACCTTCATGGTGGCCGGCGAGTGGGCGGTGAAGTCGAAAGCGCCGAAGAGGAGGTGATTCTCCATCGCTGCGGAGTTGTAGATCGATCGGGTCAGAACCGTCACGACCGCACAATCAGCAGCCCCAATTCCCACAGACGGCGCCAATTGACGAGGTTTAATCTCGTCAATGCCCATTGTTATGGACGTGGGTTTTGGAGAACATGGGGATGCTGGAGATCGTGGCACGGTTAACATACAAGCAACCAGGGGACACGAGATTTACCCAGGTTCAGGCCCCCGGAGGGGAAACCCTACTCCTGCTTGTCTGCTCTTTGATTACGGCAGAACCGAAGGTTACAGGGTGCGCAGATTCGATCTGGCGTGGATGTGTGTGCGAAAGTATGAGTCGAGTTTGGTTGAGCCAGCTAGGACGTGCCCTCCTGGCCTTTATATAGACTTAGGCAGGTCCCGGGCGTAGTCCTAGTCGGTTACAAGTTCTTAGGGTTTTACCCCTTTGAGTTTCCTATCTCCTCTAGTCTTGCTCTCCAAGGATCCGTAGACGTCATGGGCCTTGGCCACCCGAAAATCTTCATGGGCCAGCGTATGTCTGCCGTGGGCCTTCCTTGGGTTAGACTAGGTATGCTGAAGTTACGTACCCGTAGGGTATAACCATGTCATCATCCCTTCAGCAATCTCAATGGTAATCTTGGCTCCCAACCCTTGGGTCATCTTCACCAGCCCTATGCCCTTCCTTTTACGCTTGACAGCTATAGTGGTTGCACCTGAATAGCATACATAGAAAGATCATGTCAGAAAATAGCACACATCCAAAAGATTCCAGAAAGATAACAAATGCAGTAGATAGTGTGGAATATCGTCTAAACGAAAATTTTCCCGCATCACTCAATTGAACCTCAAGATCAAGAAACCCATCAGAATCAAAGTGCTTATGACCCCTGTTAGCAGATGCAATAGGACTGAGGTCCCTACGCACAGTACTTCCTTCATCCATTGACTCAGATCATTCGTTCATCTGCATCGAGCTGCTTTTATTGTTGTGGAGCTGGGTGTCTTCATGATTGGTCGCGGGCACCTCCGTTGTTGTCCTCTTGGCGACTCTTTTGGGTGGAAGTTCATCAACAACTTCTAGAGGCCTCTTTGTCCTTCCTGGAGAATATACAAACACTCTTTCAGGAGCCATTGAACTTGGTGTTTCTTGGAATCTCCTACTCCTCCTTGGGTTTGTCTTTTTAATAGCACCCTTCTTCCTTCTACTCTTGGGAATCTTTAAATACCACATACAAATAGCAAAAACAATGGAATTAAATAATAGGTTAAAGCAAAACAAAAATAAGAAAACATATACAAGTAATCCTTGCCCTCCAAAAACGATGACGAGTATGCACCTGCATAGTACTTTCCTGCTCTAAACTGCCCTGAACCTCCTCATCCTCCTCATCAATTACTTGGTCATATCTAGGATTATAGTCAGAGCTATCGCCTTGTGTTATGGCATATGACTCATCACTTGAAAGTGTGCTACCACCTCGACCATCATTTGTCCTCCTAATCATTGACACTATGGCGGAAATACCAAGGGAATGTAGGATGCGGTTGTTCTACAACATTGTGGTAGCCTTGATCCTATCTATTTCAGTGAGGGGCGCTTCTTTACATGTATAATAAAAATGTAACCATTAGATGAATGGTTGAAATGCATAGGGAAACAAGACAACTCAAACAACTAAGGTAAATTATTTAATCATAGCAACTATCAGCTTTTAGTTTCATTTAATCCTAGTAGACTATTTAGGTACACTATTGAAAATGGTTCTTATCATATATTTATGTTTATGATAAATGTTTGCATCCCATGCTATAATTGTATTAACCGGAAACATTAATACTTTTGTGTTTTGTAAAAAATAAAAGAGTCCCTAGTATGCCTCTTGTTAAACTAGCTTGTTGATTAATAGATGATCATGGTTTCCTGATCATGGACATTGGATGTTATTCATGACAAGTTCATATCATTAGGAGAATGATGTGATGGACACACACACACCCATTGTAAGAATAACATTAGATCAAGTCATTAAGTTCATTTTGCTACAAGCTTTGAGATACATAGTGACCTAATCCTTCGACCATGAGATCATGTTAATCACCGTCACTGGATGAGTACTTTGATGACATCAAATGCCACTTTCATAACTGGGTAGTTATAAAGGTGGCATTAGGTATTATGAAAAGTATGTGTTGAAGCACATGGATCAAGAGTGTGATTTGTCCATCCATATGACGGATAGATATACTCTGGACCCTCTCGGTGGAATGCCATCCAATTTTCTTGCAAGCATGTCACTAGGTCAAAAGGAATGTCATATCACAGAATGAGTAAATAGTACTTATCAGTAATGAGGTTGAACTAGGTATGGCGATACTGACAATCAAACCTCAGATAAGTAAAGTATCGCGTGACACAGGGAATCGGTATCGTATGTAAATGGTTCATTCTATCACGAAGTCATCTTAGAAATATATGGGATCCATCTGGATTTCTAGATCCCTCTATTGGTTATTGATTGGAGAGGTGTCTCGATCATGTTTGCATAGTTCACGAACTGTAGGGAGACACACTTAAGGATTTGATGTTGTTTAAGTAGATATGGAATATGAGTTGGAGACCGAATGTTGTTCAGAGTCTCGGATTGGATCCAGGACATCACGAGGAGATCTAGAATGGTCTAGAGAATAAGATTCATATAACGAAAGTGGTTTTCCGGGGTTCAAAAAAAGTTTTGGTGTTTTGACCGAATACTTCTAGAATGTTCTATAGGGACGACTAGTGGTTCCACCACCCCGGGAGGGGGGTCACTTGGATAGTGGCATGCCCTAGGGGCTAGCCGCACCAAACCCTAAAGGGACAATTCGGCAAACACTAGTAAAAGGGTCAGACCCTAGTTCGAATAGACAAATCCTAGTTTGAAAAGTCAAACTCTAGGTTTTCGTAAGAGGGAAGACTTGGTGGGAAAGGTTCCAACTCTCCCCTTGGTGGCCGAGTTAGGGGGGGGGGACACGGCCTCGGCTAGGAACCCTTGGACGGACGCCCCCACCTATATAATGAGGGGTGGGGGTGAACCCCCCCCCCCCACCACACCCCTTGTCCCTTAGCGCCTAACCCTAGCCGCCGCCTCTCTTCTCTCTCGTCCACTGTCCTGCTCCGGCTTAGGCGCAGCCCTGCATAAATCTCTCCTCCTCCTCCACCACCACCACACCATTGTGATGTTGGGATTCTGAGGATATCTACTACCTCCGCTGCCCTGCTGGAACAATGTAACATCCCAAAAATGTTGAACAATGATTATCAAACTCCAATCACCAAAATTAGGGTTAAAAAACTTTTGTCAATTCCAAATCATTATGAATGCATGTGTGTATGTGATGATTGCGTGAATGCCTAAATGGACTTGTGAGATTGATCTAAATAACAAGGAATGGTTTAAATGAAAACAACATCATCTAAAACATTTCCAAGAAGAAACAAATCAAGAGAAAATAAAAAACAAAACAAATAAGGCAAATGGTCATTTTTGCCAATCTTGCTCACTAGGCCACTTTGAGTGTTTCTAGTCCAAGATTTCAAACAGAAACTTTTCCATTTCTTTTCACCCATTGTAAGACCAAGTAAAAGTGAATCAAAGCCCACTTTTCAAACTTGCAGAAACATTTGGCAACTTGATTCAAATCACATTTCAAAATTGAATCTGATTCATATGTGAAGATCACCCCTTTTTCAAAAACCAACCAAACCAATTCCACTTGACCTTTCCAACTAACCAAAGACTCCCTAGTATGTAACCAACACATCCACCAAGTTTGAATCCAAAATTCAAATTTGAATCTCTTGCGGACATTTCATCAAACACCTTGCTGGCACCAAACAAACAAACCACAAACACTATTGCGAGCAGTAAATTTGGCCTAACTTGTTCCCTCAATAGCTCACACTACACTCTCAGTAGATGATCTAGCTCAATTAACAAGCTTTAGCACCACTGTGAGCATGCCATAGCCATCAATGGTGACCATGCCGAGCCTAACTTGCCACCCCCATGTCGATAGCAAGCTAGGAGAAGCACCAAGCCTAGCAAGCATGTTTGGGACACTCTCCACCATCCACTGCCACCCCCTGTCCAAGCCTCGAACGCAGCCAGCCCCTGGACCACACATCCCGAGCATGCCAAGCCTCTCTGCGAGCGAGTCGAGAGCGCCAACCTCGACACACGCCCACAGACCGCGCGCCGCCCTCGCCGCGTGCAAGAAGGATCGCCAACACCCCAGGAACACCACATACATGCCCGTTCGCCGCCGCGCGGACCGTAGATGTTGTGCACCATAAAAACTGTCGTCGTACCCGCCCAGAGCGCCGCGGCGTTTCGACCGTTTCACATCGCCCCACACCGCGTACCCATGCTTTTAGCTCGATGTGCCGATGACCATGACGAGCTCAGCCCGCACCTGTTGGTCCCTTTCGGGCACTATAAATAGAGGCCACCCCAGCACGAATTCTTCACACCATCTTACTCCCCTCTCTCTCAGAAGCACCCCACCTCACTCCCGGAGCAAGGCGAGCAGTGCATCGCTGGAATTTGGCCGGAGTCTTCCGCAACTGGAGGAGAAGGGCGACGTCGATTGGAGCCGCCCCAGGAGGAGCTGCCGGTACCAGGAGGATCACCGTAGTCGACTTCGTCGTTTGCCCCCATTGATGACCATCACCTGAGCCCCGGTGAGCCTCCCACGACCCCCACAGGCCGCGCTAGGGTTCTGTCTCACTGGCGTTGCCCGACGTGGACGATGAACCGCAGCCGTAGGATTAGAGCTTGATCGTGCGGTCCACATCCACCCATACCGCTTTGCACCCCTCGGTCTCACTAACGAGTGGGGACAGCCACTTAACCATCCCGCGCGTGCTATGCGTAGTGGGCTGGCCCAATTAACCTCCCGCGCGACCCAGTAATTCAAATTTAGGTTTATTCTTTTAGTTTCAAACTCATTTCTGTATCTAGATTCAAAAATTAACCCAACTCTATTCATTGAACCAAAATGCATGAAACCAATTTTGTTAGAAAGGTACTCGAATGATTAATCCAAGACCATTGGATTCAAACCAATTGGATTTGTAGATCACCTATAGTAAAAATAACAAAGTAGAAGCTTTTCTGCATTCAAACATTTTTCAAAATTCAACCAAAAAAGCTTTTGAGTTGATTCCAACTCTCAAATATCACATTTAACAAGACCTTTTTGAATATATAAAAATATATAGGTTTACTTAGAGAAATAATGATTAAGTAATAAAAGAATGTCCCATAGGCCATTCTAGTCACTTTATTTAATTAAAATAACAAGGTTAAACCTTATTAAATTGTGACACCACTTTGAATCACAGTCCCATGTACTGAAATATGTGGTGATGACATCTGTCAACATGTTCCCATGTTTTAGATGGAGAATATTAAATCTTAAGTAGTTTTTCAATGAGTAGAAATTACCTTTTTAAAATAAAGGAATTAAAATTAATTGACTTAATGGTTGTAATGTTTGTGATGATCCTGTATCATCTAGTGAAAACCTTGGTGTGATAAATATAAATAGTTAAGTATTGTTTGGTGATTGTGTACCTCGTATTTATTTCTAGATGCTAGTACCGACCAAGAATATGAGGAAGGAGGATACTACGAGGAAGAAGCCGAGGAGAACTTCAACCACTACACTACACAAGGCAAGATGAAACTTGCAAACTATTACCTGAGCAAGCTTATACTTGAAATTCTGCAAGCTAACACTTGCAACTATGAAACTTAGATAACCCATGACATGCATTAAGTATGCTTGGTTAGATACATTTGATGATACCCAATCCTAGTTTTACTTACAATCCTAGTATTTTATTTCTTTATCAAAGCTTTTATTTGAGTTTACTTGGTGACTTGTAGATATTAGAAGGATAATTGAAGGTAGCATAAAGTGCATAAAACTTGGCCTAAGTTAGATAATCTTGATGTCATCCTAAGGCATGAGATTTAACTTAGCTAGTTTACACTTGTTTACCACCCCTCATTAGTATTTCCCCCACTTGTAGATGCTAGTGCTAAGCATAAAACTTGGTCAACTTTAGATGGGAATACTTGGTGAAAATGGTTATGAAAACCCTAGGATGTTGAGTCATTCTACTGAAATGTTTTTCCATGTCTTCTTGAACACTAGATGATTCTGATGATGAAAATATTAAGGCATGAGTTGTCATTCTACTGAAAATGGTTTACTTAGAGAAACTTGGTCAACCCTTTATAAAACTGATGGTTGTCTAGATGCGATACCATTCCAATTTTACCGTACAACCACAATACCCGAAATTTGGGTAGGGCTTGACTGGAAATTTATATACCTTAGTATGGATTCCCTTGCGGCCAAGGCTACCTTGTGAAGATTGTCCACCTATGCAGTTCCCAAGATGACAGTTGGTCATGGTTGGGAGGCCAAACTCATAGGAGAGGTGCCTATACTAGTGCGTGTAATTGAAAGGTTAGGATTGATTATCCGCATACTGAGTATGGTGATTTCAAGATTGTTCCTAACGGATGTATCGAATGTTGTGGTGAAAGTGTACCACCTCTGCAGAGTGTCAAACTATTCGAATAGCCGCGTCCGCGGTTATGGACAGTTGGAGCGGCCATATTGTTCTGTCGTCAGATGTTTTCAAAATGAATTATGAAATAATTTATGACTTTGAATTGACCACAACAGTGTTGTGATATGAAACTCAAGTTCTGACTTAGGTGATATAAAATTTTCAACTAGCTTTCTTTGCTTCTAAACTCAGTAGAGATAAATCTGGCTTTTTGCAAAACAACCTAGAGCCTAGTAATTCCTACTCAAAACCACTTCACCTGTTAGTATTAGTTTGCGATTACTTAAGGAGTACTCATGGCTTGTCCCTAGCTATTCCCGTCGCCAGACTATGAGGAGGACTATCAGGAAGACATACAGCAGGAAGGTTACGACAACTAGGATCATCTCCCATCGTCAGCATTGCCCGTGACCATGAAGATGGAGCCTCGCCTACGCTATCGTTATTATTACGTTATTTCCGCTGCTTGAATTGTATTAAGACTAGATCATGAGATCCATATTTGTGTAAGAACTTATGTATGGTTTGTAATGGATGATGCACTGTGATATCCAATCTATTATGTCTCGCAAAAATGGTAATCCTGGGATTGCGATGTATGGCATAACAGGCATCTGGGATTAAAAATCCGGGTGTTGACAAGTTGGTATCAGAGCCATCCTGGCCATAGGAGACCCTAGTTTAGAATGGACGTGTGAATCAAAAACTTAGTTTCAAAACCAAGGAAATGAGTATTTATGAAAACCTATTCTCATTCTTATCTCTTGGAGTCTTTCATGAAAATTCATGGTCCTAAAAAATTCTTGCAAACGTACATAAAATTTGACACAATTGATCACTCTACTAACTTACTCATCCTATATTCTTATAAATGGACGTGAAGAACAACAAGTTTTATCAGTTGGGGAATGGAGGAGACCTCATCTTTGAGCGTGACTTGGACCAGCTGTCGGAGATGCTGAAGCGTTCGCACCCTGAGTTCTTTGGAGCTCAGCTCAACGATCAGGAAGGATAGGAATCACAATGGCTAGTTGTTGCAAGTCTCCGGGGAAAGATTGAAGCCCCCACCTCAGAGGGAATTCAGTTCACCTTGAGAGAGAACAACTGGCTCGATGGACTTTCAGGGCAATGCAAGAAGCTCTTGCCTGTCTGTGTGGGCAGAGTGTCAATCAGATCAAGGGTACCCGCTTTGAGTTCTATCCAAGGCGTGATGTTATGGGACAACCACTGGAGGCTCCGTATCACCACGAGCCGAAGATTCAATTGGACCACCTCAGCTTCATGATGTATGACCGTCAGAAGGAGTTGGACAATGCCCGCTCCTACGCCAACCAAAAATACATCATCACCGCCAAGAAGGATCAGACTATTGCCATGCTAGTGAAGGATCGCCAGTCTCGTCGCCGTCAGCTCGACAAGAAGGAGCGCATCATTGCCCGTCTTTGCCACCGGATCACGAATTTGGAGGAGACCATCCACGTGAGAGATATGCAGTTGGAGGAGAGGGATAATGCAGGGGAAGATCTTCGTGGAGACCCCTACTCCTATCTCAGTGATGATGATGACTTTCTGGACGATCAGGCCATGGACTTCTTCACCGATGAGGTTGACTTCGCCATCATCGATGATGATGATGAGGATGATGAGGACACCGACTCCGAGGAGTAGTAGCACTTGGGCACTAGCGTAGTGAGTTGTATTCAGTTCTACTTTATCGTAGTTTCCCAGAATGGTTCTTAAAACCATTTGTTTTCCTTTGTTGTGGTGTGTGTTTGTATCGTGTGTTGTGAATGAATGAATAAAAAGCAAGTTTCTAGAAAAATCTGAGTCAAATGTTGAATTATTTTCAAACACAAAACCCTGAACCTTAGAAATTTCCCTCTTTTCTCATGATCTATCTCAATCTTCAGAAGCCTCACGGAGGAAGCACTTCATCGCCGGACCCGATGCTACAAATCTTGAAAATGTTGGTTTCGGACCACGAAGCCGAAAGAGCCGAACATCAAGCCAACTTAGCCACCCTTCAACAGATATCTCAGATGGACAACAACAAACAAGGCCATGGAAATCAGGACAACCATGGATCTAAGCTCAAGAATTTCCAGAACACCAATCCACCCGTTTTCACTACGTCTGAAGAGCCCCTAGATGCAGATGATTGGCTGCAAACCATGGAAAACAACCTGTAAGTTGCAGGAGTGGAAGCTAACGAGAAGGTATTGTTTGCCACCCACTACCTAGCCAAAGATGCAAGAGAATGGTGGAACAACGATCGCGCAATGACTGTAGGACAGATGATGACTTGGGAAGAGTTCAAAGTCAAGTTCATCAGAACCCATGTGCCACCAGGTTTGATCAAGAGGATGAGAGGTGAATTCAGGGAACTGAAGCAAGGCAGGATGACGGTAGTGGAGTACCGTCAATTTTTTTGTCATTGGCTAGGTATGCACCGGATGAGATTGACACTGAAGCCAAGAAGAAGGAGAGATTCCTGAATGGTCTGCACGATGAGATGCAGACAGTGTTAGTCAATATCCCCTTTGCTGATATTGAAGATTTAGTGGACTCTGCCATTCAGATGGAAGGCAAGATCAACCAAGCTAATGAGAACCGCAAGCGTCGCATGATGCATCAACCAGGAACCCACCATACACCAAAGTATTGCCCCAACCTATCTCCAGGATTTTCCCCAAGAACCAACAGACCCCCGATGAACCGTCTGACCTATCCCAACCGTGGAAACCCAAGGCCCGGAGGAAACCAAAACAACCCCGGCAACCCCAGCAATTTCAACCGTGCACCGCCTAAGTTCAACAACAACAATGTCCCCACCAACACCAATACTGCCCCAAGGACTGGAAGTAATGTTGTGCCTGTTGCAGTGAAGGACAAGTCCCAAGTGACTTGTTATGAATATGGAACCAAAAGACACTATTCCAATGAGTGCCCCAAGAAGATTGCCGTAGCCCCCAATGCAAATGCCCCAGCTCAGCAGCAACGTCGTGTTCAGCCCGGAAGAAGGTTTGCCCCAGGGAATTCGCTTAACCGCAATGGCCGTCTCTTTATCATGCATGCTGAAGAAGCCCAAGAAGCGCCAGATGTCGTGCTGGGTATGTTTTCTGTTAACTCAGTACTTGCAAGAGTGTTGTTTGATTTTGGAGAATCGCACTCGTTTGTTACCGAAGAATTTGCATGCACTAGTAAGATTCAACCCACCAAATTGAAGCATGTTATGATAGTTCAAATACCTGGTTCAACCACCAAAGCTAGACAAATTTGCAAGGTCGTGCCTATCCAAATCCATGGCATAGATTTTTACGCTAATCTAATAGTACTCGGAACTAAAGGTTTGGAAGTAGTACTAGGAATGGATTGGATCTCCAAACATAAAGGATTAATCGACTGTGCCAAGAAAGCCATAACCATGACCAGTACAGCCAGAGTATCAATCGAGCATGTATCTGAAACCTTGCCCCGCCAATTCAAATGCAACAAGATTATATCCCAGCCAACCATTGACCAAGTCAGGATAGTCTGTGAATACCCCGATGTATTTCCAGATGTTTTGCCCGGTATGCCCCCAGAACAGGATATCGAGTTTATCATTGAACTAATCCCTGGAACCAGACCCATAGCCCAGAGACCATATAGTATGAACCCGTCTGAATTAGTGGAGCTGAAGAAGCAATTGGATGCTATGCTAGAGATAGGATTGATCCAACCAAGTGCATCGCCATGGAGATTACCTCTGTTGTTTGTGGACAAGAAAGATGGAGGTAATCGTTTGTGTACGGATTATCGGAAGCTGAATGATGTCACCATCAAGAACAAGTACCCGTTGCCAAAGATAGAAGACCTGTTTGACCAGTTGACTGGTGCCAAGGTGTTTTCTAAGATTGATCTTAGAACTGGTTATCACCAACTCAAGATTCGCGTAGAGGATATTCCAAAGACTGCCTTTACCACTAGATATGGATTATATGAGTACACTGTCATGTCTTTTGGATTAACCAATGCCCCCGCTTATTTCATGAACCTCATGAATAAGATTTTTATGGACTTCTTGGATAAGCTTGTTGTTGTTTTCATCGATGACATTCTGATGTATTCCAAATCAGAAGAAGAACATGAGATACACCTAAGGACCATCCTTGGAACCCTTAGGGAGCATTAGTTCTATGCCAAGTTTAGAAAATGTGAATTCTGGTTACAGGAGGTAGGATTCCTCGGACATATCGTATCAGCCGAAGGAATTTCCGTTGACCTTGCAAAGGTGAAGGATGTTGAAGATTGGCAAGCCCCAACCACTCAAACCCAAGTTCGTGCATTTCTCGGATTAGCGGGATACTACCGCAAGTTCGTAGAAGGATTCTCGAGTATCACCAGACCCATGACCCAATTGCCGAAGAAGGAGAAGAAGTTTTAATGGACGGACAAGTGTGAAGTGAGTTTTCAAGAACTCGAGAGGAGATTGATTTCAGCCCCAATCTTGATCATGACGGATATCACGAAGCCTTTTGATGTGTATTGTCACACATCCAAGATCGGTATCGGATGTGTGCTAATGAAAGAGGGCAAAGTTATATCTTATCTATCCAGACAACTAAAGCAACATGAACAAAATTATCCTACCCATGATCTTGAACTAGCAGCCGTAGTTCTAGCCCTAAAAACTTGGAGGCATTATCTTATGGGATATCGTTGTGAGATTTATTCGGATCACAAGAGCCTGAAGTATATATTCACTCAGAAGGAGCTGAATATGAGGCAGAGAAGATGGATTGAGCTAATCAAGGAATATGATCTAGACATTCACTCTCACCCCGGTAAAGCCAATGTGGTAGCAGATGCCCTTAGCAGATTGTCGTGCCGCTTGAACTCCATGATTCTGAAGGAGCAACCAAGGTTGCACAAGGAGATGGAAGATTTTAAAATGGAATTAGTAAGTGAAGGATTTTTGGGTAGCATATAACTTCAACCTACTTTGATCAGTCAATTCAAGGAGGCCCAGAAAGGAAATGCTAGTATCGACGGAATCCAACGTCGTATCGGTACATGCAAAGTACCCGGATTCAACAAGGATGAAGGAGTTCTGTGGTACAAAGGACGTCTCTATGTACCAGCAGATTTAGAGTTGAAAGAAGTTATTTTGAAGGAATACCATGATACTCTTTATTCTATCCACCACGGAGGAACGAAGATTTATCAGGATTTGAAGGAACAATTTTGGTGGCATAAGATGAAGAGTGAAATCGGAAGCTATATCGCCAAGTGTGATATATGTCAGAGAGTCAAGGCGGGAGATCAAAGACCCGCAGGACTGTTACAACCTCTACATATTCCGGAATGGAAATGGGATTCCGTTGGAATGGACTTTATCACCGGATTGCCTACTTCTAGTAGGGGAAATAACTATCTGGGTCATAGTTGACAGATTGTCCAAGGTAGCCCATTTATTACCAGTCAAGACCACATACCAGAGTTTGAAGCTAGCATAATTGTACATAGCTAGAATCGTCAGTTTACACGGAGTCCCCCAAGAACATTGTATCGGATCGAGGAACCCAGTTTACCTCGAGATTCTGGAAGAAAGTCCAAGAAGGTTTAGGAACCCGACTAGATTTCAGCACCACGTATCACCCTCAGTCCGATGGACAAACGGAGCGAGTAAATCAAATACTCGAAGATATGTTGAGAGCATGTGTGCTAGAGTATGGATCTAAATGGGAATACTGTCTGCGTTTCGCAGAATTTTCATACAATAATAGTTACCAAGCTAGTTTGCAAATGGCCCCATTTGAATTCATGTATGGAAGGAAGTGTCGCACCCCTTTGAATTGGTCGGAAGTAGGAGGGAGTCAGATTTTCGGACCCGACATCCTACGAGAAGAAGAAGAGAACGTTCACAAGATCCATGAGCACCTCAAGACCGCCAAGTCAAGACAGAAGATATCTCAAAGTGAGAGATGCCGACAAGAGACGTCGAGACCTCGCTTTCAATATCGGAGATTTTGTATATCTCAAAGTGTCACCTTTGAAGGGAATGAAGCGTTTCCAGCTCAAAGGAAAGTTAGCCCCCAGATATATCGGACCTTTCAAGATTCTGAACCGTCGAGGAGAAGTATCGTATCAACTGGAACTGCCATAGGAGATGTCAGCAGTGCATAATGTGTTCCATATATCATTACTTCACAAATGCCTTCAAGTCCCGGAGAAGACTGAAGTTTTCAAGAACATTGATCACATAACCATAGAGATCAACGATGACCTAAAATATCCCGAAGTACCCATCCGTACTTTGGAGGAATCTTTCAGGACCACCAGAACCCGAAGCATCAAGTTTCTCAAGATTCAGTGGAGTAACCACACTGAAGAAGCTACCTGGGAGCGAGAAGATCACATCAAGACGGAGTTTCCCGATCTTTTTAAGTCCTAGTTTTCTTCTTTCTTCTTTCTCAAATCTCGGGATGAGATTTTGTTTAAGGAGGGAAGGTTTGTAACATCCCAAAAATGTTGAACAATGATTATCAAACTCCAATCACCAAAATTAGGGTTGACAAAAAATTTTGTTAATTCCAAATCATTATGAATGCATGTGTGTATGTGATGATTGTGTGAATGCCTAAATGCACTTGTGAGATTGATCTAAATAGAAAGGAATGGTTTAAAGATGAAAACAACATCATCTAAAACATTTCAAGCAGAAACAAATCAAGAGAAAATCAAAAACAAAATAAATAAGGCAAATGGTCATTTTTGCCAATCTTGCTCACTAGGCCACTTTGAGTGTTTCTAGTATAACATTTCAAACGGAAACTTTTCCATTTCTTTTCACCCCTTGCAAGACCAAGTAAAAGTGAATCAAATCCCACTTATCAAACTTGCAGAAACATTTGGCAACTTGATTCAAATCACATTTCAAAATTTAATCTAATTCATATGTGAAGATCACCCCTTTTTCAAAAACCAACCAAACCAATTCCACTTGACCTTTCCAACTAACTAGAGACTCCCTAGTATGTATCCAACACATCCACCATGTTTGAATCCAAAATTCAAATTTGAATCTCTTGCGGCCATTTCATCAAACACCTTGCTGGCATCAAACAAACAAACCATAAACACTATTGTGTGTAGTAAATTTGGCCTAACTTGTTTCCTCAATATCTCACACTACATTCCCAGTACATGATCTAGCTCAATTAACCAGATTTAGCACCACTATGAGCATGCCATAGCCATCAATGGTGACCATGCCGATCCTAACTTGCCACCCCATGTCAACAGCAAGCTAGGAGAAGCACCAAGCCTAGCAAGCATGTCTGGGACACTCTCCACCGTCCATCGCCATCCCCTGTCCAAGCCTCGAACACAGCCAGCCCCTGGACCACACAGCCCGAGCATGCCAAACCTGTCTACGAGCGAGACGAGAGCCCTCCAGAGCGCCAACCTCGACACACGCCCACAGACCGCGTGCATGCAGGATCGCCAGCACCCCGGGAACACCACATACATGCCCGTTCGCCGCTGCATGGACCGTAGACGCTGTGCGCCATTAAAACTACCGTCGGACCTGCCCAGAGTGCCGCCACATTCCGACCGTTTCACACCGCCCCACGCCATGTAGCCATGCTGTTGAGCTTCTCTAGGGAGCACAACACCGCCCCTATCATCGCCCATGCCTTTAGCTCGCTGTGCTGACGACCACGATGAGCTCAGCCCGCACCCATCGGTCCCCTTTAGCCACTATAAATAGAGTCCACCCCAGCAGGAATTCTTCACACCATCTCACTCCCCTCTCTCTCAGAATCCCCCCACCTCACTCCTGGAGCAAGGCGAGCAGCGCATCGCCGGAATTTGGCCGGAGTCTGTCGCTGCTGGAGGAGAAGGGCGCCTTCGATTGGAGCAGACCCAGGAGGAGCTGACGGTACCAGGAGGATCGCCATCATTGACTTCATCGTTCGCCCCTGTCGCCGACCATCGCCTAAGCCCCGGTGAGACTCCCACGACCCCCACTGGTCGCGCTAGGGCTCTGTCTCGCCGGCGTTGCCCGACGTGGATGATGAACCGCAGCCGTAGGATTAGAGCTTGATCGTGCGGTCCACATCCACCAATACCGCTTCGCACCCCTTTGTCTCACTGACAAGTGGGGATAGCCACTTAACCACCCGCGAGCACACTGTGTGTAGTGGGCCGGCCCAGTTAACCTCCCGCGCGACCCAGTAATTCAAATTTAGGTTTATTCTTTTAGTTTCAAACTCAGTTCTATATCTAGATTCAAAAATCAATCGAGCTCGATTCACTAAACCAAAATACATGAAACCAATTTTGTTAGAAAGGTACTGGAATTATTAATCCAAGCCCATTGGATTCAAACCAATTGGATTTGTAGATCACCTATAGTAAAAATAACAAAGTAGAAGCTTTTCTGCATTCAAACATTTTTCAAAATTCAACCACAAAAGCTTTTGAGTTGATTCCAACTCTCAAAAATCACATTTAACAAGACCTTTCTGAATATATAAAAATATATAGGTTTACTTAGAGAAATAATGATTAAGTAATAAAAGAATGCCCCATAGGCCATTCTAGTCACTTTATTTAATTAAAATAAAAAGGTTAAACCTTATTAAATTGT
Organism: Avena sativa; assembly: GCA_916181665.1. Taxonomy (NCBI): domain Eukaryota; kingdom Viridiplantae; phylum Streptophyta; class Magnoliopsida; order Poales; family Poaceae; genus Avena; species Avena sativa. The sequence goes on along the minus strand of OV702282.1, from coordinate 22,738,721 downwards.
GACATCACTTTAAATCACATTCCCATGTACTGAAATATGAGGTGATGACATGTGTCACCATGATCCCATGTTTTAGATGGAGAATATTAAATCTTAAGTAGTTTTTCAATGAGTAGAAATTACCTTTCTAAAATAAAGGAACTCAAATTAATTGCCTTAATGGTCGTAATGTTTGTGATGATCCTATATCATCTAGTGGAAACCTTGGTGTGATAAATAGAAATATTTAAGTATTGTTTGGTGATTGTGTACCTCGTATTTATTTCTAGAAGCTAGTACCGACCAAGGATACGAGGAGGAAGGAGGATACTACGAGGAAGAAGCCAAGGAGAACTTCAACCACTGCACTGCACAAGGCAAGCTGAAACTTGCAAGCTATTACCTGAGCAAGCTTATACTTGCAATTATGCAAGCTAATACTTGCAACTATGAAAGTTAGATAACCTATGCCATGCATTAAGCATGCTTGGTTAGATACATTTGATGATACCCAATCCTTGTTTTACTTACAAGCTTAGTATTTTATTTCTTTATCAAAGATTTTATTTGAGTTTACTTGGTGACTTGTAGATATTGGAAGGATAATTGAAGGTAGCGTAAACAACATAAAACTTGGCCTAAGTTAGATAATCTTGATTTCATCCCGAGGCATGAGATTTAACTTAGCTAGTTTACACTTGTTTACCACCCCTCATTAGTATTTACCCCCACTTGTAGATGCTAGTGCTAAGCATAAAACTTGATCAACTTTAGATGGGAATACTTGGTGAAAATGGTTATGAAAACCCTAGGATGATGAGTCATTCAACTGAAATGTTTTGCCATGTGTTCTTGAACACCATATGATTCTGATGATGAAAATGTTAAGGCATGAGTCTTAGACCTTTATAAAAATGATGGTTGTTTGGATGCGATACCATTCCAATTTTACCGTACAACCACAATACCCGAAATTTGGGTAGGGATTGACTGGAAATTTATATACCATAGTATGGGTTCCCTTGCGGCCAAGTTTGAGACGAGGCTACCTTGTGAATATTGTCCACCTATGCAGTTCCCAAGATGACAGTTGGTCATGGTTGGGAGGACAAACTCATAGGATAATTGCCTATACTAGGGCATGTAATTGAAAGGTTAGGATTGATTATCCGCATACTAATTATGGTGAATTCAGGATTGTTCCTGACGGATGTATCGAATGTTGTGGTGAAAGTGTACCACCTCTGCAGAGTGTCAAACTATTCGAATAGCCGCATCCGCGATTATGGACAGTTGGAGTGGCCATACTTTTCTGTCGTTAGATGTTTTCAAAATGACTTATGAAATGATTTATGACTTTGACTTGACCACAACAGAGTTGTGATATGAAACTCAAGTTCCCACTTAGGTGATATAAAATTTTCAACTAGCTTTATTTGCTTCTAAACTCAATAGAAATAAATCTGTCTTTTTGCAAAACAACATAGAGCCTAGTACTTCCTACTCAAAACCACTTAACTTGTTAGTATTAGTTTGCGAGTACTTAAAGAGTACTCATGGCTTGTCCCTAGCTATTCCCGTGGCCAGACTATGAGGAGGACTATCAGGAAGACGGACAGTAGGATGGTTACGACAACTAGGATAATCTCCCATTGTCAGCATTTCCTGTGACCATGAAGATGGAGCCTCTCCTATGCTATGGTTATTATTACGTTATTTCCGCTGCTTGAATTGTATTAAGACTAGATCATGAGATCTGTATTTGTGTAAGACCTTATGTATGTGTCACATCCCAAGATTTTCCAAATCTTGTTATGAGAAAAATAAATGAATAAAATAAAACTTTGTTGATTTTCAGGGTGAGAAGAAACTTCTTGAATCCAATTGGAAACCTTCAAACCTATTTGATCAAACAATTCCTAAAGGATTTGAAAAGATAAAACAATTAATAAAGTTAAAAATATTTGGAATTACTATTTTGGATCTTTTAAATAAAAATATTTGGTTTTCAAATGAAAAGGTAGAAATATAAATAAGGATTATTTTATAGAGCCAAATTAAACCTTGGCCAAGCTTTTGAAATAAAAGGTTTTGCTTTGATTAAAAGAGTAAAAGTTTATTTAAATAAAATAATGAGAGTTTATTAATAAACCAATTTTATTAAAATAAAGGTTTTACCATTTTAATTAAACATAAAAACTTGTTAAATTATTTTAAACAAGTTTTCCAAGTATTTTATATCTTCAAATAAACCTACTGATTTGGTTTTGATCATATTTAGATTTCAAATGGAGAATTTAAATAAATCAAATCCTATTTGATTTGATAACTAAGAACTATTTTATTTAATTATTAAATAGATCCTAAAAAGAATAAAAATATTATTTTATTTTGTTTTGGGACTTGGAATTGTGTTGTTAAACAGAACCAAAACTCAATGCAAAGTTTGGAGGAGTTTTGAATTGATTTGTTATTTGAATGGTTTGATTGAATTTCAAAACAGAATTAAGAATTGGAAAAAGGAAAAAGTATCTGAACAAAAAAATATGAAATGGACTCGACCCAACTAAGCCAGTCCCAGCAAGCCCAGTCCCAGCCCACCAACTCACCCCTCTGCGAAACGTTTTCCACTCAAACTCGCACCCGCGCAGTCGCAGACAGCAGGACCCCACCTCCACTCTCTTTCTTTTGCTGACGAACAGGCCCCACAGCCACGTCACTGTCTTCAACCCCGCGCCGGCCGTTTCCTCCTCCCTCAACGTCGCTCTGTCGCGATTGAATCCGATTAAATTCGCGTTGATGACAGGCTTAATTCTCGCCGCGACCACGCAGTCTTAAACGCCCTCGCATCCTCTCTCGTTCCCCTCTGTCGCCCCACCTTAGCACGCCCCCAGGCCGCCCTAATTCCTCTCTGAGCACCTCTGTCTCCGACGACTCTCCCTGCCGATTCCGGACATTATTCGCCATCCCTTGCCTCCCCGAGCACACAGACACATTACCTAGACCCAGGCGCACCTCTCCGTACCATCAGCTCGCCCTCGCGTGCTTTACAGCGTCGACTACGACGACGACCCATAGCGCCACCGCCTGCCATTCACTCCGACAAGGATTCCTGGTAAGCTCGGACCGCCCCGAAGCTATTCGATGATGCACGCATACTCCCTGGTACCATGCGTGTCTAACGCACCCTTTACTTTGCTTCGACACGCCCTGTAGCCTCGCCAACAACGACGACCAGAGCACGCCCGACGCCGTGTGGTCTCCGGTGAGGAATCCACGTCGGCCCAGAGCGCCCCTCGACAAACTGACCACACCTTGAGCTTCCCCACGACGTTGCGAACACGGTGAGAATCTCCCCTTTCCCCCTCGCCTTCTGTAGCATCGACACCATCGTCGTCTGACAGCTCCGCCGCCAGTAGCCACCGCAGCGCCGCCAGTTCTTGGCTGATATGCTGTGAGCCGTTAGATCACGATCCTATGCACACGATAGATCCACTTAACGAAGGGGTACGAGCTAATCTGCACCGTTCAGTCTCACTTAGATCCAACGCACCCCGTAGCCGATCCAAGAGAAACGGTATGGACGAATCAGAAACAGCCACGTGGACGAAGTTTGATTTAAAACAGAATTAGAATCTGATTTGGTATACAAATTTGAAAAATCCATAACTTTAGTTCCACACGTCCAAATTTTTCAAATTTTATATCAATGGATTCAGAAAAGCAAGCCCTATCCAACCATGCCATTTGTTTAGTAAAAAGCTTCTGGTAAAACGTTTGTTTTTGCAGAAACTTGTGTATGCTTGTTTGGATTGTAAAAAAATTTCAAAAATTATTTTGGGGATAAAATCTTTTGCAAATGGTGTGTTTTGAACCTACTGACCCTAGGAAACACTTTGTGTATTCAAAAATGTATTTGGAGAAACAAAAGAATGAATCTTTGATTTAAATCAATTTTAGTCAAATAAAAATATGGTTTATTTATTAAAAATGGTTTTGAAGGAAAACCTTTGGGAAATGTTTTGTTTTAAACTCTCTGACCCTAAACACAAAGTTTTATGGTTTGAAAACATATTTTGTGAACCCTATAGATTAATGCCTTAGTAAAAAAACATTTCTACACCACATAAAATGATACCTTGTTTTGAAAATGGTTTATGAAGTGAAATCTTTTACAAATGACTTTGCCACTTTATAAAATGACCATTAGGTGTTTTCAAATGTTTATGACCCATTAGGAACCACTTTTTCAAATAAAACAAAGCTTGGCATGCTTGCATGCATTACTTTGACTTTATCATTTTATGTGATGTTTTGCTTGATTGGTAGATTGAGATTGTGCCTTGCTTGATTGAATTGTAGTGACTTGAAGAGTGTGATTGTTGCAAGGACAAGGAGTGAACTTATACCCTCTACCAAAAAGGCAAGTGATGCTTCATACTTTTGTCCCATTACTTTCACTATGCATTAGTGATTTTTCTAAGTAAAACTTGCATGGAATTTTTGCTAAGTATAAACCATGCTATGGGAAAACCTAGTAGATGAAACCTTAGTAGAATTTCCTAAGTTAAGATTCCTACTACTATCATGCTTAGCTTAGCTAATAGAAAACAAGGGTGGAATATATACATTCATACTATGGAAAAAATTTCTAAGTCTGAGGACTTGTGTTTTTGTTTAATAAAACAACTAAGATAATGAATCACCTGGGTGGAAAGGGACTTGCTTGGTGGTTTTTGGTTGAGTGGTTACACAAGGCCCATGGCTATGGTTTACCTTGTGTATCACACTGGTGGATTGCCACCCAGGAACAAAGAGATTTGAGATGTCAAATGTTGAGAAGCTTCAAGTGCAACCACTTGGCAATATGGGCTCTGCCTGGATCATATAGGTTGCTAGAACTTAGCCATTCGGACAGTTGGTGGTAGTGGGAATGATAGGTTGGAACGCGTCCATTTGGTCTAAGGGAAGGCTTCTGAAAGATCTTGTCTTGGTGAAACCAAGTCTTGTGGGGAAAGTGCACCACCTCTGCAGAGTGTAAAATCTAAGTACTTAGCCATGTCCCTGGCAAAGGACAATTTGAGCATCAAGACATGGAAGCTATCAAGAATCTCATCATCCAAATTTCTAAGTTAAAAAATTTGTGGATTGAACAAGGGATAAAGGATCTTCAATCTTTTGGTAGATTCCTTGGGTGATTTTTTGTCAAGCAAAAACTTAGTGTTTTCAAATGATAAGGAAAATCTATTTTGAGCAATGCAAGCCTCAACTCCACTTAGCCAAATGCATATAGATGATATATTCCACTATAATACTATCGTATCACTTGCCAATACAATTCAAATGTATTGACCCTTGTGGCTGTAACTTGTTATGTTGCAGGTTTGATTGATATTAGTGAAGTTAAATGATTAGGATTACAAAGTCTACAACCAACATGTCTGCCTGTGGCACTTTGAAGATGAAGGACCCCATGCTTATAGATATTCTGCTGAAATGTAATGTAATAGCCAAATGAGCTATGTAAGATGTAATAAATTATTTTATTCCTGGTTATAAAGTTGTATTATGACCTTTGTTTCTTGATATTACATCTTAACTGTGGATGCTAGCTATTGATCCAGGGACTAGCATTGCAAACACAGGGGACTCTACCTTATTAAAGGTTGGGAACCTTACAGATGGTATCAGAGCATTGTGTTGCCTGTAGGATTTGTAAACCTAGGATTGGACAAAACCCCTTAGAAAAATAGGAGTTGTATTTGTTCCAAAACTTATTTACAAACAATCTTGTAAACTCTTTCCTCAAACCATTTTGGTTTTGACTCTACACCTCTTCTATTTGAACTTGATGGACAAGCCTACCCCATGACCAAAGACTTCACCATATGCTAAGGACTTCATCAACTCTAATGACTTCAACATCTTCAACTCTAATGACTTCAACATCTTCAACTCTAATGGCTTCAACATCTTCAACTCTAATGACTTCACCATCTTCAAAATTCTCACCAAGGACTTCAATTTTGGATATCACTAAGGACAAGTGAGACAAGAAATCTTGCTCAAGATTTGGAGACTAAGGAAACACAACTTAGAAGGAGCCATCCTCACCTTTGAAGTTTTGTGGCCAAGAATTTTTCCTAAGGAAACCATGATCTCATGCAAGAAGAATCAACCAAGAAGGATGGAAAGATCACACGTGAACCATATAGGTGGACCACCATAATTTTTTTAAGACAAACCCACCAACTTATGTGGTGTAACAAAAATATTTTTGGTTGCCTAAAAATATGCTTGAAACTTGTTGTTTGAGTGGAATGTTTGTTTGTGATTGATTTCACATTGCTTGTGTAAATTGTGATGTGTGTGGTTAGAATTATTCCCTTAGAAATATTTTTGCCTATTCTAATCCCAATCCAACCCAAACAGATGACTTCTCCAAGAAACTCCAACATCAAGGATGGTGACAACAACAACCAAGAGGACAACATGAGAGAACTCATAGAAACTCAAAACCAGTTGAGCCAAGTGACAACTCAGCTTTTAGCCAACAACAATGGACTAGACCCAGCCATACAAAGGATTTTGAAACTTCAATCCCAATTGTTGCAAGGATTGGTTACTCAAATGATCAACATGGGAGAAAACTCTTCCCAAGGAGTTTATGACAACAAGGATGACAAAGATGCTATTCTAGAAGGAACCCAAGCTTGCAATATTTTTGGAGACAAGGATCATACATCCAAGGAGCATGAAGATCAATGCCCTAATTGTGAAGAAGAAGGTCATATCTCTAGTAACTGCCCCAAGAAGAGAGAAAGATTTCCCACCTTTGAGGTGAGATATGAAGAGCATGAACTAGAAGAACTCCTAGCTTTGGAGAGACCCAAAAAGAAGAAGAAGGACAAAATCCAGTTGCCATGTTACAATTGCAAAGAGATGGGACACTATGCCAGTGAATGCCCAGAAAAGAAGAAGAGCCAAGAAGACAAACAAAAGCTAGGGAAACCCAAGATGAGAAAGGATATTAGCCAAGTGATGTGCAACCACTTCAAAAAGTTAGGACATTATGCATCATATTGTCCAGAGAAGCCACCTCAAGACCTCAACCTTATCACATGTTTCAAATGCAAGGAGCTAGGCCACTATGCAAACCTATGTCCAGGAAAATTACACCAAGATCCCAAGAAAGACAAGATGTAATCTAGTTGGAAAAATTTTAAGGGTGGTAGTACCCTAGTTGTTTTGAGCCCACTTGTAACCCTAGCCTCCCCAAATCTCGGGACGAGATTTATTTTAAGGGTGGTAGCCTATCACATCCCAAGATTTTCCAAATCTTGTTATGAGAAAAATAAATGAATAAAATAAAACTTTGTTGATTTTCAGGGTGAGAAGAAACTTCTTGAATCCAATTGAAACCTTCAAACCTATTTGATCAAACAAATCCTAAAGGATTTGAAAAGATAAAACAATTAATAAAGTTAAAAATATTTGGAATTACTATTTTGGATCTTTTAAATAAAAATATTTGGTTTTCAAATGAAAAGGTAGAAATATAAATAAGGATTATTTTATAGAGCCAAATTAAACCTTGGCCAAGCTTTTGAAAAAAAAGGTTTTGCTTTGATTAAAAGAGTAAAAGTTTATTTAAATAAAATAATGAGAGTTTATTAATAAACCAATTTTCTTAAAATAAAGGTTTTACCATTTTAATTAAACATAAAAACTTGTTAAATTATTTTAAACAAGTTTTCCAAGTATTCTATATCTTCAAATAAAACCTACTGATTTGGTTTTGATAATATTTAGATTTCAAATGGAGAATTTAAATAAATCAAATCCTATTTGATTTGATAACTAAGAACTATTTTATTTAATTATTAAATAGATCCTAAAAAGAATAAAAATATTATTTTATTTTGTTTTGGGACTTGGAATTGTGTTGTTAAACAGAACCAAAATTCAATGCAAAGTTTGGAGGACTTTTGAATTGATTTGTTATTTGAATGGTTTGATTGAATTTCAAAACAGAATTAAGAATTGGAAAAAGGAAAAAGTATCTGAACAAAAAAATATGAAACGGACTCGACCCAACTAAGCCTGGCCCAGCAAGCCCAGTCCCAGCCCACCAACTCACCCCTCTGCGAAACGTTTTCCACTCAAACTCACACCCGCGCAGTCACAGACAGCAGGACCCCACCTCCACTCTCTTTCTTTCGCTGACGAACAGGCCCCACAGCCACGTCACTGTCTTCAACCCCGCGCCGGCCGTTTCCTCCTCCCTCAACGTCGCTCTGTCGCGATTGAATCCGATTAAATTCGCGTTGATGACAGGCTTCATTCTCGCCGCGACCACGCTGTCTTAAACGCCCTCGCCTCCTCTCTCGTTCCCCTCTGTCACCCCACCTTAGCACGCCCCCAGGCCGCCCTAATTCCTCTCTGAGCACCTCTGTCTCCGAAGACTCTCCCTGCCGATTCCGGCCAGTATTCGCCACCCCTTGCCTCCCCGAGCACACAGACACATTACCCAGACCCAGGCGCACCTCTCCGTACCATCAGCTCGCCCGCGCGTGCTTTGCAGCGTCGACTACGACGACGACCCATAGCGCCACCGCCTGCCATTCACTCCGACGAGGATTCATGTGTAACTACGTCGGTGAATTACGCTCCTAGTTACAAGCCTGGATGAGCGGAAATGGTTGAAATAGTACGATGGGGCCCAAATGCCACTCACAGGTAGACCTCTCGGCCGTCCCAACCATTTCCAAACATCGGGACAAGAACGGGTGGCGTAATCGGCAGGCAAAGGGATCAACTACATACACAAATGGGTATGTATGCAAGCCACCATACAACAGTACATCAGAGCCATTCCATCTAAAAGAAATAGAAATATTGCAACGCCATACGGCAAGATCCAAATATCCTAGATAGATATAATAGTTTAGGATATCTCCTCATACATCAAACATCAGAGTATCAGGCGGAAGCGGCAACAAGATCCGAGTACGGATAAGAAGCAAATTGGCATAAGATGCCCCATAAAATAAACACATCCCGCCCACAGATCTCACGGACCCCCGTTCCCGGAATCTCTACACCGAATGATCGTTGCCCACATCGTCCATTTCCTCCACCCAGTATCCATCTTGTGAGTGTACCTGTTCATCTGAATCAAATAATTTATTGTGTGAGACCCTAGGGGTACTCAGCAAGTCTTTATGCCTCTAAAGGGGACACAACCTGGGGTGACGCAATTGCAGCAAAAGATAAACCCTAACAATTCTATAGATACTCGCTAACCATCCGCCTAACCATAGATAGACGGATGTCCGGGAATTAATGACAACAGTTATAACGGTAATATTAACAGATCCATCCTCCTCCTCGCTTACCAACGAGGAAGCGGACGAACAACCCCCCATCCGTTGGCAGTTTTATTATCCATTCCATGAGTGTTGCACTATTTACTAGTCAGTTACTTAGTCAAATTAAAAGCGGTACTTTAGTTATACTTGTCTATGATCGAGAAACTGTGCTCCCAGTTGTCCATAACCGCGGACACGGCTTTCAGAAAGTTTTACCCTACAGGGGTGCACAAATAGCAACACACACTCGATCAACCTCGGAAAAACCAAATCAAAACCCAACGAGGCAGTCACGACAAAGCAATCACAAGATTCAGAAATATTTCAGGGGGCCACCCCATTAAGCTACCCGCAACGGAACTGGCCGGCTCCGAAACGGACTCAAGGTTTGCGCCAATGGCTGTAAACGACTGGGAACCCGAAAATGTGACTGGGCTTGTCGATACTGCGAAAACACTCCGCTTACCTAAACAGTACAGGTGCAGTACCTCGCACAATTTAAAATAAAGCAGTAAAGCATGGCATAAGTACAGGATAGTAATAAAGCCCCAAACTAATTGTGGCCCCAAGAAATAAGAATGAATCAAGCTCTGGCTCAGGGGGGTCCCATAAGCCTCCCGGATGTGGATAGCGCGAATATTCAAGGAACAGGAATCAAGTACTCGGGGTCCTACGGGACACAAGTGAGCATGAAAAACCAAATAGCAGATATTGCTCACCGGTGCCACTTTCATTAGTTATCCCATACTACTCAGGTAAAGTTGTTTAGGTACCTCGTTATCCATCAGACACTCACATACCCTACACATGATGTTCTACGAGTCGCATGGCTCAAACAACTCCTGTAGTAATGGCTCATGGGATGGAGGAACAAGCTTCGGTGGGGTTTAAAAGTAAAGGCTATGCAATACTTGGGATTCAGATTAATGCAAACGCGACTCAATGATGCAAGAATAAGATAGAGGCAATAGGTACTATATGTATGCAAGCATGTGGTAGTGCTTGCCTGGCAGCTCAGTTGAAGCGAGAGAAGGATCTGGGTAGTGCTCCTGGGTCTCTTGATATATCCCCTGCTCAGTGTCTATTCGAAGAAGAACCAAACAAACAAGGGCCAACATAAATAAAGTGCAGAAGCATAGGAATAAAATGCGACAAACAAACAATCATGCCATGATGAATGATGCACAATTTACATGGCAATAAAGTAGCATGGCATGGGTGAGGTGAGAAAAAAATAATAAGACACTTGGTTAAAGTATTTAGGCATGTTTTACTCTCATAAACAGTTCTGGTTTTGCAATATTTATGTGATGCATGCTTCAATTCAGATCAAGGAATGCATAAACATAAAGGTCTCATCGAGCTAATCATTTTAGACATATCATTTGTCAAATTTGGAGTTATAAAGCAAAAGTTATTAAACAATTAAGAAAAGGGGCATTTTGTTGTAATTTAAATTAACTTGAAATTTTAAGTGTTCAAAATGTATTTTGGATGGCATATTTGAAATCCTCACATTTTTATGATTTCAAAACATATATTATTTGTATTATTTGAATTCATATTTTAAAAGTTATTTAAATACTGATTTGAATTTTGAATTTAAATTAATTTGAAAAGTTTGATTTAAAACAGAAAAACAGAAGGTCTTTTGTCACTCAGCCAGTCGTAGCCACAGTCACAGACAAGTGGGCCAAGGCTGACTGGCGGGGCACACGCGCGCGATAAAGCTTTTCTCACCACGGGTGAAGTGAGCCAAGGTGACGGACAGGTGGGTCCGGCGGTGAAGCGGACCCACGCGGCAGCGAACGAGAGGGGGCTTTCCACGAGGCACAGAGAGGGAGCACGGTTTGAGGCGGTGGATCTTGGGAGGGGGGTTCCGCAAAAAACGCAGGGAGGCTGACCAGTGGGGTAGGCTGGACCACGGATTTAGGAATAAAAAGGTTGGGGGGGTGAGTGCAAAGTGTCCACGTGCAATGTTTTTCTTCTCCGCGTGCAGAGGCCGAACGGTGCGCGGCGCGAGGCGGGGATCGAACGCGGGTCGCGAGGGTGCGCGCTGGGGTGCGAGCCAGTGCGGTGGAGTGGGGGGGTGCTGGCAGAGAGCAGAACGGCGGCTAGGTGAGGTGCTACGCGGCGCGAGAGCGTGCAGACGTCAGCGCACCCGGCGCACTGTGAGCGTTCGACGAAACGCCCGACGAGGCAGAGGGTCTACGGCGAGGCAGAGGATGTCCAGGAGGATTAGGGGCTCACCGAGGAGATGTTGGTGGTGTTGGATCGGGCGGGGGCGTGGCGGATCGTCGGCGACGTAGACGCTCCGGCGGGCTAGGGTTTTCGTCGGGCGGTGCCGGTCCTGGCGAGCCTGGTGCTTCTCCTCCTTGCTGGCGGGTACAGGGCGAAGCAGAGGGGCCTTCTCGTCCTCCTCGATCACCCCCACGACGAGCTTGACGGCCGGAATGACGAGGACGACGAGGTACTGGCGGCGGGCGGCGTCGGCCGTTGGTGGTCGGAGAGGAGGAAGGAGGAGGGGAGGCTGGCTCGGGACAGATCTGGGCGAGGCCAGAGGAGGCGGGAGAGGGAGTATAAAGCCGAGGGAGAGGGAGGTGCCGTGGGGAGGTGGTGAAGGGTAAAAGGTGGCTCGGCCACCTTTTTCTCCTCTACCCCCATGTGCTCAAGCTGGAGGCAGGCAGGCACGGGGAGAGTCTGCAGGTGGGACCAGAGAGAGGAGAAGGGGAGGCTCGGGTGGGGCTGCTGTGGCAGAGAGAGAAGAGAGAGGGAGGGGAGTGGCATGGAGCTAGGGTCGGGTGTAGCTAGGGTTGGAGCTAGAGGGCTCGGGTTAGGGTTGATGCTAGGGTTGGGGAGGCAGCTGGGGTGTGGGACCAGGGAGAGGGGGCAACCAGGTGGGGCAGCAAGGAGGGGCTCGAAATGGAGAGACTAAGGGGAGGGTAAGGTGAGACAGGTGGAGATGGGGTAGGGTGTAACTAGGGTTAGATGAGGGATTAGGTTTAGGGTTAGGATCTTAGATAAAGGATTTAGAGAGAGGGGGAAAACCACTAGATAGCATGGAGGTGCCCAAGAGATTAAATCCACACAAAAACAATTGAAAAAATGCTCAAATAAACTCACATGAATGGATAAGGAAGAAGGGGATGGTGATGTTGCATGGGGAATGCATGAATGTGAATAGCCACTTCTATTAGTTGTAAAAACAACTATAGTACATGTGTGAATTTATTACATGCATGCACATCACTATTTGAACAAAAACCAACCCACTAGATACAAGCTTGATGAATATATGGGAATGGTGGAATCAAGCATAATGGAATATATAGGCCATGCTAGTGTGTATATTCCACTAAAAGTTTATTTGGCCACAATTATATTCAAACAAGCTCAATTAGCCAAAACACCCATATGGAAGGTAAAAGGGAGATTCTACTCACATGACATGCAAAGGTGGCCATGAGGCTCCATATAATTATTATTGTGAAAACAACATACTTCGTATATGGACATGTAGACATAGAATGGATCCACACCATCACATATGAGCTAGAATTAAATAGCCAAAGAAACAATGGCTCATATATGACTAGGGTGGTGGAATTTTAAGGTGGTGAAAGAAAGGTGGTGGAGTGGAATAAAAGATATGCCCCCAACTCAACTTGGGCATTTAAACAATATATCAAGAACCAAATACAATATCAAGAGGCAAATACAATTTACAATGCATATGAGAGAAGAACCAACACAAAAAGGGTTTTATATGATGCTCAAATGCAAGGTGGCATGATGACATGAGCATGATATAATTATGATGCAACAATTATATATATGAAGTAGCCATTATATTACTAGACCAAGTAGCATTACAATTGTTAGACAAATGGGATGCTACAACTCTCCCCCACTAAACAGGAATCTCGCCCCAAGATTCTAGGAAGAAGAAGAAGACTCAAAGAGGGTAGGATAGTTGGCACGGAGCTCATCTTCACGCTCCCAAGTGGCTTCATCAACGGAATGGTGCGACCACTGCACCTTGCAGAACTTGATGGACTTGTTGCGAGTCCTTCTTTCTGTGATCTCAAGGATTTTTGTGGGGTGTTCTTGATAAGACAGGTCTTCTTGGAGATTGATTAGCTCATGATCCACGGTCCTGCCGGGATCCTTGAAGCACTTCTTGAGTTGAGAGATGTGGAAAACATCATGAACCTTGAGTTTTTCCGGGAGCTCAAGAGCATAAGCAACTTCTCCTCTTCTTCCACGAATTTTGAATGGACCGATGTATCTAGGAGCCAGCTTTCCTTTGATACCAAAACGGTGCGTGCCTCTCATGGGAGTGACACGAAGGTAAACAAGATCACCAGGGACATACTCCATGTCCGTGTGCTTCCTGTCGTAATTGCTCTTCTGGCGACTTTGAGCAATCTTCAGATTTTCAAGAATGATATGCACCTTCTCCTCCGCTTGAGTTACAATGTCAGGGCCAAACCAAATTCTTTCTCCTGCACCTGACCAACCAATCGGAGTTCTGCATTTGCGGCCATAGAGAGCCTCAAATGGTGCCATCTTTAGACTTTTCTGGAAGCTGTTGTTGTAAGAGAATTCAGCATAAGGAAGACATTCTTCCCACTTCATGCCAAAAGAGATGACGCAAGCACGAAGCATATCCTCTAGAATCTGATTGATCCTTTCAACTTGTCCTTGCGACTGAGGGTGGTAAGCTGTGCTGAAGTTCAATTTTGTTCCCAAAGCATTTTGGAAACTTTCCCAGAACTTGGAAGTGAAGATGCTCCCACGGTCTGAACTGATCTCAAGCGGAACCCCATACAGAGAGACTATTCTGTTGATATAGAGCTCAGCCAACTGAATTCCAGAAATTGTTTCCTTGACGGGGAAGAAGTGAGCCACTTTAGAAAGCCTGTCAATGACAACAAAGATTGCATTGTTGCCCTTCTGCGACCTTGGAAAACCAGTGATGAAGTCCATCTCTACTTTCTCCCATTTCCATTCCGGGGGTTTCAATGGCTGTAGAAGACCGTAAGGTTTCTGATGGACAGCTTTCACTCTGCGGCAGACATCACACTCCGAGACATACTTGGCACAATATCGTTTCAATCCCGGCCACCAATATTGTGTTTTCAAGTCCATGTACATCTTTGTGCTGCCAGGGTGGATAGAAAGAACAGAATCATGCGCCTCCTTGAGAACTTGCTCTCTCAAACCCGGGTAGTTCGGAACAAACATCCGGTGTTCAAAGAAAAGCGTGCCTTGATCATCGACGTGGAAGGACTCATACTTCGGAAGCTGAAGTTTTGAGATGATCTTTCTGGTGTGCGGATCACCAAGCTGGAAGGAGCGAACCTTTTCTTCCAAGAGAGGAGTAGCCAGAAGGTTCAGGAGATGCCCTTGTTCCACAATTTCAAGGTTGAGCTGACGGAATTCCTCGCACAAGGGAGGCTGTTGTTCTGCCATCATGAGGTTGTTGACATAATCTTTGCGGCTGAGAGCATCGGCCATGACATTAGCTTTGCCCGGAGTGTAGTTGATGGTCAAATCAAAATCATTGATTGCTTCAATCCATCTCCTCTACCGAAGGTTGAGATCAGGCTGTGTGAAGATATACTTCAGACTCTTGTGATCAGAAAAGATTTCACAACGGTTGCCAAGCAAGTAGTGCCTCCATAGTTTCAAAGCAAAGACAACTGCTGCGAGCTCAAGGTCATGTGTAGGATAGTTGATCTCATGCGTCTTCAACTGTCGAGAGGCATAAGCAACAACTTGTTTTTCTTGCATAAGGACAGCACCCAATCCTTGCAAAGAGGCGTCACAGAATATCTGGAAAGGCTTAGATGTGTCCGGAGGAACCAAGACTGGTGTGGAAGTGAGCTTCTCTTTGAGTGTCTCAAAGCTTGCTTGACATGCAGGAGTCCAAAGGTATTTCTTGCCTTTCTTGAGGAGATCGGTAAGAGGCTTCGCTATCTTCGAAAAGTTGTGAACGAAGCGACGGAAATAACTAGCCAAACCAAGGAAACTCCGCACTTATTTGACATTAACAGGAGGAAGCCATTCAACAATTGTCTTTACAGTTTCCGGGTTGACTTCAATGCCCTTGGCAGAGATGACGTGACCAAGATAGGTTACTTGAGGCAGCCAAAACTCACACTTGGAGAACTTTGCATACAAGCGGTTCTCACGAAGCTTGTTTAGGACACACCGAAGGTGTTCTTCATGTTCTTCCTTTGACTTAGAATAGACTAGGATGTCATCCAGATAGACCACAACGAACTTATCAAGATACTCCATGAAAACCGAGTTCATGAGCCTCGAGAAGGTGGCAGGTGCGTTGGTGAGACCGAAAGACATGACCGTGTACTCATACAGGCCATAGCGGGTGGTGAAAGCTGTTTTAGGAACATCTTCCTTGCGAATCTTGATTTGGTGATAACCACTTCTCAAGTCAAGCTTAGAGAACACCACAGCTCCAGCTAGCTGATCGAAGAGATCATTAATCCGCGGAAGGGGATATTTATTCTTGATGGTTTTAGCATTGAGAGCCCGATAGTCAACACAAAGTCTATCAGTCCTATCTCGCTTCTTCACAAAGATTGTTGGGCTACCCCAAGAAGAAGTACTGTGTTGAATGAAACCCAACTTCTCTTGTTCATCAAGTTGTCGTTTGAGTTCAGCCAACTCAGCAGGACCCATTTTATAAGGCCGCTTGGAGATAGGAGCCGTTCCAGGTTCAAGCTCAATTACAAACTCAACCTCACGATCCGGAGGCATACCTGGCAACTCTTCAGGAAAGACATCTGGGAACTCACAGACCACCGGAACACTCTGAATAGCTTCCATAGCATCATCATTCAGAGCCGCCAAAGAGAAAAGCTGGATAGCAGGAGTCAGACTTGGAGAATAGACTATATGGCCTTCAGGAATCTTCAGAGAAACCGAGCGTTCAGCACAATCAATCACAGCTGCATTTGCTGTCAACCAATCCATGCCCAAGATGACATCAATGTCAGAATTGCCCAGAACAATTAAGGATGCCGAGAACGAAGAGCCACCAATCTCAATTTGATTGCCATGGCTGATTTTAGAAGCTGCCATTGTTGCTCCAGGAGAAAGGACCATTAACCGCTTAAGGAGAGGATCCAACGCTAACCCATTCTAATTTGCAAACTTGTTAGAAACAAAAGAATGCGATGCACCAGAATCAAACAAAACTCGTGCAGGGACTGAGTTAACGGATAGCATACCCATCACAACTCCAGGTGCATGCTCAGCTTGAGCGGCGTTGACACAGTTGGCACGAGCAACAGTAGACCCGGGCTTGGTGTTGATGTTGAGAGCCCGAGGTGGTGGTGCACGAACCAAAGGAGAGCTTGCCGCAGATCTTGGAGGTGGTGGAGGGAGAGCTTTGTTTTTCATCGGACAGTTCCAGTTTTGATGCCCAGAGTCTCCACACGTGTAACAAGCACCAGGTGGACGTGGAGCAACGTAGCCAGGGACTCCGCCAGGCGCTCCAGGGTAGTGGTGGTTGTAGCCCTGGGAGCAGCAGTGAGGAAGTTTGGTGGCCTTGCCGCGTAGCTTGCAGGTCTTGGTGGAGCCGGGAGCGACGGTGGGGTGTTAGGAACCCAGACACGACGCTTAGAAGGAGTTAACATAGCTGAAGAGCTTTCCGCATCACGGTTGTGTTTCTTTGACTCCTCAAACACTTGCCTACTTGCTTCTTCCTGCAGAGCTGTATGCTGAAGTTCCAGAAAAGACGCCGGCCTTGCATGTGTGATTGCATATTTAATCGATGCATTGAGCCCTTGCCGGAACCTCTTTTGCTTCTTCTTGTCATCAGAGATCTCATCGCCACCATAACGAGAAAGGTTCATGAAGTTCCTGATGTAGGTATTGACATTGTCATTTCCCTGCTTGAGGTTGAGAAACACTTCCTTCATCCTCTCCATGACAATTTCTGACAGATACTGCTCTTTGAACGCTCCAGTGAACTGTTCCCAAGTAGGCTGAAAACCAATGTATTTTGCCTTTAGGTAATTCTCCCACCAGAGAGCTGCATCTCCCTTCAGAAGGTGAGTAGCACATTTGACATCTCACGCAACCAATCATCAGCATCAAGTGGTTGATCAGAAACATCAAATTGGCGTGGGTTGAACTTCAGGAAGCTTTTGATGTCTCCTCGCTTGGGAGGTGGAGGTAGCGGAGCAAACTCATTCCTCCTGACACTTTCTTCGAAACGCTGCTGGTTCTGCTGCATTGCTGCCAAGGCATTGGCGATGTTTGACAACGCGGACCCCAGTTCAGGTGGAATGTCCTCATCAGAACGGCGTGGTGGTGCCATCCTGTGATTGATATAAAACACAAGTCAGTACTATAATGGAGAATAATAATAATCCAAAATAGTACCAATATGGAATTAACCAAGATTAAAGGATACAATTTACTAAGATGATATTAAAATATCAACAAAGTTCAAAGCACCTAGAAGATATTAAGCATATCGCACACGACTGAAAAGGAGTGTGGTACACAGATATATCAAAGAAAAAATTTCCGCAAATTTCGGCATTAAAATACCAGTAGATGCGCAAAATCACTTAACGAATCAAGATTAGTGACTTTACCAATTCAATATACAAAAGCGAATGATAAGAGTAGTGGTATGGTCGCGACTCCATCCCACACTCAAAGCATTACTCCGCACATGAATAAGTAGAACACATATCCTAACCCCTTCTTCTCACGATGAACCTAAAGATTGGTAACTACGGAAACGAACACCCTAAACAAGATAACGTCGGATAACAAAGAGTAAGACAGATCGCGGCGGTACACAACGAATCAGATAGATCGCGTCGGTTTGCAAAAGCCTGTCGGTATGGAATGTACCAACAGTTGATAACCAAAAGGCCGATTGTGATAACAACTTGGATGCAACAGATAGACAAGGAATTACACACACACACACACACACAACCTATGGTACTATGGAAACCCAGAACACGTGAATCCTAGTTTGAACTGTTAAGAAGAGGATTGAAAACGTTACACTTCCTTACCAGAAAAGGGTGGGTGGGTGGGTAAGAAGAAAAGTGGAAGCAGTCCTACTCTCGCGTTTTGTTTTTCCCTAGTATACATAGCTACCAAAATATTTGCTAGACTGACAACGACCATTTGGCTGAGACCCTGAAGGGCGGGATGGCTCTGATACCAATTGTAACTACCTCGGTGAATTACGCTCCTAGTTACAAGCCTGGATGAGCGGAAATGGTTGAAATAGTACGGTGGGGCCCAAATGCCACTCACAGGTAGACCTCTCGGCCGTCCCAACCATTTCCAAACACCGGGACAAGAACGGGCGGCGTAATCGGCAGGCGAAGGGATCAACTACATACACAAATTGGTATGTATGCAAGCCACCATACAACAGTACATCAGAGCCATTCCATATAAAAGAAATAGAAATATTGCAATGCCATACGGCAAGATCCAAATATCCTAGATAGATATAATAGTTTAGGATATCTCCTCATACATCAAACATCATAGTATCAGGCGGAAGCGGCAACAAGATCCGAGTACGGATAAGAAGCAAATTGGCATAAGATGCCCCATAAAATAAACACATCTCGCCCACAGATCTCATGGATCCCCGTTCCCGGAATCTCTACACCGAATGATCGTTGCCCACATCGTCCGTCTCCTCCACCCAGTATCCATCTTGTGAGTGTACCTGTTCATCTGAATCAAATAATTTATCGTGTGAGACCCTAGGGGTACTCAGCAAGTCTTTATGCCTCTAAAGGGGACACAACCTGGGGTGACGCAATTGCAGCAAAAGATAAACCCTAACAATTCTATAGATACTCGCTAACCATCCGCCTAACCATAGATAGACGGATGTCCGGGAATTAATGACAACAGTTATAACGGTAATATTAACAGATCCATCCTCCTCCTCGCTTACCAACGAGGAAGCGGACGAACAACCCCCCCATCCGTTGGCAGTTTTATTATCCATTCCATGAGTGTTGCACTATTTACTAGTCAGTTACTTAGTCAAATTAAAAGCGGTACTTTAGTTATACTTGTCTATGATCGAGAAACTGTGCTCCCAGTCGTCCATAACCGCGGACACGGCTTTCAGAAAGTTTTACCCTGCAGGGGTGCACAAATAGCAACACACACTCGATCAACCTCGGGAAAACCAAATCAAAACCCAACGAGGCAGTCACGACAAAGCAATCACAAGATTCAGAAATATTTCAGGGGGCCACCCCATTAAGCTACCCGCAACGGAACTGGCCGGCTCCGAGACGGACTCAAGGTTTGCGCCAATGGCTGTAAACGACTGGGAACCCGAAAATGTGACTGGGCTTGTCGATACCGTGAAAACACTCCGCTTACCTAAACAGTACAGGTGCAGTACCTCGCACAATTTAAAATAAAGCAGTAAAGCATGGCATAAGTACAGGATAGTAATAAAGCCCCAAACTAATTGTGGCCCCAAGAAATAAGAATGAATCAAGCTCTAGCTCAGGGGGGTCCCATAAGCCTCCCGGATGTGGATAGCGCGAATATTCAAGGAACAGGAATCAAGTACTCGGGGTCCTACGGGACACAAGTGAGCATGAAAAACCAAATAGCAGATATTGCTCACCGGTGCCACTTTCATTAGTTATCCCATACTACTCAGGTTAAGTTGTTTAGGTACCTCGTTATCCATCAGACACTCACATACCCTACACATGCTGTTCTACGACTCGCATGGCTCAAACAACTCCTGTAGTAATGGCTCATGGGATGGAGGAACAAGCTTCGGTGGGGTTTAAAAGTAAAGGCTATGCAATACTTGGGATTCAGATTAATGCAAACGCGACTCAATGATGCAAGAATAAGATAGAGGCAATAGGTACTATATGTATGCAAGCATGTGGTAGTGCTTGCCTGGCAGCTCAGTTGAAGCGAGAGAAGGATCTGGGTAGTGCTCCTGGGTCTCTTGATATATCCCCTTCTCAGTGTCTATTTGAAGAAGAACCAAACAAACAAGGGCCAACATAAATAAAGTGCACAAGCATAGGAATAAAATGCGACAAACAAACAATCATGCCATGATGAATGATGCACAATTTACATGGCAATAAAGTAGCATGGCATGGGTGAGGTGAGAAAACAATAATAAGACACTTGGTTAAAGTATTTAGGCATGTTTTACTCTCATAAACAGTTCTGGTTTTGCAATATTTATGTGATGCATGCTTCAATTCAGATCAAGGAATGCATAAACAAAAAGGTCTCGTCGAGCTGATCATTTTAGACATATCATTTGTCAAATTTGGAGTTATAAAGCAAAAGTTATTAAATAATTAAGAAAAGGGGCATTTTGTTGTAATTTAAATTAACTTGAAATTTTAAGTGTTCAAAATGTATTTTGGATGGCATATTTGAAATCCTCACATTTTTCTGATTTCAAAACATATATTATTTGTATTATTTGAATTCATATTTTAAAAGTTATTTAAATACTGATTTGAATTTTGAATTTAAATTAATTTGAAAAGTTTGATTTAAAACAGAAAAACAGAAGGT
Source organism: Avena sativa (assembly GCA_916181665.1). NCBI lineage: Eukaryota > Viridiplantae > Streptophyta > Magnoliopsida > Poales > Poaceae > Avena > Avena sativa. The sequence goes on along the minus strand of OV702282.1, from coordinate 22,717,770 downwards.
CTTTTGTCACTCAGCCAGTCCTAGCCACAGTCACAGACAAGTGGGCCAAGGCTGACTGGCGGGGCACACGCGCGCGATAAAGCTTTTCTCACCACGGGTGAAGTGAGCCAAGGTGACGGACAGGTGGGTCCGGCGGTGAAGCGGACCCACGCGGCAGCGAACAAGAGGGGGCTTGCCACGCGGCACAGAGAGGGAGCGCGGGTTGAGGCGGTGGATCTTGGGAGGGGGGGTTCCGCAAAAAACGCAGGGAGGCTGACCAGTGGGGTAGGCTGGACCGTGGATTTAGGAATAAAAAGGTTGGGGGGGTGAGTGCAAAGTGTCCACGTGCACTGTTTTTCTTCTCCGCGTGGAGAGGCCGAACGGTGCGCGGTGCGAGGCGGGGATCGAACGCGGGTCGCGAGGGTGCGCGCTTGGGTGCGAGCCAGTGCGGTGGAGTGGGGGGTGCTGGCAGAGAGCAGAACGGCGGCTAGGTGAGGTGCTACGCGGCGCGAGAGCGTGCAGACGCCAGCGCACCCGGCGCACTGTGAGCGTTCGACGAAACGCCCGACGAGGCAGAGGGTCTACGGCGGGCAGAGGATGTCCAGGAGGATTAGGGGCTCACCGAGGAGATGTTGGTGGTGTTGGATCGGGCGGGGGCGTGGCAGATCGTCGGCGACGCAGACACTCCGGCGGGCTAGGGTTTTCGTCGGGCGGCGCCGGTCCTGGCGAGCCTGGTGCTTCTCCTCCTCGCTGGCGGGTACAGGGCGAAGCAGAGGGGCCTTCTCGTCCTCCTCGATCACCCCCACGACGAGCTTGACGGCCGGAACGACGAGGACGACGAGGTACTGGCGGCGGGCGGCGTCGGCCGTTGGTGGTCGGAGAGGAGGAAGGAGGAGGGGAGGCTGGCTCGGGACAGATCTGGGCGAGGCCAGAGGAGGCGGGAGAGGGAGTATAAAGCCGAGGGAGAGGGAGGTGCCGTGGGGAGGTGGTGAAGGGAAAAAGGTGGCTCGGCCACCTTTTTCTCCTCTACCCCCATGTGCTCGAGCTGGAGGCAGGCAGGCACGGGGAGGGTCTGCAGGTGGGACCAGAGAGAGGAGAAGGGGAGGCTCGGGTGGGGCTGCTGTGGCAGAGAGAGAAGAGAGAGGGAGGGGAGTGGCATGGAGCTAGGGTCGGGTATATCTAGGGTTGGAGCTAGAGGGCTCGGTTTAGGGTTGATGCTAGGGTTGGGGAGGCAGCTGGGGTGTGGGACCAGGGAGAGGGGGCAGCCAGGTGGGGCAGCAAGGAGGGGCTCGACATGGAGAGACTAAGGGGAGGGTAAGGTGAGAGAGGTGGAGATGGGGTAGGGTGTAACTAGGGTTAGATGAGGGATTAGGTTTAGGGTTAGGATCTTAGATAGAGGATTTAGAGAGAGGGGGAAAACCACTAGATAGCATGGAGGTGCCCAAGAGATAAAATCCACACAAAAACAATTGAAAAAAAATGCTCAAATAAACTCACATGAATGGATAAGGAAGAAGGGGATGGTGATGTTGCATCTGGCATGCATGAATGTGAATAGCCACTTCTATTAGTTGTAAAAACAACTATAGTACATGTGTGAATTTATTACATGCATGCACATCACTATTTGAACAAAAACCAACCCACTAGATACAAGCTTGATGAATATATGGGAATGGTGGAATCAAGCATAATTGAATATATAGGCCATGCTAGTGTGTATATTCCACTAAAAGTTTATTTGGCCACAGTTATATTCAAACAAGCTCAATTAGCCAAAACACCCATATGGAAGGTAAAAGGGAGATTCTACTCACATGACATGCAAAGGTGGCCATGAGGCTCCATATAATTATTATTGTGAAAACAACATACTTCGTATATGGACATGTAGACATAGAATGGATCCACACCATCACATATGAGCTAGAATTAAATAGCCAAAGAAACAATGGCTCATATATGACTAGGGTGGTGGAATTTTAAGGTGGTGAAAGAAAGGTGGTGGAGTGGAATAAAAGATATGCCCCCAACTCAACTTGGGCATTTAAACAATATATCAAGAACCAAATACAATATCAAGAGGCAAATACAATATACAATGCATATGAGAGAAGAACCAACACAAAAAGGGTTTTATATGATGCTCAAATGCAAGGTGGCATGATGACATGAGCATGATATAATTATGATGCAACAATTATATATATGAAGTAGCCATTATATTACTAGACCAAGTAGCATTACAATTGTTAGACAAATGGGATGCTACATCCTGGTAAGCTCGGACCGCCCCGAAGCTATTCGATGATGCACGCATACTCCCTGGTACCATGCGCGTCTAACACACCCTTTACTTTGCTTCGGCACGCCCTGTAGCCTCGCCAACAACGACGACCAGAGCACGCACGGCGCTGTGTGGACTCCGGTGAGCAATCCATGTCGGCCCAGAGCGCCCCTCGACAAACTGACCACACCTTGAGCTTCCCCACGATGTTGAGAACATGGTGAGCATCTCCCCTTTCCCCCTCTCCTCCTGTAGCATCGCCACCGTCGTCGTCTGACAGCTCTGCCGCCAGTAGCCACCGCAGCGCCGCCAGTTCTTGGCTAATACGCTGTGAGCCGTTAGATCACGATCCTATGCACACGATAGATCCACTTAACGAAGGGGTACGAGATAATCTGCACCGTTCAGTCTCACTTTGATCCAACGCACCCCGTAGCCGATCCAAGCGAAACGGTATGGACGAATCAGAAACAGCCACGTGGACGAAGTTTGATTTAAAACAGAATTAGAATCTATTTGGTATACAAATTTGAAAAATCCATAACTTTAGTTCCACACGTCCAAATTTTGCAAATTTTATATCAATGGATTCAGAAAAGCAAGCCCTAGCCAACCATGCCATTTGTTTAGTAAAAAGCTTCTGGTAAAATGTTTGTTTTTGCAGAAACTTGTGTATGCTTGTTTAGATTATAAAAATTGTTCAAAAATGATTTTGGGGATAAAATCTTTTGCAAATGGTGTGTTTTGAACCTACTAACCCTAGGAAACACTTTGTGGATTCAAAAATGTATTTGGAGAAACAAAAGAATGAATCTTTGATTTAAATCAATTCTAGTCAAATAAAAATATGGATTATTTATTAAAAATGGTTTTAAAGGAAAACCTTTGGGAAATGTTTTGTTTTAAACTCTCTGACCCTAAAAACAAAGTTTTATGGTTTGAAAACATATTTTGTGAACCCTATAGATTAATGCCTTAGTAAAAAAACATTTCTACACCACATAAAATGATACCTTGTTTTGAAAATGGTTTATGAAGTGAAATCTTTTACAAATGACTTTGCCACTTTATAAAATGACCATTAGGTGTTTTCAAATATTTATGAACCTTTAGGAACCACTTTTTCAAATAAAACAAAGCTTGGCATGCTTGCATGCATTACTTTGACTTTATCATTTTATGTGATGTTTTGCTTGATTGGTAGATTGAGATTGTGCCTTGCTTGATTGAACTGTAGTGACTTGAAGAGTGTGATTGTTGCAAGGACAAGGAGTGAACTTATACCCTCTACCAAAAAAGGCAAGTGATGCTTCATACTTTTGTCCCATTACTTTCACTATGCATTAGTGATTTTTCTAAGTAAAACTTGCATGGAATTTTTGCTAAGTATAAACCATGCTATGGGAAAACCTAGTAGATGAAACCTTAGTAGAATTTCCTAAGTTAAGATTCCTACTACTATCATGCTTAGCTTAGCTAATAGAAAACAAGGGTGGAATATATACATTCATACTATGGAAAAAGTTTCTAAGTCTGAGGACTTGTGTTTTTGTTTAATAAAACAACTAAGATAATGAATCACCTAGGTGGAAAGGGACTTGCTTGGTGGTTTTTGGTTGAGTGGTTACACAAGGCCCATGGCTATGGTTTACCTTGTGTATCACACTTGTGGATTGCCACCCAGGAACAAAGAGATTTGAGATGTCAAATGTTGAGAAGCTTCAAGTGCAACCACTTGGCATTATGGGCTCTGCCTGGATCATATAGGTTGCTAGAACTTAGCCATTTGGACAGTTGGTGGTAGTGGGAATGATAGGTTGGAACGCGTCCATTTGGTCTAAGGGAAGGCTTCTGAAAGATCTTGTCTTGGTGAAACCAAGTCTTGTGGGGAAAGTGCACCACCTCTGCAGAGTGTAAAATCTAAGTACTTAGCCATGTCCCTGGCAAAGGACAATTTGAGCATCAAGACATGGAAGCTATCAAGAATCTCATCATCCAAATTTCTAAGTTAAAAAATTTGTGGATTGAACAAGGGATAAAAGATCTTCAATCTTTGATTGGTAGATGCCTTGGGTGATTTTTTGTCAAGCAAAAACTTAGTGTTTTCAAATGATAAGGAAAATCTATTTTGAGCAATGCAAGCCTCAACTCCACTTAGCCAAATGCATATAGATGATAGATTCCACTATACTACTATCGTATCACTTGCCAATACAATTCAAATGTATTGACCCTTGTGGCTGTAACATGTTATGTTGCAGGTTTGATTGATATTAGTGAAGTTAAATGATTAGGATTACAAAGTCTACAACCAACATGTCTTCCTGTGGCACTTTGAAGATGAAGGACCCGATGCTTATAGATATTCTGCTGCAATGTAATGTAATAGCCAAATGAGCTATGTAAGATGTAATAAATTATTTTATTCCTGGTTATAAAGTTGTATTATGACCTTTGTTTCTTGATATTACATCTTAACTGTGGATGCTAGCTATTGATCCAGGGACTAGCATTGCAAACACAGGGGACTCTACCTTATTAAAGGTTGGGAACCTTACAGATGGTATCATAACATTGTGTTGCCTGTAGGATTTGTAAACCTAGGATTGGACAAAACCCCTTAGAAAAATAGGAGTTTTATTTGTTCCAAAACTTATTTACATACAATCTTGTAAATTCTTTCCTCAAACCATTTTGGTTTTGACTCTACACCTCTTCTATTTCAACTTGATGGACAAGCCTACCCCATGACCAAAGACTGCACCATATGCTAAGGACTTCATCAACTCTAATGACTTCAACATCTTCAACTCTAATGACTTCAACATCTTCAACTCTAATGACTTCAACATCTTCAGCATTCTCACCAAGGACTTCAATCTTGGATATCACTAAGGACAAGTGAGACAAGAAATCTTGCTCAAGATTTGGAGACTAAGGAAACACAACTTAGAAGGAGCCATCCTCACCTTTGAAGTTTTGTGACCAAGAATTTTTCCTAAGGAAACCATGATCTCATGCAAGAAGAATCAACCAAGAAGGATGGAAAGATCACAAGTGAACCATATAGGTGGACCACCATAATTTGTTTAAGACAAACCCACCAACTTATGTGGTGTAACAAAAATATTTTTGGTTGCCTAAAAATATGCTTGAAACTTGTTGTTTGAGTGGAATGTTTGTTTGTGATTGATTGCACATTGCTTGTGTAAATTGTGATGTGTGTGGTTAGAATTATTCCCTTAGAAATATTTTTGCCTATTCTAATCCCAATCCAACCCAAACAGATGACTTCTCCAAGAAACTCCAACATCAAGGATGGTGACAACAACAACAACCAAGAGGACAACATGAGAGAACTCATAGAAACTCAAAACCAGTTGAGCCAAGTGACAACTCAGGTTTTAGCCAACAACAATGGACTAGACCCAGCCATACAAAGGATTTTGAAACTTCAATCCCAATTGTTGCAAGGATTGGTTACTCAAATGATCAACATGGGAGAAAACTCTTCCCAAGGAGTTTATGACAACAAGGATGACAAAGATGATATTCTAGAAGGAACCCAAGCTTGCAATATTTGTGGAGACAAGGATCATACATCCAAGGAGCATGAAGATCAATGCCCTAATTGTGAAGAAGAAGGTCATATCTATAGTAACTGCCCCAAGAAGAGAGAAAGATTTCCCACCTTTGAGGTGAGATATGAAGAGCATGAACTAGAAGAACTCCTAGCTTTGGAGAGACCCAAAAAGAAGAAGAAGGACAAAAGCCAGTTGCAATGTTACAATTGCAAAGAGATGGGACACTATGCCAGTGAATGCCCAGAAAAGAAGAAGAGCCAAGAAGGCAAACAAAAGCTAGGGAAACCCAAGATGAGGAAGGATATTAGCCAAGTGATGTGCAACCACTGCAAAAAGTTAGGACATTATGCATCATATTGTCCAGAGAAGCCACCTCAAGACCTCAACCTTATCACATGTTTCAAATGCAAGGAGCTAGGCCACTATGCAAACCTCTGTCCAGGAAAGTTACACCAAGATCCCAACAAAGACAAGATGTAATCTAGTTGGAAAAATTTTAAGGGTGGTAGTACCCTAGTTGTTTTGAGCCCACTTGTAACCCTAGCCTCCCCAAATCTCGGGATGAGATTTATTTTAAGGGTGGTAGCCTGTCACATCCCAAGATTTTCCAAATCTTGTTATGAGAAAAATAAATGAATAAAATAAAAATTTGTTGATTTTCAGGGTGAGAAGAAACTTCTTGAATACAATTGGAAACCTTCAAACCTATTTGATCAAACAAATCCTAAAGGATTTGAAAAGATAAAACAATTAAAAAAGTTAAAAATATTTGGAATTACTATTTTGGATCTTTTAAATAAAAAGATTTGGTTTTCAAATGAAAAGGTAGAAATATAAATAAGGATTATTTTATAGAGCCAAATTAAACCTTGGCCAAGCTTTGGAAATAAAAGGTTTTACTTTGATTAAAAGAGTAAAAGTTTATTTAAATAAAATAATGAGAGTTTATTAATAAACCAATTTTATTAAAATAAAGGTTTTACCATTTTAATTAAACATAAAAACTTGTTAAATTATTTTAAACAAGTTTTCAAAGTATTCTATATCTTCAAATAAAACCTACTGATTTGGTTTTGATAATATTTAGATTTCAAATGGAGAATTTAAATAATTCAAATCCTATTTGATTTGATAACTAAGAACTATTTTATTTAATTATTAAATAGATCCTAAAAAGAATAAAAATATTATTTTATTTTGTTTTGGGACTTGGAATTGTGTTGTTAAACAGAACCAAAACTCAATGCAAATTTTGGAGGAGTTTTGAATTGATTTGTTATTTGAATGGTTTGATTGAATTTCAAAACAGAATTAAGAATTGGAAAAAGGAAAAAGTATCTGAACAAAAAAATATGAAACGGACTCGACCCAACTAAGCCTGGCCCAGCAAGCCCAGTCCCAGCCCACCAACTCACCCCTCTGCGAAACATTTTCCACTCAAACTCACACCCGCGCAGTCGCAGACAGTAGGACCCCACCTCCACTCTCTTTCTTTCGCTGACGAACATGCCCCACAGCCACGTCACTGTCTTCAACCCCGCGCCGGCCGTTCCTCCTCCCTCAACGTTGCTCTGTCGCGATTGAATCCGATTAAATTCGCGTTGATGACAGGTTTAATTCTTGCCGCGACCACGCTGTCTTAAACGCCCTCGCCTCCTCTCTCATTCCCCTCTGTCGCCCCACCTTAGCACGCCCCCAGGCCGCCCTAATTCCTCTCTGAGCACCTCTCTCTCCGACGACTCTCCCTGCCGATTCCGGCCAGTATTCGCCACCCCTTGCCTCCCCGAGCACACAGACACATTACCCAGACCCAGGCGCACCTCTCCGTACCATCAGCTCGCCCGCGCGTGCTTTGCAGCGTCGACTACGACGACGACCCATAGCGCCACCTCCTGCCATTCACTCCGACGAGGATTCCTGGTAAGCTCGGACCGCCCCGAAGCTATTCGATGATGCACGCATACTCCCTGGTACCATGCGCGTCTAACGCACCCTTTACTTTGCTTCGGCACGCCCTGTAGCCTCGCCAACAACGACGACCAGAGCACGCCCGACGCCGTGTGGACTCCGGTGAGCAATCCACGTTGGCCCAGAGCGCCCCTCGACAAACTGACCACACCTTGAGCTTCCCCACGATGTTGCGAACACGGTGAGCATCTCCCCTTTCCCCCTCGCCTCCTGTAGCATCGCCACCGTCGTCGTCTGACAGCTCCGTCGCCAGTAGCCACCGCAGCGCCGCCAGTTCTTGGCTGATACGCTGTGAGCCGTTAGATCACGATCCTATGCACACGATAGATCCACTTAACGAAGGGGTACGAGATAATCTGCACCGTTCAGTCTCACTTAGATCCAACGCACCCCGTAGCCGATCCAAGCGAAACGGTATGGACGAATCAGAAACAGCCACGTGGACGAAGTTTGATTTAAAACAGAATTAGAATCTGATTTGGTATACAAATTTGAAAAATCCATAACTTTAGTTCCACACGTCCAAATTTTGCAAATTTTATATCAATGGATTCAGAAAAGCAAGCCCTAGCCAGCCATGCCATTTGTTTAGTAAAAAGCTTCTGGTAAAATGTTTGTTTTTGTAGAAACTTGTGTATGCTTGTTTAGATTATAAAAATTGGTCAAAAATGATTTTGGGGATAAAATCTTTTGAAAATGGTGTGTTTTGAACCTACTGACCCTAGGAAACACTTTGTGGATTGAAAAATGTATTTGGAGAAACAAAAGAATGAATCTTTGATTTAAATCAATTCTAGTCAAATAAAAATATGGTTTATTTATTAAAAATGGTTTTGAAGGAAAACCTTTGGGAAATGTTTTTTTTAAACTCTCTGACCCTAAACACAAAGTTTTATGGTTTGAAAACATATTTTGTGAACCCTATAGATTAATGCCTTAGTAAAAAAACATTTCTACACCACATAAAATGATACCTTGTTTTGAAAATGGTTTATGAAGTGAAATCTTTTACAAATGACTTTGCCACTTTATAAAATGACCATTAGGTGTTTTCAAATGTTTATGACCCTTTAGGAACCACTTTTTCAAATAAAAAAAAGCTTGGCATGCTTGCATGCATTACTTTGACTTTATCATTTTATGTGATGTTTTGCTTGATTGGTAGATTGAGATTGTGCCTTGCTTGATTGAATTGTAGTGACTTGAAGAGTGTGATTGTTGCAAGGACAAGGAGTGAACTTATACCCTCTACCAAAAAGGCAAGTGATGCTTCATACTTTTGTCCCATTACTTTCACTATGCATTAGTGATTTTTCTAAGTAAAACTTGCATGGAATTTTTGCTAAGTATAAACCATGCTATGGGAAAACCTAGTAGATGAAACCTTAGTAGAATTTCCTAAGTTAAGATTCCTACTACTATCATGATTAGCTTAGCTAATAGAAAACAAGGGTGGAATATATACATTCATGCTATGGAAAAATTTCTAAGTCTGAGGACTTGTGTTTTTGTTTAATAAAACAACTAAGATAATGAATCACCTGGGTGGAAAGGGACTTGCTTGGTGGTTTTTGGTTGAGTGGTTACACAAGGCCCATGGCTATGGTTTACCTTGTGTATCACACTTGTGGATTGCCACCCAGGAACAAAGAGATTTGAGATGTCAAATGTTGAGAAGCTTCAAGTGCAACCACTTGGCATTATGGGCTCTGCCTGGATCATATAGGTTGCTAGAACTTAGCCATTTGGACAGTTGGTGGTAGTGGGAATGATAGGTTGGAATGCGTCCATTTGGTCTAAGGGAAGGCTTCTGAAAGATCTTGTCTTGGTGAAACCAAGTCTTGTGGCGAAAGTGCACCACCTCTGCAGAGTGTAAAATCTAAGTACTTAGCCATGTCCCTGGCAAAGGACAATTTGAGCATCAAGACATGGAAGCTATCAAGAATCTCATCATCCAAATTTCTAAGTTAAAAAAATTGTGGATTGAACAAGGGATAAAGGATCTTCAATCTTTGATTAGTAGATGCCTTGGGTGATTTTTTTGTCAAGCAAAAACTTAGTGTTTTCAAATGATAAGGAAAATCTATTTTGAGCAATGCAAGCCTCAACTCCACTTAGCCAAATGCATATAGATGATAGATTCCACTATACTACTATCGTATCACTTGCCAATACAATTCAAATGTATTGACCCTTGTGGCTGTAACTTGTCATGCTGTAGGTTTGATTGATATTAGTGAAGTTAAATGATTAGGATTACAAAGTCTACAACCAACATGTCTGCGTGTGGCACTTTGAAGATGAAGGACCCCATGTTTATAGATATTCTGCTGTAATGTAATGTAATAGCCAAATGAGCTATGTAAGATGTAATAAATTATTTTATTCCTGGTTATAAAGTTGTATTATGACCTTTGTTTCTTGATATTACATCTTAACTGTGGATGCTATCTATTGATCCAGGGACTAGCATTGCAAACACAGGGGACTCTACCTTATTAAGGGTTGGGAACCTTACAGTATGATTTGTAATGGATGATGTACTGTGATATCCATCTGTTATGTCTCGCAAAAATGGTAATCCTGCGATTGCGATGTATGGCATAAGAGGCATCTGGGATTAAAAATCCGGGTGTTGACAAACAAGGGAGAGGAAGGTCTTCATCGACTACTGTACGTGTGACCGACTATGGAAGTGCTGCCAGAACGTGGCGTCAGAAGGATCGTGTACGCGATCTTGAGATCGACAAGTGATTGACTACATCAGCCAAGAGAATCGGATATCGTTAAACGCTTTGGATCTATGAGGGTTAGTTCTCTTCAATATCGTTGCACCGATCTAGTGGATTAGATCTTGTCTTTGCCATAGACTGGATCTTGGTTATGTGTTCTTTCGATAGAATTTTTTGTTTTTTCGAATCCTACAGTGGTATCAGAGCCGTATCTATGCATAGATATGTTGCACGAATAGAACACAATGGTTTTGTGGGTGTTGATGCTTTTGTTGTCACTTGCTTTTCGTGTACTTTGCATCTTGCAGTATGGTGGGATGAAGCGTCCCGGGCTAACCTTACATGTCATCGCACATGAGACTTGCTCCATGCTCAACGTGAAACTTGAATTGCACAAGTGGCTTTGAGGGTGTCTATCTCTCCCACCATAGTTAAGATTCAATTTACAACGGCACTTGACAACACTAGTATCAGCGCTGGGTTCTTTTTCGTAGGTAAGAATGGTTCTTATTCGAAAGCCCCAAGCCACATAAAACATGCAAAGAAAATTAGAGGCATATCACTTGTTTTTGCAGGGCATGTGATGCGATGTGATATGGCTATGATGTGATTGTGATTATATTTGATGGATACAATGATCCTTATTGTAATATGGCAACCGGCATGAGCCTGATGGTTGACATTAAATTCATTAAGTCTTGCGTGTCTATTCATCATGTAATAGGTTTATTCCAAGTAGTTGTAATGGTTGTTGTTGGTGATGCATGATACGTCGTAAACATATCTATAATTTTTTATGCTCCATGCTTGTTTTGTATCGACTTTGTTATGTTTTGACTACACTTTGAGGTATTCTTATACATTTTCTGGGACTAACCTATTAACATGATGCTGTAGTGCTAGTTTCCTGTTTTCTGCTGTTTTTGGTTTTAGAAAAGCTAGTAAGGAAATATTCTCGGAATTGGACGGGACAAAAGCCAAAGTCAATATTTTACTGAAGCCAAAGTGAATATTCTCGGAATCGGGGGATCTGAAGCTATTCTCGACACCCTGCCGGAGGGGAGAGATCATCAGGAGGCCTTCTTCATCACCATTCCAGCCTCCAGAGTGATGCGTGAGTAGTTCACCCTTGGACTATGGGTCCATACAGTAGCTAGTTGGTTGTTTCTCCTCCTTTTTAATATCCTGTTTAGATCTTGTGAGCTCCGTTCATGATCAAGATCATATATTTGTAATCATACATGTTGTGTTTGCGGGGATCTAATGGTTATTGAGATACTATGTTAGATTGATTATTGATTCTATCATGTCTATGTTATTTGTGATCTTTCATGCTCTCCGTTGTTAGTAGCTATCTTGGCCAAGTAGATGCTTGTAACTCCAAGAGGGAGTATTTATGCTCGATAGTAGGTTCATGCCTCTAGTAATCTAGGGAAGTGATAGAAATCTCTAAGGTTGTAGATGTGTTGTTCCTACTAGGGAGAAAACAACAATCCTTTGTCCATGGGGCAATTGTATTGTTTACTTTACACACATTGCTTAATGCAATTATATGTTGCTTGCAACTTAATACTGGAAGGGGTTCGGATGATAAACTGAAGGTGGATTATTATTCGTAGATGCAGTTGGATTACGGTCTATGTATTATGTTGTAATGCCCAATCAAATCTCGTAGGAGTCAAGATGTCTAGTATATGCATTGTTATGCTTTCTCAATCTATCAATTGCCCCGCTGTAATTTTTTCACCCAACATGCTATCTATCTTAAGGAGAACACCTCTAGTGAACTGTGGACCCCGGTCCAATCTTTATCATTGATACATGATCTACTGTTACCTCTTACTTTCTACAAGAAACTACTATCTTCCACACTATACGTTTAATCCTTTGTTTTTAGCAAATCGGTGAGATTGACAACCACACTATAAGTTGGGGCAAAGTTTTGAGTTTGTGTTGTGCAGGTTCCAAGTTGTTAGCAACACCTTGGAGTTGTTTCCTTACTCCTACTAGTTCGAGAACCTTGGTTTCATAACTGAGGGAAAACTTGTTGTTGTTCTCATCACACCTTTCTCTTAGGGTCTCCCAACAGTCTCTACGTCAACCGAGCCACATCAAGATTTTCTGGCGCCGTTGCCGGGGAGTTAAGGACAGATTTAATATCTTCCTCTTCATTAGTCACCTTTCAAGGAGAAAGAAGATTCTTGCAAGGGGAGTCTCTCACAACCAATCTCTTTACTTTGTTTTTTTCTTGTTTCTTTTGCTTTGTTGTGCTTGTTTCCTTTTATCAAAAATACAAAAAAATAGTTTTGTTTGGCTTCTTTTTATTATAAAAAATACAAAAAAATAGTTTTGTTTGGCTTGCTTTTTCTTATCAAAAAACACAAAATAATTAGTTTCCACTTCAAGTTGCTTTCTTTTCTATTGTTGCTCCAATAACTATGTCACCTGTGGAAATGATCTTTACTTTCAAACAAGTAAGAGAAGATAGTTTCAAATAATCTTGGTCTAGAATTTCTGATTCACGTGAAAAAACTGAGCCTAAAATGACTCTAGGCTTGTTTCTTAGAAGTTTCTACTATGGTGTTACGCTTTGTTATAGATATTCTTTGGATGCTGTAGTAGGAGGATATTTTCTCCAGTGTAATGAGGATGAAGCTTTTAATGCCATAAAAAAAATTATTGTGACATATAATTTTCCTAGCAAATCTGATTCATCCTTTATAAACATTTATGATAGGTTAAACCCTCTTGATACCAATACATCTTGTTTAAAAGATTGTTATAACATGCTTAGAGAGCATCATGATTATGTTCCAATAAATTCTAAATCTTCAAAATGGTTTCCTACAATAAAAGTTGTTATAAATAATGAAACTTTTGATGCTCGTTATGATATCATGTCTGAATTTTGTCTTATGCCTAAAGATATATATGAATCTTTGAATCTTTGGGGACTTTCTGAAGGAGGAGAAGAAATATCTCTTACCAATAATGCGACTATATTACCCATTGGAATAGCTGAAGGAGTGTTTACAAAGATCTTAGGGAAAGTGGTGTCTACTGATTATCTTGTTATTAAATGTGTAGGAAAAGGACAAATTACACTTGGAAGATCCCTACTGAAACTCCTTGGAGCTATAATAGATGTGGGAAAAGGCATCATGCATTTTTCTTCTCCACAAAGAAATCATACATTCCCTAAAGATAAGAGTAAAGGTAAGATAGGTAGGGGCAAGAAATTTGATGTTAATGCTTCTTCATTTGAAAATACTTGATTCTTGCTTCTTGTGCCTAACTTAAAGGCGTTAAAGAAAAGTACTAATTGGGAGATAACCCAAATTTCTGTAGGTTTTTATTTTGTTGAGTCTTGGAAGTTATTAATTTTTTAATAACCTCTCATTATCCTTTTTGTGTGGTTTTTGTGCCAAGAATAACCTCTAATGAGAGAGAAGTAAGATTTGGGGAAGTTGCTGTCCCGATACAGATTTTTGTGCTTCACTGTAAAATTTCGTAAAAAATCCCTGTACATCGGATTGAGATGTAATTTTCTGAGCTTAGTCCCCAGGTTGTTATCTAAATTTCGTTAGTTCAACACTTTACGATTTGAGGAATAGACGGTCTTCGAAAAAATAGGTGTTTACCTGCTGGTCTGTTTTGATAGATTTCTGCCATTATTTGCATTTGCCTCTTATCGGTTTCTTTTTGAGTTCTCTTTGATCACTTGAGATTTTAAAAATAAGTTTCTACAGTATATTGTGTTCTAATGGAATTTTTACTTGTGTTGAAACTAAACCCAAAGGCTTATTATCTTTAATACACGAATGTTGCTAATGAAGATTGTGTGAAGTTTTGTATGAAGGAAATTTTCAAGTGTAGGGAAAGAATGATGTGATGAGATGAAGAATGGACAAAAGCTCAAGCTTGGGGATACCACCCATGTCACGCCAAGAAATATTCAAGAGGTACAAGCATCAAAGCTTGGGGATGCCCAAGGCATCCCCTTCTTCATCAATAAAAATCTCAGGTCTCTTTCTAGACACTTCATTTTTATTTTTTTCATGCACTATTGTGTTGTTCTTGGAGCGTCTTTATTTTTTCTTTTAGTTTAGTTTTGTTTGGTTTGATTGAATAAATTAGTTGGACCCCCGCATTCGCATTTTGTTTCAAATAAGTTGATTGGTGTTGTAGAAGAGTAGGAAAGTTGCATGCTTAAGTGGTACAAAGGGAGCTTCTTTTGACTGTGGACTAGACTTTATCATGTCATGCTAGATGTTGATTTGACCTTATGCTTAGTGGTTATTGCTGTAGCATGACTTGTTCCAAACAATTGAGATTTCTTAATGTGTCTTCAAAGAATCATGCGTTGTTTTAGCATACAAAAGCATAATATTGTGGTATTCTCCTTTGATGCTTTATTAGGGTTGACTTGGCACATGCTTACACCATGTTAAGACTATGAACCAGTCACCTTAGTCTCTATGATCATTTAGTTTTTGACTTGTGATACCACTTTATGCTTTAATTGATAATGTTTTGTCGCTCTGCATGATTATGGCCATTATTGCTCTCTTAGTTGGTCTCTCCCAGTCTTTTACTAGCCTCCACTTGTATTGAGTAATCTCTACTCATGCATCCAACTCCCAAGAAACCAAGTTATTCCAAAGAGTCCACTATAAATTCCTATGCATGGTGTGTTACACCATTCCAAATATATTCATGTTTTATATATCTTCCCAATTAAACTTGTTATGTGAAAATTAGTGATTAAAGCTCTCACAAACTTGATGGCACACTTTATTTATTGCACCTAATAAACTTGAACCATTGTGTAATCTATGTTGTATATGCTTGCACTTATAAGTTATGAATTAGCAGAACCATGCTGTCATGGGGAACGCTTTCAACACCTATACATATTACCCAGTTGATATCATGATCTTTTGTTTATGGATGTTGGCGGTGTGAAATAAAAGGGGATCCTGTAAGTTCATGGAGTATTATATATGTGTTAGAGAAACGCCTGGGCGGCTAGCCAATGCCATGCCTAATCATGGTGGAAACTTCCAGCATAACCATAGTGAGCAATCTATGAAGCATCTTTAGAAAAAAATATAGAAAAAAGCACCATACTCATGGTAAATAAAAAGATCGCTGAGATGCTCATTGTCTATTTCCTTGTCATTTTGATATGGGATAGCTCCTGTGTCATGGGGCAAGGGGTATCCCATTGGCGGTTCTCTATGATACACATATACTTACAATGACAAGTACTTGCTTGTGACTAAAGTTGAGTAGCATGAGGAATGGCCCTCGTACTCAAGGGACATGAGATTTCCAACTTATGATTTGTCAAGCATATACTCCATATTTGTTTCACTTTAACCTTAGTCACTTCAAGATGCTTATCATAGGGGAAATGAGAGCTGAAAGCTAATAAGTACCATAATTTTTGGAAGCTCTTTATGAAACTTGAAGCTCTTTATGTTGATATTTCTTGTTCTTGAACTATTTGTATCTAGTCACCCTTATGAACTTTGAAGGTGTCCTATGCATTTATGTTTTGCTACACCATGAAGGACAAGCTAAATATCAATTTTTCTATGTTTTCTGTATGTGAAACAAACAAACGTCTTTCAATGCATTGGTATTCGTGATCTTTGTTTGTACCTTTTCATGTTACAACATAGTTGTTATGTCTTATTGTTAGAGATACATCTTTCATGCTCATGTTTAGAGTACTTTGATCCCAGATTTTAATGCTTTACAATAGTTTGATCAAGATTGTGATAGCATGTCACCTCAAAAATTATTTCTTTTTATCACTTACCTACTCGAGGACGAGCAAGAGTTAAGCTTGGGGATGCTTGATCTGTCATAAACGTATCTATAATTTTTGATGCTCCATGCTTGTTTTATATCGACTTTGTTATGTTTTGACTACACTTTGAGGTATTCTTATACTTTTTCTGGGACTAACCTATTAACAAGATGCCGCAGTGCCAGTTGCCTGTTTTCTGCTGTTTTTGGTTTCTGAAAAGCTAGTAAGGAAATATTCTCGGAATTGGACGGGACAAAAGCCAAAGTCAATATTTTACCGGAGCAAAGACGGAGTCAAAATGGCATCCGAAGTGGGTCCACGAGGTTACCACACTTAGGGCTGGCGCGGCCAGGTCCTAGGGCATGCCGCCACCAGGTGTGGCCCCTCGGGTGCCCACTGACCCGAGGACACACGGGGGGTTTATATGGGGGCGATGACGTGCGGAGGGGAGAAAAATCTGCACGGGTTTGAAGGAAATCCGAACGAACTTGAGCCGTGCTCGTCGGGGCCTCTGCACCACCGTGGGGAAGAAGATGGTTGGGTGGGACCCACCTAACGTCAATAGAGAGAGGAGAGGAGTGGTGTGGGATGCTACGGGCTGCTGACAGGCCGCAGCCCCTATGCGCGCTGCGCGACATGGTAGATAGGTAGGCGGGGCTTTAGGTGGGCTGGGCCGGCTCGCTTGGTAGGGTAGGTTTAGTTTATTTAATCTTTTTTCTTTTCTGTTTTTAGTATTTCTTTTATAATTTGAGTTTTAGGAATCCAAATAAATCCAAACCAATTTCTAAAATTTTCTAAATTCAAAATACACCTTTTAGTGTGTATAGAGAATAATTTTGTGCAATTTTTAAGATGTCAATAATGCCATTTGCATATATTGTATTGATTAGCAATTTTGGAGGATTCAAAATAGGGTTTGGGGTTTGATAATTTCCAAATTATTTTTAGGACCTCTCAAGAACAATAATCATTTCCATAAAATTTAACAAATGTATTTTCCTTATAGGAGCCTTCATGAATGATATTGGGGATTTCAATTAGTTTTGACACAAGATTTGTATTGAGGGTTTGCATGAGATGCCATGATGCAATGCAACACATTGTTTTTGGATTTATACAAAACTTCCAAACCTAATTGGATAGTCATGCTAAACCATTCATTTTTAGTGTGTCTTAGGATAGTTTGAAAAATCCTTAAAATTTTATTTTCAATCAAATTTCAGCAAGGTCAAACAATTCAATCAACTTATTAATTTTATTTAACATTCCAACATTAGGAAAAATTTGGGATGTTATAGACTACCACCCTTATAAGGAATCTCGTCCTCGAGATTCAAGAAGGCTAGAAAGAAATAGGTTAGGGTTACACTAGGGTACTACCACCCTTTAATGATTGTTTTTGTTGAGTTCTCCTGGTTTAGTAATTTGTAAGATTAACTCATACTAACATAATTCACCGTAGCCTGATGGATGGATTGGGCTTCTTGCCATTGCCATTGCGATTGCCACCGCCATTCTTCCTTTTCTCAGGACAATCCGACGCATAATGCCCCGTTTCACCACACTTGTAGCATGTCACCTGGATAGGATCTTTCTTGGACTTCTTTTTGTTGTTGCATCTATTAGAATTACCATAATTGTTTCCATCCTTTCCACCCACATTTTTATGTTTAGGACAATCGACAACATAATGCCCAGGATTGTGACACAGGAAGCCCTGGACTTTGCTTAGATCCTTCCTCTTCTTTGTTAAGGATGACATGCCTTGGCGCATTCCATCTCTGACTTGTCAATTCACTTGTTGTACTATCGGATAGAGGTGTAATTGAGAGGGGTTGTGGTTGGTTCCTTCAAACAAGAAGCATGTAACCTGAGAGGTGGGGCATTCTTCAGATGGATGATTTTCTTCACAATAGGGGCACTGATCTCGATCCTCCTTAGAGGTATGTCCTATTTCTCCATAGATCCTACAAGCTGAATGTTTTGGGACTTCAAATTCTTGGGTTTTTGTTATACGAGTGAAGGGACGAGATTGAAGTAAAACCACTTTAAATTCTTCCCAAGATATCATACCTTGAGGATCATTAATGGCGTGTTGCATCTCCCACCAGGTTGCAGCATCATTCTATAGAAATTGGGTGGCATAATGAACCATTCTATTAGATTCAATGTTGGCATCCTTCATTCTTTCTTCAACCTGGTGCATCTGTAGGGTTCGCAGCATAGAAAACAAAAAAATTCCTTCGATGGGAACTATGTACCAAGATCTATCTACGAGATACAAACAACGGGCGGATGTATATCGGTAGAGAACATACCCTTGAAGACCGACAAAGCTTAACGAGTTGAACTCATGGTTGATATAGGCGATCTCAAGATCGAGAGGAAGTCCTAGCATCGCAAAGCAGCGGCGCATTCGTGCTCGCACACACGTACAAGACATCGAGCAACCTCCGCCTCCTCGCTCCAGCGATGCAGTGGAAGCACAACCCTTTATTGCCGAATATCCACCGGGAACATGTATCTCGCTAGTCCGAGACCATGGGGGATAAATTCTAGAGGGGGAGAGAGATCCTTCACGAGAAGGTGTGAGTGAGAGAGAGGAGAGGGGGTGCCTTTTATAGGAGGAGGGGGGCACCCAAGGGGGTGGCCGCCGGCCATGGGGGCTGCCCCCTCCCCTCCTTCATTCATGTGGGTGGACACTCCACTCACAAAAACCCTTTCAATTTCCTCCACTCAAAATCCCACATAAACTTGCTATTAATTTCCACCAAATTTAATGCAAACTCCCATTAAATAAACTCTTTTATTTATTCAGAATTTTGTCAATGACTTTAATGACAAACATTCACATATAACCCCTTGCTAGAATTCTATTTCACATGCAAAACCACTTTATGCAATTTCACCCGAAAACCTGTTTCGGTATCTAGTGAAATAAATTCCTGCGCTTGTTATTCTTTCCGGCATGAAACATTTGCTCCAAATGGATGTCAATGTCCCTTAAGTGTGTCACCCTATGGTTCGCGAATAATCATTAGCGGGACTTGGAGATCCACACTGAGTCCCACACATTCAACGATGACTTTCCTATGATCGTCGGAACCTTTTACGCTTGTATCTCAATCGCTTTGTTTCACGATATATTACATGTCCGAGATTCGATCATAAGTATCTCCATACCTAGTTTGATCTTGTTACTGACATGCACTCTTTTCTCGTTCCCGTGATATAACATTCTAGTGATCAAATCACTTGCTTGCAAGCTAACCAACGTGATAGCACCGAGAGGGCCCAGAGTATATCTATCCGTCATCGGGATGAACAAATTCCACTCTTGATCCATGATTCTCAACATAACACTTTAGTAGCTTTGAAGCCATCTTTATAATCACCCAGTTACGGTGTGATGTTTGATGTCAACAAGAAACTCTTCCGGTGTTAGTGATTGGCATGATCTCATGGTCTAAGGATTAGGATCACTTCGTAAGTTGTTTATAGCAATATAAACTCAATGACTTTGATCATAATGCTATACTTCGGATGAATGTTCATTACATCATTACACTAATGTTGTGATATCGTTATTAACAACATCCAATGTCTATGATCAGGAAACCGTGATCATCTTGTTAATCAATAAACTAGTTTATGAGAGAGGCATAACTAGGAACTTTCTGTTTGTTTATTAAACACACATGTATTAATGTTTCCGTATTAATACAATTATAGCATGCAAAATAAACATCTATCATATACTTGGAATACACATAATAAACACTTTGTTATTGCCTCTCAGGGCATATTCCCTTCAGCATCCACTTCTTTGCATCGGTGTGTCTCTTACGCTTGTTGAAGTTGAGTTCCTTGTCC
The DNA here is from genome assembly GCA_916181665.1 of Avena sativa. Taxonomy (NCBI): domain Eukaryota; kingdom Viridiplantae; phylum Streptophyta; class Magnoliopsida; order Poales; family Poaceae; genus Avena; species Avena sativa. The sequence continues at coordinate 22,697,529 of OV702282.1, read as the reverse complement.
TCCTTGTTGATATGGTCCATCTGTCGAGTTGACCAAGGTTTAGAGTAGGAACGAATGGAGTATAGAAGAAGAAAAACCCATACAAGCAACTTTATTTAGAAAATTGTTTTTCATTAGCTAAAGTAAAAAAACCATATAGAAAAGCTAACAATTTGTCGCATCTATACTATAGCGAAATGTATCCAGGTTTGGTTCCTAATAGGTTACTTGGAATCTTCGAGGCTTCAAGTCTTCAAAAGTCTTCGTGCTCTTATTCATGCTCTTCAAAATCTTTAATCTTTCAATGTCTTTAGTTAATAACCTTGACTTCGGGCCTTCGAACACTTTGGTACTTGTAGCTTTGAAGTCTTTAGCTCTGGTAGCTTTAATCTTGGAACATCTTTTGCGAAGGTCTTCAAGTCCTGACTTGAGAAAGACATTGAGGAGATATTCTTTGGAATGGTAGTCTCGAGAGAAGTTTCTTCTTGAAGTTCATAGTGGTCATTTCTAATGCTGAAAAGAAAGATTTAAGAATCTTGAAACTTCAAAGATAAATGATGAGAAGTATGAGAGTTTTCTAAAATAACTTAGAAAATATTACTCGTAAGTCTTTTCCAATGATAGGGTCACGATCTAGAGTCAACTTATGCTCTGATACCATCTGTAGTGACCTAGGATCGAGTAAGATCCCAAGTCCTTTTGATTAACATGCTAGTCCCTAGATCAATAGCTAGCACTCACAGTCAATGAAATATCATATAAAACACAAGTATTTATTACATGAATCGAATAATCTAGAGTTTACATTATTACAACAGAAGCGATATAAATACAACTTGAATTCCCATCAATGCCACAGGCAGGTTGAGTGAAGACCTGTGATCCTAGCGCACCTTTCAACGATCTCCAAATTCTGCACATGAAACGTGCAGCCAACAAGTTGGGTCAATACTTTGGATGTATTGGCAAATTACACCATGGAAGGAAAAAGACTAACTCTACATGCAAGGCTAGATTAGGCTTGGATTTCATTTGCATAAAGCTAATTTTCTCTTAGTATGGAGAAAAGAGGAAGAGTTTTTATCCTACTTGTAAACATTTTCTTTAGTAATATAGGGTCGAATGGAACACGAAGATATTACTCACCAAGTTTCCAAACTACCTAACACTTGGATATTACTCACCAAGTGTCACCTAGATATTACACACCAAGTTACTTGGATATGACACACCAAGTCCCCAAAATACCACCCATTGGCGATATTACTCACGTCGTGGGGTTTCAAAACTTTGTTTAGAAAAGAGAGAGGAAGATCCTTCAGAGGCTCCATCCTTCAGATGCTCAATGTTGTTCTATTTCTGTGAACATGGTTGATCGATCAGATTGCAATACTCTCGAGAGTTTGTGCACTTTACCCACAATCCACGATCAAGTCCTTTTACAAACAAGACCATGGCGAGGCTTTCCCTTAGTAGCCCCTCTACCTACTGGATACAACCGTGTCAAGAGCCTCCAAATGTTAGTACCAAGGTGAGGTTTCTCACTAAGTACTAGGCCAAGACATAGCCCATATGTATTGTGGTTGCACTGAAGCTTCTGAATTCTAAAATATGGCAGACTTCTTTGATTCCTAGGCAGCCGTCCTCCACCAAAATCTCACTCGTTGACCCGATAACGATTACTCCTAGAAGTGGCTTTGAGAAGAAAATATCGCTCAAGAGAGCCTTTATACTTAGAAACTTTCTTGTCTTTCGAACCCCCCAACGGTACTTTATATATATAGCATAGGAATCACTTAGATAATATAGGGTAACCTATTAGGAGGGAAAAATCCTAAGTATAGAACTACTCACATCATACTACAAAATCGTCGCACTTGCAAAAATAATACTAAGAAAATTCTACCAGAACATCCTACACACGCATACTTAAGAATTTGAAGATCATATGCATAGAGTCAAAATTGGGACAAAATATGAACAAGTGGTGTAACTTGCCTTATGTTGATAATATGGGCGATGATTTTATTTCTCGGCAACAATCGCACTCTCTTCGAATAATCTATCGCGAGAACAAGATAGTTCTAATCAAAACAATTGCAAACACACAATAAAAGAATGATGATTAAAAGCACACATGATGGTTTATTATGCCACAATAGTTATATTTAGTTCTTTGAACATTATTATATCACATGATGCATGCATAGAAGTTTTTGATGAAATAGGGTATTTATTACTAATTCTTGATAACCAAATAAAAGGTTTTAATAGTTCTATTGCAACTTTTGCATTAATTATCGAATTAAATTTGGTTTTGGATTTTACTGGATAGAGGACATTGATACAAACCAGTAGGAATTGGATTCACCATAATCAGAGTTGTAAATCTTTTCTATGATTTAATTACTATTTAATAGAGTTTAAATCATTTAAAATATTTACTTCGTCAAAATTATATCTAAGACCAGATCTGTATTTTACACGAAATAGTGAATCCAGGGACATATTATTTATATTTTTCTCTATACATAATTTATTATAAATTTAATATATAAAAGACATTATAACTAATTAAATTTATTACTTGTTAACTATCCTCCAAAAGATAAATCTAATCAGATATTATTAAACCACATTACAGTAGCTTGAATTTGATATATTGTTCATATTTTTATGACCTAAGAATAATTTAATATGGATTTAATACTCTAAGAGGTTATTAAAACTATTTAAATTATTACATTAAATACGTACTGCAAATATTATATCTAACAATATATTAATGTCGTATGTGAAAATAGGAAACCATATATACCTTATTTGTATTTTTAGGATCTACAAATAATTTACTATGATTTATTTAATCTAATAATGTTATTAAACTAATTATATTTCTACAGTACAAATATAAGGTAAAATCTAGATCTGGTCTCATATTAATATTATACATATTTTTCTGAATCCACAAGTATATTATTTATATTTTATGAGCAGTAGGTATTTTTCTACAATTTAAATAACATTAAAAGGCTATTTCACCAATTAAATAAATATAGAAAAACTATACCTCGAAAAATAGATGTGATCACGAAATAGTGTTCTATAATAAATTATCTTTCCAACGATATATTATATGTAATTTTTGGACTCATATTCAGTTTACTATGAATTTTACAATATCTACTAGTTTTTTGGCTATTTTAAATCAATTTACAAAAGACAGAGACGTGACGATGACGTGGCGCAATCTGATTTGTTAATACCTCTTCGGTTAAGTGATTCGTTTCGTGCCACTGGATCTGGATCAGATGGTAGGAGATGATCGGCTCGTCAACAACGCGGCTTGAGGGTTGGCTCGGCTTCGGTTGGCAGCTAGGCTCGGCTTGATCAAATCTGGCCATCAGGACTTGATCGAGCGGCTGGGAAGGAAATCTTCCTCCAAGTGGCTGGCTCACCGGAGTTGGAGGAGGTGACCATGCTGGTTGGTGGTGGGGGTGTCTTCTAGTGCTCCCTTGTGACTGGCTCACCCGAGTTGGAGGAGGTGACTCAATCTTGTCACATGTTACAATTGGTGATCAAGGACATTATGCAAGAAATTATCCAGAAAAGATGAAGCACAAGATAAAGCCTATGAAGGATCTCAGCCTTGTCACATTTTTCAAGTGTGGAAACAAAGGACACTATGCAGATGTTTGCCCAGAGAGGTTTCAACAAGATCCCAAGCAAGCCAAGAAGTAATCTAGTTGGAAAATTTTTAAGGGTGGTAGTATCCTAGATGCTTTGAGCCAACTTGTAACCCTATCTTTCCCAAATCTCGGGACGAGATTTCTTTTAAGGGTGGTAGCCTGTCACATTCCAAAATTTTCCAAATTTTGTAATGTAAAAAATAAATAAACAAAATAAATAATTGTTGAAATTTAGGGTGAAAAGAAACTTTTTGATTCTAAATGGAAAATTAAAATCCCATCTTGAACAAACATTGATCAATGTTTGAATCCAACTAAATTCAAATCAAGTGGAATGCATTCAGCATAAATGCATCTAGAAATTTAAACACTTGCGAATAAACCCAAACTCTAAAACCCTAAAGGAAGGAAAATATTTCCAAGTTCTATCTAAGCCTATGGATTGGATCCATATAAAAATTGGTCGAACAAACATTTCAAAATGATCAAGAATAACAAATAGAAATATTATAAAACCATATGAATTGCTTTCACTTAATTTGGAGCCATAGATAAAATCTTATGAATTTAATAAGATAAGGAAATTGAATTTCCAAAGCTAATAAAGCACCTATCTAGAAATCCATACCAAATGGTGAGAAAATAATGCTAAAGATATTTAAAAGGATAAATAAATATTAAATAAGATTTTACAAATTGGAATCACCAAGTTTGGATCTACAAATAAAAAGATATGGATTTTATAAGATAAAGATAGAAATATTAAATGAAGAATATTTAAAGACCAAATTAAATCTTGGCCTAATCCATAAGCAAATGGAATGAATATAATCCAAATTCAAATAAAATAAAAGGATAAAGAATTTCCAAATAAAATAAAATGGCATTAACCAAATTCTATTTCTATTTGAATAAAGACAAAATCCCTAATGGAAAAGATTAATTAAATCAGGGAATTTTTTTGAATTTACCCAAGTGGAATAAAAGTTATTTAATTAACTTAAAATGGATCAAAGAAATCAACTAAATAAATTATGGAATTAAACCCATATTTAATTTCATTGGAATAAAGACAAATACCCAAAAATTAAATGATTAATAAATCATATTAAAATATTCCAAATAATTCAAAATGAATTATTTGACACCCTAATAAATGAATAAAACTTACTGAAAAGGTTTTGTGAAAAATTGAAACTAAATAAGGGTTGAAACTATATTTGATCTTATTTGAATTTAAAACAAAAGCCTACTTTAAATAATCAATATACCCTAAAAAGAATAAAAGAATTATTATAAATTTAACTTCAGAATGTATTATTAATCAGTATTTGAATACACACAAAGTTTGGTTGAATTTTGAAATCAAATTGTTGCTTGAAATGATTAAACAAAAATCAAACAGATAAATAGGAAAAGAAAAGGAAAAACAAACCAGTAAAAAAAATTAAACAAGCAGCAGCCCAGCAAACCCAGCCCACTGGCCCAGCAAGCCCATCTCCCCACCCCCCCCCCCCGCAGTGAACCGTTTTTCACTCGCGAATTGACCCGCACCGTCGCTGACTAGCAGGCCCCAGCTTCCCCCTCTCTCTCTCGCTGACTACTGAGCCCCGCCGCTAGCTCCCCTTCATTCTCACCCGCGCGCTGACCTCGCCCTCCCCCGGTCGTTGCTGCCGATTGATTGCCGGTGTAATTCGCAGTAAACACCGCGATTAAACAGCCCCTCGACCACGCCCTCTTAAGCGCATATCCCTCCTCTCCATTTCCCCCTCAACCTCCCATCCTAGAGAGCCCAGGCTGCCTAATTTTGCGCTGCACCGCCAGTGTCTCCGACGAGCTTTGCGAGAAATTCCGGCCAAACCCCGTCGCCCCTTGCCTCCTCGATCACACGAGCATGTGGCCTCTACTTGCCCGCGCTTGACCCACATCATCGGCAATGACGACAACCAGCAGCGCCGCCGTCTGCAAACAACTGCGGTGAGCCTCATCGCTTGAACCCGTGCGCGCCTCGACCAGAGTTTCATGCGAACTCGTTCGCCTGTGTCTTGTGAACATCCAGGTGCTCGGCATTCACTCGCGCAGGACCCGTAGACTTGCCTTCGACGTTGACAGCAAGCACCAGACACCGACGACCTCTACGGCGAGGAATCGCCAGTGACCCTGTGCACCCCTGTCCCTGCCGAGACCATGTTGAGCTTCAGCATCACTTCGCGAACCTGGTGAGCCACCTCATCCTCTCCCTCGCTTCCTGTAGCCGCCGCAGCGCCGCTAGCAGAGCGTCGCCGCTGCGCAGCCGTCGCAGCGCCGCCACTTTCTGGCAGAATTGATTAGAGCCGTTAGATGCAGATCCAAAGGACACGATAGAACCTTAACCCGAAGGGGTAAGTAGTAATCTGTGCCGCATGATCCACTTTAATCCAACTCTCCGCGCTGATCGATCCGTGCGAACCGTTTTTGTCCAATCAGAATAGGACGCGTGGCCCAGACTATTTTACAAAAATCAGAAAATGTTCTATTAGTTACTCAAACTTGCAAAATTCATAACTTTCAAACAACACGTCCAAATTTTCCAAATTTTATATCAATGGAATCAGCAAGAAAAGTACTTTCCAACCATGCACTTTGTCTAGTAAATTGCTTCTTGTAAAATGTTTGTTTTTGCAGAAACTTGTGTAGGCATAATTTGAATATGAAAATCTTTCTAAAATTATTTTTGTGATAAAACCTTTGGGCAATTGGATTGTTTGAACCTACTGACCATATAAACCAACTTGTGGTTTCAAAAACATATTTTGTGAAGCAAGATAATAAATCTTTGAATTAAAGCATTTCTAGTCAAATAAAAATATTGTTTATATGTTAAAAAAATACTTTTTGGAGAAAAATCTTTGGGAAATGTTTTGATTTAACTCTCTAACCCTAAACACAAGGTTTTACGATTTAAAAATATACTTTGATGAACCCTATAGATTATTACTTTGCTAAAGGCATTTTCAACCACATAAAATATGGATTTGGTTTAAAAATGATTTATAGGTAAAATCTTTTGCAAATGGTTTTTCCACTTAGAAAATGACCAATAAGTGTTTTAGAATGTTTATAACCTATTAGAAACCACTTTTGTAAATAAAACAATCTTTGGCATGCTTGCATGCATTGCTTTGTTTCTATTATTTTATGTTTTGTTTTCTTGAATGGTAGATTGAATTCTTGCTTGCTTGATTGAATTGTAGTGGAAATTGAAGAGTGTGAATATTTCAAGGTCAAGGAGTGAACTTATATTCTCTACCAAAAAGGCAAGTGATGCTTCATACTTTTGTCCCATTATTTTTCATTATGCATTAGTGATATTTCTAAGTAGTACTTGCATGGAATATTTGCTAAGTATAAACTATGCCATGGGAAATCCTAGTATATGAGACCTTAGTAGAATTTTCCTAAGTTAAGATTCGTACTACTATCATGCTTAGCCTAGCTAGTAGAAAACAAGAGTGGATTATATTCATGCTATGGAATATTTCTAAGTCAAGGACTTGTGTTTTGTTTAATAAAACAACTAAGTGAATGAATCACCTGGGTGGAATGGAAAGAATGGTTTGTGTTGAGTGGTTACACAAGGCCCATTTCTATGGTTTACCTTGTGTATCTCACTTGTGGAATGCCACCCAGGAACAAAGAGATTTGAGATGTCAAATGTTGAGAAGCTTCAAGTGCAACCACTTGGCATTATGGGCTCTACCTGGATCATATAGGTTGCAATAACTTAGCCAAATAGACAGTTGGTGGTAGGGGATGATAGGTTGGAACGCGTCCATTCTGGTCTAAGGGAAGGCTTCTGAAAGATCTTGTTTTGGTGAAATCAAGTCTTGTGGGGAAAGTGCACCACCTCTGCAGAGTGTAAAATCTAAGTACTTAGCCATGTCCTTGGTATAGGACAATTTGAGCATCAAGACATGGAAGCTATCAAGAATCTCCTCATCCAAATTTCTAAGTTAAAAACTTGTGGTTGAACAAGGGTTGAAGGATCACCAATTTCTATTGGGAGATGCCTTGGGTGATTTTGTCAAGCAAAAACTTAGTGTTTTCAAATGATAAGGAAAATATATTTTGAGCAAAGAAAGCCTAAGCTCCACTTAGCCAAATGCATATAGGTGATAGACTCCACTATACTATCATAGTATCGCTTGCCAATACAATTCAAATGTATTAACCCTTGTGGATGTAACTTATTATGTTGCAGGTATGTTTGATGTTAGTGAGATGAGTTGATTAGGATTACAAGTCTACAACCAACATGATTGCATGTGGCACTTTGATGATGAAGGACCCCATGCTATAGTTATTTCTGCTGCATTGTAATGAGATAGCCACATGAGCTATGTAAGATGTGATGAATTATTTTATTCCTGGTTATAAAGCTGTAATATGACCTTTGTTTCTTGATATTACATCTTAACTGTGGATGCTAGCTATTGATCCAGGGACTAGCATTGTAAACACAGGGATCTCTACCTTATTGAAGGTTGGGACCTCTATAGATGGTATCAGAGCACTGTGTTGCCTGTAGGATTTGTAAACCTAGGATTAGACAAAACCCCTTAGAAAAATAGGAGTTGTATTTGTTCCAAATCTTATTTACAAACAATCTTATAAACTCTTTCCTCAACCTTTTGGTTTTAATTCTACATCTCTTCTAATTCAACTTGATGAGCAAAGACTTCAACATGAGCAAAGTACTTCACCAACTCAAGTGACTTCATCCTTAGTATCAACAAGGACTTCAACTTGGATATCACTAAGGACTACAAGTGAGACAAGAAATTTTACTCAAGAATTGAAGACCAAGGAAATACAACTTAGAAGGAACCATCATCACCTTTGAAGTTTTGTGACCAAGATACAAGAAAATTCTCCATGGATATAAAGATCTTGTTCATGAAGAGTCAACTAAGAAGGATGGAAAGATCTCAAGTGAACCATATAGTTGGACCACCATATTTAGCTTAAATCAAACCCACCAACTTTTGTGGTGTAGAAAAAAATATTTTGTTGCCTAAAAATGTGCTTGAACTTTGTTGTTTGAGTGGAATGTTTGTTTGTTATTGCTTGCACATTGCTTGTGTGAATTGTGATGTGTATGATTAGAATTCTTCCTTAGAAATCTTTTGCCTATTCTAATCCCCATCCAACCCAAATAGATGACTTCCCCAAGAGACTCCAACATCAAGGATGGTAACAACAACAACAACAACAGCCAAGAGGTCAACATGAGAGAACTCATAGTAACCCAAACCCAGTTGAACCAAGTGACAACTCAGTTTTTATCCAACAACAATGAGTTAGACCCAACCATGCAAAGGTTTTTGGAAACCCAAACTCAATTGATGCAAAAAGTGACAAATCAAATGATCAACATGGGAGACAATCCTTCCCAAAGAGTTTATGACAACAAGGATGTCAAGGATGATATTATAGAAGGAACTCAAGCTTGTAATATTTGTGGAGACAAGGACCACACTTCCAAAGAGCATGAAGATCAATGCCCTAATTGTGAAGAGAAACATCCAACAAATCAATGCCCCACATCTCAAGCTACTTGTTTCCTATGGAAGGAAATAATCATGTCCCTATCCAATGCCCCAGCTATTCCATAGTTCAACAAAGGAAACAAGGGGGAGTGCATCAACAAATTTTAAACCCCCATGAGGGAACAACGTCCACCAAGAAGGATGAAGACAAAGGAAAATCTCAGCTTGCACCTCCATGCAATATGACTCAATTCGATGGACCAAAGAGGAGACATATGTATTACCCAAGGAAAAGATCAAGGAGACCAGGAAACTTTCCCACCTTTGAGATAAGATATGAAGAGCATGAACTAGAAGCACTCCTAGCTTTGGAAAAACCCAAGAAGAAGAAGGACAAAAGTCAAGTGCAGTGTTGCCATTGCAAAGAGATGGGACACTATGCCAATTAATGTCCAGAGAATAAGAAGAAATATAAGGAGATTAGCCAAGTGTGGTGCAACAACTGCAAAGAGCTAGGCCATTATGTGTCAACTTGTCCATAGAAGATACGTAAAGAACTCAATCTTGTCACATGTTACATTTGTGGTGATGAAGGACATTATGCAAGCAATTGTACAGAAAAGATGAAGCACAAGATAAAGCCTATGAAGGATCTCAGCCTTGTCACATGTTTCAAGTGTGGAAACAAAGGACACTATGCAGATGTTTGCCTAGAGAGGTTTCAACAAGATACCAAGCAAGCCAAGAAGTAATCTAGTTGGAAAATCTTTAAGGGTGGTAGTACCCTAGATGCTTTGAGCCAACTTGTAACCCTATCTTTCCCAAATCTCGGGGCGAGATTTCTTTTAAGGGTGGTAGCTTGTCACATCCCAAAATTTTCCAAATTTTGTAATGTGAAAAATAAATAAACAAAATAAATAATTGTTGAAATTTAGGGTGAAAAGAAACTTTTTGATTCTAATTGGAAACTTAAAATCCCATCTTGAACAAACTTTGATCAATGTTTGAATCCAACTAAATTCAAATCAAGTGGAATGCATTCATCATAAATGCATCTGGAAATTTAAACACTTAGGAAATAAACCCAAACTCTAAAACCCTAAAGGAAGGAAAACATTTCCAAGTTATATCTAAGCCTATGGATTGGATCCATATAAAAATTGGTCAAACAAACATTTCAAAATGATCAAGAATAACAAATAGAAATATTATAAAACCATATGAATTGGTTTCACTTAATTTGGAGCCATAGATAAAATCTTATGAATTTAATAAGATAAGGAAGTTGAATTTCCAAAGCTAATAAAGCACCTATCTAGAAATCCATACCAAATGGTGAGCAAATAATCCTAAAGTTATTTAAAAGGATAAATAAATATTAAATAAGATTTTACAAACACCAAGTTTGGATCTACAAATAAAAAGATATGGAATTTATAAGATAAAGATAGAAATATTCAATGAAGAATATTTAAAGACCAAATTAAATCTTGGTCTAATCCATAAGAAAATGGAATGAATATAATACAAATTCAAATAAAATAAAAGGATAAAGAATTTCCAAATAAAATAAAATGGCATTAACCAAATTCTATTTCTATTTGAATAAATACAAAACCCCTAATGGAAAAGATTAATTAAATCAGGGAAGAATAATTTGAATTTACCCAAGTGGAATAAAAGTTATTTAAATAAATTAAAAGGGATCAAAGAAATGAATTAAATAAATTATGTAATTAAACCCATATTTAATTTCATTGGAATAAAGACAAATACCAAAAATTAAATGATTAATAAATCATATTAAAATATTCCAAATAATTCAAGATGAATTATTTGACACCCTAATAAATGAATAAAACGTACTGAAAAGGTTTTGTGAAAAATTGAAACTAAATAAGGGTTGAAAATATATTTGATCTTATTTGAATTTAAAACAAAGGCCTACTTTAAATAATCAATATACCCTAAAAAGAATAAACGAATTATTATTAATTTAACTTCAGAATGTATTATTAATCAGTATTTGAATACACACAAATTTTGGTTGAAGTTTGAAATCAAATTGTTGTTTGAAATGATTAAACAAAAATCAAACAGATAATAGGAAAAGAAAAGGAAAAAACAAATCAGTACAAAAAAATGAAACAAGCAGCAGCCCAGCAAATCCAGCCCACTGGCCCAGCAAGCCCATCTCCCCACCCCCCCCCCCCACAGTGAACCGTTTTTCACTCGCGAATTGACCCACACCGTCGCTGACTAGCAGGCCCCACCTTCCCCCTCTCTCTCTCGCTGATTGCTGACCCCCACCGCCAGCTCCCCTTCGTTCTCACCCGCGCGCTGACCTCGCCCTCCCCCGGCCGTTGCTGCCAATTGATTGCCGGCGTAATTCGCAGTAAACCCCACGATTAAACAGCCCCTCGACCACGCGCTCTTAAGCGCCTCTCCCTCCTCTCCGTTTCCCCCTCAACCTCCCATCCTAGAGCGCCCTAGGCTGCCTAATTTTGCGATGCACCGCCACTGTCTCCAACGAGCTTTGCGAGAAATTCCGGCCAAACCCCGCCGCCCCTCGCCTCCTCGACCACACGAGCATGTTCCCCATCAACCACCGCATCTCCCAGTGGCCTCTACTTGCCCGCGCTTGACACACAGCGTCGCCAACGACGACAACCAGCAGTGCCGCGGTCTGCAAACAACTCCGGTGAGCCTCATCGCTTGAAACCGTGCGTGCCTCGACCAGAGTTTCATGCCAACTCGTTCGCATGTGTCTTGTGAACATCCAGGTGCTCGCCATTCACTCGCGCAGGATCCGTAGACTCGCCTTCGACGTTGACAGCAAGCGCTAGACGCCGACGACCACTACGGCGAGGAATCGCCAGTGACCCCATGCACCCCTGTCCCTGCCGAGACCACGTTGAGCTTCAGCATCACTCCGCAAACCTAGTGAGCCACCTCATCCTCTCCCTCACTTCCTGTAGCCGCCGCAGCGCCGCTGCCACGCAGCCGTCGCAGCGCTGCCTTTCTGGCAGAATTGATTAGAGCCGTTAGATGCAGATCCAAAGGACACGATAGAATCTTAACCCAAAGGGGTAAGTAGTACTCTGTTCCGCACGATCCACTTTAATCCAACGCTCTGCGCCGATCGATCCGTGCGAACCATTTTTGTCCAATCAGAATAGGACGCGTGGCCCAGACTGTTTTACAAAAATCAGAAAATGTTCTATTAGTTACTCAAACTTGCAAAATTCATAACTTTCAAACCACTCGTCCAAATTTTGCAAATTTTATATCAATAGAATCAGAAGACATGTACTTTCCAACCATGCACTTTGTTTAGTAAATTGCTTCTGGTAAAATGGTTGTTTTTGCAGAAACTTGTGTAGGCATAATTTGAATATGAAAATCTTTCTAAAATTATTTTTGTGATAAAACCTTTGGGCAATTGGATTGTTTGAACCTACTGACCATATAAACCAACTTGTGGTTTCAAAAACATATTTTGTGAAGAAATAAAATAAATCTTTGAATTAAAGCATTTCTAGTCAAATAAAAATATTGTTTATATGTTAAAAAAATACTTTTTGGAGAAAAATCTTTGGGAAATGTTTTGATTTAAACTCTATAACCCTAAACACAAGGTTTTATGATTTAAAAATATATTTTGAACCCTATAGATTATTACTTTGCTAAAGGCATTTTCAACCACATAAAATATGGATTTGGTTTAAAAATGATTTATAGGTAAAATCTTTTGCAAATGGTTTTGCCACTTCAGAAAATAACCAATAAGTGTTTTAGAATGTTTATAACCTATTAGAAACCACTTATGTAAATAAAACAATCTTTGGCATGCTTGCATGCATTGCTTTGTTTCTATTATTTTATGTGTTGTTTGCTTGAATGGTAGATTGAATTCTTGCTTGCTTGATTGAATTGTAGTGGAAATTGAAGAGTGTGAATATTTCAAGGTCAAGGAGTGAACTTATATTCTCTACCAAAAAGGCAAGTGACGCTTCATACTTTTGTCCCATTATTTTTCACTATGCATTAGTGATATTTCGAAGTAGGACTCGCATGGAATTTTTCCTAAGTATAAACTATGCCATGGAAATCCTTATAGATGAAACCTTAGTAGTAAATTTTCCTAAGTTAAGAATTCCGACTACTATCATGCTTAGCCTAGCTAGTAGAAAACAAGGGTGGATTATATTCATGCTATGGAATATTTCTAAGTCAAGGACTTGTGTTTTGTTTAATAAAACAACTAAGTGAATGAATCACCTGGGTGGAATGGAAAGAATGGTTTTTTTTGAGTGGTTACACAAGGCCCATTTATATGGTTTACCTTGAGTATCTAACTTGTGGAATGCCACCCAGGAACAAAGATATTTGAGATGTCAAATGTTGAGAAGCTTCAAGTGCAACCACTTGGAATTATGGGATCTGCCTAGATCATATAGGTTGCAATAACTTAGCCAAATGGACAGTTGGTGGTAGGGGATGATAGGTTAGAACGCGTCCATTCTGGTCTAAGGGAAGGCTTCTGAAAGATCTTGTCTTGGTGAAACCAACTCTTGTGGGGAAAGTGCACCACCTCTGCAGAGTGTAAAATCTAAGTACTTAGCCATGTCCCTGGTATAGGACAATTTGAGCATCAAGACATGGAAGCTATCAAGAATCTCCTCATCCAAATTTCTAAGTTAAAAACTTTTGGTTGAACAAGGGTTGAAGGATCACCAATTTCTATTGGGAGATGCCTTGGGTGATTTTGTCAAGAAAAAACTTTGTGTTTTCAAATGATAAGGAAAATCTATTTTGAGCAAAGCAAGCCTAATCTCCATTTAGCCAAATGCATATAGGTGATAGACTCCACTATACTATCATAGTATCGCTTGCCAATACAATTCAAATGTATTGACCCTTGTGGCTCTAACTTATTATGTTGCAGGTTTGTTTGATGTTAGTGAGATGAGTTAATTAGGATTACAAGTCTACAACTAACATGATTGCCTGTGGCACTTTGATGATGAAGGACCCCATGCTATATTTATTTCTGCTGCATTGTAATGAGATAGCCCCATGAGCTATGTAAGATGTAATGAATTATTTTATTCATGGTTATAAAACTGTAATATGACCTTTGTTTCTTGATATTACATCTTAACTGTGGATGCTAGCTATTGATCCAGGGACTAGCATTGTAAACACAGGGATCTCTACCTTATTGAAGGTTGGGACCTCTACAGTCGGGTGGGACCCACCTGTCGGAAATAGATACAGGAGCAAAGTGGCGTGGGCTGCTACGGGCTGTTGACAGGCCGTGGCCGCTATGCGCGCTGCGTGGTGCGGTAGATATGTAGGTCGGGCTTTAGGTGGGATGGGCTAGGCCGGCTCGTTAGGTTGGGTAGGTTTAGTTCTTTTCATAATCTGTTTCCTTTTATATTTTTAGTATTTCTTTTATAATTTGAGTTTTAGGAATCCAAATGAACCAAACCTATTTCTAAAATTTTCTATATTCAAAATACACCTTTTAGTGTGTATAGAGATTTTTTTTGCAATTTTTAAGATGTCAACAATGCCATTTTCATATACTGTATTGATTAGCAATTTTGGAGGATTCAAAATAGGGTTTGGGGTTTGATAATTTCCAAATTATTTTTAGGACCTCTCAAGAACATTATTCATTTCCATAAAATAGAACAAATGTATTTTCCTTATAGGAGCCTTCATGAATGATACTGGAGATTTCAATTAGTTTTGACACAAGATTTGGATTAAGGGTTTGCATGAGATGCCATGATGCAATGCAAGACATTATTTTTGGATTTATACAAAATTTCCAAACCTAATTGGACAGTCATGCTAAACCATTCTTTTTAGTGTGGCTTAGGAAAGTTTGAATAATCCTTAAAAGTTTATTTTTAATCAAATTTCAAAAAGGTCAAACAATTCAATCAACTTATTAATTTTATTTAACATTCCAAAATTAGAAAAAATTTGGGATGTTATAGCTGCTGACCATGCTGGTAATCGGGCACGACCCTTGTTGACCACCCACACTACAATTCGCTATCGACTCCACCAAGGTAGGTATGATGGCGGTGAGGCTAATTTCCACGTTGGCTTGGAAAATCTGCGGAATCCGTGCCAGTTATGCCTTCAGTTCTTCGACCTCACGTTTTCCCCCTTGCTCCTCCTCTTCACGCGCATATTCGGCTCTGGTGGACCATAATGATCCACCCATGGCTTAGCCCCGAGGTAGACGACACGGTTGGCCGACGATGGCTTCTGTAACTAGTGTGCGTTTCTTAGCCCGGTTAAAATAGGTATCCCACCGGGTGGCCGCCGTCGAACCCTAGGATAAGGAGGTTCGGGTAGCCTCACTAGCGATTTCGTCCTCCTGCAGAAGAAGGAGCATGAACCATTTATAAATTTGACTTCATCGATTAGAATGTAATCTACTTGATCCACAGTAATTAAATTCCTTACCGCGAGAACCTCAAAATCCTTCCCGATCTTTTCCACGGTGAGTTGTTCGGTTTTTGGGTCCACATGATACCGGGCCCTAACAAAGTTATGAAGCTGCTTGTCTTCGAATTTTTTGAAGGGGTTAGTTTGCCCCTTAGCGCTATAATCGTCGTCCTCCTTCTGCCATTTAAGCTGTGGAGCTATGTAACTGCCAGATCTGAGACGGTGGTTACCTATATTCATCTCCCGCAACACTTTCCTCGATTACTAGCGGCCTTACTTACTTCCAAGTCGCACCTGGCCTTGAACTCTAGGTAATGAGCTTTGGTGATCTGACAATAGTTCTTCTGGATATTCTGGAGGATTTTATCTTCTTTATAAATCATATTCTTCACCCGGGTTTTCCAGCTAGCCAAGGTGGTGCTCATATTCATTAGAGATTTTTTGCTTACTTCATTCCCATTGTAAGGTAATCAGATGGGAACTTGTATCGTGCATGCAGCTTCTCAAAGAGGAGTGTGCATAAATGGCTATTTTTTATGCTAGAGATTCTCTGTGTTGTTCGAGACAGTGGCTCGGGTGGTAGCCGCCACTTTCCCACCGTACCCTTTGATGACGTGGTCCGGCGCTAGAGGAACCCCTTTTGGGGTTACTTTGGTAATTTCCTCTCTCACGGTGCCGACCGTGTTTGGGCGTCGTTCCTTCTTCTTCTTCGGATTGCTACCATCTATGTGCTGGCCGCCATCAGTGGTTTCATTCTTCGTGTCCTCTGCCTCCTCTCCATCATTGGTCTCTTCCTCCTCGTCCTCCATCTCATCAACATCGCTCTCGCCAGGCAGATATTCATCATCACCTGGTTCTCTTCCTTCCATCCGCTGGGAAACCTCCCAGAATGACAATTTTTTTTGAGCTCTAACTACTTCAGAGTTGATGCGCTGAGAAGAGCCGACCTCATAGTTTTTGGACATGTTTGCACTAATTAAAAAAAGCACTGAACATTAGAAATTCGTGGAAAAATCCGGCATGACCTTTGATATTTTTCTTAACCTAGGAGTGCTCGATGTTTGCCAAAACGGAAGTTAATTAACATTTCAGCAAAAGTCGGACTCATTTCAGATATACCTGCACATACCATAACCCCCCCCCCCCCCAAGAGACACACAATAGCCACTAGATTTACATCATAGCCACATGCTTGTTTCGATAACAACAGCTTTCATGACAGTTTAAGAAAATAGCTGCAACATACCAAAATATACAAAAAACTAGTAGCATACCATCATACAAAATACCAGCAGCAGTAGAAGTAACTTAGGAGCTGCAAAATACCAGCAGTAGTAGAAGTAACTTAGGAGCATACCAGCACTCAATATAGTCCCAATAGTCAATATACATATAGTCTACAAAATACCAGAAACACTAGAAGATAAATTTTGCTCATTCTTTTTTCACATATAGTCCCTGCAGTAGCTGCACCCAATATATGTACTTGTAATTTATTAACATATATTTTATACTTGTAATTTCCAAAAATAGAAGGGGTGATGTTGAACTATGAATAATGTTGGTGCATTTCCTAAAATTCAATGTTTGATCTTCAAGGATATGCCCAATTGGGAAGAGTGGTCTTTTTGTGAAGATCAAGATGAAGGGAGGGCCAAAATTCAAGAACATCATGGCCAATCTGCAAGGTTGCAACTACTACCTCGTTTGGTGATTTTGCAACCATAATTCAAAATCTTACAACACAATGTTTTTTCCTTGCTAGGCATATATGTAGATGCATTAGTTACAAAATTATATAATAGTTTGATAACATCTATTGATCAAAAAACAAAGTAGATTCAAATTTTGCACAAATTGTGCTGATTATTTCCAAGGCATAAGCCTGCTACCTTAAACTAATTAATGCTTGCTATCATACTCATTGTTCATAAACCATGTAGTGTCACATTACGCCAGATAAATATCCTGCTATAGTCAAATCAGTGGCTTCTTCCTCCCTCCCCCATTTCTGTAGTTTTGTTGCTACAATTGTTTTTAATATAAAAGGGATTTCTCCCCTATATCTGTTTCTACAGTAAATCTTTTGTCTAGCTCACACCAACAGTATCATTTCCATAGTACTACTATATGGCTATCATTTCCACAATACTCTAGCCCTGTTGATGGAGAAATATATACCACAGTACTCCAATCTGTACTACTCCAGTGCACTGTGCTAGCTTTGTATTTTCCTTATTCTGTTTTGGGGTAAATGTTTTATATTTTTAGTGGTAGATAACTAGAGTAGAATTTTTTAATGTTGTATGCATTCTCAAGACACAATGAACCCAAGATACGCATTGAACTTGTGTGGTATGGTTTGATTCTTTGAATGGAATCGAAGCGTTTTGTGTGTGTGTGTGTGGAATGGAATCGATTTGACAAGAACATGATGTCCTATCTGCACTTGAATATCTGATACGTCGGAAACGTATCTATAATTTTTGATGTTCCATGATCGTTTATTATCTACTTTGCTTTGCTTTGTCTACACTTTGAGGTGTTTTTAAATGTTTGCTGGTACTAACCTATTAACAAGATGCCATAGTGCCAGTTTCCTGTTTTCTTCTGTTTTTGGTTCTAGAAAGGGAGAAAATCAATATTCTCAGAATTGGACGGGACAAAAGGCAAAGTCAATATTTTAGCGTGGGGAACACGGAGCCAGAAGACAAGATGGAGGAGGGCCTCGAGGGGAACACACCCCCTGGCCGCGTTGTAGGGTTTCATAGCATGGAAAACAAAAAAATTCTATCGCATACAAACAAACAAGCCAAGATCTATCTACTAGATTGTAGCAACGAGTCGATGGAATAACTCACCCTCGAAGATTCCAAAGTGTTTAACGAGAGCAGATTCTCGTGGGTGATGTAGTCGTACTCTTCCCGATCTCAAGATCGCGTAGACGATCCTTCCGGCGCTGCGTTCCGGCAGCGCTCCCGCAGTCGGTCACACGTTCGGTACTCGGCGAAGACCTTCCTCTCCCTTGTTCCAGCAGGCAGCGGAGGTTGTAGCACTCTCCTCGCGATTCCGGCAGCACAACGGCGTGGTACCGGAAGTAGAGGCGAGATCTCGCAGGGCTTCGCCTTAAGCCGGAGCGAGTATGGTGGAGTATGAGAGAGCTCCTCGGCGATCTAGGTTTTAGACACACCAAGGAGGAGGTGCTAGAGCCGGCGGCTAGGGTTTGGGGCACCCCAAGTCGGCGGCTAGGGCAAAAACCCTAGGGGGGCGGCGGCTATGGTGGGCAGCAGCTGCTAGGGTTTGAGGAGAGGTACTTGTGTGTGCTAGGAGGGAGCCCTGCCCCTCCTTATATAGGTGGAGGGGCCGGCGGCCAAGGGGGAGGGAGAGGAGTCCCTCCCCAACTCGGCTTGGAGGGGGCGCCGCCGGTTGGAGGAGGGAACTCCTCCCCAACTCGGTTTCCCCCTTCCTCCTCTTTTCCACTTTCCAAATTTAGCCGTTTGACTTTTCAATTTAGCTATTTGACTTTTCAAACTAGGATTTGAATTAATCCTTTATTTGGAACAGCGATGACACTTAGTACATGATGCAATCATTCCAACTTGCAATGACACATTCATGTACCCCTTCCCCTCCGGAGTGCCGGACATTCCGGAACATTCTAGAACATTCCCGATGAAAACACCGGAATCATTCCCCAACTCCGAAATGGGACTTTCCTTATATGAATCTTATTCTCCGGACCATTCCGGATCTCCTCGTGATATCCCGGATCCCATCCGAGACTCCGAACAACATTCGGTCTCTTTCTCATAATACCATAACTACTCAAACAACGTCGAATCCTTAAGTGTGTCTCCCTACGGTTCGTGAATTATGCGGACATGATCGAGACACTTCTCCGAACAATAACCAATAGAGGAATCTGGAAATTCATATGGCTCCCACATATTTCTACGATTACTTTGCGATCGAATGAACCACTTACATATGATACCAATTTCCCTTTGTCTCACGATACTTTACTTATCCGAGGTTATGATCGTCGGTATCTCTGCATACCTAGTTCAACCTCGTTACTGATAAGTACTCTTTTCTCGTTCCCGTGATATGTGATCCCTTGTGATCCAGTCACATGCTTGCAAGCTAATTGGATAACATTTCACCGAGAGGGCCCAGAGTATATCTATCCGTCATATGGATGGACAAATCCCACTCTTGATCCATGTGTCTCAACCAATACTTTCCGAACACTCAATGCCACCTTTATAGCCACCCAGTTACGGTGTGGTGTTTGATGTCATCAAAGCATCCATCCGGTAAAGGTGATATGCATGATCTCATGGTCGAAGGAATTAGGTTACTACGTATCAGAAAGCATATAGCAATTGAACTATTGAAATGACTTGATCTTTATGCTACGCTTATCTATAGGAGTATGTCCACCATTTGTAACATCCCAAAAATCATAGTTTCAAAACTCATTCATATCATCTTTGCATCATTCATCCATTTAGGGTTTTTCTCAAAAATCATTTAGAAACAGAAGTTGGAGCTATGATTTCATGTGGGCATTTTATTCCAAAATGACCATCACCCTTTGATATGTGAAAGTTTAAATACTTGTTCACTTGCCTCCATGGTAGGAAAGATTAGGTGAAGCTTTTTACCCAAGTTTTAAAATTTGGAAATGGTTTCAAAATCCTTTCTCAAATACTTGCAAACTAGAGCAAGTCTCTGGTTACTTTGAAACCCAAGCTTGATCAAGCCTTACAAAGTAACCACTCAGTTAATATGATTGTTTTTGAATCCACAAAACCCTGCAAAAATCCCCAGAACAGTTTGGATTCAAAAGGATTTGAATTCATATCAAAAACCATTCCAGAAAATAGAAATAGAAAAAGAAAAGACTTAAACAAAAGAAAAAGGCCGCGCGGCCAGAATCTGGCCCAGCAACGGATCAAGCCCAGCAAGCCCACCCGGGGATCTCCTTTCCTTCTCACACGCGCGAGCGCACGCAAACAGACGCTGACAGCCCGACCCCACCAAAATCTTGCGCGTTTCGCTGACGAGCGGGTCCAGTCCACGTCATCCTCGTCTTCCCCAGACTGCGCCTGCGACCACGTCGCTGCAGCAGTGATGGCCGGTGATGGCGCGGTGTAAATGGGCATTTATCCTCGAGCGTTTCCTGTCGATTCCCCGGCTATAAGACCCCCTCTGCCCCGCGATCTTTTTCCCCCAAACAACTCGCTCACTCCGCCACCAGGCTGCCCTCAATCCTCCGCGCACCGCCGCTGACAGAACCCTCTCCGGCGAGCGATTCAGGTGAGCCTCGAGTTCCCCTCTGCCTATCGTTCTTGCTATCTGACTCAGTGCATCTTTGCGCACCTCCTGACCTCACTAGTCCATCTTGTACTGCCTAGGTCGCCGGTTCCACTTGACACCGCGAGCACTGACGGCGACATCAACTCCGACGAGTTTTCCCGGTAGGTACAGACCGCCCCGTGACTTCTAGTTCAAACACACTACCCTGCCTTGACCCCGTGAATCTAACCATGTCCTCATCATGCCTTGGGGTGGTTCACAGCGACGTCCACGACGACCACCTGACGCACCGACGCCGTCCTACAACTCCGGCGAGCAATCGCAACCGTGTCCGAGCGCCCCTCCGCAAGCCAGTACCACGACGAGCTTCAGCAGCCTCCGGCGAACCTGGTAATGCTCCTCTCCCTCTCGCGGACGATGTAGAACGCCGGCGCCGCCGTAGTCAGACGCGCCGCCGCCTGTCACCGCCGGTAGCGCCGCTCGATTTTGGTTAGGAGATTTTCAGCCGTTAGATCTGAATCCTACGCGTAGAAACACTTCACTTAAACGAAGGGGTATGGACAGATCTGAACCGTGCAGTGTTAGTTAGATCCAACGGCACAGAAGGGTGATCCGGTGCGAACCGGTACGCACCAGTAATAACGCGACGCGTGGCAAGGTTTAAACTAAAAACAGAATTTAAAACCAGATTTAGATTCAAACTTCAAATGCTTATAACTTTTGAATGCCACGTTGGATTTTTGCAAATTTTATACCGTTGGATTCAGTGAAACAAGGCCTTTCTGAATATCCAATTTATTTAGCATATAGTAACAATTAAAAATGATTTTATTTGTGGAACAAGTTTAGGGCTATTTTAGATATAGTTTTATTTTTGTATATTATTTTGGGGCCAAATAAGTTTAGTTGGCAAACTTGTGTCATGTTAAGTTTCTGTAATCATGAACATACTTGGTAGAATTTTTCAAAACTCAACACTTGGTAGATTCTTGCATGCATGCATTCATATTATTTTTGGTTGTATTTAATTGTGTGTAATTGTATGTTTTGATTTCTTGTGTAGATTTTGCTAGTGATTGTGATTGTGAGGAGTGCTACTCTCCACACTACCAAGGCAAGTGATATTTTCATGAATTTTCTATCCTAAGTTTTGTACTTGCATTAGATATTTTTGCTAAAGTATTTGCATGATATTTTGCTTAGTGCTAAGATGGGAAATCCTAAGTAGAGTGAAATAGTAGAATTGCTAGGGAAATTTTCCTAAGATAAGATACCATACTTTGCTTAGCCTAGCTTATAGTAAACAAGGGTGGTGAACATCTATTTAGTTTATGGTAAAAATATTCTAAGTCAAGAGACTTATATTTTCTTAATAAAACAACTAAGGCAAATGAATCTCCTGGGTGGAATGGAAAGATTGGGTTATGTTGAGTGGTTACACAAGGCCATGGACTTGGGTTGTGTATCTCACTTGTGGTATGCCACCCAGGCACAAAGGGATTTGGAGGCCAAGTGTTGAGAAAGCTTACAGTGCAACCACTTGGCAATATGGGCTCTGCCATGATCATATAGGTTGCTAGAACTTAGTCACTTGGACAGTTGGTGGTAGATGGGATGATAGGAAGGAACGCGTCCATTTGACTAAGGAAAAGCTTCTGAAAGGTCCTGTCTTGGGAAACCAAGTCTGGTGGGGAAAGTGCACAACCTCTGCAGATGGAAAACCTAAGTACTTAGCCTTGTCCAAGGAAATGGACACTTTGAGCATCAAGACATGGAAGCTACAAGAATCTCAACACTCCAACTTCTAAATAAAAATTGATGGGTGAACAAGGGTGAAGGACCTCAATGTCTATTGGTGGTTCCTTGGGAAGGTTTTTGACAAAGAAAAACTTAGTGATTTCAACTAATAGGTAAAACCTATTTTCAAGCAAAGCAAGCCAAACTACACTTAGACAAAATGCATATAGTAATATAGTCCACTTAAAATATAATAAGGTATCACTTGCCAATACTATTCCAAAGTATTGACCCTCCGTGGCTATAACTTGTGATGTTGCAGGTTACTCCGATGACGAATAGGAGTCATGAGTCTACACTCAACATGCTTGCCTGTGGCACATGAAGATGAAGACTTATGTTTATTTACTTGTTCCTTAAAACTCTTGTATTAGGCCTATGGCCATGAGTTGTAAAAGACTATATTTTATCTCTGGAATGAATGTAATAAACGACCTTTGTATCTGTGTACTTCATCTTAAACTGTGGATGCTAGCATTGATCCAGGGACTAGCATTGCAATCATAGGGATCCTTTCCTTTATAAAGGAGGGGTCTAACAGATGGTATCAGAGCACTGTGCTGCCTGTAGGATTATGACCCTAGGATTGGAAAACCACTAAGGAAAAAGTTTTTCAAATACTTCTACACTTGTCTATTCTTCTCGTAAAACTTTTCTAATCTCTTCCAACTTCCTTTGTAGATGAACTCCATCAACGAAGCCGTGAAGAAGAGACCACTCATGACCATGACCTTGGAGTGTGAAACGGAGTTTCCCAATATTCTCAAGGATCTCATGGAGGCAATGGATGCACATGGTGAAGCCGTGTACAAGGGCTTTCCAGTGATGGATAAAGGAGTGGAGTATTGGTGGGTGCAACTTCACTTGTACAAAAACAAGGAAGACAACCACAAGGAAAGGGGATTCTGCATGTATACCAACACTACAATGCACACCACATTCTTTGAGTCAGCCAGGGATGCAGCTTGGAGGACTATCAAAGAACTAAGTGCTAGAGTCAAGTGCAGAATGCTCAACCTCCAAAAGGACTTAGAGAAAGAAAAGGAGTTTACTCAAGAGTTGGAAGACACCAACCAAGAGATAAGAGGAGATGTTATAGACTTAGTGATAGAGTCAAGGGAGTAAGATTGGTGGATTGCCTCTAGGAACATAGTGTTTAATAATAGGTCCCGTGAGATTGGATTGTAAGAACACTTCGTTAGCTGGACCACCACTTATCACCTTATTTTCCAAAATGATACCTTAAATAAGTTGGACCATGTTTGATGTAATGGATTGTGTATGCATGACATATGTGGTAATTGTGTTCCATGGCTATGTATGAGATGGTTGTTTTTGTGTTCATCTTAAATAGTGTTGTTCTAACTTTTCAATTTTATAAATAGATGCCTATTGTCGTCAGCACTGTTGAGGAGTTCCAGGTTACTCGTTTCGGACCCCGTATCGTTGAGCTTACCACTCTGCTCGATCTCCCTCTTCCTACCATCACGGTGTACCCACTCACCAAGTTCGAGAGGAAGGACCTCTGGGGCTTCAAGGTGAACCAGCCCGGACGCCCGACTGAGCCTACTACGAAGGCCATCGTCTTCAAGCTGATGCACGACGACAGGGAGAGAGGCATGGAGGTAGTCATGCAGGATCTGATAGGACGATTGTTAGGCCGTCACTCCCGACAGGTTAGGGGCACTCACTTCCACGCCTTCGGAAGGCGTGATGTTGATGGAGATTCCATCGACTTTGAGGACGACTCGAGGAGCACTGCAGAGCCGATACGTCTCTATCTTCAGGACTTAGAGACTCTTCTCAGGCACGTAGATACGGATAGGACGGACGTCATGCTTGGCAATGACGAGCTTTAGGTGCAGCTACGCGAGAAGGACAAGCTTTTCGCACAGCAGGATGAGATGATCAAGGAAATGGAGACGAGGTTCGAGGCTCAGGATCGCAAGTTCAAGAGTCAGGAGAAACGCGTTCAGGATAGGAACAAGAAAATCCGGGACATGACCGAGGAACTGAAATCCAAGGACTTCGAGCTTGAGCAGCAGCAGATGGTTATTGAGAGGCTTCGCTCCCAGAAGAGGGCTCTCAAGGCCAAGGTCGATTCCTTGACCACTACGATTGAGGAGAACAAGACCGCGATGGAGAACGCAGGTCTTACCTTTGTTGAGGAGGAGATTGACGTTGATGAGTAGACTTGACTACTCGTTTACCTTTCATATTCATACTTGTTATTGTGAACTTATTATTGGACCATCCGACATGTGGATGGCTTGCCACTTGTGTGTTTACCTCATGAGCTTGTTATGTGGTTGTTGAACTTCTATTCTTATGTTGCTTGTTATGTGTTTGCTTATGATGTATTGTGCATGAAACATCTATGGGTATCTCATTCTTATCTATTTGAACAAACCACAGATGCCTCCCCGTCGCGCAAACCCCAACCCCAACAACATCACCCCGGAAATGCAACAAATGATGAATGCGCAAACACAGCTTATGCAAATGATGACAACATTCATCCAAAACCAGAATAACAACAACAACAACAACGACCCCAACAACAACAACAACAACAACAACAACAACAACAACAACCCTCCGGGTTTCGATATGCTCACCAGATTCCTGCGTCTGAGGCCATCAAAGTTTTCGGGAACAACTGATCCCATGGTAGCCAATGACTAGTTACGTTCTGTGAACAAAGACTTAGTGACCGTGGGCTGCACGGATGCTGAAAAGGTCAGGTTTGCAGCACATCTGTTGGAAGGACCAGCCGCCACATGGTGGGACAACTTCCAAATCACCACTCCTATTGATGAGGTGACTTGGGCTATCTTTGAAGATGGTTTTCGCACGGCTCATATCTCATCAGGGATAATGAGTCTGAAAAAGAAAGAGTTTCACAACCTGAAACAGCGCCACCGCAGCGTGGCAGAATACATAGAAGAATTCAACAATCTGGCGCGCTACGCACCGGATGAGGTTGATACAGATGCCAAGAGAAAGGAAAAGTTCTTGGAGGGTTTGAATGATGAGCTGAATCTGCAGTTGTCTGTGGCATATGTTCCAACTTATCAGTCTTTGTGTGACAAGGCTGCTATTTTGGAAAGTAAAATGAAACAAGTCGAGAGTAAAAAGAGGAAACACTCCGACAAGCACAGCTCGGTATCGTCTCACAAACGATCTCACTATGATGACAGTGGCAACTCAGGATCCCATAAACATGGGAAGTTCAGCAAGCACAACCACAACCGTCATGACAACAAGCATCATCGCAGTCATGACAAGGACAAGTACAAGAACCACAAGGGTGGACATAAGAGTCACTATGGTGGAAATGGTAGTGGAAGTGGAGGCCAACCTCCTAAAAAGGACATCAGTCAGGTTGAATGCTTCAAATGCAAGAAGATGGGACACTATGCAAATGAGTGCCCCGAAAAGAAGGTGCAAGGACCTAACAAGCCGAATCCTTTTCAGAAAGGACAGGTTAACCACATCAATGTGGAGGAGGTCTATGAGGAACCTGATGGCGTGGCTGGTAAGTTCAAACTCAATTCAATTTCAGCATTTGTACTCTTTGATACCGGTGCATCTCATTCATTCATATCAAAGGCATTTGTTGAAAGAAATGAACTGCCGGTAGAAACCATTGGGTGTCCTATAAGAGTAAGTTCTCCGGGGGGAGAAATGTTAGTAAACTCAGGTTGTCATGACTTAGTCATAGAGTTTGGAAAATATAAGTTTCCAGTGAACCTAATAATTTTGGATTCCCAAGGACTAGATGTAATTTTGGGAATGGATTGGATGGCTAAACATGAAGGAGTACTAGATTGTGCAAATCGTACAGTTACACTCACAACCCCAGAAGGGAAAAGAATAAAATTCAAGTCAAACTTTGAATCCAAAGGAAGTAAGATGAATTCTCTTAAGGGGGTTAGCATGGACAGTGTACCAATAGTATGTGAGTATCCGGATGTGTTTCCGGAAGAGCTACCAGGAATGCCACCGGATAGAGATGTGGAGTTTCTGATAGATTTGGTGCCAGGATCAGGACCAATAGCTAAGAGACCGTACAAAATGGCTGTTGATGACTTGAAAGAGCTCAAGAAACAGCTAGGAGAACAGTTACAGAAAGGGTTTATTCAACCAAGTTCTTCATCTTAGGGAGCCCCAGTATTGTTCGTGGAGAAGAAGGATAGAACCCAAAGATTATGTATTGACTACCGTTCTCTTAACGAGGTTACCATCAAAAACAAATATCCTTTGCCAAGAATCAACGATTTATTTGATTAGTTAGAAGGAGCATGTGTATTCTCGAAGATTGATCTCCGGTCAGGTTATTTTCAGCTCAAAATAAGAGAACAAGATATACCAAAAATAGCATTCACCACAAGGTATGGATTGTATGAATACACTGTGATGCCTTTTGGTTTAACCAACGCTCCAGCATACTTCATGAATATGATGAACAAGGTGTTCATGGAATTCCTTGACAAGTTCGTTGTCGTTTTCATCGATGACATCTTGGTTTACTCCAAGAGCAAGGAAGAGCATGAGAGACACTTACGTTTGATACTTGAGAAACTAAGGGAACATAAACTATATGCCAAATTCAGCAAGTGTGAGTTCTGGTTAGAGAAAGTGGGTTTTATTGGTCATGTGATGACAAAGGATGGTGTGGCTGTTGATCCTGCTAAAGTTTCAGCTGTGACAGATTGGGAATCACCCAAGAATGTGAAAGAAGTTCGTAGTTTCCTCGGCTTAGCAGGTTACTACAGAAGGTTCATTGAAAATTTCTCGAAAGTTGCTAAGCCTATGACAGAATTTCTAAAGAAGGACAAGAAGTTTGCCTGGTCTGAAGGTTGCGAAGTCAGTTTTCAAGAATTGAAGAAGAGACTTGTAACAGCACCAGTTCTATGTCTGCCAGATTTGGAAAAGGATTTCCAAGTGTATTGTGATGCTTCTCATCAAGGTTTGGGTGTCGTACTTATGCAAGATGGTAAAGTCGTAGCCTATGCTTCGAGACAAGTCAAAACTCATGAGGTAAATTATCCTACCCATGATTTGGAGTTAGCCTCTGTCGTCCATGCACTCAAAACATGGAGACATTACCTTTTGGGAAAGCGTTGTGAAGTGTTCACCGATCATAAGAGTTTGAAGTATATCTTCACCCAGAAGGAAATCAACATGAGACAAAGAAGATGGCTAGAACTTATCAAGGATTACGACTTAAGTTTGCAATACCATCCCGGTAAAGCAAATGTAGTAGCGGATGCTCTAAGTCGTAAGACATTTGTAAATGGCCTTACCAAAGGGGAATTGCCAGATGAATTGTGTAAGCAATTCAAAGAACTCAGATTGGAGATTGTGCCAGAAGGACATCTCATGTCCTTAGATGTTCAACCCACTCTATTGGACAAGATCCGAGAAGTCCAGAAGACTGATGAGGAAATTGAAAAGATTAAGGTAAATATTGGTCTAGGGAAAGCTAAGAGTTTTCATGTTGACGAACAGGGTACTTTATGGCACGGGAAACGTATATCTGTTCCACAAGACCCAGAATTGCGGAAACTGATCTTACAGGAAGGTCACAACTCTCCATATTCTATTCACCCGGGAAATACCAAGATGTACATGGACATGAAGGAAAGGCTTTGGTGGAACAATCTCAAAAGGGACATCGCCAAACATATTGCTTTGTGTGACGTGTGTAGCAGAGTCAAAGCGGAGCACCAGAAACCAGCAGGTTTGCTTCAACCACTACCTATTCCTGAATGGAAGTGGGAAAATATTGGTATGGATTTCATTACCGGATTACCAAGGACCAGGTCAGGATATGATTCCATATGGGTAGTAGTAGATCACCTAACTAAAGTGGCTTATTTTATACCAGTAAAGACAACTTATACAAGTGCCAAGTTAGCAAAAATTTATATGGGCAAGATTGTGTGCCTTCACGGTGTGCCAAAGAGTATTGTGTCAGATAGAGGAACCCAGTTCACATCTCACTTTTGGAGACAACTTCATGAATCCTTAGGAACGAGATTGGAGTTTAGCACTGCTTTTCATCCTCAAACGGATGGACAAACAGAAAGGACCAACCAAATTCTTGAGGACATGTTGAGGGCCTGTGCATTAGATTATGGAGCAAGTTGGGATGAAAGTTTGCCTTACGCGGAGTTCTCTTACAATAACAGCCATCAATCTAGTATTAGAATGGCACCGTTTGAGTTACTCTACGGAAGGAAATGTACCACCCCATTGTTATGGAATGGTGTGGGAGAAAGAAGCTTATTTGGACCTGATCTTATCAAGGACGCCGAAGAGAAAGTCAAATTGATTAGGGACAGATTGAAGATAGCACAGTCCCGACAGAAAAGCTACGCGGATTCTAAGCGTAGAGAAGTCACCTACGAAGTTGGGGATAGAGCTTATCTCAGGGTATCACCACTTCGTGGAGTGAAAAGATTTGGAGTCAAAGGAAAGTTGGCACCAAGATATGTTGGGCCATTCAAGATTCTAAGTCGCAAGGGAGAAGTTGCATATGAAGTTGAATTACCAGAATCTCTATCAGCAGTCCATAACGTATTTCATGTGAGTCAGCTTAAGAAATGTCACCCAGAAATGGAAGAGTCTTCTATGAAGGATACCATACCTTTGGAATAAGTTCAGCTAGAAAGTGATCTCACTTATGAGGAAAAGCCTGTCAAAATTCTGGAGACAACAGAAAGAGTCACCAGGACCAAGACTATCAAGTTTTGTAAAGTGCAATGGAACCATCACTCCGAAGAGGAAGCAACATGGGAAAGAGAAGATGATCTTCGGAAAGACCACCCTCACCTATTTGCTAGCCAAACCGAATCTCGAGGGCGAGATTCATCTTAAGGGGGTTAGATTTGTAACATCCCAAAAATCATAGTTTCAAAACTCATTCATATCATCTTTGCATCATTCATCCATTTAGGGTTTTTCTCAAAAATCATTTAGAAACAGAAGTTGGAGCTATGATTTCATGTGGGCATTTTATTCCAAAATGACCATCACCCTTTGATATGTGAAAGTTTAAATACTTGTTCACTTGCCTCCATGGTAGGAAAGATTAGGTGAAGCTTTTTACCCAAGTTTTCAAATTTGGAAATGGTTTCAAAATCCTTTCTCAAATACTTGCAAACTAGAGCAAGTCTCTGGTTACTTTGAAACCCAAGCTTGATCAAGCCTTACAAAGTAACCACTCAGTTAATATGATTGTTTTTGAATCCACAAAACCCTGCAAAAATCCCCAGAACAGTTTGGATTCAAAAGGATTTGAATTCATATCAAAAACCATTCCAGAAAATAGAAATAGAAAAAGAAAAGACTTAAACAAAAGAAAAAGGCCGCGCGGCCAGAATCTGGCCCAGCAACGGATCAAGCCCAGCAAGCCCACCCGGGGATCTCCTTTCCTTCTCACACGCGCGAGCGCACGCAAACAGACACTGACAGCCCGACCCCACCAAAATCTTGCGCGTTTCGCTGACGAGCGGGTCCAGTCCACGTCATCCTCGTCTTCCCCAGACTGCGCCTGCGACCACGTCGCTGCAGCAGTGATGGCCGGTGATGGCGCGGTGTAAATGGGCATTTATCCTCGAGCGTTTCCTGTCGATTCCCCGGCTATAAGACCCCCTCTGCCCCGCGATCTTTTTTCCCCAAACAACTCGCTCACTCCGCCACCAGGCTGCCCTCAATCCTCCGTGCACCGCCGCTGACAGAACCCTCTCTGGCGAGCGATTCAGGTGAGCCTCGAGTTCCCCTCTGCCTATCGTTCTTGCTATCTGACTCAGTGCATCTTTGCGCACCTCCTGACCTCACTAGTCCATCTTGTACTGCCCAGGTCGCCGGTTCCACTTGACACCGTGAGCACTGACGGCGACATCAACTCCGACGAGTTTTCCCGGTAGGTACAGACCGCCCCGTGACTTCTAGTTCAAACACACTACCCTGCCTTGACCCCGTGAATCTAACCATGTCCTCGTCATGCCTTGGGGTGGTTCACAGCGACGTCCACGACGACCACCTGACGCACCGACGCCGTCCTACAACTCCGGCGAGCAATCGCAACCGTGTCCGAGCGCCCCTCCGCAAGCCAGTACCACGACGAGCTTCAGCAGCCTCCGGCGAACCTGGTAATGCTCCTCTCCCTCTCGCGGACGATGTAGAACGCCGGCGCCGCCGTAGTCAGACGCGCCGCCGCCTGTCACTGCCGGTAGCGCCGCTCGATTTTGGTTAGGAGATTTTCAGCCGTTAGATCTGAATCCTACGCGTAGAAACACTTCACTTAAACGAAGGGGTATGGACAGATCTGAACCGTGTAGTGTTAGTTAGATCCAACAGCACAGAAGGGTGATCCGGTGCGAACCGGTACGCACCAGTAATAACGCGACGCGTGGCAAGGTTTAAACTAAAAACAGAATTTAAAACCAGATTTAGATTCAAACTTCAAATGCTTATAACTTTTGAATGCCACGTTGGATTTTTGCAAATTTTATACCGTTGGATTCAGTGAAACAAGGCCTTTCTGAATATCCAATTTATTTAGCATATAGTAACAATTAAAAATGATTTTATTTGTGGAACAAGTTTAGGGCTATTTTAGATATAGTTTTATTTTTGTATATTATTTTGGGGCCAAATAAGTTTAGTTGGCAAACTTGTGTCATGTTAAGTTTCTGTAATCATGAACATACTTGGTAGAATTTTTCAAAACTCAACACTTGGTAGATTCTTGCATGCATGCATTCATATTATTTTTGGTTGTATTTAATTGTGTGTAATTGTATGTTTTGATTTCTTGTGTAGATTTTGCTAGTGATTGTGATTGTGAGGAGTGCTACTCTCCACACTACCAAGGCAAGTGATATTTTCATGAATTTTCTATCCTAAGTTTTGTACTTGCATTAGATATTTTTGCTAAAGTATTTGCATGATATTTTGCTTAGTGCTAAGATGGGAAATCCTAAGTAGAGTGAAATAGTAGAATTGCTAGGGAAATTTTCCTAAGATAAGATACCATACTTTGCTTAGCCTAGCTTATAGTAAACAAGGGTGGTGAACATCTATTTAGTTTATGGTAAAAATATTCTAAGTCAAGAGACTTATATTTTCTTAATAAAACAACTAAGGCAAATGAATCTCCTGGGTGGAATGGAAAGATTGGGTTATGTTGAGTGGTTACACAAGGCCATGGACTTGGGTTGTGTATCTCACTTGTGGTATGCCACCCAGGCACAAAGGGATTTGGAGGCCAAGTGTTGAGAAAGCTTACAGTGCAACCACTTGGCAATATGGGCTCTGCCATGATCATATAGGTTGCTAGAACTTAGTCACTTGGACAGTTGGTGGTAGATGGGATGATAGGAAGGAACGCGTCCATTTGACTAAGGAAAAGCTTCTGAAAGGTCCTGTCTTGGGAAACCAAGTCTGGTGGGGAAAGTGCACAACCTCTGCAGATGGAAAACCTAAGTACTTAGCCTTGTCCAAGGAAATGGACACTTTGAGCATCAAGACATGGAAGCTACAAGAATCTCAACACTCCAACTTCTAAATAAAAATTGATGGGTGAACAAGGGTGAAGGACCTCAATGTCTATTGGTGGTTCCTTGGGAAGGTTTTTGACAAAGAAAAACTTAGTGATTTCAACTAATAGGTAAAACCTATTTTCAAGCAAAGCAAGCCAAGCTACACTTAGCCAAAATGCATATAGTAATATAGTCCACTTAAAATATAATAAGGTATCACTTGCCAATACTATTCCAAAGTATTGACCCTCTGTGGATGTAACTTGTGATGTTGCAGGTTACTCCGATGACGAATAGGAGTCATGAGTCTACACTCAACATGCTTGCCTGTGGCACATGAAGATGAAGACTTATGTTTATTTACTTGTTCCTTAAAACTCTTGTATTAGGCCTATGGCCATGAGTTGTAAAAGACTATATTTTATCTCTGGAATGAATGTAATAAACGACCTTTGTATCTGTGTACTTCATCTTAAAATGTGGATGCTAGCATTGATCCAGGGACTAGCATTGCAATCACAGGGATCCTTTCCTTTATAAAGGAGGGGTCTAACACCATATCATTCTCCTAATGATATGATCTTGTTGTTAATAACATCTCAATGTTCATGATAGGGAAACCACAATCATCTATTAACCAACAAGCTAGTATTATATAGAGGCTTTACTAGGGACTTCAAATTAAGTTTACAAATCACACAAGTATTAATGTTTCCTTGTTAATACTATTATAGCATGAATGCAAACATTTATCATAAACACAAAGATATAATAATAACTATATTTATTATTGCCTCTAGGGCATATCTCCAACAGTCTCCCACTTGCACTAGAGTCATCTAATCTAGATTACATGGTAATATACCGAACACCCATGGCAGTTTGATGCTGGTCATGTTTTGCCCTCGGGAGAGGTTTAGTCAACGGATCCGACACATTCAGATCTGTGTGTACTTTGCAAATCTTTATATCCCCATCTTGGATATGTTCTCGAATAGCGTGAAAACGTAGCTTGATATGCTTCAGCTTCTTGTGTGACCTTGGTTCTTGCGCATTGGCTATGGCGCCCATGTTATCACAGTAGATAGACATTGGGTCCAGCGCACTAGGAACCACACCCAGCCCTGTAATGAACTCTTTCATCCATATCGCTTCTTGTGAAGCCTCTGAAGCAGCCATGTATTCCGATTCAGTTGAAGATCTCGCCACAACACTTTGCTTTGCACTCCTCCAGCTAACTGCTGCACCATTCAAAATAAATACGTATCCAGATTGTGATTTAGAATCATCTGGATCGGTGTTCCAACTAGCATCAGTGTGACCATTAACAACGAGCTGTTCATCACCTCCATAAGAAAGAACCATATCCTTAGTTCTTCTCAAGTACTTAAGGATGTTTTTGACCGCTGTCCAATGATCCACTCCTGGATCACTTTGATATCTGCTAGTTAAACTAACAGCATATGCAATGTCGGGTCTAGTACATAGCATGGCATACATTAGAGATCCTATGGCTGAGGCATAGGGAGTCTTACCCATCCTTTCTCTATCTTCTGCCGATGTCGGACTTTGAGTTTTACTCAAGGTCGTATTGGGCAACATGGGCAAGAACCCTTTCTTGCTATCTTCCATTCCAAACTCTTTAGAACTTTGTCCAAATATGTACTCTGTGACAATGATATTTGGCGTTTCGATCTATCTCTATAAATCTTTATGCCTAATATGTAAGCTGCTTCGCCAAGATCCTTCATTGAAAAAACTATTATTCAAATATTCCTTGACACTATTAAGAAGGTCTACATCATTCCCAATCAACAATATGTCATCTACATATAGTATTAAGAATGCTACAGAGCTCCCACTCACTTTCTTGTAAATACAAGCTTCTCCATAAGTTTGTATAAAACCAAAACATTTGATCACCTTATCAAAACGTTGATTCCAACTACGGGATGCTTGCTTCAATCCATAGATGGACCGTTGAAGTTTGCATACCTTGTTAGCATCTTTAGGATCGACAAAACCTTTGGGTTGCATCATATACAACTCTTCATCAATGTCTCCATTGAGGAATGCTGTTTTGACATCCATCTGCCATATCTCATAATCATAATATGCAGCGATCGCTAACATAATCCTCACAGACTTTAGCTTTGCTACTGGTGAGAAAGTCTCATCGTAGTCAACTCCTTGAATTTGTCGAAACCCTTTTGTGACAAGTCGAGCTTTATAGACAGTAACATTACCATCAGCATATGTTTTCTTCTTGAAGATCCATTTGTTCTCGACAGCCTTCCGGCCATCCGGTAAGTCCACCAAAGTCCATACTTGGTTTTCGTACATGGATCCAATCTCGGATTTCATGGCTTCTTGCCATTTATTGGAATCTGGGCTCATCATCGCTTCCTCATATGTCTCGGGGTCATCGGTGTTGTCCACCAACATGACACTCATAACGGGATCATACCAATCTGGAGTGGTACGAGTTCTCGTTGACCTGCGAGGCTCTATAGCAACTTCAACCGAAGTTTCATGATCATCATCATTAGCTTCCTCTCTTATTGGTGCAGGCACCACCGGAACTTCTTCCGGTGCTGCGCTACTCGCAATTTCGAGAGAAGGTTCGACAACCTCGTCGAGTTCTACTTTCCTTCCAGTCACTTCTTTCGAGAGAAATTCCTTCTCTAGAAATGATCCATTCTTAGCAACGAAGATTTTGCCTTCAGATCTGTGATAGAAGGTATACCCAATAGTTTCCTTCGGGTATCCTATGAAGACGCATTTTTCCGCTTTGGGTTCAAGCTTGTCCGGCTGTAACTTCTTTACATAGGCTTTGCATCCCCAAACTTTATGGAACGACAATTTAGGTTTCTTCCCAAACCATAATTCATACGGTGTCATTTCAACGGATTTAGATGGTGCCCTATTTAAAGTGAATGCGGCTGTTTCTAATGCATAACCCCAAAATGATAGCGGTAAATCTGTAAGTGACATCATAGAACGAACCATATCTAAGAGAGTTCGATTACGACGTTCGGACACACCATTACGCTGTGGTGTTCCCGGCGGTGTCAACTGTGAAAGTATTCCGCATTTCTTCAAATGCTCGCCAAACTCGTAACTTAGATATTCACCTCCACGATCAGAACGTAGAAATTTAATCTTCTTGTTACGTTGATTCTCTACCTCACTTTGAAATTCCTTAAACTTCTCGAAAGTTTCGGACTTATGTTTCATGAAATAGATATACCCATATCTACTCAAGTCATCCGTGAAGGTAAGAACATAACGATAACCACCGCGCGATGCTACACTCATTGGACCACACACATCGGTATGTATGATTTCCAACAAGTCCGTAGCTCGCTCCATCATAACAGAAAATGGAGTCTTAGTCATTTTACCCATCAGACATGCTTCGCATCTATCAAGTGATTCAAGAAGTCCATCGGAATGGAGTTTCTTCATACGTTTCACTCCAATGTGACCAAGACGACAGTGCCACATATAGGTCGAATTATCGATTGATTTCAAACGTTTAGCCTCAATGTTGTTGATATGTGTATTTCCACTATCGAGATTCAATAAAAATAGACCATCTATCAAAGGTGCATGTGCATAAAACATATTACTCATATAAATCGAACAACCATTATTCTCGGACTTAAACAAGTAACCGTCTCGCAATAAACAAGTTCCCGATATAATGTTCATGCTCAACGCAGGCACCAAATAACAATTATTTAAGTATAAAACTAATGCCGATGGTAGATGAAGGGGTAGCGTGCTGACCGCGATCACATCAACCTTTGATCCGTTTCCCACGCGCATCGTCACCTCGTTCTTCGCTAGCTTCCGTTTATTCTGTAGTACCTGTTTCGAGTTACAAATATGAGCAACCGAACCAGTATCAAATACCCAGGCACTACTACGAGTACTAGTGAGATACACATCAATAACATGTATATCAGATATACCTTTCTTCTTGATGTTGCCATTCTTCAAATCCTCCAAGTACTTTGGGCAATTCCGCTTCCAGTGACCTTCTCCCTTGCAGTAAAAGCACTCAGTATCAGGCTTAGGTCCAGCCTTGGTCTTCTTCGTCGGCGTGGTATCATTCTTACCACCCTTCTTGAAGTGTCCCTTCTGCTTAGACTTGCCATTCTTGAATTTGGTGGTCTTATTGACCAACAACACTTGGTGCTCTTTCTTGATCTCCACTTCTGCAGACTTCAACATGGCAAAGAGTTCTGGCAACGTCTTGTTCATGTTCTGCATGTTGTAGTTCATCACAAAGTTCTTGTAACTTGGTGGTAGTGATTGGATGACGCGGTAAATCCCCAAAGCATTAGGAATCACAATACCCAAGCTTTGAAGTTTGTTTGCGTGCCCAGACATCTTAAGCACATGCTCACTGACGGAGCTGCCCTCTTCCATCTTGCAGTTAAAGAACTTTTCAGAAGCCTCATAGCTTTCAATTGCCATATGAGTCTCAAAGATCAATTTGAGATCCTCGACAATATCATATGGGTCTGAATTCTCAAACCTTTTCTGAAGCTCCGATTCTAAACCATACAAGATAGCACACTGAACTGTGGAGTACTGAGTCTTCCGAGTGAGGTAAACATTCTTTACTTCATCGGGAGCATCAGCTGCAGGTGGGTCACCCAGCGGTGCATCCAGCACATAGGTCAAATTACCAGCTGTGAGGACAATCCTCACATTGCGGAACCAATCCGCGAAGTTGCTTCCGTTGTTTTTCAACTTTTCTTTCTCTAGGAACGCATTAAAATTGATGGTAGGGGCTGCCATTTATCTACAACATATTTGCAATAGTTTAGACTAAGTTTATGACAAATTGAGTTCAAATTAATAATAAAATTAATCTAGGTGAACTCCCACTCAAAACAATATCCCTCACATTGTTTTAGTGATCACACGAACCAAATCCACCACATCAACACCGATCATCACGAGAGTTGATATAGTTTCAATGGCGAACAATCGACATGTTCATCATATCTACTATATGATTCATGCTTTACCTTTCGGTGATCCATGTTCCGAGACCATGTCTGTACATGCTAGGCTCGTCAAGATCAAACCTTAGTTTCCGCATGAGCAAATCTGGCTTGATCACGTTGTATACACTTGTGGAATCTAACACACCCGATCATCACGTGGTGCTTCGAAACAACAAGCTTTAGCAACGGTGCTAACTAAAGGGTGAACACTTTATGACTTGAAATTCATGTGCATGAGGGATCATCTTATAATGCTACCGTCGTCTACTAAGCAATACAAGATGCATAAAGGATTAACATCACACGCAATTCATAATATGTGATATGATATGGCCTTTCTTCTTTGTGCTTCCGATCTCCATCTTCAAGCACGAACATGATCTCCATCATCACCGGCATTGCATCAAGGTCAATGACGCTTCTCCATGGTTGTCGTCCACCGGCTTCAACTATTACAACTACTTTGAATAGACACGCGAGTCTTAACATAAATTAAATACAACCATATGGCTCCTGCCGGTTGCCAACTTACAATAAGGAACATTGCATACATCAAATATAATCACAATCATGGCCATATCACATCACAGCACACCCTTGCAAAACAAAGTTAGACGCCTCTACTTTCTTTGCATGTTTTACGTGGTTTGGGGATTTCAATAAGTGTTGTTCTAACTTACGAACAAGAACCACAACATTGATACTAGTATTGTTAATCACCCGTTGTAAATTGGATCTTAACTATGCTAGGAGAAACAGGCACCCGCAAAGCCACTTATGCAATACAAGTTGCATGTCAAGCGTGGAGCAAGTCTCATGAACGATGTCATGTAAGGTTAGCCTGGGCCGCTTCATCCCAACATACCGCAAGATGCAAAGTACACAAGAAGAAATCGACAATAAAAGCATCAACGCCCACAATGACCATTGTGTTCTACTCGTGCAACAGATCTACATATAGACACGGCTCTGATACCACTTTAGGGTTTCGTAGCATGGAAAACAAAAAATTTCTATCGCATACAAACAAACAAGCCAAGATCTATCTACTAGATTGTAGCAACGAGTCAATGGAATAACTCACCCTCGAAGATTCCAAAGTGTTTAACGAGAGCAGATTCTCGTGGGTGATGCAGTCGTACTCTTCCCGATCTCAAGATCGCGTAGACGATCCTTCCGGCGCTGCATTCCGGCAGCGCTCCCGCAGTCGGTCACACGTTCGGTACTCTACGAAGACCTTCCTCTCCCTTGTTCCAGCAGGCAGCGGAGGTTGTAGCACTCTCCTCGCGATTCCGGCAGCACAACGGCGTGGTACCGAAAGTAGAGGGGAGATCTCGCAGGGCTTCGCCTTAAGCCGGGGCGAGTATGGTGGAGTATGAGAGAGATCCTCGGCGATCTAGGTTTTAGACACACCAAGGAGGAGGTGCTAGAGCCGGCGGCTAGGGTTTGGGGCACCCCAAGTCGGCGGCTAGGGCAAAAACCCTAGGGGGGCGGCGGCGGCTATGGTGGGCAGCAGCTGCTAGGGTTTGAGGAGAGGTTCTTGTGTGTGCTAGGAGGGAGCCCTGCCCCTCCTTATATAGGTGGAGGGGCCGGCGGCCAAGGGTGAGGGATAGGAGTCCCTCCCCAACTCGGCTTGGAGGGGGCGCCGCCGGTTGGAGGAGGGAACTCCTCCCCAACTCGGTTTCCCCCTTCCTCCTCTTTTCCACTTTCCAAATTTAGCCGTTTGACTTTTCAATTTAGCTATTTGACTTTTCAAACTAGGATTTGAATTAATCCTTTATTTGGAACAGCGATGACACTTAGTACATGATGCAATCATTCCAACTTGCAATGACACATTCATGTACCCCTTCCCCTCCGGAGTGCCGGACATTCCGGAACATTCTAGAACATTCCCGATGAAAACACCGGAATCATTCCCCAACTCCGAAATGGGACTTTCCTTATATGAATCTTATTCTCTGGACCATTCCGGATCTCCTCGTGATATCCCGGATCCCATCCGAGACTCCGAACAACATTCGGTCTCTTTCTCATCATACCATAACTACTCAAACAACGTCGAATCCTTAAGTGTGTCTCCCTACGGTTCGAGAATTATGCGGACATGATCGAGACATTTCTCCGAACAATAACCAATAGAGGAATCTGGAAATTCATATGGCTCCCACATATTTCTACGATTACTTTGCGATCGAATGAACCACTTACATACGATACCAATTTCCCTTTGTCTCACGATACTTTACTTATCCGAGGTTATGATCGTCGGTATCTCTGCATACCTAGTTCAACCTCGTTACCGATAAGTACTCTTTTCTCGTTCCCGTGATATGTGATCCCTTGTGAGCCAGTCACATGCTTGCAAGCTAATTGGATGACATTTCACCGAGAGGGCCCAGAGTATATCTATCCGTCATATGGATGGACAAATCCCACTCTTGATCCATGTGTCTCAACCAATACTTTCCGAACACTCAATGCCACCTTTATAGCCACCCAGTTATGGTGTGGTGTTTGATGTCATCAAAGCATCCATCCGGTAAAGGTGATATGCATGATCTCATGGTCGAAGGAATTAGGTTACTATGTATCAGAAAGCATATAGCAATTGAACTATTGAAATGACTTGATCTTTATGCTACGCTTATCTATAGGAGTATGTCCACCATATCATTCTCCTAATGATATGATCTTGTTGTTAATAACATCTCAATGTTCATGATAGGGAAACCACAATCATCTATTAACCAACAAGCTAGTATTATATAGAGGCTTTACTAGGGACTTCAAATTAAGTTTACAAACCGCACAAGTATTAATGTTTCCTTGTTAATACTATTATAGCATGAATGCAAACATTTATCATAAACACAAAGATATAATAATAACTACATTTATTATTGCCTCTAGGGCATATCTCCAACAGTCTCCCACTTGCACTAGAGTCATCTAATCTAGATTACATGGTAATATACCGAACACCCATGGCAGTTTGGTGCTGGTCATGTTTTGCCCTCGGGAGAGGTTTAGTCAACGGATCCGCCACATTCAGATCTGTGTGTACTTTGCAAATCTTTATATCCCCATCTTGGATATGTTCTCGAATAGCGTGAAAATGTAGCTTGATATGTTTCAGCTTCTTGTGTGACCTTGGTTCTTGCGCATTGGCTATGGCGCCCATGTTATCATAGTAGATAGACATTGGGTCCAGCGCACTAGGAACCACACCCAGCCCTGTAATGAACTCTTTCATCCATATCACTTCTTGTGAAGCCTCTGAAGCAGCCATGTATTCCGATTCAGTTGAAGATCTCGCCACAACACTTTGCTTTGCACTCCTCTAGCTAACTGCTGCACCATTCAAAATAAACACGTATCCAGATTGTGATTTAGAATCATCCGGATCGGTGTTCCAACTAGAATCAGTGTAACCATTAACAACGAGTTGTTCATCACCTCCATAAGAAAGAACCATATCCTTAGTTCTTCTCAAGTACTTAAGGATGTTTTTGACCGTTGTCCAATGATCCACTCCTGGATCACTTTGATATCTGCTAGTTAAACTAACAGCATATGCAATGTCGGGTCTAGTACATAGCATGGCATACATTAGAGATCCTATGGCTGAGGCATAGGGAGTCTTACTCATCCTTTCTCTATCTTCTGCCGATGTCGGACTTTGAGTTTTACTCAAGGTCGTATTGGGCAACATGGGCAAGAACCCTTTCTTGATATCTTCCATTCCAAACCTCTTTAGAACTTTGTCCAAATATGTACTCTGTGACAATGATATGTGGCATTTCGATCTATCTCTATAAATCTTTATGCCTAATATGTAAGCTGCTTCGCCAAGATCGTTCATTGAAAAAACTATTATTCAAATATTCCTTGACACTATTAAGAAGGTCTACATCATTCACAATCAACAATATGTCATCTACATATAGTATTAAGAATGCTACAGAGCTCCCACTCACTTTCTTGTAAATACAAGCTTCTCCATAAGTTTGTATAAAACCAAAACTTTTGATCACCTTATCAAAACGTTGATTCCAACTTCGGGATGCTTGCTTCAATCCATAGATGGACCATTGAAGTTTGCATACCTTGTTAGCATCTTTAGGATCGACAAAACCTTTGGGTTGCATCATATACAACTCTTCATCAATGTCTCCATTGAGGAATGCTGTTTTGACATCCATCTGCCATATCTCATAATCATAATATGCAGCGATCGCTAACATAATCCTCACAGACTTTAGCTTCGCTACTGGTGAGAAAGTCTCATCGTAGTCAACTCCTTGAATTTGTCGAAACCCTTTTGTGACAAGTCGAGCTTTATAGACAGTAACATTACCATCAGCATATGTTTTCTTCTTGAAGATCCATTTGTTCTCGACAGCCTTCCGGCCATCCGGTAAGTCCACCAAATTCCATACTTGGTTTTCGTACATGGATCCAATCTCGGATTTCATGGCTTGTTGCCATTTATTGGAATCTGGGCTCATCATCGCTTCCTCATATGTCTCGGGGTCATCGGTTTTGTCCACCAACATGACACTCATAACGGGATCATACCAATCTCGAGTGGTACGAGTTCTCGTTGACTTGCGAGAATCTATAGCAACTTCAACCGAAGTTTCATGATCATCACCATTAGCTTCCTCTCTTATTGGTGCAGGCACCACAGGAACATCTTTCGGTGCTGCGCTACTCGCAATTTCGAGAGAAGGTTCGACAACCTCGTCGAGTTCTACTTTCCTTCCAGTCACTTCTTTCGAGAGAAATTCCTTCTCTAGAAAGGATCCATTCTTAGCAACGAAGATTTTGCCTTCGGATCTGTGATAGAAGGTATACCCAATAGTTTCCTTCGGGTATCCTATGAAGACGCATTTTTCCACTTTGGGTTCAAGCTTGTCCGGTTGTAACTTCTTTACATAGGCTTCGCATCCCCAAACTTTAAGGAACGACAATTTAGGTTTCTTCCCAAACCATAATTCATACGGTGTCATTTCAACGGATTTAGATGGTGCCCTATTTAAAGTGAATGCGGCTGTTTCTAATGCATAACCCCAAAATTATAGCGGTAAATCTGTAAGTGACATCATAGAACGAACCATATCTAAGAGAGTTCGATTACGACGTTCGGACACACCATTACGCTGTGGTGTTCCCGGCGGTGTCAACTGTGAAAGTATTCCGCATTTCTTCAAATGCTCGCCAAACTCGTAACTTAGATATTCACCTTCACGATCAGAACGTAGAAATTTAATCTTCTTGTTACGTTGATTCTCTACCTCACTTTCAAATTCCTTAAACTTCTCGAAAGTTTCGGACTTATGTTTCATGAAATAGATATACCCATATCTACTCAAGTCATCCGTGAAGGTAAGAACATAACGATAACCACCGCGCGATGCTACACTCATTGGACCACACACATCGGTATGTATGATTTCCAACAAGTCCGTAGCTCGCTCCATCATAACAGAAAATGGAGTCTTAGTCATTTTACCCATCAGACATGCTTCGCATCTATCAAGTGATTCAAAATCAAGTGATTCAAGAAGTCCATTGGAATGGAGTTTCTTCATACGTTTCACTCCAATGTGACCAAGACGACAGTGCCACATATAGGTCGAATTATCGCTTGATTTCAAACGTTTAGCCTCAATGTTGTTGATATGTGTATTTCCACTATCGAGATTCAGTAAAAATAGACCATCTATCAAAGGTGCATGTGCATAAAACATATTACTCATATAAATCGAACAACCATTATTCTCGGACTTAAACAAGTAACCGTCTCGCAATAAACAAGATCCCGATATAATGTTCATGCTCAATGCAGGCACCAAATAACAATTATTTAAGTATAAAACTAATCCCGATGGTAGATGAAGGGGTAGCGTGCCGACCGCGA
Organism: Avena sativa; assembly: GCA_916181665.1. Lineage (NCBI taxonomy): Eukaryota > Viridiplantae > Streptophyta > Magnoliopsida > Poales > Poaceae > Avena > Avena sativa. The sequence goes on along the minus strand of OV702282.1, from coordinate 22,654,239 downwards.
TCACATCAACCTTTGATCCGTTTCCCACGCGCATCATCACCTCGTTCTTCGCTAGCTTCCGTTTATTCTGTAGTACCTATTTCGAGTTACAAATATGAGCAACCGAACCAGTATCAAATACCCAGGCACTACTACGAGTACTAGTGAGATACACATCAATAACATGTATATCAGATATACCTTTCTTCTTGATGTTTCCGTTCTTCAAATCCGCCAAGTACTTTGGGCAATTCCGCTTCCAGTGACCTTCTCCCTTGCAGTAAAAGCACTCAGTATCAGGCTTAGGTCCAGCCTTGGTCTTCTTCGTCGGCGTGGTAACATTCTTACCACCCTTCTTGAAGTGTCCCTTCTGCTTAGACTTGCCTTTCTTGAATTTGGTGGTCTTATTGACCAACAACACTTGGTGCTCTTTCTTGATCTCCACTTCTGCAGACTTCAACATGGCAAAGAGTTTTGGCAACGTCTTGTTCATGTTCTGCATGTTGTAGTTCATCACAAAGTTCTTGTAACTTGGTGGTAGTGATTGGAGGACGCGGTAAATCCCCAAAGCATTAGGAATCACAATACCCAAGCTTTGAAGTTTCTTTGCGTGCCCAGACATCTTAAGCACATGCTCACTGACGGAGCTGCCCTCTTCCATCTTGCAGTTAAAGAACTTTTCAGAAGCCTCATAGCTTTCAATTGCCGCATGAGTCTCAAAGATCAATTTGAGATCCTCGACAATATCATATGGGTCTAAATTCTCAAACCTTTTCTGAAGCTCCGATTCTAAACCATACAAGATAGCACACTGAACTGTGGAGTACTGAGTCTTCCGAGTGAGGTAAACATTCTTTACTTCATCGGGAGCATCAGCTGCAGGTGGGTCACCCAGCGGTGCATCCAGCACATAGGTCAAATTACCAGCTGTGAGGACAATCCTCAAATTGTGGAACCAATCCGCGAAGTTGCTTCCATTGTTTTTCAACTTTTCTTTCTCTAGGAACGCATTAAAATTGATGGTAGGGGCTGCCATTGATCTACAACATATTTGCAATAGTTTAGACTAAGTTTATGACAAATTGAGTTCAAATTAATAATAAAATTAATCTAGGTGAACTCCCACTCAAAACAATATCCCTCACATTGTTTTAGTGATCACACGAACCAAATCCACCACATCAACACCGATCATCACGAGAGTTGATATAGTTTCAATGGCGAACAATCGACATGTTCATCATATCTACTATATGATTCATGCTTTACCTTTCGGTGATCCATGTTCCGAGACCATGTCTGTACATGGTAGGCTCGTCAAGATAAAACCTTAGTTTCCGCATGAACAAATCTGGCTTGCTCACGTTGTATACACTTGTGGAATCTAACACACCCGATCATCACGTGGTGCTTCGAAACAACAAGCTTTAGCAACGGTGCTAACTAAAGGGTGAACACTTTATGACTTGAAATTCATGTGCAAGAGGGATCATCTTATAATGCTACCGTCGTCTACTAAGCAATACAAGATGCATAAAGGATTAACATAACATGCAATTCATAATATGTGATATGATATGGCCTTTCTTCTTTGTGCTTTCGATCTCCATCTTCAAGCTCGAACATGATCTCCATCATCACCGGCATTGCATCAAGGTCAATGACGCTTCTCCATGGTTGTCATCCACCGGCTTCAACTATTACAACTACTTTGAATAGACACGCGGGTCTTAACATAAATTAAAGACAACCATATGGCTCCTGCCGGTTGCCAACTTACAATAAGGAACATTGCATACATCAAATATAATCACAATCATGGCCATATCACATCACAGCACACCCCTGCAAAACAAAGTTAGACGCCTCTACTTTCTTTGCATGTTTTACGTGGTTTGGGGCTTTCAATAAGTGTCGTTCTAACTTACGAACAAGAACCACAACATTGATACTAGTATTGTTAATCACCCGTTGTAAATTGGATCTTAACTATGCTAGGAGAAACAGGCACCCGCAAAGCCACTTATGCAATACAAGTTGCATGTCAAGCGTGGAGCAAGTCTCATGAACGATGTCATGTAAGGTTAGCCCGGGCCGCTTCATCCCAACAAACCGCAAGATGCAAAGTACACAAGAAGCAATCGAAAATAAAAGCATCAAAGCCCACAATGACCATTGTGTTCTACTCGTGCAACAGATCTACATATAGACACGGCTCTGATACCACTGTAGGGTTTCGTAGCATGGAAAACAAAAAATTTCTATCGCATACAAACAAACAAGCCAAGATCTATCTACTAGATTGTAGCAACGAGTCGATGGAATAACTCACCCTCGAAGATTCCAAAGTGTTTAACGAGAGCAGATTCTCGTGGGTGATGTAGTCGTACTCTTCCCGATCTCAAGATCGCGTAGACGATCCTTCCAGCGCTGCGTTCCGGCAGCGCTCCCGCAGTCGGTCACACGTTCGGTACTCGACGAAGACCTTCCTCTCCCTTGTTCCAGCAGGCAGCGGAGGTTGTAGCACTCTCCTCGCGATTCCGGCAGCACAACGGCGTGGTACCGGAAGTAGAGGGCAGATCTCGCAGGGCTTCGCCTTAAGCCGGAGCGAGTATGGTGGAGTATGAGAGAGCTCCTCGGCGATCTAGGTTTTACACACACCAAGGAGGAGGTGCTAGAGCCGGCGGCTAGGGTTTGGGGCACCCCAAGTCGACGGCTAGGGAAAAAACCCTAGGGGGGCGGCGGCTATGGTGGGCAGCAGCTGCTAGGGTTTGAGGAGAGGTACTTGTGTGTGCTAGGAGGGAGCCCTGCCCCTCCTTATATAGGTGGAGGGGCCGGCGGCCAAGGGTGAGGGAGAGGAGTCCCTCCCCAACTCGGCTTGGAGGGGGCGCCGCCGGTTGGAGGAGGGAACTCCTCCCCAACTCGGTTTCCCCCTTCCTCCTCTTTTCCACTTTCCAAATTTAGCCGTTTGACTTTTCAATTTAGCTATTTGACTTTTCAAACTAGGATTTGAATTAATCCTTTATTTGGAATAGGGATGAAACTTAGTACATGATGCAATCATTCCAACTTGCAATGACACATTCATGTAGCCCTTCCCCTCCGGAGTGCCGGACATTCCGGAACATTCTAGAACATTCCCGATGAAAACACTAGAATCATTCCCCAACTCCGAAATGGGACTTTCCTTATATGAATCTTATTCTCCGGACCATTCCGGATCTCCTCGTGATATCCCGGATCCCATCCGAGACTCCGAACAACATTCGGTCTCTTTCTCATCATACCATAACTACTCAAACAACGTCGAATCCTTAAGTGTGTCTCCCTACGGTTTGTGAATTATGCGGACATGATCGAGACACTTCTCCGAACAATAACCAATAGAGGAATCTGGAAATTCATATGGCTCACACATATTTCTATGATTACTTTGCGATCGAATGAACCACTTACATACGATACCAATTTCCCTTTGTCTCACGATACTTTACTTATCCGAGGTTATGATCGTCGGTATCTCTGCATACCTAGTTCAACCTTGTTACCGATAAGTACTCTTTTCTCGTTCCCGTGATATGTGATCCCTTGTGATCCAGTCACATGCTTGCAAGCTAATTGGATGACATTTCACCGAGAGGGCCCCGAGTATATCTATCCGTCATATGGATGGACAAATCCCACTCTTGATCCATGTGTCTCAACCAATACTTTCTGAACACTCAATGCCACCTTTATAGCCACCCAGTTACGGTGTGGTGTTTGATGTCATCAAAGCATCCATCCGGTAAAGGTGATATGCATGATCTCATGGTCGAAGGAATTAGGTTACTATGTATCAGAAAGCATATAGCAATTGAACTATTGAAATGACTTGATCTTTATGCTACGCTTATCTATAGGAGTATGTCCACCATATCATTCTCCTAATGATATGATCTTGTTGTTAATAACATCTCAATGTTCATGATAGGGAAACCACAATCATCTATTAACCAACAAGCTAGTATTATATAGAGGCTTTACTAGGGACTTCAAATTAAGTTTACAAATCACACAAGTATTAATGTTTCCTTGTTAATACTATTATAGCATGAATGCAAACATTTATCATAAACACAAAGATATAATAATAACTACATTTATTATTGCCTCTAGGGCATATCTCCAACACGCGCGGGTGGGCTCACCACGTGCCTGGGGGGGTGCATCCGCCTCGAGAACCACCTCGGCCTCCCTCTTTGCCTATAAGAATCCCCTGATGCATAAACCCTAAGTACCCGATCAATATTCCATGAAACCGTCTATAGCCGCCACCACCATCGTCCCTAGATCGGGGGATATGAATCTCTTCCCGTCACCCTGTCGGAGGGGAGATCATCCCGGAGGTCATCTTCTTCATCATAACAGCCTCCGGTATGAAGCGTGAGTAGTTACACCTTGGACTACGGGTGCATGTAGTAGCTAGATGGTTTTATCTCCTCCTTTGTGATTTCATGTCTAGATCTTGTGAGCTCCGTTCATGATCAAGATCTCATCTATTTGTAATCATGCATGTTGTGTTTGCGGGGATCCGATGGATATTGAGATTAATATGTCAGATTGATTAATGGTTTTGTCTAATTGATTCTATCATGTCTATGTTGTTTGTGATCTTGCATGCTCTCTGTTGTTAGTAGATATCTTAGCCAAGTAGTTGCTAGTGACTCCAAGAGGGGGTATTTATGCTCGATAGTAGGTTCATGCCTCTATTTAATCTAAGGGAAGTGAAACAAATCTCTAAGGTTGTAGATGTGTTGTTTCCACTAGGGAGAAAACAATGGTCCCTTGTTCATGGAACAAGTGGATTGTTTACCTTACACACTTTGCTTAAAGCAGTTGTCTGTTCCTTGCAACTTAATACCGGAGGGGGTTCGGATGATAACCCAAAGGTGGACTTCTAGTCATAGATGTAGTTGGATGGCGGTCTATGTATCTTGTTGTATTGCCCAATCGAATCTCATAGGATCATGATGTCTATTATTGCATTGTTATGCCTTGCTCAGTCCTGCCAATTGCCCTGCTGTAATCTGTTTACCCAGCATGCCATGTTTGTTTACCTAAGGATAACACCTCTAGTGAACTACGGACCCCGGTCCAATCTTTACCATTGATACATCTTCCACTGTTACTGTTTACTTTCTGCAAACCACTATTACCTTCCACACAATACCGTTAATCCTTTGTTACAACAACCGGTGAGATTGACAACCTCACTGTTCATTGGGGCATAGTCTTGAGTTTGTGTTGTGCAGGTCTCCAAGTTTTTTGCAACACCTTTGAGATGTTTCCTTCCTCCTAATGGTTCGATAACCTCAGTTTCTTACTGAGGGAAGACTTGCTGCTGTGATCTTCACACCTTGCTCTTGAGGTTTCCCGACGAAGCGCTCTCAGGCGCCATCAACAAGTTTTCTGGCGCTGCCGTTGCCGGGGAGGCTAAGGACGTCTTTACAAGGGGAGTCCTTCTCAACCTTTCTCTTTACTTTATTTGTTTTGCTTAGTTTATTTTGCTTGGTTTTGTTTGCTTTTTTTATCAAAAACTCCAAAAAATTAGTTTAGTTTAGTTTCGTTTGGTTTTCCTTATCAAAAACACAAAAAAATTAGTTCCCACTCTAGTTGTCACCTTGTTCTAGCTCACCATGTTGATCCCCAAGTTCACCCTGAAAGACCTTTCAATAGGTAGTGGCTCCATAATTAGGAAACAAAATATTGAAGAATTCTTTAATCATGTTAGAAAACATGAGGATATTGAGGATAGATCTATAGAAAAACTTGCTCCTAATTATGAAATTGATGCAGCTTCTTTAGTTCATATGTTGGAGGCTAGGTTTGTTAACCTTAATCCCATGATGCAAATTTTGTTTCTCAAACTAAAAGAAGAAAAGGATCCTGAAAAGAGAGAATTTATCCTTGAAACTTTACTAAAAGAGTTCAATGATGTTGCTAAGGAATCCAAAAAAGTCTTTGAGAATTTTAATATGCTAGGCTCATGTGTAGATGTTATGGCTACTTTAGATAAAACCAAACCTAGAGAGGAAATTAAGATACCCATACCCTTTAAACGTGTTGGAATGCATGAAGCCTTAGAAAAGAATTTTGATTGGATAGTTCCTGAAAATCCTTTTGATGAAAGTAGTGAATTAAGGAGAGATGAGAAGGGATCCTCCAAAATTCATTTGGATGAGATACCTTTCCTAGTTGAAGAGATTGCAAGTATTGATCTTAATTCTTCATTTGAAAATACTTGATTCTTGATTCTTATGCCTAACTTAAAGGCGTTAAAGAAAAGTACTTTTTGGGAGATAACCCAAGAGTTTTATTGAGTCTTGGAAGTTATTACTTCAGTAATGACCTCTCCTTATCCTTTTTGTTTTCTTTTTGTGCCAAGAATGACCTCTAATGAGAGGGAAGTAAGATTTGAGGAGTTGCTGTCCCAAAACAGATTTTTGTGCTCCACCGTAAAAATTCGTGAGAAATATCTGTAAGTCCTATTGAGCTGATATTTTTCGAACAAATTCCCCAGTATGTTATCTAACTTTATCTAGTTAAACACTTTTTGATGTGAGAAACATAAGGTCTTCGAAAAAATCGGTTTCTACCTGCTGGTCTGTTTTCACAGATTTCTCCCATTATTTGCATTTGCTTCTTATTGATTCCTTTTTGGGTTCTTTTTTGGGAAATTGAGATTTTTGAGGGAATTGATACAGTATCTTGTGTTTTAGTGAAAGTTTTTCTGTTCTAAAGACAAATCCAAGGGTCTATTATCTTTTGAATACACTAATGTTGCTAATGAAGATTGTGTGAAGTTTTGTATGAAGGAAAAAATTCAGGTGTAGAGAGAGAATGATGTAATGAGATGAAGAATGGAAAAAAGATCAAGCTTGGGGATTCAACCCCATGTCCCCCCAAGAAATATTCAAGAGGTACAAGCGTCAAAGATTGGGTATTCCCAAGGCATCCCCTTCTTCATCAATAAAAAGCTCAGGTCTTTCTAGACACTTTGTTTTTATTGTTTCATGCACTGTTGTGTTATTCTAGGAGCGTCTTAGTTTTCATTTGCTTTGCTTAGTTTGCTTGAATAAAGTACTTTGGACCCCCATTCTTGTTGTGTTGTTTCAAATAAGTTGATTGGTGTTGGAGAGGAGTAGAAAGTTCTTGCTTGAATAGTACAAGAAGGAGCTTGCTTGGACTCTGACTTAGACTTTAGCATGCCATGCTAGATATTGTTTTGACCTTATGCTTAGTGATTATTGCTGTATCATGACTTGTTCCAAAGAACTGGGATTGCTTAATGTGACTTAAAGGAATCATGCATTGTTTTAGCATACAAAAGCATAGTATTGTGGTATTCTCCTTTGATGCTTTGTTTGGGTTGACTTGGCACATGCTTAAACCATGTTATGACTATGAACAAGTCACCATAGCCTCTATGATCATTTATTCCTTGACTTGTAGTACCACTCTATGCTTTTATTAGTAATGTTTTGTCGCTCTGCATGATTCTGGCCATTATTTGTAGCACCCCGAGAAAACCACTACAATCGCTGTTGTTTATACTTTGTGCATCATCATGACATCAACATGCATCTTTTTGCTAAAATCCCTATTTTTGTTTACTACAAATAACCCTTCTCTAATTCAAATATAAAACTATGTTCCTCTCGGATCCTTATTTTTGCCTAAAAATATTTGTAAATATTTTTCTAAATAAAAGAAAAGAAAATAAATAATATAAATATTTTGTTAGGGGAGGCAGTCCATCCGGTCAGGCCCAAAGGCCCAACTAGACAGACCACCTACTACCCCATATATAAAACCCTAACCCTAAATTCCTAGAAACCCTAGATCCCCTACCCCCAACTCCCCCACCTGCCGCCAACACTCCACTCCACCCCGCCAAACACCAGACACACAACACCACGCATGCACACAGCGGGCGACAGCGTCCGACCCCTCCCCATCCCGTTTTCCCGTAGCGGACCCCCGGACCCACGCCGCGTACTCCTCACGCAACCCACGCGCGACCATGCCCGTTCATGGTTCACGCACACCTCGCCCGGTCCTACCACCCACAAACTCCTCGCTCTCTCTCCCCGAACCGCAAGCCTCTGCCATGATCCCCTCCTCCTAGCGAGCATTCTCCCCTTTTCTACCTATCTTACTTTTATAGTCTTTATTTCCTCCTGTTGATCTATTGCTATCTGTGTTGCGATGCTCTAGTTTTTGTACCCATGATATCACTTGTAGCCATTATATTGCCTTGGACATCTCCTATTACCTGCTGCTTGGTAGGTAGTCGGCCTAGCGAGTCATGGTTGTTTGCTCAGGTGTTGTTTCGATGTCGTCAAGTACCACTGTTGTTGGAGAAATGCCTCATGCTTTATGGTCGAGATGATCATAGCTTTAATTACAGTTTAATAACTAAAATTGAAAGTAGGTAAATAATGCAGAGGTACAGGTGGGAAATAGATGTTATTTGGTTTTTAACCGTCCACTTGTGTCCCGTAGGACCTCGAGTACTTGATACTTGTTCTTTGAATATTCACACTATCCGCATGTGGGACCATGAATCCCCTTAGCATGATCTTGAGTCATATCTTATTTCATGGGGCCACAAAGTAGTTTGGGGCTTTATTACTATCATGTACTTATGCCATGATTATACCATGCTTTACTGCTTTTTTACTATTGTGCGTGGAGCGCCTATACTGTTTAGGTAAGTTGAATGTTTTCGCGGTATCGACAAGCCTAGTCACACTTCTGGGTTCCCAGTCGTTTACAACAATTGGTACAAACCTCTGGGTCTGTTTCAGAGCCGGCCAACTTCGTCGCGGGTAGCTTGGTGGGGTGGCCCCCTGAAATATTATATGAATCTTGCGATTACTTTGTCGTGATTCCTCGTTGGGTTTTCATTTGGTTTTTCCGAGGTTGATTGTGCGTGTGTTTTCTATTCGTGCCCCCTGCAGGTTAAATTTTTTTGAAAGCCGTGTCCGCGGTTATGGACGACTTGGATCACAGTATCTCGATCATAGACAACTATAACTAAAGTAGTGCTATAAATTTGACTTTATAATGACAAGTAATTATCTTCACCACAACGGAATGGCTAAATAAAAGTACCAACAACTGCTGGGTTTGGGATATCTCATGCTATTTGTATCTGACTAGTAAGTGTTTCCACTACAACGGAATGGTTAACTAAAAGTGCCCACTGCTTATTATATCAGGATGACTCATGCTATCTATACCTGACTAGTAATTGCTGCAATGATAATTGAATAAATAAAACTGCCAACTATGTGAGTTCCTCGGTTTGACTTCTTCATATAGTCTCGAAGGGGGATACCAGGATGGGTATGTTTGGTGTTAGAATCAGGTTGGATCCGAACAGGTCTTTCTTACCCCCTCTGATAGCCGCCAGTTGTATCGAGTCTCTATAGGTTGTTTAGTGCATGCTGCGCTGCTGCTTTAGCCCACCATACCTATGTAGGCGAGGACTGCCGAATTCTAAGACTCGCCGTGTACTGGCCTCAGTACTGACCACTCTTTTTTTCCTTTGCCCTTTGCCGGCACCCCTTTTGTTTAAGCAGGTTTTTGAGATCTATGTCGTTAGCAGGGTTACCCTTTCGGCTTGGCCTGGGCAGGGTTATGGACACCATTGGTTATTCTGCAAGGCTCTTAGCCCCATTTGCATCTTGTCTATAGTCGGATGTCGTATTATTTTCAAGGTGATTTGGATCTTTGTACTATATATCTATATTCTTGACTCATGGAGTTGTTGTTGTATATATTTGTTTGTGGGTTCCATCGTGGACTATTGTGTAATGATATTACTTCGTTTTCCACCCGCATGAAAGTGCCTGGTGGGCACCTTTGAATCGTTTCTATTCGGGTTTTGGCGGGAATCGCTAAAACTTGCATAGGGCCGATCTGAGGGTGTTACAGAGTGGTATCAGAGCTCAGCAGTTATGATACCCCACTGGTCCAGCCTGTAGGATAACCTAGCTAACGGCCGATATAGAGTGTCAAAACTATTTTGAAAAATCGGTTGGATAGATCTGATTAGGCCTGGTTTTACTCCTTACCCCTATGTTATTCTCTTCTAACCTTTGCGTGTTTTGAATCTACCCCTTATCTTTTCTTAGAGTCCAGAAATTCTCATGGTTGGGTGTCCATCGTACCTTCAGGGTTTCGCTTCCTCCGCTTGTAACGATGCTTCTACATCCGGTCTTCATGCTATCTGAGGAATTTTCCTCTGTTGTATCTTTCAGTGGGCCCAAAAATCCACTAATTTTTTTCTTTGCTTCTTCCGGTGTTCTTCAACACGACAACCTCATCTGCATCATCTCCGATAAAGAGCCTACATCATTCTTTTGTTCCCGAACCTCGATTATCGAGATCTTTAGTCTCATTCCGAGAGTTGGTTGCATAATTCCCATATTCATGTGCAGAGTAATGCTTTGGGTGCGCGATGGACTGATCACCATCCGACTACTCTTATCATTCGCTCCCGTACATTGAATCGGTGGATCAAGCAATTTTACTCCTTCCACAGAAGTTAGAGGTGGCCTTGTCTTTTGAGACCTCAACCTTCATTTTTGTTTAACCGGAGTGTTCTCTCGACCAGCGGGAGCATCAAACTTTGTTGGTGGTGTCGCCGATTTCAAGGTAGAACAAGAATCATTGTTAGTGGTGTTGCGAGGATCTACGTGAATCTAGAAGATTCAGACTATCGGCTTTCTTCCCCGTAACATGAGGCGGATCTCGAGGGCAAGATCCATTGTTAGTGGTGTCGAATTATAGCACCCCGAGAAAACCACTACTAGAAAATCACTGTTGTTTATACTTTGTGCATCATCATGACATCAACATGTATCTTCTTGCCTAAAACTATTGTGCTAAAATCCCTATTTTTGTTTACTACAAATACCCCTTCTCTAATTCAAATATAAAACCATGTCCCTCTCGGATCCTTATTTTTTCCTAAACCATATTTGTAAATATTTTGTTTTAAATAAAAGGAAAGAAAATAAATAATATAAATATTTTGTTAGGGGAGGCAGTCTATCCGGTCAGGCCCAAAGGCCCAACTAGACAGACCACCTAGTACCCCATATATAAAACCCTAACCCTAAATTCCTAGAAACCCTAGATTCCCTATACCCAACTCCCCCACCTACAGCCGCCAACACTCCATCCCACCCCTCCGAACACTAGACACACAACAACACGCACGCACACAGCGCGTGGCAGCGTCTGACCCGTCCCCGTCCCGTTTTCCCGCAGTGGACCCCCGGACCTACCCCGCGTACTGCTCACGCAACCCACGCGCAACCATGCCCGTTCACAGTTCACGCACACCTCGCCCGGTCCCACCTCCCACCAACTCCTCGCTCTCTCTCCCCGAACCGCAAGCCTCTACCGTGATCCCCTACTCCTCGCGAACATTCTCTCCTTTTCTACCTATCTTAATTTTATAGTCTTTATTTCCTCCTGTTGATCTATTGCTATCTGTGTTGTGATTCTCTAGTTTTTGTACCCATGATATCCCTTGTAGCCATTATATTGCCTTGGACACCTCCTACTACATGTTGCTTGGTAGGTAGTCGGCCTTGCGAGTCATAGTTGCTTGCCCAGGTGTTGTTTCGATGTCGTCAAGTACCACCGTTGTTGGAGAAATGCCTCATGCTTTATGTTGGAGATGATCATAGCTTTAATTACATTTTAATAACTAAAATTGAAAGTCGGTAAATAATGCAGAGGCACAAGTGGGCAATAGATGTTATTTGGTTTTTAACTTGTGTCCCATAGGACCCCGAGTACTTGATACTTGTTCTTTGAATACTCGCACTATCCGCATGTGGGACCATGAATCCCCTTAGCATGAGCTTGAGTCATATCTTATTTCTTGGGGCCACAAAGTAGTTTGGGGCTTTATTACTATCATGTACTTATGGCATGCTTTACTGCTTTATTTACTATTGCGCGTGGAGCGCATGTACTGTTTAGTTAAGTGGAATGTTTTTGCGGTATCGACAAGCCCAGTCACACTTTCGGGTTCCCAGTCGTTTACAGCCATTAGCACAAACCTCTGGGTCTGTTTTGGAGCCGGCCAACTTCGTCGCGGGTAGCTTGGTGGGGTGGACCCCTGAAATATTATATGAATCTTGCGATTTCTTTGTCGTGATGCATCCTTGGGTTTTCATTTGTTTTTTCCGAGGTTGATCGTGTGTGTATTGCGATTTGTGCCCCCTGTAGGGTAAAACTGTACAGGTTCGTAGCATGGAAAACAAAAAAATTATACCACATGCACGCAAACAAGCCAAGATCTATCTACTAGATTGTAGCAACGAGTTGATTGGAGTACTCACCCTTGAAGATTCCAAAGCGGTTAACGAGAGAAGATTCTAGTGGGTGATGTAGTCGTACACTTGCCGATCTCAAGGTCGCGTAGATGATCCTTCCGGCGCTGCGTTCCGGCAGCGCTTCCACAGTCGGTCACACGTTCGGTACTCGATGAAGACCTTCCTCTCCCTTGTTCGAGCAGGCAGCGGAGGTTGTAGTTCTCCCCTCGCGATTCTGGCAGCACGACAACATGGTGTCGGAAGTAGAGGGAAGATCTCGCAGGGCTTCGCCTAAGCCGATGCGAGTTATGGTGGATCTAGGGTTTTCCGGTGATCTAGGTTTAGAAGGCCGGAAGGAGGAGAAGGTGTCGGGGGCAGCTAGGGCGACGGCGACGAGGCGGCGGCGCACGGGGTGGGGAGGGCTGGGTCTTGTGGTGTTTGGGGAATCCCTCCCCCTCTATTTATGAGAGGAGGGCAGCCTTGGGAGGGGAGAGTTTGAATCCAAACCCAAACCCAAGTTGGATTGAAGGAAGGACTCTTTCCTTCTTCCATAGGAAACCATTGTTCCAGTGTGACTTTTCAAACCTCTCGTTTGACTTTCAATTTAGAGCTTTAGTTCTCTCTTGAAAATGGCCAAACCAAGTGACCTAGGATATGATCCAATCATTCCACTTACCCATGACATATTCATGGACCATTCCCCTACCGGTCCGGTGAACCTTCTAGAACCTTCTAGAATCTCTCAGATGAAAACATTGAAATCATTCCCGAACTCCGGAATCGGACTTTCCTTATATGAATCTTATTCTTCGGACCATTCCGGATCTCCTCGTCATATCCCGGTATCCCTACTTACATTCCATATCTACTAAACAACATCGAATCCTTAAGTGTGTCTCCCTACGGTTTGTGAATTATGCGGACATGACCGAGACACTTCTCCGATCAATAACCAATAGAGGAATATGGAAATTCATATGGCTCCCACATATTTCAATGATTACTTTCCGATCGAATGAACCACTTACATACGATACCTATTTCCCTTTGTCTCACGATAGTTTACTTATCCGAGGTTTGGTTGTCGTTATCTCTGCATACCTAGTTCAACCTCGTTACCGATAAGTACTCTTTTCTCGTTCCCGTGATATGTGATCCCTTGTGAGCCAGTCACATGCTTGTAAGCCAATTGGATGACATTCCACCGGGAGGGCCCAGAGTATATCTATCCATCATATGGATGGACAAATCCCACTCTTGATCCATGTACTTTCTGAACACTCAATGCCACCTTTATAGCCACCCAGTTACGGTGTGGTGTTTGATTTCATCAAAGCATCCTTCCGATGATGGTGATTAGCATCATCTCATGGTCGAAGGAATTAGGTTACTATGTATCAGAAAGCTTATAGCAAATGAACTATTGAAATGACTTGATCTTAATGCTACGCTTATCTATAGAAGTATGTCCATCATACCATTCTCCTAATGATATGATCTTGTTGTTAATAATATATCAATGTTCATGATCGAGAAACCACGATCATCTATTAACCAACAAGATAGTATTATAAAGAAGCTTTACGAGGGACTCTAATTTAGTTTACAAATCACAAAAGTTTTAATGTTTTCGGTTAATACTATTATAGCATGAATGTAAACATTTATCATAAACACAAAGATATAATAATAACCACTTTTATTATTGCCTCTAGGGCATATCTCCAACAGTCTCCCACTTGCACTAGAGTCAACTAATCTAGATTACATGGTAATATACCGAACACCCATGGCAGTTTGGTGCTGGTCATGTTTTGCCCTCGGGAGAGGTTTAGTCAACGGATCGGCCACATTCAGATATGTGTGTACTTTGAAAATCTTTATGTCACCATCTTGGACATGCTCTCGAATAGCGTGGAAACGCAGCATGATGTGCTTCAGCTTCTTGTGTGACCTTGGTTCTTGCGCATTGGCTATGGCGCCCATGTTATGACAGTAGATAGACATTGGGTCCAGCGCACTTGGAACCACACCGAGCTCTGTAATGAACTCCTTCATCCATATCGCCTCTTGTGAAGCCTCCAAAGTAGCTATGTATTCCGATTCAGTTGAAGATATCGCCACAGCGCTTTGCTTTGCACTCCTCCAGCTAACTGTTGCACCATTCGAAGTAAATAGGTATCCAGATTGAGATTTAGAATCATCCGGATCGGTGTTCCAACTAGCATCGGTGTAACCATTAACAACGAGTTGTTCATCACCTCCATAAGAAAGAACCATATCCTTAGTTCTTCTCAAGTACTTAAGGATGTTTTTGACCGCTGTCCAATGATCCACTCCTGGATCACTTTGATATCTGCTAGTCAAACTAACAACATATGCAATGTCAGGTCTAGTACATAGCATGGCATACATAAGAGATCCTATGGCTGAGGCATAGGGAGTCTTACTCATCCTTTCTCTATCTTCTGCCGTTGCAGGACTTTGAGTTTTACTCAAGGTCGTATTGGGCAACATGCGCAAGAACCCTTTCTTGCTATCTTCCATTCCAAACCTCTTTAGAACTTTGTCCAAATATGTACTATGTGACAATGATATTAGGCGTCTCGATCTATCTCTATAAATCTTTATGCATAATATGTAAGCTGCTTTGCCACGATCTTTCATTGAAAAACTATTATTCAAATAATCCTTGACACTATTAAGAAGGTCTAATCATTCCCAATCAACAATATGTCATCTACATATAGTATTAAGAATGCTACAGAGCTCCCACTCACTTTCTTGTAAATAGAAGCTTCTCCATAAGTTTGTATAAAACCAAAGTTTTTGATTACCTTATCAAATGATTCCAACTTCGTGATGCTTGCTTCAATACATAAATGGACCGTTGAAGTTTGCATACCTTGTTAGCATCTTTAGGATCGACAAAACCTTTGGGTTGCATCATATACAACTCTTCATCAATGTCTCCATTGAGGAATGCTGTTTTGACATCCATCTGCCATATCTCATAATCATAATATGCAACGATTGCTAAGAAAATCCTCACAGACTTTAGCTTCGCTACTGGTGAGAAAGTCTCATCGTAGTCAACTCCTTGAATTTGTCGAAACCCTTTTGCAACAAGTAGAGCTTTATAGACAGTAACATTACCATCAGCATCTGTTTTCTTCTTGGAAATCCATTTGTTCTCGACAGCCTTCCGGCCATCCGGTAAGTCCACCAAAGTCCATATTTGGTTTTCGTACATGGATCCAATCTCGGATTTCATGGCTTCTTGCCATTTATTGGAATCTGGGCTCATCATCGCTTCCTCATATGTCGCAGGGTCATCGGTGTTGTCGACCAACATGACACTCATAACGGGATCATACCAATCAGTAGTGGTAGGAGTTCTTGTTGACCTGCGAGGTTCCGTAGTAAATTCAACCGAAGTTTCATGATCAACATCATTAGCTTCCTCTCTTATTGGTGTAGGCGCCACATGAACTACTTCCGGTGTTGCGCTCCTCTCAAGTTCAAGAGAAGGTTCAATAACCTCGTCGAGTTCTACTTTCCTTCCAGTCACTTCTTTCGAGAGAAACTCCTTCTCTAGAAAGGATCCATTCTTGGCAACGGAGATTTTTCCCTCAGATCTATGATAGAAGGTATACCCAATAGTTTCCTTCGGGTATCCTATGAAGACGCATTTTTCCACTTTGGGTTCAAGCTTGTCGGGTTGTAACTTCTTTACATAAGCTTCGCAACCCCAAACTTTAAGGAACGACAATTTAGGTTTCTTCCCAAACCATATTTCATACGGTGTCGTTTCAACGGATTTAGATGGTGCCCTATTTAATGTGAATGCGGCTGTTGCTAATGCATAACCCCAAAACGATAGCGGTAAATCTGTAAGTGACATCATAGAACAAACCATATCTAAGAGAGTTCGATTATGACGTTCGGACACACCATTACGTTGTGGTGTTCCCGGTGTTGTCAATTGTGAAAGTATTCCACATTTCTTCAAATGCTCGCCAAACTCGTAACTTAGATATTCACCTCCACGATCAGATCATAGAAATTTAAACTTCTTGTTACGTTGATTCTCTACCTCACTTTGAAATTCCTTAAACTTCTCAAAAGTCTCGGACTTATGTTTCATGAAATAGATATACCCATATCTACTCAAATCATCTGTGAAGGTAAGAACATAACGATAACCACCGCGCGATGCTACACTCATTGGGCCACACACATCGATATGTATGATTTCCAATAAGTCTGTAGCTCGCTCCATCATACCAGAAAATGGAGTCTTAGTCATTTTACCCATCAGACATGCTTCGCATCTTTCAAGTGATTTGAAATTAAGTGATTCAAGAAGTCCATCGGAATGGAGTTTCTTCATACGCTTCACTCCAATATGACCAAGACGATAGTGCCACATATAGGTCGAGTTATCGCTTAATATCAAACGTTTAGCTTCAATGTTATTAATGTGTGTATTTCTACAATCGAGATTCAATAAGAATAGACCATCTATCAAAGGTGCATGTGCATAAAACATATTACTCATATAAATCGAACAACCATTATTCTCGGAGTTAAACAAGTAACCGTCTCACAATAAACATGATCCGGATATAATGTTCATGCTCAACGTAGGCACCAAATAACAATTATTTAAGTATAAAACTAATCCTGATGGTAGATGAAGAGGTAGCTTGCCGACCGCGATCACATCAACCTTTGATCCATTTCCAACGCGCATCGTCACCTCGTTCTTCACTAGTTTCCGTCTATTCTGCAACACCTGTTTTGAGTTACAAATGTGAGCAACCGAACCAGTATCAAATACCCAGGCACTACTACGAGTACTAGTGAGATACACATCAACAACATGTATAATGGATATACCTTTCTTCTTGATGTTGCCATTCTTCAAATCCTCCAAGTACTTAGGGAAATTCCTCTTCCAGTGACCTTCTCCCTTGCAGTAAAAGCACTCAGTATCAGGCTTAGACCCAGCCTTGGTCTTCTTCGCCGGCGCGGTAACTTTCTTACCGCCCTTCTTGAAGTTTCCCTTTTTCTTAGACTTGCCTTGCTTCTTGAATTTGGTGGTCTTATTGACCAACAACACTTGGTGCTCTTTCTTGATCTCCACTTCCGCAAACTTTAACATGGGGAAGAGTTCAGGCAACGACTTGTCCATGTTTTATATATTGTAGTTCATCACAAAGTTCTTATAACTTTGTGGTAGTGATTGGATGACATGGTGAATCCCCAAAGCATTAGGAATCACTATACCCAAGCTTTGAAGCTTGCTTGCGTGCCCAGACATCTTAAGCACGTGTTCACTGACGGAGCTGCCCTCTTCAATCTTGCAGTTAAAGAACTTTTAAGAATCCTCATAACTCTCAACTGCCGCGTGAGCCTCAAATATCATTTTGAGTTCACGGACAATATCATGTGGGTCATGGTTCTCAAACCTTTTCTGAAGCTCTGATTCCAAACCATACAAGATGGCACACTGAACTATAGAGTACTGATTCTTTCGAGCGAGGAAAACATTCTTTACCTCATCGGTAGCATCAGCTGCAGGTGGGTCACCCAGCGGTGCATCCAGCACATAGGTCAAATTATCAGCACTGAGGACAATTCTCAAATTGCGGAACCAATCTGCGAAGTTGCTTCCATTGTTTTTCAACTTTTCTTTCTCTAGGAACGCATTAAAATTGATGGTAGGGGATGCCATTGATCTACAACATATTTGCAATAGTTTAGACTAAGTTTATGACAAATTGAGATCTAATTAATAGTTAAATTAATCTAGGTGAACTCCCACTCAAAACAATATCCCTCACATTGTTTTAGTGATCACATGAACCAAATCCACCACATCAAAACTGATAATCACGAGAGTTGATGTAGCTTCAATGGAGAACAATCAACGTGTTCATCATATCTACTATATGACTCATGCTTTTACCTTTCGGTGATCCGTGTTTCGAGACCATTTCTGTACATGCTAGGCTCGTCAAGATCAAACCTTAGCTTCCGCATGAGCAAATCTGGCTTGATCACGTTGTATACACTCACAGAATCTAACACACCCGATCATCACGTGGTGCTTCGAAACAACGAGCTTTAGCAACGGTGCTTACTAAGGATGAACACTTTATAACTTGAATTTTTTTGTGCTTGAGGGATCATATTATAATGCTACCGTCGCGAAATAAGCAATACAAGATGCATAAAAGGATTAACATCACATGCAATTCATAATATGTGATATGATATGGCCTTTCTTCTTGTGCTTCCGATCTCCATCTTCAAGGACGAACATGATCTCCATCATCACCGGCATGGCGTCAAGGTCAATGGCGCCGCTTCATGGTTGTCGTCCACCAACATCAACTATCACAACTACTTTGAATAATAGACACGCAGGTCTTAACGGAATTAAAAGACAACCATATGGCTCCTGCCGGTTGCCGACTTACAATAAGGAACATTGCATACATCATATATAATCACAATCACGGCCATATCACATCACAGCACACCCCTTCAAAACAAAGTTAGATGCCTCTAATTTTCTTTGCATGTTTTACGTGGTTTGGGGATTTCAATAAGTGTCGTTCTAACTTACAAACAAGAACCACAACGTTGATACTAGTATTGTCAATCACCCGTTGTAAACTGAATCTTAACTATGCTGGGAGAAACAGGCACCCGCAAAGCCACTTATGCATTACAAGTTGCCTGTCAAGCGTGGAGCAAGTCTCATGAACAATGCCATGTAAGGTTAGCCCGGGCCGCTTCATCCCACCATCCCGCAAGATGCAAAGTACACAAGAAGCAATCGACAACAAAAGCATCAACGCCCACAATAACCATTATGTTCTACTTGTGCAACAGATCTACATATAGACACGGCTCTGATACCACTATAGGGGTTCGTAGCATGGAAAACAAAAAATTTCTACCGCATGCACACAAACAAGCCAATATCTATCTACTAGATTGTAGCAACGAGTTGATTAGAGTACTCACCCTTGAAGATTCCAAAGCGGTTAACGAGAGCAGATTCTCGTGGGTGATGTAGTCGTACACTTGCCGATCTCAAGATCGCATAGACAATCCTTCCGGTGCTGCGTTCCGGCAGCGCTTTCGCAGTCGGTCACACGTTCGGTACTTGATGAAGACCTTCCTCTCCCTTGTTCCAGTAGGCAGCAGAGGTTGTAGTTCTCCCCTCGCGATTCCGGCAGAACGACGACGTGGTGTCGGAAGTAGAGGGAAGATCTCGCAGGGCTTCGCCTAAGACGATGCGAGTTATGGTGGATCTACGATTTTCTGGCGATCTAGGTTTAGAAGTCCGGGAGGAGGAGGGGTCAGCGGTGGCTAGGTCGATGGCGATGAGGCGGCGGCGGCGCGGTGGCTCTAGGCGGCGGCGGCTAAGTGGCGTCGGCGGCGCACGTGGTGGGGAGGGCTGGCTCTTGTGGTGTTTGGGGCAGCCCTCCCCCTCTATTTATGAGAGGGGGGCAGCCTTGGGAGGGGAGAGTTTGAATCCAAACCCAAACCCAAGTTGGATTGAAGGAAGGACTCTTTCCTTCTTCCACTAGGAAACCATTGTTCTAGTTTGACTTTCAATTTAGAGCTTTAATTCTCTATTGCAAATTCCCAAACCAAGTGACCTAGGATATGATCCAATCATTCCACTTACCCATGACATATTCATGGACCATTCCCCTTCCGGTCCGATGAACCTTCTAGAACCTTCTAGAATCTTTCCGATGAAAACATCGAAATCATTCCTAAACTCCGGAATCGGACTTTCCTTATATGAATCTTATTCTTCGGACCATTCCGGATCTCCTTGTGATATCCCGGATCCCATATGAGACTCCGAACAACATTCGGTATCCGTACTTACATTCCATATCTACTAAACAACATTGAATCCTTAAGTGTGTCTCCCTATGGTTTGTGAATTATGCGGACATGATCGAGACACTTCTCCGATCAATAACCAATAGAGGAATCTGGAAATTCATATGGATCCCACATATTTCAATGATTACTTTGCGATCGAATGAACCACTTACATATGATACCAATTTCCCTTTGTCTCGCGATAGTTTACTTATCCGTCGTTTGATCGTTGGTATTTCTGCATACCTAGTTCAACCTCGTTACCGATAAGTACTCTTTTCTCGTTCCCGTGATATGTGATCCCTTGTGAGCCAGTCACATGCTTGCAAGCCAATTGGATGACATTCCACCGAGAGGGCCCATAGTATATCTATCTGTCATATGGATGGACAAATCCCACTCTTGATCCATGTGCCTCAACACATACTTTCTGAACACTCAATGCCACCTTTATAGCCACCCAGTTACAGTGTGGTGTTTGATGTCATCAAAGCATCCTTCCGGTGATGGTGATTAGCATGATCTCATGGTCGAAGTAATTAGGTTACTATGTATCAGAAAGCTTATAGCAAATGAACTATTGAAATGACTTGATCTTAATGCTATGCTTATCTATAGGAGTATGTCCATGATACCATTCTCCTAATGATATGATCTTGTTGTTAATAACATCTCAATGTTCATGATCGAGAAACCACTATCATCTATTAACCAACAAGCTAGTATTATAAAGAGGCTTTACCAGGGACTCCAATTTAGTTTACAAATCACACAAGTATTAATGTTTTCGGTTAATACTATTATATCATGAATGTAAACATTTATCATAAACACAAAGATATAATAATAACCACTTTTATTATTGCCTCTAGGGCATATCTCCAACAAAAACTTTCTGAAAGCCGTGTCCACGGTTATGGACGACTTGGAGCACAGTATCTAGATCATAGACAACTATAACTAAAGTAGTGCTATAAATTTGACTTTATAATGACTAGTAATTAGCTTCACCACAATGAAATGGCTAAATAAAAGTACCAACAACTGCTGGGTTTGGGGTATATCATGCTATTTGTATCTGACTAGTAAGTGTCGCCACTATAACGGAATTGTTAACTAAAAGTGCCCACTGCTTATTATATCAGGATGACTCATGCTATCTATACCTGACTAGTAATTGCTGCAATGATAACTGAATAAATAAAACTGCCAACCGTGTGAGTTCCTCGGTTTGACTTCTTCGTTTAGTCTCGAAGGGGAATACCAGGATGGTATGTTTGGTGTTAGAATCAGGTTGGATCCAAATAGGTCTTTCTTACCTCCTCTGATAGCTGTCAGTTGTATCGAGTCTCTATAGGTTGTTTAGTGCATGCTGCGCTGCCGCTTTAGTCCACCATACCTAGGTAGGCGAGGACCACCGAATTCTAAGACTCGCCGTGTACTAGCCTCAGTACTGACCGCTCTTTTCTCCTTTGCCCTTTGCCAGCACCCCTTTTGTTTAAGAAGGTTTTTGAGATCGACATCGTTAGAAGGGTTACCCTTCCGGCTTGGCCTGGGCAGGGTTATGGACGCCATTGGTTATTCTGCAGGGCTCTTAGCCCCATTTGAATCTTGTCCGTAGTCGGATGTCGTATTATTTTCAAGGTGATTTGGATCTTTGTACTGTATATCTATATTCTTGACTCATGGAGTTGTTGTTGTATATATCTGTTTGTGGGTTCCATCGTGAACTATTGTGTAATGATATTAATTCGTTTTCCACCCGCACAGAAGTGACTGGTGGGAACCTTTGACTCGTTACTATTCGGGTTTTGGCGGGAATCGTTAAAACTTGCATAGGGCCGATCTGAGGGTGTTACATTATTGCTCTCTTAGTTGGTTGCTCCCAGTCTTTTGCTAGCCTCCACTTGTATGAGTAAGCTCTACTCATGCATCCAACTCCCAAGAAACTAAGTTATTCCAAAGTGTCCACTATAAATTCCTATGCATGGTGTGTTACACCATGCCAAGTATATTCTTGTTTTCATCTATGTTCCAATTAAAAAGTATCTTGTTATGTGAAAACTTAGTGATTAAAGCTCTCACAAACTTGATGGCACACTTTATTTTTCTTGCCCCTAATAAACTTGAACCATTGTGTCATCTATGTTGTATATGCTTGCACTTATACGTTGGAATTAGCAGAACCGTGCTATCACGGGGAACGTTTTCAACATTGCACTTGTACTTTGTACATAGTTGATATCATGATCTTTTTTCTATGGATGTCGTCGGTGTGAAATGAAAGGGGAGATTGTAAGTCCATGGAGTTATGAATGTGTGTTATAGAAAGGCCTGGGCCGCTAGCCTAAGCCATGCCTAATCATGGTGGAAACTTGCAGCATCACCATAATGAAATCTATGCTTCTTCTTAAAAAAACAGAGAGACATATTGAAAAGAGGAAAGAGAGAAAAAACACCATATTCCCATGGTAAATAAGAAGATTGCTGAGATGCTCATTGTCTGCTTGCCTTGTCATTTTGGTTATGGGATAGCTCCTGTACCATGTGCAAAGGGTACCCCGTTGGAGGTTCTCTATGATATACATGTACTTACTATGACAAGAACTTACATGTGACTAAAGTTGAGTAGCATGAGGATCTGCCCTCATATTCAAGGGACATGAGTGTAGAGGTCCCAACCTGATAATAAGGTAGAGATACCTATGTTTACAATGCTAGTCCCTGGACCAATAGCTAGCATCCACAGTTAAGATGTAATATCAAGAAACAAAGGTCATAATACAACTTTATAACCAGGAATAAAATAATTCATTACATCTTACATAGCTCATTTGGCTATCTCATTACAATGCAGCAGAAATAACTATAGCATGGAGTCCTTCGTCTTCAAAGTGCCACAGGTAGTCATGTTGGTTGTAGACTTGTAATCCTAATCAATAAACTTCACTAATCATCAAACAAACCCGCAACATAATAAGTTGCAGCCACAAGGGTCAATACATTTGAATTGTAAAGTTTCACTACTATGTAGAAATAAGTGGATCCTATCATTTACATGCATATTTGGCTAAGTAGGGTTTAGGCTCTTTTGCAGAAAGCAATATAGTTTTATCCTATCATTTCAAAAATAGTTTTTGATCTTTGTCAAATCTTTTTGAACTTCTCGGAAAAAACTCCAAGTGCTTCTAATCCCTTGTTGTCACCCTCAAGTTTTAACTTTGAGAAATTGGAATGTCGAGATCTTCCAGAGCTTCAGGCCTTAGTTGCTCAGTATTGTCCATAACCGGGGACACGGCTAAGTACTTAGAATTTGATCTTCTGCAGAAGTTGTACACTTTACCCACATGACACAATCTCATCTTGATGCCACCAGTGGCCGCTGGATAAGTACTCACCAAGATGGAGTACTGGAAGATTGAGAATGTGACAAAGTCTTTCCGTAGAAGTCCTCCCAATACACAATGCTAGCTTGTCTACCAGGCACCAATGTAGGGTTCCAAGTTCCCTTACACAAATCTAGTTAACCTGAAGATGCCAATGCATGGGTCTTCCACTATGTAGTTGACTAAGCCAGAGCCCATTTAGCATGTGGCTGTACACGGAAGCCACTGTACGAGAAACATGTTCAATCTCTAAGTCCCTGGGTGGTTTCCTTCTAGTGCACAACAAAAAGAGATTGCCATATAAACATGGTTCCTTTTGTTGCCACCTTGTCCAAAACTTGACTATCCTTGTCCACCCAGGTGGTTCATTGAGTACTTGTTTTATTATATAAAACATAAGTCTTTTCAATACTTCATACAATCATAACATGTATCCCATCCAATATATAACAGGGCTAAGCATACTACAACTACATTGTTTCCACTAAGGAATATATAAGGGTATCCTATTAGGATTTTAGCATAGCATAAAATATAGAAATCATTATCATGCATGTTTCAAAAATCCACTAAGTATAATGAAAATAATAGGACTTGGATGATAGTGTCACTTGCCTTTTTGGTAGAGAATGTTAGTTCACTTCTTGATCTTGCAAATATCACACTCTTCTAATTCCACTACAATTCAATCAAGCAAACATAGATTCAACTAGCATTCCAACCAATATTCAAACAATTTATCACACATAAAATAATAGAAACAAGGTCATGCATGCAAGCATGCAAAAGATAATTTTATTTGCAAAAGTGGTTTCTACTAGGCTCTAAACATTATAAAGTTCAAAGTGGTCATTTTCTAAAGTGGTAAAAACATTTGCAAAAGGTTTTATCTATAAACCATTTTTAAATCAATTCATTATTTTATGTGGTTGAAAATGCTTTTAGTAAAGAAATATTATTTAAAGGGTTCACCAAATATATTTTAATTCTCAAAACTTGGTTTTTAGGGTCAGAAGGTTTGAATCAAATCATTTCCCAAAGGTTTTACTCAAAAATCATTTCCATATCAAAATCAATATTTTTATTTGACTAGAAATGAGCTAATTCAAGTATTTATTCCTAAACTTCACAAAATTCATTTTTAAATCCATGAGTTGTTTCCTAAGGTCAGTAGGTTCACAAAAACCATTTTGCAAAGATTTGACATTAAAATTATATCTAGAACAATTTTTATATTCATAATAAGCCTACACAAGTTTCTACAAATTCAACCAATTTACCAGAAGCAAAACATTAAACAAAGTGCATGGTTGCAAATTACAAGTACTGCTGATTCCATGGATATAAAATTTGCAAAATTTGGACCTGTAGAATTAAAGTTATGATTTTTACAAGTTTGCAATTCTAATAGAACATATTCTGTTTTTAAAACAAATCCAGTGCCACGCGGCATGATCTACTTGGCCGGTACTGTTTCGTGTGGATCAGCCTCTGCGAACCGTAGGATTTAAGTTAGATATAGTGGCTCAGATGGGCTCATACCCCTTCGTCTAAGTTCTAATATTAGCCGCAAGATTTACATCTAACGGTCACAGACGCTGGGTCAAAGATTGGCGGCGCTGCGCGGCGGCGAGCGGTGGAGCACGCTTTGGAGGTGGCGTTGCGGTGATTCCAGGAAGCAAAGAAGACAGGGAAGTGGCTCACCGTGTTCGTGTGATCGAGGTGAAGCTCAAGGTGGTCTCGAGGAGGCAAGGGGCGCACGGGAACGGCGGCAATTCCTCGCCGGAGTAGCTCCTGGCGACTGGCGGCTCTGGAGGTCGTCGGGGATGGGCTACAGGTCGCGCCGAGGAAAGGTAGGGGCACAGTTAGACGCAGGCTGAACTGGGAAGGATGTGAGCATCAACAGGAGGTGCCGGGGCGGTCGAGACTTACCAGGGGAGGTCGCCGGAAAAGGGAGAGACGCGGCGGCGCTCAGTTGATGACGAAGCCGAGCTTCTAGGGTGCGTGGGAGCGAACTGGTGCTATGGGCAGGTGCGCCTGGCGATGGGGAATGTGCTAGCGTGAAGAGGGAGGCGAGGGGTGGCCGTGGTTCGCCGGAATTGGCTGGGGAAGCTGTCGGTGATAGAAGGTTGCGAGCTCTCAATTGGGGCAGCCCTGGGCAGAGAGGAGGCGCTGTTTGGGGGGAATGGTAGAGGAGGAATGGGCGGTTTAACGAGCGTGGTCGCAGGCAGGATTAACGCAGTCATTTACGCGAATTCGACGCCACATTCAATCGGTAGCAATGGAAGGGGAAGAACGGTCTTGGGTTGAAGACGATGACACGCTGGCGTGGGGCCTGCCTGTCAGTGAGGGAGAGAGAGAGAGGGAGATGGGGCCACCTGTCTGTGACTCTGCGGGTGCGAGGTTGAGTGAAAGAAAACGTTTCGCTGGGGGAGGAAAGTTGGGTTGCGAGTGGGCTGCTGGGCCTGCTTAGTGGGTTGAGCCTTTTTCATTTTTTTATACAGAATGCTTTTTCTTTTTCTATTTGAATTTGTATTTTGATTTTCAATCAAACAATTCAAACACAAAATGAATTCAAACTTCCACCAAACTTTGTGTAGATTTTAATTCTGTTTAACAACACAAACCAAAGTCCAAAATAAAATAATACTTTTATTCTTTTAGGATCTATTTAATAATTAAATAAAATAGTCCTTAGTTATTAATTCAAATAGGATTTGATTTATTAAAATCTCCATTTGAAATCTAAATAATATCAAAAACCATTTCAGTAGGTTTTATTTGAAAAATACAAAACACTTGGAAAACTTATTTAAAATAAAATAACAAGTTTTAGTGTTTATTTAAATTGGAAAAGCCCTTACTTTAATAAAATTGGATAATAATAAATCCTCATTATTTTATTTTATTAAACCTTTACTCTTTTTATCAAATAGAAATATTTTATTTCAAAAGCTTGGCCAAGATTTAATTTGGCTCTATAAAATAATCTTTATTTATAAATTCTACTTTGCTTTTGAAATCCAAACCTTTTTATTAAAAGATCCAAAAATAGTATTTCCAATTATTAAAACTATCTTTATTAATTGTTTATCTTTTTAAATCCCCTTAGGATTTTATTTGATCCAAATAGGTTTTGATGTTTCCAATTGGAATCAAAAAGTTTCTTCTCACCCTGAATTTCAACAAATTTTTATTTTATTTATTTATTTTTCACAATTCAAAATTTGGAAAATTTTGGGATGTGACAGGCTACCACCCTTAAAATAAATCTCGTCCCGAGATTTGGGAAGGCTAGGGTTACAAGTTGGCTTCAAGGCAACTAGGGTACTACCACCCTTAAAATAAAGTCTCATAGGGTTACATTGATGGTTCACTTGACTATAGGTTCAACACTCAATATCCAGACAAGGAATCCTTATTTGACTCTTCTGAGTTAACTAGTTTCTGACATCCACTTCTTCTTCAAAGTTTCCATCCATGTCAATGTGGTTCACATGTCCTTTTTGGGTCACATTGGAGTCATTTCCATTAGCTCTTCTATCATCCTTTTTCTTTTCTTCTCAGGACAGTCTGATGCATAGTGTCCATGTTCCTTGCAGTTATAGCACTGCAACTAGCTAATGTCTTTCTTCCTGAAAGTGTCTTGTTGATTCTGACCAAGGTCCTCTCCATTGTCAGTATAATTTCCATTAATCTCACTTCCATTGTTGTTGTGGTGATACTGGTGTGGTTCAGAATCTTCATTGCTCTTTTTGAATGAATGCTTCTTCTTTGATGATCCTTAGTGATTCTTGAGTTTATGCTTCCTCTTTCTGTTCTCAACTTGATTCATCTTGTTTTCCAATATTGTGGCTTTGTCACAAAGTGATTGATAAGTTGGGACATAGGCAACAGCTAGCTGCAGGTTCAACTCATCATTAAGTCCTTCAAGAAATTTCTCCTTTCTCTTAGCATCTGTATCAACTTCATCTGGTGCATAGCGTGCCAGATTGTTGAATTCTTCAATATACTCAGCCACACTGAGGTGACACTGTTTCAGATTGTTAAACTCCTTTTTCTTCAAGTACATCACTCCAGGTGAGATGTGAGTTGTTCTGAATCCATCCTCAAAAATAGCCCAAGTTACATCTTCAAGGGGAGTGGTGATCTGAAAGTTGTCCCACCATGTTGGTGCTGGTCCTTCAAGCAGAAATGCTGCAAACCTAACTTTTTCTTCATCGGTGCAGCCAACAGTCACTAGGTCTTTGTTCACTAAACGTAACCAATCATCAGCTTCCACTGGATCAGTTGTTCCAGAGAACCTTGCAGGCCTATGTTTCAGAAACTTGGTGAGCATGTCAAGTGCTGGAGGATTATTCTGATTGTTGTTGTTGTTGTTGTTGTTGTTGTTGTTGTTGTTGTTGTTGTTGTTCTGATTCTGTATGAGTGTGGTCATCTCCTGCATCAACTGTGTCTGAATTGCCAACATCTGCTGTATCTCAGGGAGAATGTTGTTGTTTTGGTTGGGGTTGGCACGTCGGGGAGGCATCTGTTGGTTTGATACGGATGAGTATGATAGATGGGTTTTAAGAAGTCCTAACACACAACTCAAAACCAACCAAGTTCAATCAAACAATCAAACAATCAACAAGCAAGTACCCACTTAACAACTTATGAGCTTAACTCATGAGTTGAAGGAACAACAAGTTTTCTTGAAATAATTAACTTGGTATGGTCATACCTCATAGGTCAATATGATCCATACACTAACATGATATCAATGTTTTTGGTAGGCAATCTAATGTCTCTTGGCTTTTCACTTGTAGTTCTTAGTGATGTCTAAGTTGAAGTGCTTGGTGAAACTAAAGTTGAACTCACTTGAAGATGTTGAAGTCATTAGAGTTGATGAAATCTTTGGCACATGGTGAAGTCTTTGTCCATGGTGAAGGCTTTATCCATCAAGTTGAAATAGGAGAGTTGTAGAGTCAAAACCAAAAAGGTTGAGGAAAGAGTTTACAAGATTGTTTGTAAATAAGTTTTTGGAACAAATTCAACTCCTATTTTTCTAAGGGGTTTTGTCCAATCCTAAGGTTACAATCCTACAGGCAACACTGTGCTATGATACCATCTGTAGAGGTCCCAACCTGATAATAAGGTAGAGATCCCTGTGTTTACAATGCTAGTCCCTGGATCAATAGCTAGAATCCACAGTTAAGATGTAATATCAAGAAACAAAGGTCATAATACAACTTTATAACCAGGAATAAAATAATTCATTACATCTTACATAGCTCATTTGGCTATCTCATTGCAATGCAGCAGAAATAACTATAGCATGGAGTCCTTCGTCTTCAAAGTGCCACAGGTAGTCATGTTGGTTGTAGACTTGTAATCCTAATCAATAAACTTCACTAATCATCAAACAAACCTGCAACATAATAAGTTGCATCCACAAGGGTTAATACATTTGAATTGTATTGGCAAGTTTCACTACTATGTAGAAATAAGTGGATCCTATCATTTACATGCATATTTGGCTAAGTAGGGTTTAGGCTCTTTTGCAGAAAGCAATATAGTTTTATCCTATCATTTCAAAAATAGTTTTTGATCTTTGTCAAATCTTTTTGAACTTCTCGGAAAAACTCCAAGTGCTTCTAATCCCTTGTTGTCACCCTCAAGTTTTATCTTTGAGAAATTGGAACGTCAAGATCTTCCATAGCTTCAGGCCTTAGTTGCTCAGTATTGTCCATAACCGGGGACACGGCTAAGTACTTAGAATTTGATCTTCTGCAGAAGTTGTACACTTTACCCACATGACACAATCTCATCTTGATGCCACCAGTGGCCGCTGGATAAGTACTCACCAAGATGGAGTACTGGCAGATTGAGAATGTGACAAAGTCTTTCCATAGAAGTCCTCCCAATACACAATGCTAGCTTGTCTACCAGGCACCAATGTAGGGTTCCAAGTTCCCTTACACAAATCTAGTTAACCTGAAGATGCCAATGCATGGGTCTTCCACTATGTAGTTGACTAAGCCAGAGCCCATTTAGCATGTGGCTGTACACGGAAGCCACTGTACGAGAAACATGTTCAATCTCTAAGTCCCTGGGTGGTTTCCTTCTAGTGCACAACAAAAAGAGATTGCCATATAAACATGGTTCCTTTTGTTGCCACCTTGTCCAAAACTTGAGTATCCTTGTCCACCCAGGTGGTTCATTGAGTACTTGTTTTATAATATAAAACATAAGTCTTTTCAATACTTCATATAATCATAACATGTATCCCATCCA
Organism: Avena sativa; assembly: GCA_916181665.1. Classification (NCBI taxonomy): domain Eukaryota; kingdom Viridiplantae; phylum Streptophyta; class Magnoliopsida; order Poales; family Poaceae; genus Avena; species Avena sativa. The sequence continues at coordinate 22,624,295 of OV702282.1, read as the reverse complement.
ATATATAACAGGGCTAAGCATACTACCACTACATTGTTTCCACTAAGGAATATATAAGGGTATCCTATTAGGATTTTAGCATAGCATAAAATATAGAAATCATTATCATGCATGTTTCAAAAATCCACTAAGTATAATGAAAATAATAGGACTTGGATGATAGTGTCACTTGCCTTTTTGGTAGAGAATGTTGGTTCACTTCTTGATCTTGCAAATATCACACTCTTCTAATTCCACTACAATTCAATCAAGCAAACATAGATTCAACTAGCATTCCAACCAAAATTCAAACAATTTATCACACATAAAATAATAGAAACAAGATCATGCATGCAAGCATGCAAAAGATAATTTTATTTGCAAAAGTGGTTTCTACTAGGCTCTAAACATTATAAAGTTCAAAGTGGTCATTTTCTAAAGTGGTAAAACCATTTGCAAAAGGTTTTATCTATAAACCATTTTTAAATAAATTCATTATTTTATGTGGTTGAAAATGCTTTTAGTAAAGCAATATTATTTAAAGGGTTCACCAAATATATTTTAATGCTCAAAACTTGGTTTTTAGGGTCAGAAGGTTTGAATCAAATCATTTCCCAAAGGTTTTACTCAAAAATCATTTCCATATCAAAATCAATATTTTTATTTGACTAGAAATGTGCTAATTCAAGTATTTATTCCTAAACTTCACAAAATTCATTTTTAAATCCATGAGTTGGTTCCTAAGGTCAGTAGGTTCACAACAAACCATTTTGCAAAGATTTCACATTAAAATTATATCTAGAACAATTATTATATTCATAATAAGCCTACACAAGTTTCTGCAAATTCAACCAATTTACCAGAAGCAAAACATTAAACAAAGTGCATGGTTGCAAATTACAAGTACTGCTGATTCCATGGATATAAAATTTGCAAAATTTGGACCTGTAGAATTAAAGTTATGATTTTTACAAGTTTGCAATTCTAATAGAACATATTCTGTTTTTAAAACAAATCCAGTGCCACGCGGCGTGATCTAATTGGCCGGTACCGTTTCGTGTGGATCAGCCTCTGCGAACCGTAGGATTTAAGTTAGATCTAGTGGCTCAGATGGGCTCATACCCCTTCGTCTAAGTTCTAATCTTAGCCGCCAGATTTACATCTAACGTTCACAGACGCTGGGTCAAAGATTGGCGGCGCTGCGCGGCGGCGAGCGGCGGAGCACGCTCTGGCGGTGGCATCGCGGTGATTCCAGGATGCAAAGAAGACATGGAAGTGGCTCACCGTGTTCACGTGATCGAGGTGAAGCTCAAGGTGGTCTCGAGGAGGCAAGGGGCGCACGGGAACGGCGACAATTCCTTGCCGGAGTAGCTCCTGGCGACTGGCGGCTCTGGAGGTCGTCGGGGATGGGCTGTAGGTCGCGCCGAGGCAAGGTAGGGGCACAGTTAGACGCGGGCTGAACTGGGGATGATGTGAGCATCAACAGGAGGTGCCGGGGCGGTCGAGACTTACCAGGGGAGGTCGCCGGAAAAGGGAGAGACGCGGCGGCGCTCAGTTGATGACGAAGCCGAGCTTCTAGGGTGCGTGGGAGCGAACTGGTGCTATGGGCAGGTGCGCCTGGTGATGGGGAATGTGCTAGCGTGAAGAGGGAGGCGAGGGGTGGCCGTGGTTCGCCGGAATTGGCCGGGGAAGCTGTCGGTGATAGAAGGTTTCGAGCTCTCAATTGGGGCAGCCCTGGGCAGAGAGGAGGCGCTATTTGGGGGGAATGGTAGAGGAGGAATGGGCGGTTTTAACGAGCGTGGTCGCAGGCAGGATTAACGCAGTCATTTACGCGAATTCAACGCCACATTCAATCGGTAGCAATGGAAGGGGAAGAACGGTCTTGGGTTGAAGACGATGACACGCTGGCGTGGGGCCTGCCTGTCAGTGAGGGAGAGAGAGAGAGGGAGATGGGGCCACCTGTCTGTGACTCTGCGGGTGCGAGGTTGAGTGAAAGAAAACGTTTCGCTGGGGGAGGAAAGTTGGGCTGCGAGTGGGCTGCTGGGCCTGCTTAGTGGGTTGAGCCTTTTTCATTTTTTTATACAGAATGCTTTTTCTTTTTCTATTTGAATTTGTATTTTGATTTTCAATCAAAAAATTCAAACACAAAATGAATTCAAACTTCCACCAAACTTTGTGTAGATTTTAATTCTGTTTAACAACACAAACCAAAGTCCAAAATAAAATAATACTTTTATTCTTTTAGGATCTATTTAATAATTAAATAAAATAGTCCTTAGTTATTAATTCAAATAGGATTTGATTTATTAAAATCTCCATTTGAAATCTAAATAATATCAAAAACCATTTCAGTAGGTTTTATTTGAAAAATACAAAACACTTGGAAAACTTATTTAAAATAAAATAACAAGTTTTAGTGTTTATTTAAATTGGAAAAGCCCTTACTTTAATAAAATTGGATAATAATAAATCCTCATTATTTTATTTAATTAAACCTTTAATCTTTTTATCAAATAGAAATATTTTATTTCCAAAGCTTGGCCACGATTTCATTTGGCTCTATAAAATAATCTTTATTTATAAATTCTACTTTGCTTTTGAAATCCAAACCTTTTTGTTAAAAGATCCAAAAATAGTATTTCCAATTATTAAAACTTTATTTATTAATTGTTTATCTTTTTAAATCCCTTTAGGATTTTATTTGATCCAAATAGGTTTTGATGTTTCCAATTGGAATCAAAAAGTTTCTTCTCACCCTGAATTTCAACAAAGTTTTATTTTGTTTATTTATTTTTCACATTTCAAAATTTGGAAAATTTTGGGATGTGACAATGAGATTGCGAACTTATACTTTGTCAAGCATATACTCCATAGTTTGTTCAATTTAACCTTGATCACTTCAAGATGCTTATGATAGGGGCAATGAGGGCTAAAAGCTAACAAGTACCATAATTTTTGGAAGCTCTTTTTGAAACTTGAAATCCCTGCTTCTCTTTATGAAGGACGTTTCTTCCACTATTATATTGAGTCTCCACCTTCTCCCTTTAGGCACCCGTTAAGAGAGCATAGTTGCCATTCTTAGTTCTATGTGCATTGTCCCAAAACTTATTGATTGATGCATATTATTGATATTGCTTGTTCTTGTGCTATTTGTATCTAGTCACTCTTATGAACTTTGAAGGTCTCCTATGCATCTATTTGCTACTCTATGAGGGACAAGCTAATTGCCCCTATGCCATGTTTTCTGTATGTGAAACAAACAAACATTTTTCAATGCATGTTATTCATGATCTTTGTTTGTAGCCTTTCCTGTTGCATGCATAGTTACTTTGTCTTATTGTTAGAACTCCATCTTTCATGCTCATATTTACAGTTCTTTGATCCCAGATTTCAATGCTTGCAAATGGTTTGATCTTGATTTTGATGGTGCATGTCACCTAAAAAATTATTATTTTATCACTTACCTACTCGAGGACTAGCAGGAGTTAAGCTTGGGATGCTTGATACGTCGGAAACATATCTATAATTTTTGATGTTCCATGCTTGTTTAGTATCTACTTTGCTTTGCTTTGTCTACACTTTGAGGTGTTTTTATATGTTTTCAGTTACTAACCTATTAACAAGATTCCACAGTGCCAGTTGCCTATTTTCTTCTGTTTTTGGTTCTAGAAAGGCAGAAAATCAATATTCTTGGAATTGGATGGGACAAAAGCCAAAGTCAATATTTTACCGTGGGGAATAAGGAGCCAGAAGATGAGACGGAGGAGAGCCTCGAGGGGGCCACACCCCCTGGCCTCGAGTGGGCCCACCCCAGGCCTGGGGGTGCAGCCACCTCGGGTACCCCCTCGGCCTCCCTCTTTGCCTATAAGAATCCCCCGATGCCTAAACCCTAAGTACCTCATCAATATTCCACGAAACCGTATGTAGCCGCCGCCACCATCATCCCTAGATCGGAGGGATCTGAAGCTCTTCCTGGCACCCTGACGGAGGGGAGATCATCTCGGAGGTCTTCTTCATCATGCTAGCCTCCGGTATGAAGCGTGAGTAGTTCCACCTTGGACTACGGGTCCATGTAGTAGCTAGATGGTTGTATCTCCTCCTTTGTGCTTTCATGTCTAGATCTTGTGAGCTATGTTCATGATCAAGATCTCATCTATTTGTAATAATGCATGTTGTGTTTGCGAGGATCCGATGGATATTGAGATTACTATGTCAGATTGATTAATGGTTTTGTCTTATTTATTCTAGCATGTCAGTGTTGTTTGTGATCTTGCATGCTGTCCGTTGTTAGTAGCTATCTTGGCCAAGTATTTGCTAGTGAATCCAAGAGGGGGTATTTATGCTCGATAGTGGGTTCATGCCTCTATTTAATCTAAGGGAAGTGACATAAATCTCTAAGGTTGTAGATACTATTGCCACAAGGGAGAAAACAACGGTCCCTTGTTCATGGAACAAGTGGATTGTTTACCTTACACACTTTGCTTAAAGCAGTTGTCTGTTGCTTGCAACTTAATACTGGAGGGGGTTCGGATGATAACCCAAAGGTGGACTTTTAGTCATAGATGTAGTTGGATGGCGGTCTATGTATCTTGTTGTATTGCCCAATCAAATCACCTAGGATCATGATTTCTAGTATTGCATTGTTATTCCTTGCTTAGTCCTGTGAATTGCCCTGCTGTAATTTGTTTACCCATCATGCCATGTTTATTTATCTAAGGATAACACCTCTAGTGAACTACGGACCCCGGTCCAATCTTTACCATTGATACATGTTCCACTATTACTGTTTACTTTCTGCAAACCACTATTACCTTCCACACCATACAGTTAATCCTTTGTTACAGCAACCGGTGAGATTGACAACCTCACTGTTTGTTGGGGCAAAGCCTCGAGTTTGTGTTGTGCAGGTCTCCAAGTTGCTTGCAACACCTTTGAGATGTTTCCTTCCTCTTACTGGTTCGATAACCTCAGTTTCTTACTGAGGGAAGACTTGCTGCCGCGCTCTTCACACCTTGATCTTGGGGTTTCCCCATGAAGCGCTCTCATGCGCCATCAATATCAAGCAATGGATGTTTGTGTGGATTAAATTAACCAGCTTAGCTTGCACTAGAACCTATAGAATGTTCTAGAAACTACTAGAATATTCTAGAATCCATAGAAACCCTAGAACCCTTTACTAAGGCAGAGACCTACCTACTTCCAGAGGGAGAGAGGGTAAAGAGAGGGCTCATCGAGAGGATGGAGGTGACGTCGTGCAAGCAAGGGAGGCGGCGACGGTGTCCGTGGCGAGCTCCTGGCGATGGTGATCGCCGCAGCGAGATCCGGGGGCCCTTGTCCTCCTCCTTGGGCTCCTCCTGGCAGCAACCTCCTGGTAGACCTTTTCGTCATCCTCCTTGGGCTCCTCACGGCGGCGACGGTATCCGCGGCGCTCTCCTCCTCCTCGGTGGGGACAACGACAGCAGCATGCGGATAGGGTTGGGATGGATTCGAATGAGATGTGTGGTAGAGAGAAGAGGTCCCAGCGCACGGTCAAAGGCAGGGTCACATAACCGTGTCGCACTAGCACGCAATGCGCTAGTCCTAGACTTAGCCGTCACGCACTACCAAGAAGTGCGCCATGCCTAACCTGGCGCCCTACTCAAATAAGATGAAGACTAGTGTGTGCAATCAAACTACTACTCACCCTGGTGGTTGCAAGCAGTGGTGTGCACTGTGTGCACCCAGGTTCGAATCCTGGTGTGCCCCCTTTTTTCCTTTTCTGTTTTTCATTTTACAATAATTTTAAATGTTACCAATTTTATTCAATGTAAAAGTAAAATAATAAAATACTTTTTTTGCCTAAATATAAACGATAAAATATATGTTAAATATCAAAAGTGGTACAAGAGTGATTGAAATAGAAGGAAACTAATAAAATAATAATGTGATACATTAATAATTTGATCATTAAATATCAAAAGTGGTACAAGATCTAACGTTTTACAATCTTCTTTCCCTTCTTTGTTGATGTTGAATAATTTAGCCCTGGCACTTTCACATTTCTTCTCTCAAACGGGCTACCCTTTTTGGATAGGGTTGTCCTTTTTCTTCTTCAATCGTTGGATCACTATACTGGTCAAAGTCTTGCTCGTTCGCGACTCCATCACATAGTGGTGGCGCATGGCAGCGATGTGCGCCACGACTGTGTGGCCAACCTGTGGGGCACATGTTTCTAGTGCGCCACAGCTATTTACCCATGGGGCACTTCCTACCACGTGCTCCACGGACCTGCAATATTACCTATAGTTGTTTTTCTAGTAGTGATGTGTGGAAAATATTGCGAATCTGAAATAATGTTTTGGTTGCAACATGATAGAGTATAATTTAAAAAAATATGTTCTTATATTTGATGAGAATTTGTGAAGGTTGGAGATGCTAGACATCCTAATCCTCCAAAAAGGTTTTGGAAAACAACAGTATTCTCCCGATTCTCCTTTATAAGATATTGTAGCTTGATCCTAAAAGTTGTCATGATAAGGATGAATAGAAGATGTAGGTAATTTTTTTACTAAACTAAAAGATTACTAAAGAATGGATTTTGAAAGAACGCCAAACATTTGATGATGATGATCTACTTCAATGTGCAAGTCCAAAGGTATTAGTATTTGATTATACACACTTTGGACTATGTGTCATGTGTATGACGACACTTTTGATGTTGATAGATTATTTTTAAAGGGAAAAGAAATGCTGAAAGAGAATCTTTGAAATATTTGGCGTAAATATAAAAGATTGGAAATGTCCAGCTTGGATATATAAATGATATACATGTCATGGCTATAATTCTTGGCTTGTTAAACAAATGTGGCTCTTGGGTATTTGATACCGAATAGGTTGGTGTGAAATGTCATGCAGGACAACACAATTCATGAATTGCAATGGCATATTTAACCAGCAAGAGAATATGTGATGATGTTCATCGAAAACAAACAAAGTATTGTTGTGTTTATAGTTGACATCAAAGCTTTCCTTCAAGATTTGTTTCAATAATTGTTACTAGATCAGGTATTATGAGAACAAAAGGTTGTTGAAATAATTACCATATTCCATGTAAGATGGATGATTCAGAAATCTGGTTGGAGAAATCACATTGATAAAACTAAATCCTAAAAATGTTGTAAGAAAAATGTTTGAAATATCACTTACAAAGTGACATCACCATTTAAATTATATTGGAAAGAAAACATGTAGAAACTCCTTGTTGATGGAATTTTGGAGTCTTTTGATTTTGATCAAATTTTGCTTGTGAGAGTTTCTAGGAGATAATTGAAACTTTGTTCAAAGGCAAAAGAAGAATGAATGACTAACTTATTGTAATTTATACATATTGATGTATGTACTCCATTATGTGTATATTTAACTTCATATGCTTTCTCTAGAATTTTGAGTGAATGCATCCGTATATTTACTTGATGAGTATGAAGTATGAAATATTTGAAAATGTTTAAAGACTTTCAATATGAAGTGGAAAATCATTGTAACAATAGAATAAAGAGTTTATGGTTTGGATCATAAAGGAAGATATTTGTGTTACAAGTTTAGCATAACACCTAAGATTTGAGGAATCATTCCATGGATTTGCATTTCCCGAAACACCATATGAGTATGGAATGTTCGAGCTATGTAATGAAACCTTGTTTGACATGGTGAAATCAAAGGTGTCTGTTATAAAATTGTCATTGTATTTTGAAGATTAAAAGCTTTAGTGACTATATATTTTACACAAAAAAGAGCTCCATCATGATCCGTTGAAATGACACCATATAAGTTACATCCTGGGATAAAACCTAAGTTGTCCTTTCTTAAACTTTGGTATGCTAGGCATAAGTAAAATGTTTCACAACCAAAGTCAGATGAGCATGTCTTTGTATGTTATTTCAAATAACCGTTTTGTATTACTCCAAAACACTGAAGACAAAAGTGTTTGTCTCTTAGAATGTCAAGTTTCTTTAGAAGGAATTTTTCGTGAAAAGTAAAGTGGGAGGACAATAGAACTTTGATAAGGTTATTGAACTTTAGCTATATGTGCTGAGTTGCGCATCACCAGAAATGTCCCGGAGGCAGCAACAATGCTCATGGCTCACGTGCCTCAAAGGTTGTGGTCATGGAGATCTAAGTACCTATTGAACAAAGTAGCTCGGATAAACAATCAAATACTAGGTTTTGAGCGTAAATCATCATTGTTTGACAATGATGAACTGACTGTATGCAAAGAAGGGATGATGGTCCCTAACTCCATCAGGTGGCTTGAAGCCATAAAATCCATGATAGTTCCATACACGAGAAATCATGTTTTCGAACTTGGAAGACCATCTAGAAAGGCGTAAGACCTTACAGTCGTATTTGGATGTATAAAGAAATAGACATGGATGTTTCACATCTATGAAATAGTCAACATATCGGAAAATAGTTGACGACAATTTTAAAGTAGTTGAGTATGACAAGATTTAATCTTTCATAGCGATATTTAGTCTGGACGAATTAATGTAGCAACCAATACATATAATTGTTTTATATGGTAGTTGAATGAACAAAACAAATCTATTCTAATAGAATAGTTACCTAGGTCATGTACATGAAACGATCCAAAGGGTTTTGTTAATTCAAAGGAAGCTAAAATAGCATGCAAACTTCAATGGTTGAAGTAAGCATCGCGAAGTTGGAATCTTCATCATGATGAACACTGTTAAATGGTTTAATTTCATCGGAGACCATAAAGATTCTTCCATTTGTAGGAAATTAAGTGGGAGCACTAAGACATATTTCTAATACATTATGTGGAAGACATATTGTTGATTGGAAATTATATATATTTTATTGACACATGTTAAGAATTTCATTTCAATGAAAGACTTAGGCAAAACCCGAATATTTGGCATCAATGTCTATGTGGATAGATTGAGACGCCAATATGGCTATGCCAATGGAAAAAACAAGAAAGGTTCTTGCTGCACACGAAGGATTGAAACGAGATTCAAGTGTTTTTCCACTTGGTGAGTGAAATCACAAGAATATTTTGATCAATCATACTATGATATGTACACATCTAGATATTTCCTATGCTCTAAATGTTATGAGCATATACCAGCATGATTTATAAGATAATTATTGGACGATAGTAAGGATATTCTTATGATCTTTGGAAGAACTAAGAATATGATGTTATTTATGTAGAAGTGACAAATAGATACATAGTTCGTTTTAAAGTGTTACATTGATACTAGCTTTGTCACAAGATACAAGTTAAGTTTATCTCAAATTAAACTATGGGTAGCACAATGTAATGGAAAGGAAGTTCCATAATAGATTTGGATGAGTTCAAAAGTTAAGACATTGTGACAGATACTACAACAAAAGGCTAAGTGTATGACTGTTGTTGTAGTAGCAAAAGAGGGCATTTGTGTCAAGTAGTTTGTTATCAAACTAGCTGTGGTTCACAGCGGGATATTACTATGAATATATATTGTACGAAAATTGTATCAAAATATTTTAACCCCAAGGAACTAAAGGTCTCACCAAAGGACCAAATTTATATAATGCCATCTCATTAGAGAATGAGTAATGCATAGAGATGCAAAGACATGCAATTGCACACGGACCTGAAAGTGTCGGATCAAAAGATTAGTTAACCACTAGAAATCGTGTATATACAACACCATAAAGCCATAGGAATTGAATGCATAAAGTTTTTCAAACTAGATTATTGACTCTAGTGCAAGTGGGAGACTGTTGGAGATATGCCCAAGAGGCAAAAATAAAATGGTTATTATCATATCTTTATGTTTATGATAAATGTTTGCATCCCATGTTGTAATTGTATTAACTGGAACAATAATGCTTGTGTGTTTTGTAAACAATAGATGATCATGGTTTCCTGATCATTGACATTGGATGTTATTAATAACAAGGTCATATCATTCGGAGAATGATGTGATGGACACACACACCCATAGTAAGCATAGCATTAGATCAAGTCATGAAGTTTGTTTTGCTACAAGCTTTTAGATACATAGTAACCTAATCCTTCGACCGTGAGATCATGTTAATCATCATCACCGAATGAGTACTTTGATAACATCAAACGCCACTTCCGTAACTGGGTGGTTATAAAGGTGGCATTGGGTATTCTGAAAGTATGTGTTGAAGCACATGGATCAAGAGTGGGATTTGTACATCCATATGATAGATAGATATACTCTGGGCCCTCTCGGTGGAATGTCATCCAATTGGCTTCCAAGCATGTGAGTAGGTCACAAGGGATGTAATATCATGGAACGAGTAAAGATTACTTATCAGTAATGAGGTTGAACTAGGTATGGAGATACCGATGATCAAACCTCGGATAAGTAAAGTATCGCGTGACAAAGGGAACCGGTATCGTATGCAAATGGTTCATTCAATCACTAAGTTATCATATAAATATGTGTGAGCCATATGGATTTCCAGATCCCTCTATTGGTTATTGACCAGAGAGGTGTCTCGATCATGTCTGCATAGTTCACAAACCGTAGGGAGAAACACTTAAGGATTCGATGTTGTTTAAGTAGATATGGAATATGAGTTGGCGACCTAATGTTGTTTGGAGTCTAGGATTGGATCCAGGACATCACGAGGAGACCCGTAATGGTCCGGAGAATAAGATTCATATAAGGAAGGTGGTTTTCCGAGGTTCGGAAAAAGTTTTGGTGTTTTGACCGGATACTTCTAGAATGTTCTAGAGGGACCACCAGTGGTTCCACCAGCCCAGGAGGGGGTCACTTGGACATTGGGATGCCATAGGGGCCAGCCGCTCCAAACACGAAAGGGCCAATTCAGCCAACACTAGTAAAAGGGTCAAACCCTAGTTTGAATAGTCAAATCCTAGTTTGAAAAGTCAAACTCTAGTTTTTGGTAAATGGGAAGACTTGGTGGGAAAGGTTACAACTCTCCCCTTGGTGGTCGAGTTGGGGGGACACGTCCTGGGCTGGGAAACATTGGTCGGCCGCCACCCACCTATATAATGAGGGATGGGGGCACACCCCCCACACACACCCCTTGTTAAATCTGGAATTGGATTAGCGCAGTCCAATGGACCTTGGACTTTTTCTATTGGAATCAATTGGATAGGGCCTCAATGGACATGGATATTTTTGGACATTATGTAAAATATTATCGAATGGACTTTGGACCTACATACTTGGATATTCGAATATCCAACGGATATTGTTTCTGCCATCCTCTATAGCTAGACATCACTGGTGCTACGCCCACCGAAAACCTCCCTCCCCGACCCGTCGTTGTCCGCACGCCCCTTCCAACTTTGGTACCCCTACTCCTGCCAGCAGCCGCCACCATGTTTCCCTGCTCCTTCCCATCGCGACTTTCTCCCCCAGCCTACGGCGACCTTCTCTCGTGGATACTTCGCAGCTCCGCCCTGACCAACCTCCGCCATTAGGAAGCTGCGACATGAACGTGGACGACATGACTTCGTGTGTCTGTTATGCGGGGCATCTCAATGGCAGAGCTTGCTCAGAGCAGGAGATGCCTATGCCGTCCTTCTTGCACATGTATGGCGCACCCTCAACGGGATGGCGGTGCGGCCAACCATCAGACAACAAGGTGGGAAAATGGAACCCACAAGAGTTTTCTGGGTGTGTAGGAGGCGCGAGAGGGCGAGAACTGTGGCTGCACACCTCGGGAGTTCGCAGGGATAGGAGGCGAGGAGGAGGATCAAGATAGAGGCGGGGAACATAAGTTTCTCTTCTTGGGGATCGAGAGATAGACGTGAGAGTCAACGGGTCAGGAGAGCTAGCTCCTATAGCTGCACGATCGAAGTAATTGTCATTAGCTAAATTATTAAGGTCCAATGGATCTTGGATATATAGTAATACAACTTGTTGGACTTGGATGAATTTGGGTTTTGAGAAATATGGCGTGGATTGGAGATGGACCGCACACGTGGGATTTGACCTCAAATTGGACATATGCGTTTTGGATTTGGATCCTGATCTAGTTCTAAAGGGAATATGTCCGAGAGGCAATAATAAGGGTTGTTTATGATAAATGTTTATTTTGCATGCTATAATTGCATTTATAGGAAACATTAATACATGTGCGTTTAATAAACAAATAAATTGTTCCTATTTATGCCTCCCATATAAACTAGCTCGTTGATTAAAAAGATGATCAAGGTTTCCTGATCATGGACATTGGTGACCATATAAACGAGGTCACAACATTGGTGGAATGATGTGATGAACATTCATCCGAAGTATAGTAATACGATCAAAGTCATTATCTTTAAATTCCTATAACATCATTACAAGTAACAATAGTCCTTAGACCATGAGATCACGTCAATCACTAACACTGGAAGAGTAGCTTGATAACATCAAACGTCACACCATAACAGGGTGACAATAAAGATGGGCTCAGATACTCCGATAATGTTATGTAGGTGCTCATGGATCAAGAGTGGGATTTGTCCATCCAAATGACGGAGAGATATCCTCTGGGCTCTCTCGGTGATATCACATTGATATAGCTTGCATGTTGGGGATATACTTTCCGGGTATACCCACAGGACTCGCTGACCATGGTGGCCACCAACGGGTTAGAGCTTTGCTTCACGGGCGGCCCAGTCAGAGAAAGAGGAGGAGCCAGTTCTGGCTACAACAAGGCCGAGAAGAGTTACCGACTTAGGCCTATAGTGTTACTTGTAGACCAAGATGTACATAGTTACCGACTCTGTAACGTAGCCGGATAGGTCTCTCCCTGTAACCCTAGGACTCGGTGACTATATAAACCGGCCCTATGTGAGCCTTTAGGGCAATAACACAACAACCACAACAATCAACTTGCATAGGCGAACCTCTCTTGTAATCCATTGTAACATCCGGCTTATGCCGATATATTACTGGTTGCTAGCAGGCGTAGGATCCGATCACCGCAGTCGGATTTGAACGTGGGTAAACTTGTGCTTACCGCTCCTGGAACATCCGATGTTTCACACCCCATCCTTCCAACGCCACTAGGAACCCCTATGGCGTACTTGTCGATAATCCGACGACA